>OZ007500.1:27404368-28604368 GCA_963931805.1 Microdon myrmicae
TCGCATTAGCACCTGTAAATGCTTCACGCATCAAGCTTATCAAATTTATTTATTTAAAAGCTTCTGAAAAAGAATTCTTACCTTCATTCATTCATTCGAATCCAAAAATTCCCCATAAGAATTCTATCCAAATTTATCACAGATCCCAATCACACATACGCATTACCTAGCAATTCCTGTAAAGAATTTCTCCCACAAGGGCATTCATGCATGCATCAATGCATCTCTGCATTAGCGACCAAGAACCGAATTCTCGTTTAGTATAAATACTCACACTAGATTCCGACCCTTGAGTTGCCTTAGATGCCATATACAATTGGCATAGATGTTATAGAAACCGTCATTGTGTAACCATCTAAATTGCTTCGCAATGACTTGCAGCTATTGATACAGCTGCAAGCATTTTACCCCGAAATGCTCCTTTGTTTGAATCTCCAAACAATCATCGACTTCGCACATAGCCGCCGGATTGCATTCAAGCATAAACAATGCAAATATAGAATCCGTTTCTTAGAACGAATTACCCCGCATATACAAATGCAATCAAGGGATTCGTTTCGGCCACCGACCCAAGATACGATATACAATTTTCATTGTATAAAGTAACGCAACCCATTAGCACGTTTTCCCAATGTCTATTCGTCTATTTACACAAGGGCATCACTCATCTAAGACTTTTATGATGCCCTCGTCCCATCTTTTCTTTTAGCACATTTCTTCGATGCATCGTCGTCTATTTATTTAGCCGCGATGCACAGCATAAACAACGATCTTTCCGATTCCTTTGTCCTCGCGCATGAGTAAACACCACAGATCTAAACGATCACACACCTACCACCATTATCTCCATTACGAGATCTGGTTTTCTATTCCACCAAGAGAGACTTTACGTTTCTCTTTTGGTAAGTAAAGACATATCCTTAGTGGAGAGGATATCCACCACCACCGAATCGAGGGTGAATCAAGAACCAGATTCCAACCCTCGGTTGAGTCGTTTAACATCACCCGACCGAGCCGGTCGGTCGGTCCGTCTCCCGCTCCCCGGTGCGCACGGGGACACGAAACAAAAGTCGAGTGTGAATCCAGGTCGTAATCCGAATGTGGAATCTAACTGATAATTAAAACCGAGGTTGTATCCGAATGTAAACCTAATTAATAATTAAATCCAGGTTGTAATACGAATGTGAAATCTAATTGATAATTAAAACCGAGATTGTAATCCGAATGTGAAATATAATTGATAATTAAAACCGAGATTGTATCTTCCGAATGTGAAACCTAATCGATGGTTAAAACTAAATCAACCGAATGTTAACTAATAGCGTGTGACGCCACACTCTCATGAACCTTTTTTTTGCCAACTTAAATACGTAATATGTGAATGATTTGTGCGTCAAAAGTATGAACATTGAACTCAAATTAATTAACGTAAATTTCAACATTATCTAATCAATAAAGTAACTCATTAATAAACAAACGATACAGTGAGTGTTTCTTTTCTTGTGGTGCCGGACGTCCGGAGGGACAATCACCGTGACATTCGGAATCGCAGCGGAATTCGGCGAAACTCGTATCAGTTTACGATGGGGAAGGAAGTGAAGCGAGTGCCCGTGCTTGGTACATACTTCCGCCCCACAGACTTCAGACGCACAAATAAACATAGAGAGTCATTCTTTAGTCGAACCACACGAATGTGGAAGGCTCTGCCTGATCATGTGTTTCCTGGTCATTGTTATGTCCAGACATTCAAGACCAATATACATCGACACCCGACACCTCCTTTGCTTATCCACTTCCTCTCCATCCGCTGTGACATTTAAGGATACTTCAAAATCCCCTTTTGTGCGCGCGTTACTGTAAAAAACAAATGGCTGTAGCATTGATGATAGTTCCGTGTTGTCAATTAAACGAAGTGCTCGTCTCTGAATGCTATCGGGTAGGTCAATGGTATGCGTAGGAGAAGAAATTCAAATCAATGGACAGTATTCACGTGCATGATTTGGGTAGAAGTTCTTTTTTATACAAGCGCGTGCAAAAAAGAGATTTCGAAGAACAGTGCGAACTGTGAGACTAAGGAATGGAAGTGTTGACGTGCATTGGTAAAATGTATCTTTTGACTCCGAAAAGATAACTCAATTTCTGTGCGGCGGACTCAGCAATATTTCACACATATTCATGCCACGATAATTCCCATTGAGGTTTATGTTTTCTTTAGATCTGATAACCTGGCCATTCATCATAAGCTGTGGCACTGACGAACCAATTATTTCTTGTGAACATCGTGTATTGCGTCTTCTTCGCGTTAAAATCAAAGAGTTTGGTCTACCCCGTGGAGAGGATCTTGTCCAGATCTAGATTCAGGGAGTCGATTGAATCTCAGCTGTGACATTACTGCGTTAACTGACTGATCGTATACAAATGAAAAAGCGGTATATCATCGACATAATTAAATGGTTTGTTACCGTCGATACTATCAATCCGTTAATATAAATCAGTTAATGCCAATATAGAAATCTGAAGTGTTCTGGAATTAATAGAAAAAAGATCCACACACAAGTCTACAGGATTCCGAATTGAATGATTTTCGATGAAGCTTCTCACTCAATTACAAAGTTTTTGGGAATGTTATATAAAATGGTTCCCGGGGTAGGCGTGTAATGTTATATAAAATGGTGATGTGTTGTATAAGGGAAAGTGCCAGTGTTATATAAAAGATGATGTGTTTTATAAGTGTGAGTGTTATAGAAAAAGAAAAGGTTTGTTGTTATGTAGAAGGGTCTGGATGAAAACAACCGGCTGGGTTAGATGTTATAATTTTTGTTGTATTGTTGCGCCGACCGTGATGCGCCAAATTTTGTACTATTTTGTTGCTAATGAAATATAAAGTTGGATGTATGCAAAATATAAAGGTAATATTTTTGACTGCGCCAAGACGTTTTGTATTTTCTTCTTTTTCTGGATGAACTGCCATTAATTCGTTGGATGAACCACAAGGGTTATGTAACTCCGAAACCAAATAATAATGTAATTTATTAAGCTATTGTTTGTTCTTGAGATGATATAAAAGGAAAAGGCTGCGCCAGGTGTTGAGGAAAATCCATACAACACCAACATTTCTGGGATTCATCCAACTGTAGTAGTGTGGACGAGTCAAAAAGGCCAGAGGCTTCCGGAGTGCAGACATAGTTATCTCCCACGGTGGCGGCTATTCGATCAACGGTGTATTTCTCTTTTTCACCATTTTCCGTTCACCGAAAGTCCAGGGCAATGAAATGCAGCGTAACGGTCCGTTACGTGCCGTTAGCGGTCACCCGACCTGGTAACGGGGCAACCACACAATAGAAGCGGTAACCGAGGACGACTCACCCCATCAGGCTTTCTTGAGCCCCAAAAGAAGCTTGGCAACCATTTCTTAGGTAAGTCAAATTTGTACTGATTTCTTACGTTGGCGGCTTTATCGAGGACCGACTCCGGAATCTGCAGCGCGCTTGTGTATTTATCAGCACGAGTGCCTGAGGACTTATAGAACCCTTTCCTGTGGTAAGGTCAGGTGGCTGTGTGGAGAAATCTTCGTCTTGGTGCCGGCGTTGGCACAGGTTGTACGAAGATTCTCCATCATAAGTTCACTGGACACAAAACACTGCGCAACGCAGCAAACTGTTCACTAGAAAAACCATAGTACACTGAAACAAACACTCCATCCACAAGAAGTAAAATTCCGCCACAAGACAGTTAAATGAAACGCTCGAGTTAGTTTATTATTTATTGAATTTGGTGATTACAGAAGACCGATTTTAAGTACACTCAATTACAGGCAACTGGTGAAGAATTACACTAATCGATTATAATTAAAATTACCGTATTCGACTCAACACTAGCCACGAATCGGGAATTTAACTTGACGACGAGACTATATTCGCTTCACTGTGCACATCGGTGAGCGGGAGATCGCGTGACCATGGCGGCCAGTGGATGGAAATCGACTCAGGGATTCAATCCTCGTTTGGGGTGAGTTTGGTGGTGTGATGAAAAGGAAATGAAATTTCCTTTGACCAGTGACCAATGGAAAGCGATTTCAGGGACGCGGTGGTGTATGTGTGTGTTCGTACACATCACCGTGTTCATCGATGAGTTTTGCCTGAAACGAGGAAAAAAGAACAATGGTGAAACGACCTACGGCATCTTTCGGTAATGAGGGTCAGCTGTCTAAATAGCAGCCACTCATTAGATGCTAAAAGGGATTACGATATTTCATACAATAGAGATCGTATATCGTCTCTCTGCGGACTGGGAGAATCGGATTCTTTTGTTTTGCATATGTTTATGCTATTGAATCCGATCTGACGGCGAAACTTGGCGTCGTTGATTGTTTGGAAATTCAAACAAAGCAATATTTCCACGAGAAGTGCTTGCAATTGAAACCATAGTTGCAAGTCTTCGGAAAGCAATTTAGATGGGTACACAATGACGGTTGTGTATACCATCTGCGTCAATTATGCATGGCATCTATGGCGACGGCTGGATCGAATTATAGTGTGAATATCTACACTAATTGGAAATTCGGTTTTTGGGTCGCTAATGCAGAGATGCTTGGTAATGTATGAATGCCCTTGTAGACGCAATTCTTTTTAGGAATTCTTTGTAATGCTTGAATGCATTAATGTCCTTGGAGAAGGAAATATTTTCAGGTGCCAATGCAATTGCATTGGCGGCAGACAATGGGAGTTGAGATGCGGATATGGGGAGTTTTTCAGGTAAGTGGGCCGTGGGGTTTGGTGGAACCCCCACAGCTGTCTCACTGATTTTCTTTAAATTAATAAATAATTGAAGTAAATGTAGATGTATTTCGTCATGAGAACCAGAGCTTCAAGGACAACGCCACGCAGTAGTTCCCATGGCAAACAACTCTACACGATGGCACAGAGCATATTTGCCATGCCACCAAACAGTGTGTGTATATTCGGGTTCCTGTATCCTTACCCGCCCGCGAAAAGAAATTTGTTAGTAAAGACGTTCGTTTTCGTATGAACGAGTGTTATATAATGCAATTGCCACCAATCGACTTGTGTAACGGGACGGTCTTCATCAGGAACTTCGAGACTACTTAGTCAGCCTTTACGTTTCTATGACGGAATTTGAGGTACATCAGTTTCTCAGACTGACGTCATTACTATTACTATTGCTACTATTTATTGCCCGGAAGTTCATGACCTCACCCACTCGACTCCGACCTCGTTCCCTGTTCTGTGCACTCTCCTTCCACGCTTGACCAGCAGATCCGTTCTCCTCAAGGTCAAACCTAATATTGTCCTCCCCCTTGCCACCAATCGACTTGTGTAACGGGACGGTCTTCATCAGGAACTTCGAGACTACTTAGTCAGCCTTTACGTTTCTATGACGGAATTTGAGGTACATCAGTTTCTCAGACTCTGACGTCATTACTATTACTATTGCTACTATTTATTGCCCGGAAGTTCATGACTTCACCGACTCGACTCTGACATCGTTCACTGTCCTGTGCACTCTCCTTCCACGCTTGACCAGCAGATCCGTTCTCCTCAAGGTCAAACCTAATATTGTCCTCCCGTCTCCGTCGCGGCCATCCTGTCGGTCTCTTTCCCATTGGTCTACCGTCAAGAATTCTACGCACGGTCTTATCGTTACCCATTCGCGCCACATGTCCGGCCCATCTTAATCTTCGCGACCTGATTACTCTCACTATTGCAGGTTCGCGGTATAGCTCTTCCAATCCGTGGTTGTGGAAATTCCTCCACTGTCCTGCCTCCCCTCGCCATAGTTACCTCCAAAGATACCCCTTAAAACTTTATTCTCAAATACGCGGAATTTGTTTTTTCCCGTTTTGTGAGAGCCCATGTTTCGCATCCGTATAGAACAATCCGATTGGTTGTGGTTCTATAGACACGGAGCTTTATGTTACGTGATAGCAGTTTGGATTTCAGGAGTTTACTGATTGCGTGCCAACTAACGTTGCCGGAATGTAGTCTTTTGTTAATTTCCTTCGACTTTTCGTTTCTGGCCGTCAGTATTGTTCCCAGATATTTAAATTCTTTAACTTTTCCAAATATCTTGCCTCTGACGTTTATATATGTTTACTGAGGTCCACCTGCTCTCACAGTAATCATGTATTTTGTTTTGTCTTCATTTATTTCTAGGCCCACCCATTCTACCGCTTGCATGATGATTTGACAGTTGACTCTGACGTCATGTGGGGTATAATCTGGATTAAGTCTGGGTCTTGGGTGATGTATTTCTCAGCCTATAATTGTCTTGAGATTCGTAAGGAACACATAGACTAACAACTTAACGAGATCGAAACCTGTTCACTACATGTAGACAGCGGTTTCTTACTCGCAAGAACGAACAGAATAGATTTAAAGGCGTTTGCCAGACACCCATTAGGGCACCAAGGGATGAATAGAAAAAATAACCAAATAAGAGATTTCCGTACTCGCGCTACTCAACTGAGATCCAACTCGTTGGTATACGGTCATTCGTGTATCTGAAAAGTGATTCATAATTAAATATAAGTTCATGTGTTGGCTCACAAGTATTCACCTAACTAAAACTTACTCCACTCCTCTTTTCACCCAATCGATAGCCTGTACGGGAAGAAGCCTTCTCCTATACCAATTGGAAGTCCACTTCTTACTGATTGAAGAGATTAATAATTGAAAAAAAATAATTTGAATTCACGATATGCTTACTTTTCAGGTAACTAACGTCGATCCTGGAGCTCAAAATGAAATTTTCATTTTTTTTTCCAGTTTTTTCATGCAAATACAATGCGGTGGGTACCCGGGTAAAAAAGTTTGCAGGACTTTTAGTATTTATTACAGGATGAAATAAAAAGGAGAGGATATAATTTTCCAAGTAAAAATACAAAAAGTATTCGGAATCAATTATGGAGTTACTGCGCATTTCAGGTACATAAGGAATATTCGTATATAAAACGTTGAACAACTGCGAAAATGGTAAGTTGGGCGATTACAATCATACAATGGGATGCAGATCTAAGTTGACGGAAGGTAGATTGATTACACTATAGAAGAGATGAGAAAATATAGTATCTACTCGATATATCATCTTCAGCTACCAAAAGCACAATACAATTAAAAAGAACTTATTGGGGTTATTTAAATTTACAATAGAGGGGATTAAACGAAGAATGAGTTCCCGCCCGTGAGGCCAAAAACGGTAAATAGATCATTAAAAATAAAAACGACTGATGATGTGGGTGGACGACGTCTTTCTATAAGGTTCCAAAGTAACGTCCGCTTTTATATTCTTAGTAGACTGGATTTTTTTTCTTGTCATACAGCGGTAACTGGCCTGCAAAATTCCTTCCTATGTGTTTATTGAAAAATACAGTTGAGAAAAGTCACCCACGTCCAAGTTTATAAATGTCTACACTCTTTTCATGGTAAAGGTCTTATTCATAATATGGATAATAAAAAAGGAGAACTAGATTCTGCTCTGGAATTTTTGTTCCCTCTTTTATAACTCTCAAATATTAAGTGGCAGAGTTTAGTTGAAGCCCTACGAGTTACAAGATGAACATGGCAGTAGACAACCATATAAGGTTAGGCTAGAGGAATTACGAAGAAAATCCACAAAACGGTTTTGATGACACTCGGCTAAAAGTACAAGAACTATTAGACAGGCAGGCAAGCCAACAAACTCCTGTACATCGCATACGGAATATACATTTTGAAACAAGAAAGCTGTGCGTAAAATGTATATCGCGTATGGAACAAAAACAACAGCGTGAGGATGTTTTACCCAAGTATTGGACGACGTTTCGGGGCAACAAAACGAACTTTTCCCGTCGATTCGTAACCATGGAATTTTTTTTACTTTTTATTAGCCTGTAGGAACCCGGAAGTTCATGATCTTGCCGACTTAGCTCCGACATCGTTCTCTTTCCTGTGCACACTCCTTCCACACTTGACCAGGCGATCCGATCTCCTCAAGGTCAAAGCTAACAATGTCCTCCGATCTCCGCCGCGGCCGTCCTACCGGTCTCTTTCCCGTTGGTCTTCCATCAAGAATTCTATGCACGGGTCCTATCGTTGCCCATTCGCGCCACGTGTCCGGCCCATCTTAATCTTCGCGACCTGATTACTTTCACTACTGTAGATTTGCGGTATAGCTCTACCAATTCGTGGTTGTGGAGTTTCCTCCATTGTCCTGCCTTCTCGTCATATTTACCGCCAAAGATACTCCTTAAAACTTTATTCTCGAATACGCGGAATTTGTTTTCTTCCCGTTTTGTGCGAGCCCATGTTTCGCATCCGTATAGAACAATCGGCATAATTATGGTTCTATAAACACGCAGCTTTCTATTACGTGATAGCAGTTTGGATTGCAGGAGTATAATGACTGCGTGCCAACTAGCGTTGCCGGAATGTAGTCTTTTGTTAATTTCCTTCGACTTTTCGTTACTGGTCGTCAGTATTGTTCCCAGATATTTAAATTCTTTGACATTTTCAAATATCTTGCCCCTGATGTTTATGAGTGTTCCCTGAGTTCCACTTGCTCTCGCCGTAATCATGTATTTTGGTTTGTCTTCATTTATTTCTAGGCACACCTCTTCTGCCGCTTGCATGGTGATTTCACAATTTTTACTTACAGTTTCTAGATTATCGCCCAAAACGGCGATGTCATCCGCATATGCGAGCACTTGTGTGACGCCGTTCAGTTATGACCCGGCCATGTTGTCGTTTTCTACCATTCTGATGACATACTCGAGCACAAGGTTAAAGAGACATGGTGAGAGACCATCCCCCTGTTTTAGTTCGTCGCGGAATTCAAATGGTTCTGATAGCTGGTTTTCTATTCCAACTCGCCCTTTATTTTCGTTCATACAGATTTCAATGAGGGCGGCATATTTTTTTTCGGGGCTCCCAGCTCAACTACAATATGGTAGGCTTTTTTGAAGTTAACGAACAGTTGGTGAACCGTCTCGCCGTATTCCCACTTCTTTTCCAGCAGTTGCCTTACTGTGAACATTTGGTCGGTTGTCTATCGGTTCCCACGGAATCCGCACTAGTAGGCTCCCAGTATTTCTTCTGCATACGGCGTGATTCTCGCCAGTATGACATTTGTTAGTATTTTGTATATGGTTGGGAGCAATGATATTCCTCTGTAGTTTTCGCACTCAGATCTGTCGTCTTTTTTTGAAAATGGAGACGACTATGGAAGTTTTCCATTCTTCCGGAGTGACTTCCTTATTCCACATTGTTTTAATCAGTTGGTGGATTTTTCGAGCGGTTGCCTCTGCTCCATGCTTCACAAGCTCTGCCGGTATGCAGTCGACGCCGGGAGCTTTGTTGTTTTTCAATCGATTCATTAGCGGGGGCGTAACCATGGAATGCAATGACAAATCCATAATTGCACACCTTAAACGAAAATATAGTCGAAACAATGAACTGAAAGGGGAGAGTCGGCTCTGAAAATGGCGAGGGCAATTCCATCTGCTGGCAAGGTCATGGTGTCTCTTTCGTGATGTGCGTGGGGTAAAAGTTTCATTGATGGTCTTCAAAGATAAAAACCAATTAACGGCGAGTAAGTGTGCCTCGTCATGTGTTCGAGTGATGAAATTGAGAAGGAATGACCACATTCGACGAAAAAAGGAGTCCTTTCAGCAGGACAATGCATCAGTTCCCTTAGGCGTTATTGCGATATTTTTATATTACGCGTGCAAAAAAAAAAAGATTGTTTGAAACCCTTTGTCTATCCATCTAAAATTGATCTTTGGTATGAGCCAGTGCGCACGCTCTGATTGGGGGCTTGAACAGGTGAACACTTGGGGTAGAGGACCACAAATTACGGGGTCGAGCGGGTTACGTTCCGCCTGTTTTGTAATGATGGAATTGAATCTGTTATGAGTTTCAGTGCTTTGTTTTGCATCCTAACGACCATGTTTGTGATACTGCTGACCAAATACGGCAATTGATTTGCAGTTTGGATGAATATATGCCATATATATTGTGGTTAAATGTTTCGTGTATCTCTTAAGAAATTGTAAGCACTTCACAGCAAGTTACCGCCAACGAGCAATGTCCTCCTACGATAAAAAAAAATTTGAACAAAATACTTGTTCAAAATCTCACTATTTAGAATAACGCAGGATTACAGCTACTCGCCAATAGGTGGTACGACCATCAACCACTCAGCTAAACATCATAGTCAACTTATATCATCATAGAGAGCCATTTTTTGGGCTTTTTTGTTTTGTCTTCTTCGAAATTTACTTCTTTTGAATAGGTACGGTGTACTTACGCTCGAAAGTATCATTATCTGTATTAGCTATATAAGTTTTCTTTCTACAATTAAAATCTAAATCAATTCTCTGTTCTATTGTGTCTTGTTTCTCGTCAAAGGGTTTATAATGGGTCTTCCAATAGGGACTTGACAACTTTTTTTCGGTAGTGAATTTTTATAATTTGCAGACGTTGTTTGTTCGTGTACTTAATGTTGAGTTTACTGAGTAAATCGACAGTGACAGTTCGATGATTAGTGAAAGGGTGCGTTCACAAATTAAATTCAAAGTTGTCAAGTCCCTATTGGAAAACCCGATATAACCTACTATACTCTTTTATTATATTTAATAGAATTATTTTTTGGTAAAATAAATAAAACACTAAAACGAAGAAAACGTGCTTTTGTTATCTGCAATTCCTGGATGCGTTCTCGCGACATCTACAACGGCTCACACACCCAACCGGTACAATTCTCAGCATCACGTGGATCTTTAAACAATTTCATCCGGTCATTTCATAGTTCAGAACCACGCAAAGTATAAACAATACTATAGCGTTTGGAATGATAGTGAAGAACGTGTGATTCGAACTGACGCTATGACAGTTAGAATCACCAAAAATTGAACCAATGCGTAACACATCAGGCTACTGGCCGTGCTTAGAATTCGATTTTTAAACTCAAGTATATTCCACAGTATACCCGCCTGTCACGCGGGAGACCGGGGTTCGATTCCCCGTCGGGGAGCCTCTGGCGCAAGACTAATGACCTTGCCCGGAAAAAACAAATCATTATGGACAATTTGACAAGCCTCAGGACTTGCTAAATAAGGCCAAGACCGGCTCCCAGTTGTAGTGCCGATGATGATGATGATATTCCACTGATGTGAATTGTTATGTTATCGCTATGGTATACGGCTCTGATGCATTTTCTTATTCGATTTTCGTTCGGTGTTCTTCACTATTTGCTTGTGTATTGTGTGTGCATCTGTTAGAAACGCCACAATACTACACAAGGCAAGGAATATATATCGACTTAGTATGATCAGTTTGTATTTCGCATAGAGTGAGATATGTGTGATTCTAGTTGGAGTGCAATAAGGTTAAAGGGGTAAAGCAGTTGAACTTCCAGTTGCATAAAACAAGAAGAAAATCGAAAATTTAAGATGTCTTCAAGCGGCCATTAATGCGCGGAGTTCCTCGGCAAACAAAAAATCTCACACAAATAACTGTACTTTATCGCAGATTATACTCGTACAAAAACGACCTCTCTGCAATCTATCCTTTCGCCCATTGAAATACCTTACTACTGCATATTGGTGAGTAGGAAGCCGAAAGTTCATGGCCTCACAAACTCAGCTACGCTACAATGTCCTGTCCTTCCCTCCACGCTTCGCTACCTAATCAGATTTTCTCAAGACCTCACTTTACATTGTCTTTCCATCTCCATCGAATTTTCTACCGGTCTAATTCCCGTTGGTATTCTTTCAAGAATTCGGCGGGCAATTCTGTCATTGTCCATTCTCGATATCTGCCCGGCCCAAGGTTTTTTCCGAAGTTCCCCTCATTCTTGCCGCACAATAAATAGACGCACCAACACCGATAAAATTGTCAGCTGATCTGTTAGCTGTCAAACAAAAAAGGGTTGCCGCGTGCTGTTAACTGTTTCAAAGTTATGGCATTTAAGATCAAGCAAATAGAAGAACAACGAATAGTTTTTCCTCAACCTAATATAGTTGGTAATGACACACAACGAATTTTTTTTTATAGATACTCACTGATGATGCAATCGAGGTGGGAAATCCTTCGCAATTCTTCTGCCCTGACACGCCGGGACATTTCGCCTGGACTTTGGATGCGTCAGAATATTCCTGAACTTCTAGATTTGATTCAACTTTTTTGCATTTGTTGCGAATTGCTTTCGAAACGGCAGTCTAGAAAAAGAAGACGCTCATTATTATAAATCAAAAGAAGGCACTCAGTTTACTACTGTGTGCATTTTTTGAATAATTTACTTTCAATTTAAGAAACTTTTCGTCTACCCTTAAAAGGCCGGTTAAAAAGCAGTGCAGACATAGATTAGAGAATGATGAAAGAAATACGACAATAGACAATAGACATTATTTTAAGGCATCTTTCGTTCACTCATTTGAAGCCTTCGACAGAAAAATAAAACATTATGAAAACATAACGCTTCGAAAATTGCTCGTACTCATTCTTTAAGCAAGAATTCATCACAGGTTCAATGGTACAAGCTAATCAATTTATTCTGTCAACCTGTGGGCACATTATAACATCATATTCTTGGGATTAAGAAGAGAATTATGCATCTGTAATTTTTATGAATCAAAATTATATCAAAAGCATGTTAAAATATCAGCGAAATGAAAAAAAAAACAGTTTTAATCACATAATGATCAAACATTTGAATCAAGTTAACAAAAGAGTTATAAAAATCTTTATCTTGAGTTATGAGGGATATTCCATTACTAAACAAAATACACAGCAATTGGAGGTGGCATATTTTACAATTTGATGGCTTCGAAAATACAATTTCCTTATTTATCAGCCAGACGCGTCCCGTGTAGCCACACAACCAAGTTCTGACAAGTAATAATTTACATGTACTACCTGTTGAATTTTTATTTGTATATTATAATAGACATTATGCGGACTGCACTCATCTTGAGAAACAAGTTTTTGAGGACATAAAGAGTTCCGCCATCAAGGGAATAGCTCCAGTTGTTCGCTTGCGGGGGAAAGAAAACTAAACGATCGGCCTCATTTAAAATTTGGCAATGTACGTATACTCTCACAATACTCGAT
Source organism: Microdon myrmicae (assembly GCA_963931805.1). NCBI lineage: Eukaryota > Metazoa > Arthropoda > Insecta > Diptera > Syrphidae > Microdon > Microdon myrmicae. The sequence continues at coordinate 27,417,475 of OZ007500.1, forward strand.
CCGAGACGGATGTACAATTCTAGATGTTATAGTTAGCTAAGATCAGAGGAATTCATTTCTACTGTTGTTACGCTCCGCCAAGGTGGGAAATGGAATATTTCAAATGCTTTTTGGACAGGATAACACGAGAAGCTAGAGATAAGAGCCCTCTTATACTTGCTGGAGATTTCAACGCTTGTGCAGTAGAATTGTGGGGGTTCTCTATATTACATGGAGAACCAACCCACAATTTCAACCAGCCCATAATCCCAACCTAATTTCGACCGCTAACAGCGCGTCACATCAACCCCTATTCCACCGTTCATGCTATTCACCTGAAATATCATGTTTTCCAAATGGACGCATAGCTGAATTCATTCTTCTATGCAGATAATGCATAATTGAATTCAGCTACCTTTTTGCCATACGGCAACTCCATTTTTGCTAGCCCATGAGATTTCCATCGGAAATCACATCATGTCGGTTAGCAACAACAAGTCGAAGCAGATGACACTGTTGCATATTCATGCAAGCGCTGGGGAATTTATCAAAATATTTAATTAGGATTCACGAAAAAATAACCCTATCCAATTTGGCGTCATTTCGGCTTTTCCGCAGATCATACATTCGCTTGGGATCAATGATCTCTTTTCGCAGGTGGATAGCACCGGTCACATTTCCTCTTCTCCATAATTCCGTCTCCCCATGGTTCAATGCACTCTGAGATCACCACAGCCATAACACTAGGGCAGTAGGTCATTCCCAGAAACTGCATTTGATACCAGCGCACAAGCTAAGCCAACCTCGAAATTATTGCGCTCTTTCTTTTGTTCTTTTCATCCTTCGCATGTCCAGCGACTGTCGAATGATGCACGAGTATTATTCACCTCACTGAGACATAAAAATGAGAAGATTCATGAAAAGAGCACAATGATGATTGGCTAATAGCTGTGCAAAAGTAGAATCCAGATTTTTCATCCCTGATTCACCAGTCACTATCCAACCACAGCAGCGTACACACGCTGCATTCATAGTCGTTGCTCAATCACCATCGCGGGCAGACACGCCGTCACAAGTACCTGAAACGCTATCCAACATACTCGCCGCAGTACTCTCAAAAGGTTTCTAGTTCGTTGTGTATTATTGGCCAAATCGTACTTTTACAATAGTTACATTGTGTCGTGATCCCTTCATGTGTAAATACAAATATAAGCCCTTTCATTTAAACCTAGCGATAATTTATTTTAATGTAAAATAAAAGAAACCATTATATTAACAAATAAAGAAAAAAAAAACGAACAACTAAATTAAATCAGTGTCTTCTAATTTGTCCTGTTCTTTACTTTGTGTTTGGACTTTTGATATTATTTATCCAGTGACGTCGTGGGGAAGAAAATGAATCTGTGCCCATGTTCGGCATAATACTTCTTACCCCCCACAGAATGGGGAAGCACAAGGACCAACAGTAGAAGCCAGGCACTACTTGAAGCCTTCGCAGTCATAGATGTGGTGTTACTTAATGATGGTATCGATGACACCTTCATAAACGAGAGAGGCCGGTCCAAAATCGACATTACATTTGCCAGCTCCATGTTGGCAAGAAGTATGGAGTTGCGAGTTTTGGACACCTACACCCATAGTGACCACCAAGCCGTGATGTACGGAATATTACCAGACAGGGGATTCATCACTGGCAAATTGGCGAAGAAAGCCCAAAAAATGGGTGGAAAGAGGACCCCGATGCGGAACTGCTCGATTATATACTGGAAGAGCATATCGCACAGTTTGACACAGAGTCCGATGCGAACAGGCAGGCTGGAAAAGTGATAAAGTGGCTAACTACCGCATGTGATGCTTCTATGCCACGACAAAGACAACCAGCAGGGGCTATCAAACCAGTGTATTGGTGGAACTCAGAAATCGCCCATGTGCGATCGGAGTGCAACAGGAGGTTAAGACGCTTGCAACAAGGAGCAAGAAACCGGAACACCTACCCACAGTTGCATGCGGAATTCGTCAACAAACGGAGAGCGTTGAGGAATGTGATCCGCAAAAATAAATATGACGTGTTCTGCTCCCTAAGGGATGAATTAAATAACAACCCATGGGGCAGCGCCTACGGGATATTCATGAGAAGACTACAGAACAACTGTAGTCAAATGCAAAAAAAGTAAAACTGACATGCCAAGAATCGTTGCTGTTCTCTTCCCACAGTGTGATGAGGTGTTGAGAGCGCAAGAGGAGTGGAGTATCACTGAAAGAGAGATACCTCCCATGACCACCGAAGAGGTGCTCTTGACTGCAAGGGTTGTTAAAAAAACAAGACCCCGGGACTGGATGACATCCCTATCGCTGTAGTGAAGACTGCTTTAACAAAAAAGTCGAAAGTCTTCAGCAGTCTCTTCACAACCTGCCTTCAAACAGGACAATTTCCCAAACGATGGAAAAAACAGCGACTTGTGCTTATTCCAAAAGGCGTCAAGAATCCAGAGGCGCCGTCGTTTTATCGCCCGTTGTGCATTTTGTTCACTGAAGGGACATCGGGGCTCTCTGAATCGCAGTATGGATTCCGGAAAGGTAGATCAACCGTTAAGGCACTATCTGTGGTGTGCGACATCGCTCGCAATGCGATAGCTGGAGCACGATGACTAGGTGGTACAAAGAAATATTGCGCGGTGGTGACGGTAGATGTTAAAAATGCGTTTAACTCGGTGAATTGGAATCAGATTCTAGAACCAGAGAATATTTGCTCCCAAGCAATCCAGAGCATTAAATGCTGGCCAGATATAGCCGGACTGAAACTAGCTGGACATAAGACGGAGGTAGTTTTAATAAGCAGACGCAAGAAAGTTGAACACCTTGATTTGAAAATAGAACGACAAATAATCAGATTCAGTCCCTATATTAAATATCTTGGTGTTGTACTAGACAACAGGTTGAGCTTCAAGGAGCACCTAAGGAAAACGAGTGAAAAAACGGCAAGAGTATGCAAAGTTTTGGCGAGACTGCTACACAATGTTGGAGGACCCCGGCCCCACATAAGGAAACTCATAACCAGTGTCAACACCTCCATTATAATGTATGCAGCTCACATATGGGCAGGAGCCGCACAGTATAAGTCGTACATGAGGGGAGTGAACTCCGCACATAGGCTGGCATCACTAATAGTATGTTGTGCATTCCGAACGGTTACCGAAGGTGCTATAAATATTTTGGCCGCGAGGACGCCACCTGAAATTGTAGCTAAAGAAAACGCTGCATTGCATAATGTCTCCCAAGAGAATCGTCGAAGAATGCGGCCACAATTAGAGCTCTCAAGCCTAAGAGAATGGCAACGAAGGTGGGATTCTTCCACCAAAGGAAGATAGACCTACGCCATGATACCTGATATAGAAACATGGGTGAAAAGAAAACATGGCGAGCTGAATTACTACCTGACTCAGCTAATATCAGGACATGGATGCTTTCAGCAATACTTGCACAAGTATAAGCATGTGAATCACCCATACTGCTTGTATTGCGAAGGCAAAATAGAAAATGCGGAACACGTACTCACAGAGTGCGTGAGATTCGAGACCGCGCGAACGATTTTGGAGAGACATATGAGACGGACAGTTACTCTGGGAGGAGTAATAGAATACATGCTTAGTTCAAAACAGGCATGGTCCGTAACAAATGGTATTCTCTGTGAAATGATGCAGCAGTTGCGACGCGACGAGCGGAGTAACAGGTAAACTCCGTCCCGCCCCGCGATGGAATATCTAAAAGAAAGTTCCGCGGGGATCAACGGGAATATGAGCCTGGTGGGAGGTGATTTTAGTCGGTAAAAACCCGGCATGCCTCTGGATCGGCCCAGAGGTATCTTTTGAAGATTTCCGCCTTCCTACCGAAACAAAAAATAAAAAGATGTGGTAGTAATGAATTTAGTTTATCCTGAGACAACTATTACCTAACTGCCCTTAAGAGCGAATATTTTTGTGCATACACTATGAGCATACGCAGCGTCAGCTTCAAGCCAATTCAACGACGATATGGGAAAATTACATGGATATTGAAATTCTAAGTTTAACTACCCTCTACAAGTATTTCGTCTAGTTAATCAATTGTGGACCCTACCATAAGTTCCAATCAAATCGTGAGAAAGCTGTCGGTAAGATGAGTGTCGCCTTTACTCACAAAAGAGAACGCCATAAACATATCAAACCATTGTTTATAAAGGGTGGGCCATACAGTTTTGCACATTTGAAACATGAATAGAAATAAAACTACAAATGTTATAAATGTTGATCATTTATTTAACATAATAAACGTTTATTGAATTTTATTTTTTTTTAAATAACATCGTCGAGATGTGCCCCGTCTCGTCGTTGGCACTCTTGCAATCGACTACGCAAACTTTGGAAAACTCGCTAACACATGCTGCGAGGTACGTACAACCTTCCGAATGTCCTCATCGCATCTTCTTAAACGTGGCCGTTCAAGTGTAACCCGGATGCATTATTATACCCTAGATATCATAACCCATTGAATTTGTCACAGTGAAAGTACTCGCCGAAAGCTAGAAAGGTTACGACTCCATTTTTTTTGGGCTCTTATCTTACTGTATATAGATTATTTGGAAAGAAAAAGCAAGTCTATTACAGAGCAGTGTTATGTCATATTATTAGACTTTGAACTAATGGAAAACTGATCCCATTTGTTCAAAAAACTAATTTCAGAGGTACTGACTTCTCAAGCAACTCCCATATGTCAACTCCACTATTGGAATGTTCCATGAAACATTTTCACGTTCAAATTCGCGCTATTACTCGAACACTCAAGGCTGAACATTAACAAATCGCCTGCCATAAAGCCATAAAGCATTCCTCCTATAGTGGGGTCCAATAACTGATTCGATTTCTGATGCAGGGGGCTATTAAGAAAAATGAGTTTGGATTTCAGTTGTATAAAAACAACACAGAGGAATATTAGAGGAAATCCAAGAGAGGGAGGAGTGTTTAGTTTAGTGGGGCTACGACCCCATTTATTGGCTTAATACAAGTTTATATACAGTAAATACTTACAAACTAACTTATATAACAGGTCAATTGAAAAGTCCCCGGCCTGGCACATAGATGGTGGCACTAGAATTAAATCCATATGATTTTTAGTTAGCCCAAACCTTCAAAAGACGCGTGTATAAATTTGACAGATGATCATTAGTTTGTGAATTATAGTATTTTGAGTGAAGCAACTTTTGTCATTGTGAAAAAAATGGATAAAAAGGAATTTCGCGTGTTGATAAAATATTGCTTTTTGGAGGGAAAAAATACAGTTGAAGCAAAAACTTGGCTTGATGACGAGTTTCCAGACACCGCCCCAGGAAAATCAACCATCAAGGATTGGTATGCTAAGTTTAGACGTGGTGAAATGAGCACCGAAGACGGTGAACGCAGTGGACGCCCAAAAGAGGTTGTTACCGACGAAAACATTAGAAAAATCCACAAAATGATTTTGAATGACCGTAAATTGAAATTGAATGAAATAGCAGGCACTCTAAAGATATCAACTGAACGTGTACATCATATCATTCACGAATATTTGGGTATGAGAAAGCTCTGTGCGAAGTGGGTGCCGCGAGTTAAGGGAGTTAATGGTAATTTAGGGTTAAAACCATTGTAATCACTTTAATCTATTATTATAATAAACATATTAAATAATCATGGCCAGCAAAACCAGCAATCATCATAAGTCAACATAATAAGACGAAAATAACCATTGTTATCAAACTAAGATAAAAAACCATTGCAATTACTTTAAGCTAATATTCATGTCAAGCAAAACCCAACAATCATCATAAGCCAACAAAGATACACACGACCCGAGTACCCAACAAGCATCATAAGTCAACACAACAAGACAAAGATGCACACGACCCGAGTACCCAACAAGCATCATAAGTCAACACAACAAGACAAAGATTCACACGACCTAAAGACCCAACAATCATCATATGAACTAAGATGATAAGACGTCCGAAGCAAAGACTATAAATGCTACATGATGACCAGACGAAGGGGGGATTCTGATTTGGACACCAGCCGGCATAGCCGAGAACTAAGTAAAACTTGTAACAAAGATTAATAGCAATTAGAATTTGTAAATAAAATTAATATAAGTGAAATTCACAAATAAAGTTTTTAAAAAGTTAAATTCCGTGAATTGTGACTTAATTGGCGATCCTGCCAGGAGTGTTTTGGATTATAACTCCATCACAACCTGTGGACCATACCCGGACGAGACGAGGACCATATCTGGACCTAACTAGGACCATAGCTGTACCTGACAAGGACCATATCCAGACCTGACCAGGAACTCATCCGGACATTACTAGGCGAAAAACACACTGGAAACCACACTAAGAGTTGCATAGGACCCACCGAGGAAAAACCGTGAGTAAAAATTAAATTTTCTTAAAGTGTCAGTGATGCCCTAGCAATAAAGGACAACATCCGCATAAGTACGGACACAACAAGTTTTGACTGCATAGCAGATAAAAAAGGAAAGTGAGAAAAAAACACACTCACGATAAAACCCCGGGATTAGACCCACATCTCCTTTATGAAAATTCCTAAAATACGGAATAAGTCGTCGAGACCATTCGAGAGACCATCCGCCCCAACCGAATCAGAAAGTGAAAGTGAAGAAATGGCCTCAGCAGCAGAACTACAAGCGCAGATCGCTCACCTAACAAGTACCCTATCGGCATTAATAACCGAGAATAAGGAAACCAGGGAAGCCGTCATACGGATACAACAGCAAGGATTAAACAAGGAAATAGTTACGATAGAAAAGCTAACCCCCGTAACTTGGAAGCTAGAAGATCCTAGCCAAATCGACACCAGTATATTTAAAAACATACCTGTTTTCAACGGCAAACCAGAGGAGTATAGAGCATGGCGGAGTCTGATCTGGAACCTAATGGAGGAAATAAAAAGATTCCAACAGACAAATGAATATTTTAAATGCCTACAAATCCTCAGAACAAAAATACAAGGCGACGCAGCGGACATATTGGTGAACCACAATACCATACTTAATTTCTACGCTATAATCAATAGGTTAGATTATACTTACGCCGACCAAAGGCCACTTTATGTGTTACAAGAAAACTTATTGAAAATTAAACAGGAAAAATTAGAAGTTACGGAGTATTTCAATAACATCAATAAAGCCTTAAATCTAGTACTAACTAAAATCGAGATGCAAGGTACGAATAAAAGTGAAGCCTCATACACCAACGCTATGGAATCAGGCGTTAGAGCCTTTGCTCAAGGATTAAATTGTGAATACACAAGAGGAGTACTTTTTTCCCAAAATCCGAAAACTCTGGAAGAAGCGTATGCAATCGCTAGAACTATCTTACACAACAAAGAAGCATACGGATTAAGCGAAAGGTATCACTATAGACCTCGGAACTCATATGATCAGAGACACCAGAAGAGATACGAAAAATACGAAAGGAAAGTCGAACCACCACAAGGCTACAAGGAGCAACGTTATTACAAACCCAACGTACAAACATATGTGAAGCCGAAGCCTGAACCAATGGAAGTGGATGAATCTATCCGAGACAGGAGATCACACAATAACCAACAACAGAGACAGTGGAATAACCCCTTCAGAACAACTTCAACACAATACCATAGAAATGGGCCCCAAGAAATGAACAAAATACATCATAACGATAACATTTCTAACAGCCCACAGATAGGTAGCGAAGACAATGACCATGAAGCTAAGACGACTTTTTTAGCCGAATAAATGGTCTTCCGTGTTTGACCCTAAGAACCAAGGATAAAGGAAGACCCGAGCTCCGAGTGACTATTCTTATAGATACTGGAGCCACCAATAATTACGTTTCCTCAAACTACCCCTATGGAGCACCCATACCAATAGAACCCATTGAAGTTAATACAATGCATGGTACGACATTAACTCATGCAAAAAAACAAGTCAATATGTTTAATACGAATCTAATATTTTATGTCATACCTACTTTAAGAAATTTTACAATGATACTAGGAGAAGCAGGCTTAGTTCAATTAAACGCCAAGATAGACTTAGAAACTTATTCAATTACTTACAAAACCCCCAAAATGCAAATAAATTATTCTCTTGATGACGAATACTATTCTAAGGAGGTAGATGCAATTATGGAACAAAACAATAAATTCATTCCCACCCTCCCCTTCATTACCCAAGTAGAAGCCTCAATACGTACTAAACATGAAGATCCTATTTACTCGCGACAATACCCTTACCCCATGTCCGACAACAAGTTTGTAAATGAGGAAATCGCTCGACTACTGAAGGAAGGAATAATCCAAAAGAGTTTTAGCCCATACAACTCACCTGTATGGGTTGTACCGAAGAAAGGATACAACGAAGATGGAACCCCTAAGAGACGTATGGTAATAGACTACCAGAAACTCAATGCAGAAACAATTACGGATCGATACCCTATCCCTGACGTAAATTTAACAATACAAAATCTAGGGAAAGCCAATATATTTTCAACATTGGACTTAGAATCAGGTTTCCACCAAATAAAAATAAAAAAAGAGGATCAACAGAAAACTGCCTTCTCTATTAATGGAGCGAAATATGAATTCGCACGAATGCCGTTTGGACTCAGGAACGCGCCCAGTATATTCCAAAGAGCAGTTGACGATATACTTCGACCATACATCGGGAAATTCGCCTACGTCTATATCGACGACGTGTTAATATACTCTCATAGCAAAGAGGAACACTCAGAACACGTAAAAATAATTACAGATACATTAAGAAGAGCCAACATGAAAATTTCAAACGAAAAATCGCACTTCTTTAAGAAATCAATAAAATACCTGGGACATATAATAAAACACAACACAATTACCGTCGATCCGGAGAAGATTGAAACAATAAAAAATTACCCAGAACCGACTAACCTGAAAGAATTAAGGTCATTTTTAGGACTAGCTGGATACTACCGACGATTCATACAAAATTATGCGAACATCACAAAACCAATGTCCATATTCTTACAAACAGAAGAACAAGTGTCTAAGAATAAAAGTAAAAAGGTTGAAATCCAATTCGACGAACGAGCCAGAAAAGCATTTGAAATGATCAAAGAGGAACTACGAGCAAGGATAGAGCTATTCCAACCAGATTTCAGCAAACCCTTCGAACTTACGACCGATGCGAGTAACTTCGCCATAGGTGCGGTCTTAAGTCAAGGAAATAATCCAATAACCTTCGTATCACGAACACTTAGCAAAACAGAAGAAAACTACTCCACTAATGAGAAAGAACTGTTAGCGATAGTTTGGACGCTACAAAAACTAAGGAATCTGCTGTATGGTATAACAAACCTGATCATATATACGGATCATCAATCATTAACATTCGCCGTATCAGAAAGAAATCCTAATACCAAACTAAAACGATGGAAAAACTTCATAGAGGAATACGGAGCAGAAATCAGGTATAAACCCGGTAAAGATAATGTAGTCGCAGATGCATTGTCAAGACAACAGGTAAACACCTCCACTTGCTCTGAACATTCCGCAATAAGCTCTCCACGAACACAAATCTCACGAGTAAGCCAACCTCTCAATAATTATAAAAATCAAATAACGATTAACGAATCAAACAAAAACCAACCTATAAAAACAAAAAATGTTTTTAATAACTTCAGGCATGACGTATGCATCATAAATGAAGAAGATTTAAAGAAAAAACTAAAGAAAATACTTAACCCCAACGTCATTAATGCAATAAAAATACCAGAAGAACTATTACATAAACATGAAAGAACAATTAAAGAAACATTCAAACATTATAAACTAATTATAACTCAAACACTATTAAAAGATATAGAAGACAGAAATGAACAAATAAAAATAACAGAAGAAGTGCATAATAGGGCACACAGAGGATATCGAAATAATACCAAGGAAATCCTATTACAATACTACTGGCCGAAAATAGCTAACGCATGTAAAAATTACGCTACAAAGTGCAAAACATGCCTCAAAGCCAAATACGACAGGAAACCCAATAAGCACCCCATAGGAGAAACACCAGTACCAACCAAAATCGGACAATACCTACAAATGGATGTCTTCCACTTAAACGACCAAATGTACATCAGCACAATCGACCGTTACTCAAAGTACCTACACCTAAGGCACATACCAAACAAACTAAACATACCGACGGTTATAAACGAAATACTTTCGCAAATATTCAAGTACAACGATCAACAGTACGTAATGACTGACAATGAATCAATTTTTACAAGTCATCAGGCAGAATCAATGTTCAACCGACACAAAACAATACACGTAAAAACACCTATTGATCACTCAACATCTAACAGCCAGGTCGAAAGAGCACACTCGACCATTCTTGAAATAGTACGAGCTCTTGCAAAACAAAACAGCACAGATTGCGAAGAGGAAATTTTTGAAGCTGTGAAACAATATAACGCCACTATACACTCCGTCACTAATTTTAAACCCGAAGACATATTTTTTAATCGAGAACAAATACCACCACTCGAAAATGTTCTGAAACTCAACCAACAAAAAATATTAAACCACTTTAATAAAAATCGAGAAGCGAAAACATACAACCCTAATGACATAATATTTCACAGATCAAAGCGACGGAACAAGAATACAGACCGTTTCATTGAGACAAAAGTAAAAGAGGATAAAGGGAATTATATAATCACAACTCAAGGCAAGAAAATCCATAAAGACAACATTAGGAACACAAAATGTACATCATAATTGCTCTCCTACTAATACCTCAAGCGAAAACTCTTGAAATAAAAGACCTAACTGGCCAAAAATACATATCCATCGAAACCGCACCAGTTCACCTGTACAACGAGACCGAATACCTCCTTCATATTTTTAACTTAACGAAGATACTCGCACCCATACACATGGCAAAAGAAACAGCGGGACATGAAGAAACATCATTACAGATGAAAGCAATTCTCCATCGTATAGATTCGCTAATGGCGCAAATCACTCCGCATGAAGTCAGGCCAAGGAGACAAATAAACCTTTTAGGGTCAGTATTAAAACTGATAACGGGTACACCAGACCACAACGACATAGTCGAAATTGAAACCCGCTTGAATACACTAGTAAAAAACAACAACGAACAAAAAGCGATTAACTCGAGATTCGAGAAACTACTAGAGAAAGTAGATAATAAAGAGCACAGCTCAGAAACCATCCTACAAGAAGTTTATTACGAACTCGAAACAATTACAACCACCATAAATTTAGCAAAAAATGGGAACTTTTACTCCAAAGCTATTGATACGTATGACGTAGAAGAAATAATCAAACATGAAAATACTGGTATCCCTATCATACATGTTCTAGAGTACTCTAAACAATTTATCTGTTATTATAAAGATTCTATTGTAATTACATACAAATATCCAGTAATAATCAAACAATGTCATTTGTACAAACTATATTCCCTATCCAGTAGAATTGGCAAACTAAAATTAAAAGAAAAAATAAGTCTATGTAATCAAAATTATGTAAATGTTAATGATTGTAAAAATTATATTGGGGACTACATTTGTAAAATAGATTACAGCAAAGATAGTTGCACCATACCCCTACTAAAAAACGAACCAGTACATTGTAAGTCTATAAAGGAAAACAATAAAGATATAAAAGAGTTAGAAGATGGGTACATATTTTTTAATCAAGAACAAATAGTGAATAATGTAACAATGACAGGCCCGAAACTCATTCATTTTGAAAATACTGTAACAATAAATAATAAAACATATACGAACAGAAAAAGGTTGATGAAAAAATTAATTGTACAAAACCATAATAATGATGTAACAATACTAGAGTATATGACCTCCAACAAAGAAACTAAATTTACAAACTTACAAGAATTATCCACGATACTCATACCAATCGAAGAACATCCTATACTTACACTTTTTGTAACACTTATAATAATTGTAATAATTAGCATGAGCATATGTGTAATAAAAACCATTGTAAAAATTATTAATATTAAGAAAAAACACAAATACATAGTACAATACACCAATGCTCTGGAAAAACTCAAAAGCGAGGACGCTTTATCTTAACAGAGGGGGGAGTTAAGGGAGTTAATGGTAATTTAGGGTTAAAACCATTGTAATCACTTTAATCTATTATTATAATAAACATATTAAATAATCATGGCCAGCAAAACCAGCAATCATCATAAGTCAACATAATAAGACGAAAATAACCATTGTTATCAAACTAAGATAAAAAACCATTGCAATTACTTTAAGCTAATATTCATGTCAAGCAAAACCCAACAATCATCATAAGCCAACAAAGATACACACGACCCGAGTACCCAACAAGCATCATAAGTCAACACAACAAGACAAAGATGCACACGACCCGAGTACCCAACAAGCATCATAAGTCAACACAACAAGACAAAGATTCACACGACCTAAAGACCCAACAATCATCATATGAACTAAGATGATAAGACGTCCGAAGCAAAGACTATAAATGCTACATGATGACCAGACGAAGGGGGGATTCTGATTTGGACACCAGCCGGCATAGCCGAGAACTAAGTAAAACTTGTAACAAAGATTAATAGCAATTAGAATTTGTAAATAAAATTAATATAAGTGAAATTCACAAATAAAGTTTTTAAAAAGTTAAATTCCGTGAATTGTGACTTAATTCGCGCGAGCTCACTGTTGACCAAAAACAACGACGAGTTGATGATTCGTAGCAGTGTTGGGAGATGATCAGGCGTAATAAACCCGAGTTTTTGCGTCGATATGTGACAATGGATGCAACATGGCTCCATCATTTCACTCCGAAGTCCAATCGACAGTCATCCGAGTGGACTGCACACGATGAACCCGCCCCAAAGCGTGGAAAAACGCAACAGTCGGCTGGCAAGGTTATGGCGTCTGTATTTTGGGATGCGCATGGAATAATTTTCATTGAATATCTTGAAAAAGGAAGGACCATCAATAGCGACTATTACATAGCGTTATTGGACCGTTTGAAGGACGAAATCGCCGAAAAACGACCGCGTTTGAAGAAAAAGAAAGTGCTGCTTCACCAAGACGATGCACCGTGTCACAAGTCAGTGAAAACGATGGCAAAAATCCATGAATTGGGCTTCGAATTGCTTCCGCATACACCGTATTCTCCAGATCTGGCCCCCAGTGACTATTTCCTGTTTTCAGATCTCAAAAGAATGCTCGCTGGGAAGAAATGTACGTCGAATGAAGAGGTGATCGCCGAAACTGAGGCCTATTTTGAAGCAAAGGACAAATCGTACTACAAAAAAGGTATCGAAAAGTTGGAGGGTCGCTATAATCAGTGTATCACCCTTGAAGGGAATTGTGTTGAATAAAAAAAACGAATTTTGCCAAAAAATTGTGTTTTACTATGGAAGGCCGGGTACTTTTCAATTGAACTGTTAATACCTTAACTAAGCTAATGTTATCATGAAGTAAAAAAAAATACAAGGACAAGAGGAGGGGCTGGAGGTGAGGCAAGTTAGTGGAGAAAGTATAGGAAGTGGCACTTAAGATTGGGGGAGTTTTTAAGAGGAAAAAGGCGTTGCTTGAGAGTGTGAGTAGAGAAGTTGGAATCAATGATGGAGTTAGAGTTAACATTTCTCAGCACCCACGATAGGGGTTCATTGGAGTCGTAAGAGGTGTGGTGGGAGGGAATATAGAGATGGCGGGGTTTTCGTGTGTTACAAGGGTTTGTATTCAGAAGAATGGAATTTAGGAGGCTGGTGCAGTCGCCCGAGCCGGAGAGGAGCCGATGAATGAACAGAATAGAACAACATAGGGTTTTCCCATCCTAGACCACGGAGACCGTAGGAAGCGACGTTTATTCGATTGTGTGGATATGGATTTTTTGATAAGCGGAGCATACCTGGCTACCATATTCTAGCAGTGGACGGGCGAAGGAAAGGTAAAGGGATCAAGTTACGTAGAGGCTGGAGAATTCCTTCGATCAGCGTCGAATCCGAGGGCTGAGTTGGTTTTCAGGATCATCCTCGTCGATATGTAAGAGAAATTTAAGCTTCCAAGGTCACTTATGGTTTGGACCATGGTTAGGGGTTGGTTATAATAGATGAATGGGGCGCGGAAAAGAGTGAATATGCTTACGAGAAAAGGTTATAGATTGGCTTTTGGCGATGTTAAGCACGAAGCAGTTTTTACCACACCAAGCCGAGAAGCTGTCGAGGTCTGTTTGCAGCAGTGCAGAACCCAATGGTGGTGCGATGATCTTATAGAGCTTAGTTATCAGCGTATAGGAATAAACAGGAATGCTAAATGACCTTATCAATGTCATTAGTGGCTAGTATAGTATAAATAGGAGAAGGGCCAAGTAGTTTCCTTGAGGAACCCCAGAGGTAGCAAGGAAGGGCTTGGATATCACGTTGGATCTGAACCGAACGGAATAAAGTATATCCTTAAGATACGGAGAAGTCCATTTCAGCAGTCCTGGTTCAAAGCCGAGGGCGTATAATTTGCAGAGGATAAGGTTATTAGAGATTTTGTCAAACGCTTTACTGAGGTCGGCTGAAACCACCATGTCGACCTCTTTGCCGTGCACTAGTTCTGAGAGTGTAAATTAAGTGAACTTAACAAGGTTGGTTATGGTTGATCTGCCTTTGAGAAAATCATGTTGCCTTAGTGAAGTAAAAGATTTGCAGCAAAAATTTTATTATTCGTATAGAATGCTTTCGAGAATTTTGGGGAAATAGGAAAGTTTTACAATGGAGCGGTAGTTCGCGACATCGTTTTAGGGTCCCTTCTTGTATATGGGGGTGATGAAAGAGATCTTCCAAATGTGATAGAATACACATTGAGAGAGTGAAAGATTGAAGATTTTCGTGAGGGGCGCAGAGTAAATGGATGAACATTTTGTGAGGAGAATTGCTGGGATACCATCTAGGTTTGGAGTGAACTCATTTTTGAGATTGTGTAATTTATACTCAATTCAGGACGGATCAATGGATTGAGGGAGAACAGGCTCAAGGGAAAAGTTAGGTAAGTAATTGAAGTATGACGAGTCTGGAACAAAGGAGTCATTAGTGAATGATTGTTTGAAATGAGTGGCAAAGAGATTAGCAAATGTAAGAGGATCAGATGAGGTTTGAGAGTTAAAGGTAAGCGATGTGGGATAACCATCGGATTTAAGTTTGTGATCGACGAACTAAAAAAAAAGATTTTGGGGTATTTATTTATTTATTTATTTTATGTTGGTTTGAGTTTCGATTAGATAGTTACGGCGAAGGGTGTTATATAGTGCAGTGAATTGGAGGTAACAGTCGAGGAAGCGAGAGTAGTCGAGAATAGTTCGATTTCGTAAGAAGGCGGCCCACAGCTTGTTCCTTTTGTTACGCAGGGAATGAAACTTGTGATTGTACCAAGGTAGGGATGAGGTCAATGTTCTCTTCTAGACTAGGGAACGTATAAGGAAATAGAATAAGGAATTTCAGTATAAAAGAGAGCGATGGCCCCTTCGTCGGCTAGGTCATAGGATGATCATAATTGAACGAAAGACCGCCCAGGTAGTCATTGAGAAGGCGAAAGTTTGCTTTATAGAAATCGTACTGATTGCTAGGGGGGATAGATATTGGCGAGTGGTCCCGAAAGAAGGTCATGAGAAAAGGGGTATGGTAATTGTCAATAAATGAGAGAGCTAAGGACTAGGTGAATCTGAAGTATTGAAGGGGTTTGTTGTAAAAATTAGGTTCCGCTGCCTACCTATGAAATTTAGAACACTGCTGACTTGACAGAGGCAAGAATCGTTAGATAAGACCCAATTTAGTAGTGGAGGATTGAAATCTCCAAAAAGGGTCCTGGCAATTACTAAGCTCGATTATGTGGTCAATTGCGTTGAGGGAGAGTTCGTAAACTTCGATGGATTAGGATGGCAAAATAGAAAAGCATATAATAATGTTTGATTCAGGAGGAAGAGTGATTTTGACTGAGACAAAATCGAGCTTGGAAGAGGTAGAAAAAGCAATTAGTGGCGAATCGAGGCTGTTATGGAAAGCAATTAGCACGCTTCGGCATGGGAAATCGTCAGTAACGCTATTGAGATTGATTGAGGCAACCTCGAGCTTATAATAGGTAGAGAAAGCAATAAGTGACCAATCGAGGCTGTTATGGACAGCAATTAGCCCGCTTCGACATGAGGAATCGTCAGTAACGATATTGAGATCGTCATCGCGGAAGACATTAAACGTGGGTGCAAACAGTTCCAAGTTATGAATGATTGTAGCAGCGGTGTTTTATTTAAAAGAAATCGTACTGGGCAAGACAAGAACGCCCTTCGTCCAGAGCAGAGTCCGGCTCTATAAGTACGATACGCTAATCGAATAAATCGTTTGGCCGAAGAGCGCATAAATACAGCCCACAAAGGAGGTGAAGAAGCTGAGAAGGCGCAATTATTTGGGACGATAGATGATTGGATAGAGCTGGGAGAGGAGAAGACCTTGGAAATGATTAATTGCAATGAGCAGAGTTCTTTCATGACCAAACCAAAAATATTACTGGATGTTTGTGAAGAACATCAAGGATACTATATGGTCATCCATATTGTGGCTTACATTTGCTGGTCATCTAGTTGCCAACACAATAGCGTTTATACTTTCTGTCCAGTTTGCAGTCACCTCCACGCTCCATGATACCCTACCTCAACCTCAACTCGAGCACAAGCAGCACTCAATGAGTCCAATTTGCATTCGAATTCATATTAATGCCCGATGTGGACACGTGGAAAAACGCATTCATTGCAATAAATCCGTTGCCGCTTTTACGAGGGTTGCCTTTTATATTTCGGGATTAGAGAACAAAAACAAATATTGATCATCGAAAATCACTTTATTGTTTTTCAAAATATTCCCAATGAAGATCTATACACTTTTGCATGCGTTTGAACCAATTGTCGAAACACTTTTGCCACTCTGATTGAGGTATTCTCCAACACATGCATTCTGAATGCAGCAACCGCTTCTTCAGGTGTCGAAAAACGTTGACCTCTCAGTTTGTTTTTTACGTACGGGAATAAAAAGAAGTCATTCGGTGCCAAGTCAGGACTATACGGCGGATGACCCATCAAATAGATGTTTTTGGTGCTCAAAAATGCAGTTGTCGCAGCCGATGTGTGAGAGCTCGCATTGTCGTGGTGAAGAGTGATCCGTCTTCGGCGGTTGGTTTTCCTGATTTCTTGGAAGACAACTGGCAAACAAATGGTTGTGTACCACTCAGAATTGACTGTTCTGCGTTGTTCTAGTGGTACGGTTGCGACATGTCCAGTTTTTCCGAAAAACAGGCGACCACTTGCTTGGAAGTGCTTCGTGCGCGAACAAGTTTTGTTGGATTTGCCTCATCTTGAAACACCCAGACAGTCGACTGCTGTTTACTTTCGGGCTCATACGCGTAAATCCACGATTCATCACCTGTCACGATGTCATAGACGTGTTTCGAAGCACCGCGACCGTATTTTTTGAGCATTTCTTTCGACCAATTGACACAAGCCTTTTTTTGGGCGATTGACAAATTGTGTGGGATCTAACGCGAACAAATTTTTTTGACAATCAAATGTTTATGCAATATTGAATGTATGCTGGTCCCACTAACGCCTAAGGTTGTCTCAATCTCACGATAGGTCACATGACGATCTTCCAATATCAGTTCGCGCACAGCATCAATGGTTTTCGGAACAACAACTGATTTTGGACGACCTTCACGAAATTCATCTTGGAGTGAACTACGACCACGATTGAATTCACCATACCATCGATAAACACTGGTCCTTGATGGAGCTTCATCGCCAAAAATTTAATTAAGTTCATCCATGCACTGTTGCTGAGTTAATCCACGCCGAAAGTTGTAAAAAATAATCGCACGAAAATGTTGATGATTTAATTCCATTTTTGGGCCGAGATGAATCTTTTAAGTTATTGCAAACAACACAAATAGCGCTCGTATGTCAAAACGTTCTGAGTGCGTATAACCTCAAAAATGTCCAACTTTACGACAGAGCTGTCAATTGCCGGATTGCAACGCTAGGGTTGCCAAATCCCGAAACATAAGAGGCACCCCTCGTACAAGGAATAAAAGGTAAATCCCAGCCGGGATCCATTAAAGTATTTCCCAAACCTGTACACGGAAAATGATGTATTTCTATCCAAGCTTTAGCTTCTCGAGAGTTGTAACGCTTTTAACAGAATTGCGAACAAAAGATTTAGACACCATAAATTCAGTTTCGAGATTAAAAAAAAAAACGATGTTACTGTGGCAGAAGCTAATAAGCAGTATCACTTCGTATTCGTGGGGCTAAGCTAGGAAGTAAGCGGAATAGAGCCACTAATTTATATCCAGGTAAGTTGAAATATGAAATATTGGTTTCAGTAATTATCTGGCGCTCGTTTAGTGCAAGAATCTATGGTCTATAGTTTGATATATGGACGAACACAGCAGAAACACGCAAGGTGAGCTGGTGAACATGATGGCGTCCTGCCATTGCAATAGCTCAGCATAAAAGACTAATAACGCCTCGGTGAGTTTCACAATGGAACGGGATAGGATACGACACTTCATAATCCCCAAAATACAGGAATACATATCATTCCATGGGCTGCAAAATAGCAAATCAGTGAAAGATATACTCATGGTGACTACCCCGGCACAGCAGTCGATTTAGGCGGAAGGGACAAAAAAACGTTATAACGAAAGAACAGGTCCTAAATAGAAAGACAGCGCCTCCGACAAAGGAATCTATGAAGTAATGTAATGGCCATGGCAACACTGAAGAGACATAAATCTCCTTACTTGTTGAAATATGCTGCGCTCAATAGTAAAATATCACTTTCCTCAGAAACCTGATACGAATAGAGTAAGGAGTGGATAGCTTTCCTGCACTGCACTACTCATAAAAACAAAATAAATTTTTTTTTGCACTGCGCCACAGAAACACTCGTTTTATCGGAGGCGTAGGCATAGAAATCTCTTTGTTTACTTCGACGTCCACGCGTGACGTATCTTGCCAGCCGATAAGCGCAACTGGGTATTCTACTTGTGATTGTTTAGGTAAACTAAATCGGTTTGTACTAACGAAATCTTGAATATCGTTGGAGGATCGAGCGATACTTTACAAACCTGGACTTTGTTTATTATTAAAAAACATGTAGGAAGACAAAGTTTGCAGATAAAGATAAGTATACCCTTTATCGTTGCCGCTGTCTTCAGAATCCCCTATATTTGTGGAAATTTTAAGCTTGGATTTACATTGATAGCTTCTACGAGTTTAGTGTAAGGACTGTAACTGCAAGCATGGAGGGAAATTATACAAGACGCAGAGCACATCTTTTATTTCATCGACTTTGTTCTTTTCCATATTCGCTTTAACAGCAATCCTATGCACTCTCTCTATCTCACCAGCGCTTCATCATCAAAAATACGCTGACGATATTCGCTTTATTTATTGAATTGTGAATGATAAAGTAGACAAAAACTAACATCCTCCCACCTTTTTTGCCTTCTCACTCATCAGACTTGTTAAAACTCAAATAAACAACTCACATTTTTCGACCGTAGCACAACTGGCCTCAAAACCTTCTTCTATAGCCTACAACCAATAAGTATATGCAATTTCCTTAGTTTTTAAGTATAGATTTAACTTGAATCTAAGCTAAGATTTAACTTGTACTATATTAGACCAACGAACGAGAGCGTTTGTTATCAGAAAATTCATATTCAGAATCCTGAACTTCCCTCTACAATTTCAGTGTTTAAATGTAGATTTTACATTAAATATTAATGCGCAAATGAGAATTAAGGTAGCGGTAGCCTATTCCAAAAAAAAGTATCGGAAAAGAAATTCGACGAAAAGCTAGAAAGACCTCTCCGAAAGCTGAGCGGTAGGTGAGGAGTCATTAATAAATCCTAGAACGGAACATGAGGCAAGTAGTGCCTCAAGACAGAGGAAGATGTGCAACTTGTAAATTTCAACCATCATATTTATATTTTTTCATATTTCTGTGCCCTAGTTCTTAGATAGTTTTTAAGTCAATTTATGGCTTGTCATTAAACTTTATAAATGGCTTGCCCTCACCAAAAGAAAGCAATAAGTTTCTAGGGGTAGATAAAAAGATGAATCGGTTTATTAATTGCTGAATTCCAATAAAAGGAAGTCGTTTTATAGACAAGGTGTTGATTTTTAGTAGGTAGGGTACTTGTTTACTTAAAATTCGAGACATTGTGGCTTTCACACGAAGTGATAACAAACAGTCTAACCATTCCAAAAGTTGTTAGCATATATACAACCAACACACAAGAACGGCCTTGAATGAGTTTGCATGAGACAAAATAAAAAAAGATATGCGTTTCGTGCATCCTTGGAATTTTCGAAACTTTTTAGACAGTTGATGGCTTTTGGCAGTTACCACGAAGGCCATTCAGAATTTGAATACCTTAGGGATTTCATTGCAGTATCATCCACTCCTTAGATATCATTCGTAGCTTGGAAGTAGCAGCGACATCACTAACAATCCCCTTGATTATCGGTCGTTGAAATTCGAGTTTCAGTTGAACTCGATGTCGTGCAGCTGATTTGTAGTCGTTGAGGGGGTGCGCCTTACAGTGCTATTGTTTGTAATTTTCCTGTGTACACATTCTCTGTTATCTGCTTCCTCTTCTGTATCTGTCATAGAATTTTATTTATTTTATGGTTGGTCACACTCTAATGGTGAAGGCGCATTCTATGCTTTGCAAGTTCTTTCCACTTCTAGTGTCACAGAAAAAGTCTCGTTTTACTTTTGTTGATTTCCCTTGCCGGATGTGCATTTGCCTTTGTTGTTTTTTTGTAAAGCTAGGTATTCGCAGGCCTAGTGGTGGAAGCAACTGGTTATTGACGGACTTGCAACTCAATATTTGTTGAACCACAAATGCACCTCGTTCCGGACAGATGACCTCCCTCTTTGGGATTGCAATTCAGGTCTCGGTCTGAAGTCATGTACTCGTACCGATAATAAAATATCACTTTTGAACTGTTTTTCCGGCCGCGCAGTCCTAAATTGCCCCTATTCCACATGCCGGATAACCTGTATTGTCGTTCAATTTACAACGTTTTTCACACTAAGTTTACGGGATGCGCCGTTTTGACGTATTTCGATTTTTCTGGGAAAATTATAAAAACCTTTTCAATCTTTATTTTATTTCCTGTACAGACTTTTATCCGTTTAGCGATGTAAATATGTATTGAAGCCTATTTTCTTCAAAAGTTTTGGAACATTGAAATTCACTGTTTTATTTTGTTTTTTATGCTACTTCTCCCAGGGAAATGAACCTATAGCGCTGTGTCAGCGCCCTGAGAAGATATTTTTTCTCGACTGGGTTCATTAGCCATGATCCGAAAGATGGTCAAGGATTTTTCCCAATCATTTCACGAAGCCTATAGCTTAATAGCTTCACAGGGCGGCTGGGGTTTGAGACCCTGCCTACCACTCAGTAATTGTGTCGAACTGGCCAATAGCAAGTGTCGTCAGTTGAACCCACGTTGGCACAATCAAACGAAAGACACTGGGCAGGCGGTATACCTATCTCTATGAATATGCGTCAATTTGACGCAATCGTAATGGAAACAAAATGTTTACTAAATTGGTTTCACTCATGCAAAAATTACAATAACAATAAATATGAATGCACCGTCAATACCTCGATCCCATTATCTCCATACTCCCGATTAGCAACAGTACGAAACGCAGAATGGGGCTTGCAGCCACAGTGTGAAAACATTTTGGAAGTTTTAGTTGCCATAAGTTCGAGCATTGAAAAAAAAAAATTAAAGTATTTTCTGAATTAGTCAAATTATTGTGAAACTCAATTTTACACTATTTTGCAAAAAAGCACTTCTTTATCATCTAAATATGTACAGAAAAGGAAATAAGATTTTGAAAAACGTAGTTAATAACGGGTTTTCCAATAGGGACTTGACAACTTTGAGCGCACCCTTTCACTAATCATCGAACTCTCACTGTCAATTTATTCAGTGAACTCAACATTTTCATCATGGTTAAGTACACGAACGAACAACGTCTGCAAATTATAAAAATTTACTACCGAAAAAAAGTTGTCAAGTCCCTATAGGTAAACCCTATATTAGTGACGAATGTTCTGACTCGGAAGGGGAGGAAAACGAAGTGATTCAAAACGAGGATGATATTGAGGTTTTGGAATCTGATGAAAGTATGCAAGCAAAGCAACGTGAAAACGGTGAAAAAATCAACATAATTTACACTCTGTAGAACAAAAATACCCGACGATGAAACAATTTGGACGAAATTGGAACAATAGCCAATGCTAGTATAAATCTCGCGAATATACTTCAGTAGGGGAGCAAGTGTTTCCTACTAAAGCCCGTTGCAAATTCACACAATATATACCAAAAAAGTCGCAGATATTCGGCATAAAGTTTTGGTTGGATTTAGATTTTCAATCGACATACGTTATAAATGTGTTCCCTTACTTAGGTAAGATGAAACGCGAACTTCAATACCCTTGGGCGAATTTGTAGTTTTAAAGTTAATTGAACCATACTTTCATCAAGACAGAATTAAAAGAACGGATAGTATTCCTCTAGCTGAAGAATTAGTTGCAAAAAGAACAAGTGGGTAGGGCGTTAGAATATACTCACAGCGAGGCCGGCTTGTCATAAGAGGCGACTAAGGGCCGAGAGGTAGGTGGGGTCCCAACGCCTTGACGGCCGGTGAAATACCACTCCACCAAGCTATAGGCTCCATGAAATGGTCCAGAGATATCCCGGGCCATCTTTCGAAGCTTGGCTGATGGACCGGTTCGAGAAAAGGTTGGTTTTGGTGGTAATCGGTCCCAAGGTGAGATAATACCCCATCACGCTGTACATTCCGTGATATCGTCGGGAGAAATTTTCGACAATGTTTCGGATGTATGGCTGATGGCTCGGACTGGCATGGAGACAAGTCATGATGGTACCTTCTCAGATAAAGAATTCCGGAGGTAAACTAGTTTCCAATTCGGATCTCCGGGGGGACTATGCCAGAGGGAACATCATGCAAATATTCTGATAAATAACCAAACTTTAAAAAATTGGTCATCGCATAATCGGGCTCATTCTCGACGCTCTGTCGACGTTTGACTGATAACGGCATTTTGTAACATCAGAGGCATCGGTTTCACCAATACGAAAGTAAACGACTTCCACCAATATTTGCAAACAGCGAAACCAGATATCATTGCCCTAGCTGAGACCTGTCGATTCTTCAACTGATACGACATACAGTGATGGCAAAAATAATAGAAACAAGTTTGTTCTTCGACATTAATCGTTAAGAAAAAACGTATTTGGGGAAAAATAAGAATTAAAAATATACTAATAGATTTGGTGTACAGTTATATATAAAAGAAATACTAAATTTTTAATAAAAAAAGGCGAGAAATAGTGAAAAAATATTGATTCCGGTTTTCCTTGGATTTGCCTGGAAAAAATAATAGGAACAAATTAATTTTTGCTTGTGTTTTGTGAAGAATTAATTTACAGGAAAAGTGTTTCGCATCTTCGTCCCATGAATTGACTAGTTTGGTACAAGTCACGGGTGGTATAGAGTACCATTCATCTTTTATTTTGGACCAAAGTTCTTCCTTATTTTTTTATTTCTCGTCCCAAAATGGAGTTCAACTCCCATATTTATTTGGTCAGGCGCATCCAAAACTGCGCTACACGTGCTGGATAGAATGCAAAAACGAGCAATGAAACTTATAGGCTCAATGTGAATTTTCCGACAGCAATTACAATATTTTTGGGTGGTGGACAATTGCATCTGTACTTGCCAACGGCACATTGGCTGACGTCATGTTGTGCTGCAAAACTCCAATTCTCTTGAAGAGATGTTCTACTTCACTCGCTTAACTGCTGCGGAAACTCTTTCATCGGTCCTATTCTGCTGGCCATTTTCCCAACAGGTGTGGAAAGGTGTAGGGGAGAACTAGTTTGAGGGGGGGAGAGGAGAGGATTGCAGGGTAGAGGGGTTATTGAAGGAAGAGGGCGGATTTAGGACGGGTTTCTTCTGAGACGTCGTTTAAGAGCGGGAGTGGAGATGTTGAAATCGAAGGAGGTGGGGAAAGAGTTGGCCTGTCGTAGCATACGCGAGATGGCACGTAAAACAGTCGAGTGTTACGTACGTTACGGGGGTTTGTATGAAATGTTAAAATGGAGAGCAAGCTTGGGCAATTGATTGAGCCAGACAGAAGGCGATGGACAAAGATGATGTCGGCATGGATTCTGCGCTCTTCAAGTGTGTTTAGATTGATTAGAGGGAGCCGGCTTGTGTATGGTGGTAGAGTCAGCGGATTTTCCCAGTTTAGTCCGCGGAGGGCAAAGCGCAAGAAATGACGTTGAACACCCTCAATCCTGCAAATGTGAGTCACTTGATACGGAGACCAGACCTGACTAGCGTATTTGAGTAGTGGCCGGACAAAGGTTGTGTAGAGTGATCGGGTGACATAGGGGTTGAGGAATACCTAGAATAGACCAGCGTTTTGCACACCCAAGGGCGGCGTTGGCCTTGAGGATTATGTAATCAATGTGTGCGGTAAATTTGAGCTCCTTGTCGCATAGGACACTGGCCGTTCAAACCGAATGTTTCTTGATGGTGTCAAATACACCTCTCATCAAATTAATCCAGCCGTTCTCACTCTCTTCTTCATCTTTATAAATGCTCTCTTGTCCATTACCTGCAAGCCAATTCACTGGTTTGCTGATGCACGTTGAGTTTCTCATACTCATACGAACATTCCCGACCAAACTCTCCGAACGTCATTACTAATCAGCAGGTTATGCTTAATACACTGAATTCCGACCTCAATAAGATATATCAATGGGGAATATCTAACCGAGTAGAATTCAATACCTAAAAATTCAGTGCTGCCTCTTGTCGTCAAAGGCGAACCTTAAAATAAATATACTGTCGATACACAGCACTTGCATCGACGTAGTCAATGAATGATCACATATTTGAAGTTGCGAAATATGCGGGCAACTGTGTAGGGTTCCTTAAGTGATGCAAAAACTATTTCGCTCCATCCAACCTGGCCACAATTTACAGGGCGCACATTCGCCCCAAAATGGAGTTCAACTCCCATGTTTTCCGTCAATTTGTGAATGCGCATTAGTTCACGTTGGAAATCAATTTCAGGAGCTATTAGCTCACGTTGAAAGTCAATTTCAAGCGCACAAATAAACATAGAGTGATCCTTTAGCCGAACCACACAAATGTGGAAAGCTCTACCTGATTATGTATTTCCTCGACGTTGTAATATCCACGCATTTAAAACCAATGTACAACCATATCGCCTTTCTTATCCACTTCCTCTCCTTCAGCTCGCACTGTTCTCTGACATTTAAGGGTACTTCAAAATCCCCTTTCGTGCGCGCGTTAGTGTAAACAAATAGTATGCGTCAACATTGTACAACCCGTTCTTATCAATCTCTATCCAAAGTTTACCTATTTTTCGAATTCATTTGTGTAGGAACCGTCTTGTCAGTCGGAAAACATTCCTTAACTGACAGATTTGGGAACCATACCGGTCAATAAGTCTTGAAAATATGGTAAGTTATGGACAAAATATAACAATTTTGAAGGGGACAACTTTGGAAATAAAAATTAAACCCTCAATATTGTTTCTATTGTTGATTTAGTAAAATGCTGAAACTATCGAGTGGAACATAACAATATCGGGAACTTGAGTTTTAAAAATATAATGAATTAGAAAGACCCGCCATTGTTGATTCCATTAGGGCTTGAATAATTATTTAGAATTTACTCTATTAGCAAGTCTGCCATAATAATAAGTGGTTTTGCTTCTATGTAAAACTTTGCAAGAGTTCAATATATTTTTATTTTTATTCCGTTATATATAAATGGCAACTTAAAATAAAATGAATTTTACACATATCATTTTCTAATCTGTCTTAAAATGCTTAGGGTTTCATTTTTGAGTTGTTGAAAAGCATTTTAAACAAATTGTTGAAAATGGAACCATCTGGTGTTAAAAAGCATAAACTTACCGTTATATTTTTCAAGCCTGTTTTCATTATATTCAATCGGGATTCTTTTGATCGGCCTTCAGCTCGGGGAAAGCATACCCGTCTGTATTGAAACAACCGAAAGAATAGACAAAACATGATTTAGTTACATACAGACCCTAGTATATATTTTGATACACGTTCAGAAAATATCAACAGAGGGTATCCCTCGAATAGAGGCCCAGATCAAGGTCAACACCAAGCTAAACAAGTAGTAATGAAAAAGGATACATAATGCAACTTATTCAAGAGCACACATATCATTCCTTTTACAACATCGAGATTAGAACTTAAAAAAACACTCAAAGGTTTTGAAAAATAATAAATTGTATAACAATCTCTTGTGGTGAACTTTATAAAGTACCTTAAAATCTAAAACACTTTAGGACAGTTTGTTGAGGAAACATTAGTAGTACACGCTAAGGTCTAGAAGTGCGAGGGTCAGCTCCGATATATATATATATATATATGTGTATATATTTTTCAGGAAGCGTGAACATGATGCCCGACAAAAGACGCATTTGAAGTTATTCTTTGGGGGCGAGTCAAAAAATTAAATGCACCTTTTTAAATTCAACAAAAGAAAAAAGAGAAAAAAAGAAAACAGTGGTACAGACGAACAACAGTGCCAGATTTATAGGTAAAGATAACTATAATCGTTGAAGCTCTCTTCTGGCTGACTTACGACAACTAGAATCCTTCATATCCACAGGAGTGTTAGGCTCGGGGTTGGAATATTTAAAAAGAAGGGTGATATTTTTATAGATAGCTTTCTAAAGGGTTGTTACAGAGGAAGTTCTAACTACAAAAAAGGTCGGGGTAGTAAAAACAAAATCGTATAAGACCAGTCAGTGTTATGTGTTACATGCAGATTACGTCTTTAGATTTTGATAAGCTGTGTTATTGTTCTTGTTTATGTTTAGTGTATTGTTCGTGGATATTATATCAGTAGTAGAGCCTATGAAGCATGTCTAAGAACCCTGAGTTATAAAGAAGAATACATTTTTTGTGGGAAGGCTGATATACTTAGTGTAATTTACTAAAGGAAATATTGACATGGTCAAAGTCTAAGCGAACAGAGGTAGATTCTCGCTAGTCAGATCAGTTTTGTAGTAACAAGTACCTATCGGTGAGGAGAATAGATGCACGTTCACAGATATGAAAATTTGAATGGTGACGACCGCCGCACCTTTTAGAATTAGGATGCGATCTCGGAGGAGTTTTCTTTCAAATACTTAACATATATTTACACAAAAATATACAAGACCATTGTTGGCGATGTATCACGAATTCCCAGGAAAGGCAAGGCAAGCGCTAACATACCATTTCTAGGGAAACGACGATCAGCGGCGCACCGATTCCAGGAAGCCACTAAGAAAAGCAGATCCCAGGAACTGCGGGCCTATATAAGGCAGGCACATTCGATGAAGTAGTAGGAGTCGTCGAAGAAACTCCTACCCAATCGGGCTTGATCAAGACCAGGTACAGAGAGAATCAGAAAATACAAATCCGATCATAATTACCTTAGGAATTTAATAAGCAAACGTTAAGCGAATATCATAGGAATTTAATAAACAATCGTTAAGGGAATAATTTGGGTCGCGTTCTGAATATCTTCTCTCCTTGGTCGTGTTGTTTTTTCTTATTCGTTTCGCAGGTCGTAGTGAATTGTACTGGGCAAGACTCCAACGCCCGCCAATCCAGAGAAGAGTCCGACTCTGGAGGTGCAATCCTACCGATTAGCAAGGAAATCATCGTTGGCCGGCCGGTGCCGGAAAAAATACAGTCCGCTAAGGCGAAACTGTTGGGACGTCGCTGAAGAAAGCGCCGTTCGCGATTGGGTTTCGCCTTTTTGTTGTTGCGTTAACAACCATATTAGAGAACGTATGATTATTTCATTTCGAATCAACTGCTTACAGCAGAGAAAAGTGCCTTTTGTGTATAGATTGTGTTACGCCCGATAGCTCTTTGTATGGCACGGGTTAAATGTTTAATGAAATTCAATTTTTAAGATATACATAACCGCAAGAATTCTGCTTCCCATTTGTTCTCAAACATTCTCTAAATATCAAGTGGGAGTGCTTAGTACTCATAAATATGACGAGAGTTTTATTGGAGTTAAGCCTTTTTTTCCCAAGATTATATTGGTATCGGTTGTTGCGTCGACGAATTGCGTTGCTTGGTTGCGAGTTTAGGGCTTTCGAATAGCCTTAACACGAGAACGTCGTAGCACGTTTGATTTACTCTCCCACGCAGAGGGAGAGCAACATCTGAATTGTAGATATTGAAGAGGAGTATATGGTGGAGTTTTGTGCTGACGGCGTGATAGATCAGGTATAACTTTTCATTCATCCAAACCTGAAAACCTCGGCTTTGAACAAATTAATAATGGGTTGTACCACATGTATAGTGGTTAGTATACCCGCCTGTCACGCGGGAGACCGGGGTTCGATTCCCCGTCGGGGAGCCTCTGTGGCAAGACTAATGATCTTGCCCGGAAAAAACAATTCATTATCGAAAATTTAACAAGCCTCAGGACTTGCTAATTAAGCCAAGACCGGTTCCCGGTTGTAGTGCCGATGATGATGATGATGTACCACATGAAATGTTCGATTTTCGCTCAGTCGGAAATAAGAAGTTTTCGAGTGAACATCTGTGCCAGAGTGTCAAATTTTCTTTTCTTATAAAGTAAAGTGGCGCGTGTGCTTGACGTATGAGAATTTTAGGGTTCGTTACAAGTACAGTTTTTTTTTTCTAGGAACTGTTTACCATGCTGTCGGCAGTTCAAATTCGAGCCCTCTTTATTTATGAATTTAAAATGGGACATAATGCGTCATTGGCAATGAAAAACATTAATGACGAATTTGAGGATGTAGCGGTAAACGAACACACTATACGACGTTGGTTTGGAAAGTTTCTTTCGGGAGATTTCAGCCTCTCGAAATTGAACCACGTGGGAAGCCGGAAACGTTAGTTGACGAAGATGTTTTAAGAGCAACGGTGGGTGCGGACTCAACGAAATCGGTGCGGGAGATTGCACAAAGTATGGGAGTATCCCCAATGACAATAGGTCGATACCTTTCTCTCATAGGAAAGGTAAAGAATCTCGACAAGTGTGTGTCCCATGAACTGAATGAGTCGCAAAAACTACGGCGCCTGGAAATCTGGGCATCCAAACTGAACCGTTTTTGCATCGGATAGTCACCTGTGATGAAAAGTGGATTCTGTATGATAACCGTAAAAGACCTGGGCAGTGGTTGGATGCAGGTGAAAAACCAAAGCACACTCCCCAAGCGCGATCTTCACCCAAACAAGGTTATGGTAACAATTTGGTGGACATCGAAAGGACCAACCCACTTTTCATTTCGTCAACCAGGAGAAACGTGGAAAGTGGAGCCATTCCATTCACTAGTTGGCGAAAGCAAGGTTGCCGCCTTGAATATTTCAAAAAATTTCGACAGAGTTTGTCAGGCTTTTTGTCGAAATTAGATTCCTATGAAATGGGCAATTCACTGATCCGATGGATAAGAAACTATGTTCTGGCCGTTCAATCCAAGTGGTTCTTGATTGTGTCAAATATGCCCTCTCATCAAATTAATGCAGGGCGTTCCCAGGGTTTCCTCATCTTTACAAATAATCTCTTGATAAACGCTATACATATTGTGAGGAAATCGACATATTGCATACCAAAGTGGCTGAAAAGCAACCTGCGTTGGTCAATAGGCCCGGCCCGATGCTTTGGCATGACATTGCTAAACCGCATACCTCACAAGTAACGGTGCAAAAACTGTTGCAGTTGGGATTTGAAATTCTTCCGCATCCACCGTATCTCCTGACATTTCCCCAACGGACTACCATCTTTTCCGCAATCTGGATTCATTTTGCCGGCAGAAGGTCTTCCGTTACCAAGCAGAGGTCATAAAAGCCCTTGAAGATTTCATTGCCTCAAAAAGTCAGCACTTCTACGAAAAAGGAATATTTGACTTTGTATCACGTTGGGAGAATGTCATAGATGCCAACGGATCCTATTTTGATTGCTTACAAATTTACGGAAAAATAATATTGGCTTTCAAATTTTTACTATAAAATCGGGCATTTCATGTGGTACAACCCAATAGATTATACTGCACGTCATTCTTCCAATGCCAGTATTTTCAATATAAGTGGGCTAAAAGTGTTTGTACTGTAATGCCTTCTGTTTGGTTAAACCGGCTTTTCTATCGGCTCTAATATTATTACAGATTAAAACGATTTGTGGTCAATTTATGGCTTTTGGTGGATGTGAACACGAGACAGTTGTAGCATATTTGTTGTGTTCTTCCATATTGAAGACGAAGAAAAGTCGCAGTGCACTTATTAAAAAGGATGGGGCTCAAATTAGAGACCTGCGGTAGTTACACTTGCGGCGTCATAGTATGGTCCTTGTTTTTCTATCTGAATCGGGTGCACATGAAGGTTTTTGAGGTACCAGTAAATGTCAAAGAACAGTGCGGGTATTAGAAAAGTGAAAGGGGTTTCGATGTTCATTGGTCTTGAATCCTTTATTCCACTAAACTTCGTGTGAACTGGCACGAATTGGTGGATGATACATACATGAGTTCAGCCGAGCTCAGGTCTCCAAAGTTTGTAGACAAGACCTTCGTATCACGTTTCACGGGCCTTATCAAAATCCAAACTCACAAAGACGGTGAAAATTCTTTATTAAAGTATCTTCCGTTGATTTGAATTTATCGAGGCTCGTACTATGCGAAATTCGAACTTGGATATAAATTTATAGTTTAAAGTGGCACTGCTACGAGAACTTAAGGCTTCACGAAGATGAACTTTTTATATATTTGACTGGCACAAGTCAGCAGTGAAATAGGGCAGAAGCTTGTAGGAATACAAATTGGTTTGCCAACTTTAGCTATTGGGCCATACCATAACATGTTATCAAATGTTAGAAATATACTGCATATTTTAAAAACACTTTGCCTTGTAATTAAGAAAGTATAATAATTCACCACTTTGGTTGACCTTGCATAAGTCACGATTTGTTTCGAGATGGACACGGGATGGTCTGTCTTGAATTCCTTAATCCCTTCCACCGATGAACTCTTTAAGATTGAAGTCTCGTGCAAATATAGCAAATTGCTGTTTGGTTTTTGAAGTGCGTTATTCGCAACCGTTGGTTGTGGGAGACACTTTTTTTGGGTTTGTGTAGTTACCTTTGCTGGGTTAGATTTCTTCGAATAAGTGAATCGACGAGGTGTTAGAGGTGCAGAACAATGACCACAGTTATATCGGACGAACCGGTTTAGGGATTGATAATAAACGTAATTCTAGTTAAACTGCTTTGTAAAAACTTAAAACGTAAAGGCTGAAGTGGGACACAAAATAATGGACATAAAGAGAAAACCAGAGAGAGAGATAGAGAATGCACATATAGAAGGACCAAGAAATCCAATTTATGATAGACAAAGAAAAAACAACAAAACATTACGCCGACACATACATGACATGAAACCCATTAAAAAAAATGGTCAGATAAAAAAATATAAAGTAGGAAGGACACAACAGCGTGGAATAATTGTTGTTGAAATATATCTTCTATATAATCTTAAATTTTTTTATTGATTTTACCCTTCTGGGGAGTCATCTGTAGAGTCGTCATGATTGTAGCCTATACGACCAAGTGATGTGGGACGTTGCCCCCTCTGCCTCCTTCTTTTCACTGCTGCAACTGCTTCCTCTGACCTAGCTGGCTTCGGTGGAAATGATACAAGTTCTAAATGATGACATGTTGCTGATCCAAAGCTTTTAGCTCGCCTAGTACCCAACGTAGTCGGCGTCCGTAAGTTATTAGCACTAAACGACTGTGATCTCTCCGATGGACCATTCTTTGCCATTACACCATCACCAGTTGATGTTATTCTAAAACCTGAATCACGACGATTCGTTAAATGTTTCCTTTTGTATGGACGAGGATATTGCTCAAGAAGTCTAGATGATTTTCGGTGACGCCTTTCATGACATTGTTGGGTATCTTGACTTTCTTGGATGATATATTCTCTGCTAACGCTGTGGCTTCGAGACGATAGCAATGTTGTTGTACTTTCAGCTCGAGATGTAAACCCAAACAAATTAGCTATTGTATATCTGTGGTGCGACGTACATCGAGTACCGTATGAACGTAAAGGTAGATGAGTTTGAAAGAAGCTTCTTCTGTCACGCGATCTTATTGGTGAAATTAAAGAAGAAGCCAATCTAGAAATTGGTGAGCTATAGGATGATGAATTACGCCAAGAGAAAAGACGATTAAACATCTCATATCGGCTGCGTTGATTATTCGGACTTTCAATTGAATGTCCAAATGCCCGAGACAAGCGACTCCAACGAACAGGCCTTAGACTACCGATCGATGATTCGCCTCCTTGACCACTATTATTTTCACCTTTGCTATTATCATCTTCTTTATTGTCTCTTCTGATGGATTGATAATGTTTAGAATGCTTCAACATTATTTGATCGTCTCGTTTATATTCCGCTTTACTCAATATTGTTAGTTGGGTGCTAAATGTTGGTTTTAGAATTTTCAAGAAAATTTAAAAAAAAGGAGGAAATGATTTTAACGATATTTACCAATTAAGTGTTAAGACATTGTGCATTATTTTTTTTTGTCAAAGCTTTTCCTAAACTATACTCTTTATTGGCCTATATGAACCCGGAAGTCCTGTGTACTCTCCTATAAATCTATATGTCTATCTAATAAGTGTATACTTGAACATGAAATTTCGCAACCGCGACGTGTATATGAGCCGATTCTACCGTTGAAACTCCACAAATTTCCTCAAACTCATGTGGATGCAATTTTAATGTTACCCGATCCCGAAGGCAACCAACCGCTAGCGCATACGCACGTGCCCTTCGCTCCCCAAATCATTAAATAAAGGGGTCTTCATACGCCTGTGTTTGTGTGGTATCGCGTGTTACATTCGTGTCTAAGCCTTTACCCATCTAGTATGCCCTTCAAATGTCATTAATTTAGACTTATTATTTTAATTATACGAGTTTTTAGTGTGGGGGGATATTCATTACCGACGGATTATGAATATAGGTTCTGCAGGGCATAACATCCACAATGCTCGCTTCCGCTCATCCATTGCTGCCCAAGGCATACATTCCACTTTAAGACAGTAATACACTCCCTAAATGGAACCCAGCCTAAACTTCGTATGCCAATATGTATGGATACAACTTTTCGCGGTGTTCTACTCACAATGACAGTAAGGCCACATACATAGAGTGATTTTTATATTCTAGGTTACTTTTGTTTAGTCGCCATTTCGTTTTACAATTTGACAGCCTTAGAGAGTGGTCAATAACAACTTATTATGGGCCAGCTAATCTTGCAAAGGCGTGTGATTGTGAATACGCGAAGAAAATTACGTGATAATTTTTGGCAAAAATCATTATGAGCGGTGAGGCACATTTAAACTTGCCTGGCTTTGAAAACCGTTGGCAACTTTACCAAAGACCATTACACTCTCGTAGAGTAACTGTATGGTACGCTATTTAAGCCGGCAGAAGTATGGGGCCATATTTCTTTGAAGATTATAATGGCAATGCTGGTGATCTCTATCGGGACACGCTGAACAATTTTCTCGTGTTCGAATTGGGTTTTCAGAACATTTGGTTCGAACAAGATGGTGGCACATTATAGACAAAGACAATAAATTACAACTTAAGTCATCAAGAACTCTTGTATCATTGCAACAGCCCGAAACTAAAAAAAAAAAACAACACCGCCTCGACAAGGTATGCAAGTTCAAATCCGTAATATATGAGCGAAAATGCCTACCATAAGTGCTATGTCCCATTGAATCCCTGCAAAACCTTGGTCACTGCCCCTCCGCAAGGAATATTACGCCACTCTCACACTATAAATCCACTAATGGAAACAGAGCTGCGAAATAAAAACAGACGCAACCGAAACGAATAGAAAAATTTCCCGCATTGCACTAAACCTTCAACAGGCACTATACTCAGGACCACACACAGAATTTATGCCTCAAACATGTAAGTACAACGGGGTGTCCTGTATTTATATAGGGATATCTATATCAAATTGCAAAATCCGTGTAACCCTATTTTACATAGTGATGTGATTGAAAGAGGAATAGTAAAGAATTTCAAAATATATTGTGTTGTTTCCAATAGTAAAGAATGTCAAAAATATTGTGATTTATCTGAGTAGTAACTGGAAGTCGTACTTAATAGGATGATTCTGATTTTTAATGGGCACTAAGTAATGAATTCTCATTTCGAACCTGATGCACACATTATAATATCTGTTCATCGATACCTATTAAAAGAAATACGAATGGTTAAACAGAACTGACACAATCGTAGTATACAGCGACTGATTTTCATGTTAAAAATCTTGGTCGTAAGTACTGAATACACCAGTGCAACAAATCTTATCTCATGCACCGTAGGTTCAATCACTTATGCAAAATGGTATGGAAATGTAATTGATTTTAACTTGTTTGTAACAGTCAACCTTTGAATAAAATTAACACTTGGGTTTTCCAATTTAATTAAAGTTTGAGTTTTTGTCTTTTGAGATATGGCAGTTATATCTTAATAGGTGAAGAAAGTTTGCGCTAATTTAATTAACAAGTTTTATTATTAAATTAAATCATATAACTTAGCTATATACTATTGGGTTATTCGGGAGTTCATACCGAAACCAAATAGAGAAGTTTAGTACTCGGAACAATATTGAAGTGATACCTTGTTTTTCTTGAATACTTACAACAATGAAACAGAATTGAATTATGTATTCAAAAAAGTGTTCAGGATTCGCTGCATTTATTGCATTGCCCTTATCACTTATGGCTTTATTTTCGTAATAGATGCAACAATTCGGCTATAACGTTTAGCGATGGTCGTAAAAACCATGATTCGAACCTACGCTATGAAACGGTTAAGACCAAAGCATAGGCACATTCCGCCACGACCACCTATAAGCGAAGATATTTCAACTCGCTACATGAACAGTACATTACTACATTAATGGTTTGGTATATGGCTCTAATGATTTTTCTCTATTTTGATGCCCACTACGGTTGCTTGTGCGTAATATATTAGAAGTGCCACAGCGTTATTGACTGAAATAGTAACCGCCTTCGGCATAGGTTTCTTGCTTCTTTTCTAATATGCAATAAATACAATAATTATTATAATAAAATGTGACGGCATTCTAAATAAAAATTTGGGGAGTGTGACTATCTACTGTCGATTAAAACAAAATTTCAGATGTACCAAGAAACCGAGTTAGCGAAAATAATGTGACCGGAAAGGTGACGAACTATACGCCAAAATGTATTCGGTAAATGTTATAAAATGCCGAAATCTTAAATGACACGATGACTTTGCAAAAATGGGAAACGAAAAATTTTGCACTGAAATCGTCTTGAATTGTGAAGCATACGACAACCTAATTGTAGATGTCAACATAATATGATCATGCAGGAAATTGGAGAAATATGCTGTAATGCCACGTTTTATTATGTCATTACAGCCAAATATCCACATTAACATAGTTAGTCATTACATATCGTAGTCAGACGGCATGCGAATAGTCACACTTGAACAAAAACGCCCCAGAAGCCTGTGTAAAATCGAACCAAGTGATTAAAACATTTCAAGACTGGCTCACAAATGCTGGGCTGGAACTAGAAGAGAGCAAAAAAGGTGGTACTAATGTTTAGTTGAAAAAGGAACAAAGAAAGTAGGCTACTTGTTCGTGGATACATAATCGAATCTAGCCCAGCCATAAAATACCTAGGTGTTATACTGGATCACCGCATATGCTTTAAGTAACACATGGAATATGCAGCAAAGAAAACAGCGAAAACATCCCCAACCTGGGGAGACTGTTGCTAAATATTGGTGAGCCTAAAAGCTCGGACAGAATGCTCTTAGCTTTCTTCTTACACGCAGGACTCGTATGGACTTAAGCAAACGTTTTTAACTCATACATCAAACCCATGAATTCCGCCCAAGAAGAAAAAATTTGAGGAACTACAGACGATACTAGACAATATACACTGAGGCAGCGGCAGTAATTCCGGTCGACAAGTGCCGATAGAAATAGAAGCAAAAGCAGCGGCATTAAGATACAAGCTACGCCAACTGAATGCACGAGACCCCAATGTAGACAATGCCGAACCCACGCTCCGCGAGCGGAGCCTTAGCCAATGGCAACAGAAATGAGACACAGACACACAAGGAAATGGAGATACGAAATGATGTCGAACATCAAATAGTGGATGAATAGAGCACACGGAGAAACAAGCTTCAACATGTCCCAATGCATGAGAGGACACGGGTGCTTTGGACAATATCTACCCAGATTCAAGCACAAGGAGCGCCCACACTACAAGGGATATATACAAAACGCGAAGAACTTCCTAGTCGGATGCAACATATTCTATTAGGGGTGCAGTATGCTCGCAGAGCAAATCAACGGGGCAACAATCGCCACCAACAGAAGAGTCCTGACGCTGGGCTTGAACAATGAATGGACTTATCAGCGCCTGACCCGACAACGTTATGCAAAAGCTTCGCAACCTACAAGAACTGTTGGAACACTAGAGACCGAAGACGTAGACCGTGCCTACGGAAAGTATAAGGAAAGACCATTCCTAGGTCAGTGTCGGGCCATTTCGACGGAACGGGAATTTCGCGTCGATCTTTGAAACATTCACGAGCTAAGGTGCAATTTCTCCTTTATGTTTGCCTACATTTCTTACCAGAAACCATCAATCCTTGCACTTAGCGAAACCCAGCTAATAACTAATACAGATATTTCCGATTGTTATTTACTTAGTTATAACTTAGTGCCTTTGCTCTTTCCACATCGTGGCTTAGACACATACATGTGCAGTGATATTGTTTATCAGCTTCTGCCACATTATGGACTCTGCTCCAATCAGCAGTTTTATTTCTCGTGACTTAAACTTCACGTTCATAAGTAAATCATACATTACTGCTTTCTTTACAGAAGACGAAACTTAGTTAGAAACGCATCAATTAACGAATTTGGTGCTCTATCTGATTCCATTGATTCCCGCACACTGAAATCGTTATTGCAGATGATTTCAACGTGCATAATTTCCACTCCGGGCACACAACACATAAAGGTCAGTACGTCCACCTCTTTACTGATTCAAATAATTTAACTCAACTCGTCAATGATGTTGGATTAGTGGGTTACCCGGCATAGATGGCCATTCCGCCAACATACTGGACCTGTTTCTCACCTCCCACCCGAATAAAATACACAATCGAAGTTTCGCCCTACAACACCTTCAGTGAACTGTGTCGTGTCAGCTAAATTTGTTCCTACCAATAGCAACGTTAACGAATATATTCCCAAAAAGCAGAACGGTAGACGGATGGCAAACAAATCCAGTAGTCCGGATGGCATTCCTCCAATTCTCTTGAAGAGATGTTCTTCTTCACTCGCTAAACCGCTGCGGAAAGTATTTCATCGGTCCTATTCTACTGGCCATTTCCCAAACAGATGGAAATCAGTGAGCATTCATTAATTCCCAAAAAAGACGACAAATCGCCCCTTTCTTCTTATCGACCCATAGCACAACTTCTATTCTCGCGAAGGTAATGGAATCACTCATTAACCGTCAAGTTTCAAAATATTCGGAATCAAATGTCCTCGTCAATTACCACCAATATGGTTTTCGAAGCAACAGGTCCACAGGAGGGTTGATGGCGTATCTGCCTGGAAAGTGGAGCCATTCCATTCACTACTTTGGCGAAAGCAAGATTGCCGCCTTGAATATTTCAAAATATTTCGACAGAGTTTGTCACCCAGGCTTTTTGTAGAAATTAGATTCCTTTGAAGTGGGCAATTCACTGATCCAAGTGGTTCTTGATTGTGTCAAATATGCCTCTCATCAAATTAATGCAGGACATTCCCAGGGTTTCCTCATCTTTATAAACAATCTCTAGTTCATTACCCACAATGTAATTCACTGCTTTGCTGACGACAGCACGTTGAGTTTCTCATACTCATACGAACATTCCCGACCAAACTCTGCGAACGTCATTACCAATCAGCAGGTTATGCTTAATACATTGAATTTCGACCTCAATAAGATATATCAATGGAGAATATCTAACCGAGTAGAATTCAGTACCTAAAAACCCAGTGCTGCCTCTTGTGGTCAAAGGCGAACCTTAAAATAAATATACGTCGATACACAGCACTAACATCGACTTAGTAAAGGAACGACGACATTTTTGAAGTTGCGAAATATGCGGGCAAATGTGTAGAGTTCCTTAAGTGATGGAAAAAATATTTCGCTCCATCCAACCTGGCCACTATTTACAGGGCGCAGATTCGTCTCAAAATTGAGTTCAACTCAATGTATCATGCCTACCTCCTTTTCTATAGGTACTATCACGGTGGTTGCTCAAATGAACTTGTTGAATGTTTTGCCTCTCCAGCAATTTTCCCCCGAAATGCGTCAATTTGTGAATGCGCACTAGTTCACGTTGAAAGTTAATTTCAGGCGCACAAATAAACATAGAGAGTGAAGCTTATTGGGGACCCAGCCGTAAGTCAATCAATGCCAGTCTCTTTTCTATAGGTATTATCCCCGTCGTTGCTCAAATGACCTTGCTGAATGTGTTCCGCCTCCTCAGGAATTTTCCCGAGATATCCGTCAATTTGTGACTGCGCAAATAAACATAGAGAGTCATTCTTTAACCGAACTGATCATGTGCTCTACCTGATCATGTATTTCCTCGTCGTTGTAATATCCACGCATTTAAAACCAATGTACATTGATACCTCTTTTCCTTATCCACTTCCTCTCCTTCAGCTCGCACTGTTCTCTGACATTTAAGGGTTATTCAAAATTCCCTTTGTGCGCGCGTTAGCGTAAGCAAAAAAAGGTCAACAAACAAATGTTGCAAAATTGGATAAGTGAAAACGGAGAAAATCCGGCGAGTAAGTGGACTTGGGTCTCTGTATCTTTAGAAGATTACCACTCCCAGGCCGCAAAAACAATATTGCCAGTCATTACACGTGAAGTGATGTCCTAAAAAACGGTATAACAACTTTTTTCAAACAATAACCACTTTAATAAACAATAAACAATAAATTTCAATGATTGGTTGAAATTGATGCTGGTTTTACTTGTAAGAAAAGGTGAACCGTGTTACTATGCATATTATTAGCCTTACAAGAAAAAACACAAATCACCGATTTTAATCGAACAAACTGAAGACCATATCATCGCCTGACTCTTCCGGTTTTTCTTCCTATTTGGTATCAGCTGTCGCTGAAGCTGCTCCTGCATTTACAGCTGGCCCACCGAATACTGGCGCGGAACCTACGCCTGTTGTAATGTTTGTAATTAAGTCTCTGATGTTGACTTTCTCAACACTCAAATATTTCCTTATGCGATTTTGCAACCCGGATATGGTCTTAGCTTTCATCAATTACTTTCTACACTCCAAATCTGAACCCATTTGGTATCCCCAGCTTTTTGTTTTCATTATGACCCACCAGTGGAAACTTTGCCTTTTCTGCCATAATTCTACTGTAAAATATTTTCAAGGCAGTTTTCTATACGAATTCTAAATATAATACACACAATTAAAATTTCATGTTATTAATGTCGTCAGGTCAAAGCCGCATGTAATTGTTTCATGTTGTGATGGAGTTTTTCGGAAGACCAAGCGTAAGTCTTATGACGCCTAAAAATTACTCATCATAAAATGCCTTTGTTCCGTATTGTATAGATTTATCTCAATTTAACGCAACACACCAATTATCTGATTGAGGATAAAGGGCTCCAATAAAAATACGGATGAGACTAGCGTTAATGACGACATAAATTTGTCATTAAATAGGTATTTCCCAGGCTCCTCGATAGTATAGTGGTTAGTATACCCGCCTGTCACGCGGGAGACCGGGGATCGATTCCCCGTCGGGAAGCCTCTGGCGTAAGACTAGTGATCTTGCCCGGAAAAAACAAATCATTATGGAAAATTTAACAAGCCTCAGGACTTGCTAAATAAGGCCAAGACCGGTTCCCGGTTGTAGTGCCGATGATGATGATGATGTATTTCCCAGGAGCATGAAACACAACTTTTCAGATTGTGGCAATATTCGGTACAAGATTCAATTTGTAATAATTATATCGTTACATCATCATATATACCCACATTGGAACTTACTAATCGTAAATGGCCACTACAGGCTCTGTTCCGATGATTCCAAAAGCATCGGAGATGATAAGCCCCCCATGAGTCTTTTGCTTTTTTTTGTGTGTTTTATTTCAATATTCCCCGCTTGGTAGACACCTTGACGTGGTACGGGGGCTTAAAGTACGATGAATCACTCAAGCTATGCTGACGGAAGCATACCCTTCCAGTAGGGCCGCCCATGTCAGACAGGCTAGCGAGGATTAACACACAAAGATCTACCACCCCTAATCCAGGGTGTTACGCGTCACCGTGCCCATTGGATGGTTTGCCGCCAGGGGTATACCAGCTGTATTATAACGGCGCCTCTCCGACACCGGGTCGAATCAGAGCAGTAAGCAAACCTTACCATATCAAAGAGAGGCTCTGATATGGTGGACTATCTGAAACCCCAGAGTGTTCCCACGATATGAATGATCAATACACAAAAAACAATCTCACAAAAAACCCGGTAGGCGTAGGTGTGATAAGCCGACACTACGATAAGGGAACAAATCATCAAGAAAACACAGACTCGGCAAAAACAAGACGTAGAGAAGAACGAAAAAAGCGGGATATACGCGTCGGCACATGGAATGTTCGAACGTTATATAAACCAGGCACGATACAGATGGTCATAGAAAACGCGAAACAATATTAAAAGGACATCATCGCGCTTCAGGAAGCCCAACTCCCACATCAAGTAATCGAAACTAACGGATTTACACTGGTGTAAACTTCGGAACCGGCTTAATCATAAGCAAGAAGATTACGCCCCATGTAAAAGGTGTGAAATTTATTAATGATCGAATGTCGGTGCTAAAAATACAGGGCTCATGGTACAATTATGTATTTATAAACGTACACGCTCCAACAGAATCTACGGACGAAGAAACGAAGGACACGTTCTACGAGACCCTAGAGGAAGTATTTGATGGGATCTCGGGGACCTCAATGCGAAAATTGGAAAGGAAGATGTCTTCCAACCATCTATAGGTAAAGAAAGTCTACACGACGTTTCAAATGATAATGGAATTCGAATTATCAGGTTCGCAGCGTCAAAAGATGTGTTAGTGACAAGCACGATGTTCAAGCACAAGCAAATTCATAAAGCCACATGGATATCACCCGACGGCGTAACGCGTAACCAAATAGAACGCTTCCTCATAGACAAAAGACACCACTCGAATATCCTTCACGAAGATCATATAGAGGAGCAGATTGCGACACCGATCATCTTCTAGTGATGGGCAAAATCATTAGTCGCCTCGCACCAATCCCACATGGGCAGTTACGGGAAACGACCAAAAAGTTCGACATTGATAAACTAAAAGACCTGCGCAAAAGGGCTGAATATCAAGACGAACTAACGAATAGATTTAGCATTCTAACGAATGGGAGCAGTGAGGAAGAGGAAGCCAATAGTGTGGACACTAAGTGGACAACGATCACTAAAAGTATACAATCAAACAAACAGCCCAAAATGTATTAGGATTTAAGAAAACAATTATGTCCAAAGCTTGGTTTGACGATAAGTGCAGGACGAAGATCGAAGAACGTAAACACATCAGAGTGATCCACTTATATAAAAGAAAGATACTCGACGATTCGGAAAGGGACAATGAGACTCTTCAAACGCAAAAAACGCGAATGGGAGAAGACTCGGATCAAAAAAATCCTAGAAAATTCCCGAGCAAAGAACATCAGAGGTATGTATGCCGATAT
Source organism: Microdon myrmicae (assembly GCA_963931805.1). Taxonomy (NCBI): domain Eukaryota; kingdom Metazoa; phylum Arthropoda; class Insecta; order Diptera; family Syrphidae; genus Microdon; species Microdon myrmicae. The sequence continues at coordinate 27,459,645 of OZ007500.1, forward strand.
AAATTCAATTAGAAATGTCTACCGAGGGAGAGCCAAAAACGCAAACGGCTGTCTGGCCACAGAAACAAACAATATCGTGACAAGATGGAAGCAGTACTTTGAAAACCTGCTCAATGTGCTCACCCATCAACCACAAATAAACGCACCAGAGCCGAGCACATACAGCCGAGCCTCGGATCCCAGAGCCCTCTTTCAACGAAGTTGTAGACGATTGAAAAACAACAAAGCTTCCGGAGTCCACTGCATACCTGCAGAGCTTGTGAAGCATGGTTGAGAGGCAACCGCTCGAAAGATCCACCAGTTCATCAAAACAATATGGGATAAGGAAGTCACTCCGGAAGAATGGAAAACCTCAATAGTCGTCCCCATTTTCAAAAACGGCGACAGATCTAAGTGCGAAAACTACAGAGGAATATCATTGCTCCCAACCATATACAAAATACTAACAAATGTCATACTGGCGAGAATCACACCGTATGCAGAAGAAATACTGGGAGACTACTGCTAGTGCGGATTCCGTGGGAACCGATAGACAAGCAACCAAATGTTCACAGTAAGGCAACTGCTGGAAAAGAAGTGGGAATACGGCGAGACGGTTCACCAACTGTTCGTTAACTTCAAAAAAGCCTACCATATTGTGGTTGAGCTGGGAGCCCCGAAAAAAAAAGATGCCGCCCTCATTGAAATCTGTATGAACGAAAATAAAGGGCGCGTTGGAATAGAAAACCACCTCTCAGAACCATTTGAAATCCGGGACGGACTAAAACAGGGAGATGGCCTCTCACCATGCCTTTTAACCTTGTGCTCGAGTATGTCATCAGAAAGCTACAAGACGACAACATGGCCCGATCATCCCTGAACGGGGTCACACAAGTGCTCGCATATGCGGATGACATCGCCGTTTTGGGCGATAATCTAGAAACTGTAAGTAAAAACTGTGAAATCATAATCCAAGTGGCAGAAGAAGTAGGCCTAGAAATAAATGAAGACAAAACAAAGTACATGATTACGGCGAGAGCAGGTGGAACTCAGGGAACATATATAGATGTCAGAGGCAAGATATTGGAAAAAGTTAAAGAATTTAAATATCTGGGAACAATACTGACGGCCAGTAACGAAATGTCAAAGGAAATTAACAAAAGACTACACTCCGGCAACGCTAAATGGCACGCAGTCAGTAAACTGCTGAAATCCAAACTGCTATCACGTAACATTAAGCTCCGTGTGTATAGAACCATAATCATGCCGATTGCTCTATACGGATGCGAAACATGGGCTTGCACAAAACGGGAAGAAAACAAATTCCGCGTATTCGAGAATAAAATTTTAAGGGGTATATTTGGAGGTAAATATGACAAGGAGGCAGGACAATGTAGGATACTCCATAACCACGAATTGGAAGAGCTATACGGCAAACATACAATAGTGAAAGTAATCAAGTCGCGAAGACTAAGATGGGCCGGACACGTGGCGCGAATGGGCAACGATAGGACCGTGCGTAGAATGCTTGACGGTAGACCAAAGGGAAAGAGACCGGTAGGACGGCCACGACGGAAATGGGAGGACAATGTTAGGTTTGACCTTGAGGAGATCGGATCGCCTGGTCAAGGGTGGAAGAAGAGTGCACAGGACAGTGAACGGTGTCGGAGTCGAGTCGGTGAGGTCATGAACTTCCGGGGTCCTACAGGCCAATGAATAATAATAATAATAAATAATTTATTTCAATATGGGTTGACTTGCTACGGGTGGGGGATAATAATCAATTCTCCGATCAAAGGTGAGTGTTTTGTTGGTAAACCAGCACACTTTGTCGTAAAGTATGACACTTGTGGCAATTCGTGATGTAGAAAATTTACGATTATTTATTTGTCACCTTCGCCTGTGCCTAGCAGTGCTCAGTTACTGTTTTGTATGGCTATTTATTGGTGATAGGATACTCCAGTGGGCACGTGCTAAATATATTTTATATGGCACCAGTGACCCTTTTTTCGTGGAAGCTTGGAAGCATATAAAATCATATCATGTCGGAATTCTATGCTTTATTCCTCTCCCCTCCTTTTTTCATGTTTGCGCTGAATTTGTTTAGTATCAGAAGTATCCAGGCAAATTCGTTGGCATATGAAGAAAGAAAAAAAAGAAAAAAAAATAAGCCTAACGTTGCCTTAACATATTACGTAATAAATCCCAACCAATCACGATATCTTCCCGACCATGGTAGGAAGCACACACCTCTTACGTCTCTTACATTTTTAATGATTAACCGAACCAGACCATATCATGCGCTTCTGTGTTTAAATTTAAATAACCAACTAAAATGCTCTGTACAGACACAAAATGTCTCAAATTTAATGGTTACCTTCATACTTAAATGGCTATCGTACAAAGCTTCTGCCAGTCATATAATTTATTATTTATAAAAAAAAAAAAAAAAAAAAAAAAAAAAAATTAAAAAATTAAAAATTCAAAAGTCACAAGTAAATAATGGTGAATTAAAGATTTTTGATCATAAATTAATGAAAACTTTGGCTTACCGACCCGAGGATGATATACATGTTTAGGGATTCGCAGAGTTTACGAGCATACTTCATAGAAAATTCAACACATCCGAAGGCCACAAAACATGAGTCAATATTTGAACATCAGTTTTATCTCTGTATCCCATTTCACATAATTTTCGTTATTCATTTCAAGTCTATCCACCCACGAAATATGCCGCCTAGGTTCTCAAATACGATAAACACTATTCAACTGAATAGTTGTTTTGCCTCGTCTCATCTGCTTGCTAAAATTACCTAACTCCCGCAGCGTAGTAACCGAAAACTAAAAAATTACAACAAAAACAACTGCCGTATGCATGCAAGCGTTATAAGAAAAATTAAAAGCAAATAAATTTAAATATAAGTATTTGACTTGATTGAGCCACCAATTACAATGTTTCAAGTGTGTTTTCGACAAAAGAGATGATATTTCAATTTGATTGCCTCGAACAACGGAAATATTCAAGTATCATGAAATTTCACTTACTTCTCAGATCTCTTTAACAGATTCTTCAATTGGTTGAATCCCACTGATATTTGTGTTGAGCCAGTCAATTATGTCCCGATTCCAATTTGCATTCAGTTTTTTGTTCGGAAGCAGTTTGAAGATAAGATGCTGAAATTAAATAATTGTCAAATTTTAGATTCTTTATCATTTCTGTTTCTTGGTGGTGTTATGTTAGTTATTGATGTTCCTTAAAGCCCCTCAAATCACTCATACTAATCATAAGAAAATCTGCAAAATATCGAATCTTCTTTTTAAAACAATTTTGTTTTTTTTTAATTAACTCTGCTGTATTTGCTGTATAACTAAAAGCCAGCAATTCTTTCCCTAAGAGAGACCCAGATAACTGATACCAATATTCCGGATGCAAACCTGCCTAATTAGCACTTAGTGTTTCTGCTCTTTCCACAAAAAAAAAATTAATCTTTTAATTAAAGACATAAAAAAGACGATTTAAAAAACAGTTTCAAGTGATAGCGCCACAATCTTATAATTAAATAACTTTTTTTCCAATATGCGTGCGATAAAGGGATTGTTGATACCCTTATCAAAATAACGGGAAAGAGATGAAGTAATAGAAAATTTAGAAATGAGAATCTGCTAATATGATTTAACTCTGCAGGCCAGCAAACCCGGGTTTTGAGGAAAGACCTTACAGTGATACAATATAAAATAGATTTAGCACATGTCTGCTGGATTCATACAGTGGCTCTATATCACTAAGCATAGATTACAACGGAAAACTTATTTCCAAGCTCAAATTGTGAGAATTTTTGTAATATTACAACATACGAGTAGTCTGTTGATCTACGTGTTAAACAATCACCATTGACAGGTCAGTTAATGGTCCTAACACATCTATTGTGGGGACAAACATTTGAAAATAAAATATAGAACCGTACAGTATAAGTCGTACATGAGGGGAGTGAACTCATTACATAGTTTGGCATCATTAAGAATATGGTACGCATTCCGAACGGTATCCGAAGATGCCATAAATGTCTTGGCCGCGAGGAAACCACTTGACATTGCAGCTAAGGAAACCGCTGCTTTACATGAGGTCTCGCAAGAGAATCGCCAGCGAGTGCGATCACAATTAAAGCTCTCCAGCCTAAGAGAATAGCAACGAAAGTGGGATTTTTTCACCAAAAGAAGATGGACCCACACCATGATACCTGATATAGAAACATGGGTGAAGAGAAAACATAGCGAGCTGAACTACCACTTGACTCAGCTGGTATCAGGACTTGGATGCTTTCGGTAATATTTGCACAAGTATAAGCATGCCAATCACCTATACTGCTTGTGCTGTGAAAGCAAAATAGGAAATGTGGAACACGTACTCACAGAGTGCGTGAGATTCGAGACCGTACGAATGATTTTGGAGAGACATATGAGACGGACAGTTACTCTGGGAGGAGTAATAGAATACATGCTTAGTTCAAAACAGGCATGGTCCGTAACAAATGGTATTCTCTGTGAAATGATGCAGCAGTTGCGACGCGACGAGCGGAGTAACAGGTAAACTCCGTCCCGCCCCGCGATGGAATATCTAAAAGAAAGTTCCGCGGGAATCAACGGGAATATGAGCCTGGTGGGAGGTGGTTTTAGTCGGTAAAAACCCGGCATGCCTCTGGATCGGCCCAGAGGTATCTTTTGAAGATTTCCGCCTTCCTACCGAAACAAAAAATAAAGAGATGTGGTAGTAATGAATTTAGCTTATCCTGAGACAACTATTACCTCACTGCCCTTAAGAGCGAATATTTTTGTGCATACACTATGAGCATCATCATCATCATCATCGGCACTACAACCGGGAACCGGTCTTGGCCTTATTTAGCAAGTCCTGAGGCTTGTTAAATTTTCCATAATGATTTATTTTGTCTGGGCAAGGTCATTAGTCTTGCGCCAGGGGCTCCCCGACGGGGAATCGAACCCCGGTCTCCCGGGTGACAGGCGGGTGTACTAACCACTATACTATCGAGGAGCCCTCACAATGAGCATATATTGGTCAATATCAGTGTGGCTTCATCCCAGGCAAATCAGCGATTGATCAAATATTCACCCTTAGGCAGCCGATGGAAAAATGTCAGGAATTTAAGATTCCATTATATCATCTATTTATAGACTTTAAGGCCGCCTACGACAGCATAGCCAGGGTAGAACTATATAATGCCATGAGAGAGTTCGGCATTCCAAACAAATTGATACGACTTTATACGTTGACCATGACCAACGTAACTAGTCAAGTAAAAATAGCGGGATTGCTGTCTAAGCCAATAAGCATCTTTAATGGACTCCGACTAGGGGATGGTCTGGCCTGCCTCCTCTTCAACCTGGTGCTGGAGAAAGCAATCCGTGACTCTGGCATTACAAGTAGAGGGAATATTATCACCAAGTCCAGCCAGGTCCTTGCCTGCAGATGACATCGACATCATCGGTAGAACCGAATCGGCTGTACAGGTATGCTTCACCCAGATCGAGCAGGCGGCACAAAAACTGGGACTGCACATTAATGAGGGAAAAACTAAGTACATGGTAGCAACTTCTGCGAAGAGAAGACCTAACGTTGGTCAAACTATCAGGGTAGTGGAGCACGAATTTGAAGAAGTGCAATCCTTTATTTTGTGTCGAAAATGTAGATTTATGTTCTTCTACAATGTGGCACAAAATTAATCATCCTATCGGAAGTTGTTATAATTTTTGAAAATGGCATTATACATCAATCATATTTGACATTTGTAAACTAGACAACTGCAGTATACAAACAGACAAGCAATGGAGCGCTATACTCCGCAAGGGCGTGGAATAATTGTGTCGATTTAATCAATTCATTCAATAACGACGAGGACGATTTAGTGTCAAAAATCATCATGAGCGACGAGGCACATTTCCACTTAAGCGGTTACGTCAATAGGCAAAATCTTCATTTCTGGGGCACTGAAAATCCGCGTGTGATGCACGAAAAGCCATTACATCCATTCAAAGCCACTATGTGGTGCGGCGTTCACGCGGGAGGAGTGATTGGGCCGTATATTTTTGAGAACGCATCGGCAATACTGTCACTGTTACTGGCGAACGCTACAGGGCTATGATAAACGACTTCTTACTGCCGGAATGGGACGAGCGGGGTTTGGTGAACATGTGGTTTTAACAAGACGGTACAACCGCACGCACAGCATGAGCCACAATGAATATTGTGAAGGAAGTGTTTCCTGGTCGCGTAATCTCCCCTTTTGGCGATTTGGCATGGCCAGCAAGATCGCACGATTTAACCATCCCGACTTCTTTCTTTGGGGCTACTTGAAGTCGCGGGCTTATGCCAACAAGCCTCAAACAATCGCAGCCCTTAAGAAGAATATTCGACAGGAATACGGACAGTTATCACCAAAAATCTTGCGGAAAGTCATGGAAAATGCGATAAAACGGGTACAAACGTGCATCGACATTGGCGACAGCCACTTGACGGATATCATCTATTCCACTTAATAGAAAAAATTGTAAACGTCCAAATGTCCATCACTCAAAATCATTTTTTTCTTTAGTAAAAAAGTAATTCAAAAACAAAATTGGATGATTAATTTTGCGCCACCTTGTATAAATCAACATTTTTGTATATACCTATTGGGCACACTTATAAAAATATACATTCTCGAATCTCTCCTGATATATGTTACACTGATTTTTTAAATAGGCTTAAGTAGTTTTTTTTTAACTCTTCTTAGGTTCATATTCGCTCTGCTATCCAATTCAGGGAACTTAAGGTCTTAAATTGATTCTTATCTTTACAGTATGAGGAGATGAAAAGTTAGATAGCTTAAATTGACAGCACGCCATCGACATAAATATTTATGTGATGCCGCATATAAATATTTGGATAAATTACACAGTGGTCACCAAGAAGCAAAAAACAAAGAAAAGTGCTATAAATTATTCAAATTGCGGCCCTCTGTCAGAAGATCTGACATGATTCATCTCACATGATGTCTTTTATGGAGACCTAGTTTCAAATGAGTCGAGATTCAAAATTTTGGTCAAAAATATTAACTGGATTCACCAAATTTGATTCGATTCGTATATAGCAGCTGCTAATTTGAAACCAGTTTTTTTGGTCAGGAGATTTAACACAAGTATACTATTATGGCAATTATAGTCAGTAAAGACAAAGTATCTGATTAAAGTTCAATAAATATTCTTTTGTCGTCTAGATTTCACCCAAAAATTAGAAAGAACACGGAAGCTTTCAACAACCATGACAAGTGTGTCTATTTTAGATAGTTTGGCCTATTACACTATCGTAAAATGAATAGTCATTTTAGAATAAAATTTAACACACATTAAAATTCAGTAGTACTCAAGGCTTGTGGACTTACTAGAAACGCCTTGAATTTGGTTGCGTCCTCTAACGTATGTATATCGAATAAGGCACTCACAACGAGCCTGAATAACACTACAAATTTTTCCATACTAATGTCGATTTTTGAATTAAAATGGCTTACAACGGTATCTATATATATCTGCTTCCTCAGAATGAAGCGAGTTCATCATTTACACATGCGACAAATTGCCTATTTGCACTTCATAATGCATATCTATCCGAAAACAACCGATTCGTCTTCTCGACATTCCTGATCTTTATGATCTTTTCGGTAGATATCCGGAAATCTCTTCCGCAGAGCCCTGAACGTATAAAAAACACAGCAGGTTGAATAAACACGCTGCAGAATATCAAGTTTTATAGGTTCATTTGAATACTACTACTACTACTATAATGCTTGTGTTTTGGGGCTACTGAAATTTGACACAAATCACATCTTTCCGGGATAGCACAATACAGAACGAGCCGCCTCAGGGGGCATTGAAGTCGACACCGTAAGAAGCAATTCAAATGTAACGACAGCTTAAAGAAAATTATTAGATATAAACTGAGATAAATAATTCATTCGGGAACCGGTTAGACGTTCTTGACATACTATTTCTACTACCGACAATCACGTCAAAGGCCGTTCGTAGTAGAGATGATAGTTCCAGTTATTTTACTATCTATAAAATAACTGTTTTATAGACGACCGACATTCATTTTGAAATGTCTTCCTCTTTCTAGGACACTGCCAGTTTGGTTTCTTAAAAAGTTTTTTCTTTTTATGGAGTTTTATGTCCTAATACTAATACTTTCATAATGAGAATAAACAAAAATAAAATGAGATATCATTGCAACCAGAAGAACGTAGTGGAAAAAAGTTCAGTGTACAAGATATTTTGACGATAGGACCAAAAAGTCCCTTCTTCATCATCAAGACATCAGTTGTTGTTTTGAATTCTATTTCTGTTTAGGGCGACCAGCACAAAACTAAAACGGAAATAAAAACGCAAATTTTCAGGAATATTTTTCTTAGTTACTTTGCTTTTTTTTAAAAACATGTTTACATTCCAAGAGTAAAAAGAAAATTGTTTTTTAATTTCGGCTCTTTGTGTAATCTGAAGAAGTTAAGGGGTTATACCACTGTATTTTCTTCAAAAAATTAATTTCTTTATTAGCTTAATTGATGAATATACTATTCAAAAATGTAAAAAAAATTGTTTTATACCTTAGACGAAATTTTATCAGTTCATTTAACATATTCTAACGCCCTGTGAGTAAGGCGTTAGAATATACTCACAGCGAGGCCGGCTTGTCGTAGGAGGCGACTAAAGGCTGAGTGGTATGTGGGGTCCCAACGCCCTGCCGGTCAGTGAAATACCACCCCATCAAGCTATTGGCGCTGTGAAATGGTCGGGAGTAATCTCTGGCCATCTTTCGGAGCTTGGCTGATGGTCCAGTCCGAGAAAAGATTGGTTCAGGTAGGTCCCAAGGTGAGATACCACCCCGTCACGCTGTACATTTCGCGATATCGTCGGGAGAAATGTTCGACTATGTTTCGGATGTATAGCTGATAGCCCGGGCTGACACGGGGACAAGTCATGATGGCGCTGTGGGGGTTCTTTAAGTATTCCTTAAGAACCACCCACATCCGTAAATTTCCTGTCTTCTACTTACCTGCAAATGAGCAGCGTAAGCCACCACGCATTACCTCCCATCAGAAAACATAAGTCCACGGCAAGACTATCATCTAGCCGTGACATCAAACTTTCACCTCGGGGCAGGCTTGCATCCAACGCATCATGTCCCCGAAATCAATTTGGTTACCTCATCAGGTAACCAGCATTTATCCATGAACATGTCAATGCGCAATGCTAAAAAGCATTTTCTCATACATGTGCATGACATGTTCATCCTCACCCTGCTGAACCATCGGTCGATCGTCCAAACAACAGCCTACAGCGCAGCCCATTGCTGGCCGCCGACAGGAAATTCAAGAATTGTTTTAAACAATGTTTTAACAAACACACGCCCGACACATCGACCGACGAGACGTTGGCAATCTGCGTACAAGCTAAGTGATGCTGTACGCAGTGGCTAATGAGCAAACATGCATTGCTCTTATACCCTTAGGTTCGCAACACTTGCGACCAATTCCCTATTATGGGCTATCAACCGATCATGGGATTTGGGCATGAATATGATCGTTGTTTAGGCAATCCTACCCACGTTCATGCTCTATGATGACCCTTCTGAAAACTAAAGTAAACACACAGTATCTCACTGTGTTTGTTTTGCTTACCAACGCTGGTCCATGGTTCCCCTGGCTGGCAACTTCCTCACCACCGTATCCACGTACCAGCATATTAATCCAAATTGATAACCATCCAGCCTGACCCTTGCCAAGATTTCTGTTGACTTAATGTCAACAAAATATCTTCCTTTCTAGTGCACCAGAGCCATACGGCTAAATCAACAAACCCTAAATCTTCGGTCGACCTACCGTCACCGAAGAATGTATCGCCTACAACGACATTATCATGAACACAATGCCTGCAGCCCCTTTTTGCTCATCCATTTGTTTGAACAGGTGCCGGGCCGATCGTTGTCGGTATTGCAGGCCAAGGGGCATCGCACTTGTCCTATACGGGCATATGGGAAATCCTCACATTTAACTCCTTTTCGATCGCCCATTGGCCGTCACCAAGTTGAGCCTGTTCGCTCCTCCCACATCGATGTGATCCACCGCCGTTGAATCTGACGGATGTGTTTTGCATCGGGGAGTCAGATTTTATTCTTCGAAGGGTGCGCCCCTTCGTTAACGAATCCCCGCGAAGAGTCATCGAGAGTTCGTCCAAGAGTTACTTCCTTACTAAGTCATTTCTTTTCGTGTGCGTCTTTTTGCCATACCGTGTTTCACCAGTGTAAAAGAAATATAATTTAATATAGTTTCCGTAAACAAAGTATATTCCACTAACTTTGATCCCGTTATAATAATAAACCAGAAATGTCACCGTGCTGTAATCGAGAATTCGGGATAATGACTAATTGATGTGAATCCCATTAACTTGGAAGTGTTCGTAAAACTTATGTCAATTGACTCGCGCCTTAAAACTATAAGTTGTATTAGACTTAAGTGCAAAACGGATAAATACTTAAATAAAGGAAGGTTAAATAATAAAAACAAAGCTCCTGTGTTTTATTTTACTTCTGTTGTGTACGGTTTGGGTGAACTTTGGTGAAGAACCGTGTGCGTCGTTACAATTCCGGACATTTCTCAGTGAACAACAGTGGTGTTTTGCTCAACCTGCGTCCGTGCCGACGCCCCTAGCAAAACTTACCCACAGCACCTTCTGAGATAAGGAATTCCGGAGGTAAACTAGTTTCCCAGATCTCCGGGGCGGACAATGTCAGGGGGAACATCAGCAGATATTATGATAAATAACCGAACTTTAAGAAATTCGTCATCGCATAATCGGGCTCATTCTCGAGGTTCTGTCGACGTTCGACTGATAACGACATTTGGTAACATCAGGGGCACCGGTTTCACAAATACGAATATAAATGTCGTCCACCAATATTTTCAAACGGCGAAACGTGGTATCCTTCCCCTAACTGAGGCCCAGGTCGATTCGTCAACTGATAAGATATATCTTCCTTGCTCAGGATACGACTTACATTCGAGATTCCGTTTTAAGGGTGGAGTCTGCGTCTTCACGCGGTCGGATCTGGCTTGCTAGAGGATGGAGGCGTTGAAACCCAATAACATGGACATCATGTGGTTGAGGATCGTGCTGAGGGATTCTGTTCAATTCCTTTGTTGTCTTTACCGCTGTCCGAATGACAATTGGCCAGTGACATTTTTTCGAACATCTTTCACGTATCGTCGACTGGATACAGATCAACAACCCAGCTTCTGAAATTGTCGTCCTTGACGATTTTAATGTGCCAATTCCGGATGGTTGGTACATTCTAACAGAATCGACGAGGCTGGGAGGCTGGCGAAGATGTTCGCTATTAGCCGCAATTTCGCTCAGCTCATGAAGGAACCTAGAAGAGTGCCAGATGCCCGAGGTGATTATGCGAACACCCTGGATCTGTTTTTAACATCCGACTCTAGTATTTCTGCGCCTCTGGGAAACTGTGATCACTGCTTGGTATTGGTATTTCAAATGAATAACCGATCTAAGCAGATTTGCCATATATGGAGGTATGGGGCTGCTAACTGCGATAATTTGCGAGATTTCTTCGCATCCTTTCCGTGGTCAGAAGTGTGCTTTGGAGACTTTGGATGTTAACGCATGCATGGAGGCGGTCACAGAGATTAATCTTCTCGCGATGGAGATTCGCATTCGATTGAACGAAGTTCATTTGATAAACCTTGGTTTGATAAAAAAATGCGAGCAGATTACAGCGGCAAAAATTAGAGTTTTTAAACAATGGCGCTCTAATCCCACCGATGTTAACAGAACGAATTATGTAAGAATCAGAAACGCGTGCAAGCAAGCGAGTGATACCGCGAAGAATGCCTACAACGACAGAGTGACCAATAAACTCTTGAGTGCCTAGCTGATTCGCGTCTCTTCTGGTCAATAGCAAGAGCTGTCAGCAGTAACTTCGCTTCCTCCTCTTCCCCCTGTTAGTGACGGACAGCAAGACACTAGTCACAAATTCAAAGCATAAGGCTAATGTGTTCGCGAATTTATTTTCCGCAAATTCAAACCTCGATGCCGGTCTTTTGGAACCACCTATGGTACGGTCTTCGATGCGGGATGTGAGGTTCCGCCCGCGTTCTATTCAACGCATTCTACGTGGGCTGGGCTGTAGAAAGGCAACCGGCCCGGACGGAATACCAGCAATAGCCCTTAAGTACTGTACTCCAGAGCTGTCGCCGGTTCTTGGCAGACTCTTTCGCGTATGAAGAGGGACCTTTCCTGCCTGCTGGAAAATCGCAAGTTTAGCCCATACCAAAGAGTGAGTGGAAAAAAGTGTCTCCCACAAAATTACCCACCGATAGCATTATTGTCTATGTTATCTAAGGTGATGGAAAAGGTCATCAATACCGAGTTAATTAAGTATTTGGAGTGCAACGGACTAACGATCGTCAATACAGATTCCGTGGCAGGTAGTCTACGGGAGACCTTTTGACCCTTATAACCGATATATGGACATCTGCGATTGAGTGGCATGGTGAGTCAAAGGCGGTGGCATTGGATATCGCCAAGGATTTTGATCGCGTCTGGTACGGGGCATTGCTGAGCAAACTTCGTTCATACTGACTTTCCCAGCAGCTTTACGACTGGACGAAGAGCTTCCTCGAAAATCGACCGATCCAGGTTGTTGTGGACGGTGTGTGTGCGGACCTGTATCCCGTTAATTCGCGGTTGCCTCCAGATTATATTTTGGCTCCAACATTGTCTTTGCTTTACATAAATGATTTGTTGGAATCGACGGATAACAGGGTGTTCAATTTCGCGGATGATAGTACGCTTGTTTCCTCTTTTTCGAGTGATCGACTGATTAGTGCAACGACGTCGCCCCAGCTGAGATGTAGTCAGATCGACTCTCTGAATCGGAATCTGGATAAGGTCCTGCAGTGGGGAAAGGCCAATCTCGTTGACTTCAATTCAACGAAGACACAATATACAACATTCACAAAGGAAAGTGGATCATCGGTTCCACAGCTGATGATGAATGGGTGGAAAGCTTGAAATTGCTCGGCGTCACGGTCTGTGGGAATGTATCGTGGTATAAACACGTGCCGAACATCACCATATCCGCTTCAGAAAAATGGAGCTGTCTTTTTAGAGCCAAGAAATATTATACTCCCGCCCAACTTGTTCTACTGCATAAATCCCAAATTAGCCTCGCGCCCGAATATTGCTCTCATGTTTGGAGCTCTGCTTCTAAACATACCCTCGACCTACTTGAGAGCATACAGAGATGATTGATCCACCTGAGCGAGGACCCAGCGCTGACATCGGGGCTACCCTCAACACCAAGCATCTCGGGGCGCCCACTCGGCGCTATAGGTTCGCCTCTCCCGAGAGAAGTCTAATTAAAAAAAAAAAAAAAAAAAGCGTTCCCTCTCGCAAAGTGCCTCCAGTGCAGTGTGCTACTTTCTCAAGCAAATACGCAGATTGGAAGCCCTTTAAGAATCTGTTTCAAGCAATACTGGCGACCTTTCCGGGTCTTACGTATGTGGAGCGCCTGTATTATCTAAAATCTAGTCTCCGCGGTGATGCGGTGAGGACCATAAAGAATATTCCGAAAATGACAAACGGCCTTGGGACATACTAGTCCAGCATAACAACACTCGTGTTCTTGTTCATTCTTTTCTTAGCGCTCTCTTTCAGATTCCTACAGTAATGAAAGTCTGTCGTGGGCTTACGTCAGCTATCGAGACCCTAGGTGCGCTTGGTCGACCCGTTAAGGACTGGGACGACATACTCTTATGTCTGACATCGCAGCGTCTGTATCATCGCACACGTATTTGGCAAACATTCAAGGGGATACTACCGAGCCTCCTAAATACAAACAGCTTGACACCTTCTTGAAAAACGTAGCTCTGGAGTTCGTCTAACTAGCCAAACTTTCCGCTAATCAGAATTAAGTATACCAGAAAAAGACTATCAGCCATGTCCCCAACTAAAAGTCGCTTGCAGCCGTGTCGCGCATCTTGGCGCGTACAATATCACAGCCATCTACGAAGCAATAGGCTCCCTGCACGTTTTGCGGAGCACGGCATATCATCTCTGACTGTGAAGGTTTTAAAGCACCCTTGAACGACGAAAATCCTTTGCAGACCAAAAGACTTCGTGCAACTGTTTAGCCCAATTCCCGCTGCACGACTGCCACTCTATCAGGGTCTTCAGGCAATGCTAAGAACGACATCACACCTTGCTGCACATTGGGATCGCCTTGATCACAACGTCACCCTCATTACCACATCAAAATATGAGTACAACACCCACCTGTCCAGAAACAGAATCACATCATATAGCATCTCTTCAACAGTCGCTACTGGTCAAAACTCCATCGCAAGGTTGAAGATCGTGTTCTGGTGAACCCATGTTCCGAGGCCACCTTCATCTCCGAATCACTCGCTCATCTGTTCCAGTATAGGGGGTCGGAGATGCTCGCTGTCTAACGGCAAAGGCGCAAGGATCAATCACCATAACATATTACCTCGTTTTACTAACTCCCAACATGCTCATTTTGTCTCATCTTCCGGAACACGTGCCACATCACGAATGTTGGCGAGGAGTCTCTCATTCATGGTAGATCTGGAACTAGCAGATCCGAACATTGAATCGAATGACAATGTAGTTCTCATTATCAAAGCTGACCTCTACCCTGCACTGGTTCTCGAAAGGTTAAGGAAAAACGAGGGATCCGACCTCATTGCTCAGGCTACCCATTTGGGCTGGATACTGACAGACTCAATATAGTCAAAATCATTAGGTTCCGTTGAAACGAGACGTCTGAACAGCCATCGTATTATCACCGATCACGAGGTACATGACCTCTTAGAAAAGTCTTGAATCCAAGAGAGGATCACACCTCGGAGCTCAGAATAAGGGTTTAGGCGTCAACATAAATTCCATGAGCTATTCAAGAGGCTTGTGGAAGAGTACATTACGCTCAACCCTATGTTAGAAATGAACACCGGAAACACATCTAGTGCAACGAACAATCGTAAAGGCGAAAGGCGATTATGGGAGGCCGAGGAGTTCACATTTGGGTGAGAATAAGTTAGCGATAAAGTAAAACAGAAAATCGATAAAACCGAAACCTGTCATGGAACAAGGACGAAACCCCATTTCAACTTGATCTCATCCAAATCGTGGCTTTACATACCAAACTCGAAAATGACAGCTAAAATTCCCTGCTGGTCAAGATAAACTTATTAATAACTCGGCCAAGAAAAAACTTCAGTGATAAATCGCGTCGGAAGTCGACATCTTCAATGCAGCCTTTAAATAAATCCGATTCAAGTGACCTTGAATTCGTCCAATCTATGCTGTAGTTGATCGAAGCCCAGTCCAGCATCAATACAAGTTAATTCACAACTGTTTAGGCCGAACTAAATGTAACTGACTATATCAGAAGCCGGAGGAGTATACTCCATCTTGAAGATGGTATCACAATGTTATGGACGGGAACGTGAACAACCGTAACAACTCTTCTGCACTGAATCGTGCCATTGCTCTATACGGATGCGAAACATGGGCTCGCACAAAACGGGAAGAGAACAAATTCCGCGTATTCGAGGATAAAGTTTTATGGGGTATATTTGGCGGTAAATATGACGAGGAGGCAGGACAATGGCGGAGACTCCACAACCACGAATTGGAAGAGCTATACCGCAAACGTACAATAGTGAGAGTAATCAAGTCGCGAAGATTAAGATGGCCGGACACGTAGCGCGAATGGGCAACGATAGGACCGTGCATAGAATTCTTGACGGTAAACTAACGGGAAAGAGACCGACAGGATGGCCGCGACGGAGATGGGAAGACAATGTTAGATTGGACCTCGAGGAGATCGCATCGGACGGTCGAACGTGGAAGGAGAGCGCACAGGACAGGGAACAATGGCGCAGTCGAGTCGGTGAGGTCATGAACTTCCGGGTTCCTACAGGCCAATAAATAATAATAATAAATGTAACTGACAATGAGAATTATAGAACCTTGTACATCATCATCGGCACTACAACCGGGATCCGGTCTTGGCCTTATTTAGCAAGTCTCTCCACCGGTATCCGGTCCATGGCCGAGACTTGTTAAATTGTCCATAAAAATTTGTTTTGCCGGGCAAGGTTGTTGCCTTGCGCCAGAACCTTGTACACCATGCATATAAAATCAACCACAGCACCATCCATTCCGAAGATATCAGCAAACTAAACAGATTTTCATGGCGTACAACTTTTATCATAGGGGGAGATTTTACTCATTAATATTACTCTGTCCCAAACAGCAAAAAATTGTGTCTAAAGTAGAATGAAAATTTGAATACCAAAAACTTTAAATAGTTGAATCTACCGCTGGCATACGTGGCGAATCAGTTCTGAACATTTTTTTATGTCCAAAAATTCCCAAATCAATTCTCCACAAGTGCCAATAGACGTCTCCACCACAATGCTCTGACAGACTTGTATTCGTAGCTACCAAGCCTCCCGTTCTCGTATCAGTTATACTACTGTGTACAAATATGACCTGGAATTTCCAATTTAATTGCGCGGGTATATCGAATTTCGCCAAATTTGGTAACACTGCGACGAAGAGCAGTGTCAAATTTCATATCATTATGTTCATTTGTGAAATAGTAACGCTTGTGTTTTGTGAGCGACAAAACTGAAATTGGTGATTTTAAATTTTGAGTGTATGAGGAAATTTCTGCTGCAGAAAATTTTCATTTCTGAAAATGCTGGAGGTCTTCGGTGATCAGATTATGTTGGAAACACATGAATGCTATTGGGATAAAATGTTCAAAGAGGGTCAACCACAAGCAAGACGCACACCACGTCAGTGAAATCAATGAGATGGTGTTTAAAGATCGTCAATTTACATTTCAGTGGGATCACTAAATACCTTTGTGAAGGATTTTCTACGCCTAACAAGAGTTTAATCTCTATTGGTTCCAAAAACGATGAATAATTTTGAAAAGACATCGGTTTTTTGGGAGTCTTTCACTAAAAATTCGACCAATATCATTCGACAACCATCGTATTCACCTAGTATAGCACCATGTGACATGGATATTCCCTAAACTCAGCAGACTACTCCTAGAACACCAGTTTCAACACGATTGAGAGGTTAAAAGCCAAATCGCTGCGCGACTTGTAGGCCAGTCTGGATATAGAATTTTCGAAGATTGGAAAAAACGGTGGCTAAGTATATTGTTGCGAGGAGATTACTTTCAAGACAATAAAATTGGATTGAAAATATAAATAAAGAGTAAAATTATTATCACCAATTTCGGGTCATATTTGTGTACAGATGATGTTACCATGCATTCTCAGATATTGGAGATGCATAAGCAGATGAAGTTACCATTTGCACATGTTGGAGAGAGAGAGAGAAGTACAACGACCCTACAGATAATGCTGGCAGATGCATGTGGTGGTATGGAAGCAAAATCGGTTGTCGCTTCTTAGTATTATCTTCTATAGAGGGTTCCGAAGGCAACACACAAAAAAGAAAAGGTTACGATTTTTCCTCTTCATATATTACAGGAGAGTGTTCATTTTTTAACACTTTATGTTTTGTTAAGCAACTTTTTTACATGAATGTTTTTGTACTTCATAAGATTTTGTTGACATTGAATTTAACCGCTCTAAAATAGAATAATTGCCTTTTGACCTAAATGAAACGTAATTGAATTGACAAGTTTTGCGCATTACGTGTGAGCTGAAATCTCTAGCAACTAGCACCAGACTCCGTTCAAAAACGGACGCCTCAATAGGTCGCTCACTTAATCTGAAATTTGAAAAGTGGCGTTGTTCAAAGTCGTTACACCTGTCTGAAACGTGATGGTGAAATATACAATAACTTCAAACCAGTGGTTGAAAATCAGCAGAATAAAAATATGAAGTGGAGATAATGCATACGGACAAGGATGGCAAATTTTGTAGAAGAAATTCTGATTAAATAAGGTATGATTCGTCCCAAAACAAATGCATACATGCCAAAAAAGAATGGCATTAGTTACAAAGCGAATGGAATGACCATCGAAAACGCTATGTACATATTGCTTGACGCGAAGAGAAGAGTTTTTGCTGTAAAGCAATATATAAGGTAATATTCTTAAAAGACCGGATCTGTAACCACATATTTGAAAAATACAAAGTATGGTATAGGAAAAAACCAGATGTGAATAATATTCACCTGTGATGGTTCACATTTCCAAGGAAAGAAGATTCAAATAAGGTAGGTATGTTCATATTGAATTTTCAGAAAATGTAAAAGTATGTCGTCGATCCAAAAAATAAAAGAGCTGTCACAGAAATGGAATAAAATGCAGGTACGGAGAATGGTGAAAGAGAAAAAGCAATTCGGTTTCAGGAGGAAGATAAAGGAACTTGGTTCACAAATAGAGGAAGATAACACAAAGAATATGAGGCGGTGCATCTGGTCGCAGGTCAAGTCAACGTAATATTGTTAATCGCCTAAAAATAATTGTCTGCTCTGGATGACAAAACTGTCACATCATTATGAATATTATGAGTGAAAAGATTGACATCTGTCATCAAAAGCGGCACTCGTTAAATTAAGATTTTCTATTGAAATTTTCGAATCCTTTGCTCATAGCACAATATGAAAAGAGCTCTCCAAAAACCTACCTATCGTAGCCATGTTTTGTTCTTTAAGGGGTTAACCTGGTGTAGAAGGCCACACAAAAGTAGATTTTGTCGATTTTTTTTTTTTCAGAAAAAAGTTATTTAATATTGCCAATTTGAGCATTTATTGTGCATACATAGATGTGTTTAAATAATTTTTTTGATTTAATCTTATGCACAAACAAGCATAACTAAAAGACAGCGCTAAATAAATTTTTTTTTGTGGTGTGCAGTGTGACCCTCGTTGAATGATCCGTAAAAAAAAGAAAAGAAAAATGGTTTTGTTTAGTTTATGAATGCAGTCAATTAAGGGGGGAACCTCATGTAAAATGAAATTTTTTAGCGATTTTTTGTTTTTGCCTAAATTGGTAGGAAATTTCCTCAAAAATACGAGAAAAAAAGTTAGAAAGTGATCCGAGACCTCCTTGCACTTTATTTTCAAAAGAAAGTAAACAGTCTAATTGGGCTTGATGCCACCAAATACATTTCGACAACAGGAAAAAAAAGCTCAATTAGAACAGTTTGAAGAAGAGGAAGGTCTACTCTATGGCCCTGGAATCGCAGATTAGCAAAAAACTGCGGTAAGTTAGAACGAATTACGAATTTTTTTCACGATTTTTCTTTTACTCAAACTTTAAACGCGTTTTTCTCGAAACGCACAATTTCGCACGCCATGCAACGTAGCTCAAAAACTAATCATTCGATCTTTATGAAGTTTTGTATAGAAATTCTATAGATATTTGGCCTCAGAATGACGAGCTCAGATTTTTTAATTTTTATAAAAGGAAATCCTTTTTTTTTTTCAAAACTTCGCCATTTTTGCAAATTTGCAAATTTTAATAAAAGGGGAACGTCATGCTGAGCGTTTTTGCATAAACTAAAGAGCCCATTTTATATTTTTTGTTTCAGATCATTTTTGTGAACTGTATGCTGCACGGCGCATTTTCAAGACGCTGTTTTCAAGCCGCCACTGCACCGTTTTATTGTTAACGATTAGTTTTAAAAAAATATTTTCTCTAAATATTATAACGTAAATAAATTGTGCCTTAAATTGCAAATTACTCTACGCATTACATTTTCAAAAAAAATGCCTGAAAAACAGGCTATTTACATGAGGTTCCCCCCTTAATGAGTATTTCATCATCATCATCGGCACTACAAGCGGGATCCGGTCTTGACCTTATATAACAAATCTTTCCACCGATCCCGATTTCGAGCCGCTGTCATCCAGTTTGTCACTCGCAGGTTCTGGGCGTCCTGGTCTACACTATCCCTCCATCGCAGACAAGATCTGCCGTGCTGTCGCCTTCCATACATCCTGCCATATGGGACTTTCCGGGTGGGCTCCTCTTCGCTCATTCGAGCTAGGTGTCCCGCCCACCGGAGTCTACCGAGCTTGATTTTTCTTACAACATTAGCTTCAAGGTAGATCGCGTACACCTCATGGTTGTAGCCTCTCCGGAATCGGCCCCTCTCACATACGGGGCCAACAATTCTCCTTAAGACCTTCCACTCGAACGCGGCTAAGAGTTCAGAGTGCCTTTTATTGAGCACCCAGGTCTCGGATCCATACATTAGTACCGGTAAGACCATGGTCTTGTACAGTAGTAGGTTGGATGATCTGGATTTAAAGAGCGTTGATAGACCATAGTCGGCTTTGTTGGAGTTGATCAGCCGTTCGCGTATTTCTTCTTTCTTATTGTTATCGGCTGATACTATACCCAAGGTAGTTAAAGAATTGCACTACTTCAAATTCGTGCTCCATCACTCTGATAGTTTGACCAACGTTAGGTCTTTTCTTCGCACAAGTTGCCACCATGTACTTAGTTTTTCCCTCATTCATGTGCAGTCCCAGTTTTTGTGCCGCCTGCTCGATCTGGGTGAAGGATTCCTGTACAGCCGATTCGGTTCTACCGATGATGTCGATGTCATCTGCGTGGGCAAGTATCTCGATGGACTTGGTGATAATAGTCCCTCTAGTTGTGACGCCAGAGTCACGGATTGCTTTCTCCAACGCCAGGTTGAAGAGGAGGCAGGCCAGACCGTCCCCTTGCCGAAGTCCATTAAAGATGTTTATTGGTTTGGACAGTAATCCCCCTATTTTTACTTGACTAGTTACGTTGGTCATGGTCAACCTACAAAGTCGTATCGATTTGTTTGGAATGCAGAACTCTCTCATGGCATTATATAGTTCTACTCTGGCTATGCTGCCGTAGGCGGCCTTAAAGTCTATAAATAGATGATATTATGGAATCTTAAATTCCTGACATTTTTCCATCGCCTGCCCAAGGGTGAGTATCTGATCAATCGCTGATTTGCCTGGGATGAAGCCACACTGATATTGACCAATGATGGCTTTAGCGTATGGGGCTATCCGATCTTGTAGGATAGTAGAGAGTATCTTATAGGCAGTACTCAGCAATGTTATACCCCTATAGTTGCTGCACAGTGTGATATCTCCCTACTTATGTATGGGGCAAATTATACCGCGACGCCAATCTTCCGGCATCTCCTCTTGCTCCCATACGTGCACCACGATCTCATGAATTGCGTGATGTAACGCTGTTCCTCCTTGTTTGATCAGCTCGGCTGGTATGCCATCAGCTCCAGGGGCTTTATTTGATTTGAGCTGTCTTATGGCTTTTAATGTTTCCTCAATGCTTGGTGGCGGTAGCCTTTGGTCTTGATCTTGCATTGGTGGAGCCTCCAGTTCTTCTGTGAGCTGACCATTCAGCAACTCATTGAAGTGCACTTCCCATCGCTCCAGAATGCCTTCAGGATCGGTGATCAGATTACCCTCTTTATCCTTGCAGTAACTGCAGCGTGGTGTGTACCGCGTCATACTGCGGATTATTTGGTAGAACGTCTGGGCCTGGTGCGGACCTCGCTCTCTACTTTTCTCTATTTCACAGACAAGGTTTTTTCCCAGGCACTTTTCTTTTGTCTGTGAAGGCTTTTTCAGATCTTCTGAGCTCTTTTTATTTATCCTCGCGCACCCGCGTCCTATGAGACTTCTGCATTGCCCGGTATGCAGCATTCTTACGTTCAGTCGCTAGTTTGCACTCATTATCAAACCGGTCGCTCCGATCTCTACGACTACTGCCTAATATGGAGTTGGCAGTACTAATGACAGTATTCTCAAGGAGTGTCCATTTCTCTTCTACGCCCGGCATTCTGGTCCCAGGACTTAATCTCCCTCCGTCGAGCTCTTCGAGGGGCGAGTCTTCACGCATGACCAAAGGTGTTACTGGTATTCTCATTGCGTAAGGCAGCCGTGTTGATTCGAACCTGATCCGCGGATGCAATATGTCTCCGTAAGGCAATCCGCGCTCGGAAAACTGTACGAACAAGATAGTGATCCGAGTCGACGTTGGCATCTCGGTAGGTTCGTACCGTCATCAGGCTCGAGGAGTGGCGGCGATCTATCAACACGTGGTCAACTTGGTTGCGAGTGGCTCCATCAGGTGATACCAGGTGGCTTTGTGCATATCTTTACGCGGAAACCTGATACTTGCAACGACCAAGTTTTTTGATGCTGCCAGTTCGAAGACTCGTAGTCCATTGTCATTAGTGTTCTCATGTAAACGATGGGAACCTGCTTAGTGGCTGAAAATCGGGTCTCGACCTATTTTGGCATTTAAATCACCAAGAACGATTTTCACATCGTATCTTGGGGAGGCATTGAGGGCCATTCGACGTTCTCGTAGCATTCTTCTTTTTCGTCATCAGGGGACTCTCCTGTAGGTCCGTGAACGTTTGTGAGGCTTATGTTCTTAAACTTTAGTGCATAGGCTTTCGTTTCTTCCATTAAAGCCGACGATGGCAGGCTTCAGTTTTTGAGTGACTAAAAAGCCTACCCCGAGCACATGGTGTTTTGCATGACAGATGTAATAAATGTCATACTCGTTTCTTTAAATAACACCACCTCCCATCTATCTTATTTCTTGTAATGTTGTTATGTCAGCCTTATATTCGGACAGGGCATCGCCTAGCTGCTGTGCAGCTCGAGCTCCGTATAGTGAGCAGACGTGCCATGAGAAAATTCTTAAATCGTTTAGCCATTCTCGTTTCCGTGGTCGTGTATCCGGTGCATATCCGAGGCTTGTTAAATTTGCGTATGAGTATTTAAGGTACTAAAAAAAAATTTATAAAAAAACGCGATTAAAAAAATATTTTATTTGCGAAAATTTTCAAGTTAGTTTTGTTTACAACTCTTTATAAACAAAACTTTAACTTCTAAAATTACATTCATCGTGTGGCAAATTAATTAACCTTTTATTTGAAAAAAAGTCATATGAATTCATCCGTAAAAGTATGAGTTATCTTGCGCAAGCGTTTCAAAAACTTAGTTTTGAGAAAAATGCATTTAAGGTTTCCGCACACTGCACAGTGTGCTCGGCCATGCGTTTTTTTCGAGCTCATTTTGACCCCCTAGAATACAAATTTATACTTGGGGCTTTGAGAGCATATTCTACAAGTGGTATACTACCGATTAAGACAAGAAAAAATCGATTTTTTTTAAGCCGCTACAGCTGGGTATCCTCTTAATACACGATTACGTTTGTCATAACCACCCTAATCAGCTGATAACTTTTTATACAACCACAAAAAAGTGAGGAAACTAAAGTTATTATGATTCTTCATACTAACGCATGTATGTTCCATGAAAAAATTCGCCTCAGCTAGTGAAAGTGTGAGCGAAAACCAGAATTTATCGAATTGGCGGTGCGCCCAGCGATTGAATTTATATGACCGCACATTATGGCTGGTTTTGCATTTCAATTTACGCCATTATCCATATAAGGTTCAACTCACGCGAGGATTGAATTCGGCTCGGCACAGAATGCGCAGAACATGCACCGGTTAGGAACTGGAACAGCAGATACCACCTTGGGTGAAGGTATTCGAACGAAATTTTCTTGAGCGAATAAAACTGATTTCTTGCGTTACGTGAAAAAGAAGAATTGCTATATACGAGACTACGAAAATTCACAGGTGATCTTAGATTTCCAATCGCAAAAAGTGACTGTCTTATGTGCTTTATGATCTGCTGGTGTCATTGGCCCGGATTTCTTTGAGAATGACAATGGACTTACTGATTGCTACGGTTGCATGACCATCGATAATTCTTGCTTGCAATTAACGTTTTCGATGTGAACGATGTGTACTCTCAACAACGTACCACACAACATACGACACGATCAATGGTTGATTTGTTGAATAGAATTTGCTAGAGCTCTTAATTTTAAAGTTGATGATGAAAATTTGAGTTAGAGTAACGTTTTTGTTCTTTTTATAAGAAAAACACGATGTATCCAATAAATGTTCTAATATTAGATTAGTATTCGTCAAATTGTAGCTATAGCCCAAATTGTCCAGAAAAGTAATTCTGTGAAGGACATTCGTATGGCGTATTTCGTATACGAAGTGTAGCCACAATATAAGTACGCATGCGCCAAACAGTTGCTTAGCACAAAACTTTCCCTTCCGGCAGATAACCTATTCGTCCGATTGCTGAAACTGTATAAATTGGCAAAGGATGCATAGGTAAATTTTATATATCAATTTTAATATGCTAAAGGTATGTACAAAAATGCTGCCTAAAATGTTCACAATCAAACAAAAAGAGGCTGGCATTTTGAATTCCATTGAAAATTACCCAAACTTGTTGGAAAAAGTAAACACATGTCATGAATACATGACATTCACATGCGATTCAGAGGATAAGTGTCAATCGAGTGGAAGTGCCCAACTTCACCGAGAGTTAAAAGGGCTTGAAGGAGCAAATCAAAATTCAAAGAAATAATGCTTATTCGAATTCATGGAATTGTGTACCTTCACTGGCTTCTGAATGTTAAACTATTAACAAACATGACTCCGCCAGATAATAAGAGAAAAAAGAAATGATCCTTCATCATAATTAACCGGCTCTGGTCTATCAAGACATTTGTTGCCAAGTAAAACACCACGGGCTTACACCACCCGATTTTTTCGCCTGAAGTCATGTTTTGTCAGTTCTTCAAGATCAAATCTGCATTAAAAGGAAGAAGCTGCGTCCCGGAGGAGCTCTTTAAAAAAAACGAGGGCGTTTTATGATAAAGTACATATTGCCGGGAATAATAACTAGTAGATTCAATTCAATTCAATTTTTATTAGGTAGATAATACATTTATATTTTACAACTAGTATTTAAGAGTTTTAGGACAGCAATTCCTTTACAACTATAATCTTAAATCTTTATAATGAAAATAGCACAACTTTAATGAATAATAAATAATAATTGATTAAGGGAAAACTACAAGAAAAAACCCTTATTTGAATCTTAAGACTAATATTGCATAGGTTCCCGGTTATTTTATGTAATAATAATAATAATAATATGTAGTGATTTAGGATAACGCAAGACGGGAAACGAGAACATTGTCAGAAATAGAACAATTGACGAAGAAGTTTCGATTGATCTTGTCAATAAGGAATTCTACCGGTTTAACGTTAGCGTTTTCATGAAGTTCATGTGTCGAATAATGCCATGGCAAATTCGGCAACATTTTCAATAATATTTTTTTTGAGACCTTTGCAATTTTATTTTGTGTGTCCGAGCACAATTACACCATACAGGAGTATAGCTTGAAAAATGGTTTTCAAAATTATAATTTTATTTTCGAGGCTAAGCTTTGACTTTCTACACACTAATGGATACAGAACTCTTACGACTTTGTTTATTTTGTCAATTGTGGTAGTGGTGTGTTTTTGGAAGATAAGTTTTTTATCTAGAATAATACCTAGATATCTACAGTCTTCGGACCCATCAATATCAACTGCACACATACTGAGTTTAGTGCCATTTGGTAGGTAGCAGAGTTTCCTACATCTCGAAAACCAGACAGTTTGTGTTTTATTACCATTTATTTTTATTTTCCATTTCCTGTAATATACTGCTAGTTTGTCAAGAGCTGCTTGCAAAGAGTTGTAGACGTTAGTGAATAAGGCACCCGAAGAGAAAATGGCCGTATCATCGGCAAACATAGCTACCTGAATGTTTTCACCTAGACATGGTAAATCTGCGACAAACAATGTGAATAATATGGGACCAAGGACCGAGCCTTGGGGTACACCATAGTGGATTTGGTGAGTAGAGGATTTGTCGGTTCCTATACTCACAACATATTTTCTCGAATGAAGAAAGCTCTGGATAAATTTGATAAGCGTTATTGGCAGCTTAAGTTTTAGTAGCTTATAAATCGAGGCATCGTGCCATACCGTACCCAACGCTTTTTCGATGTTTAGAAGAACCAGTCCCGTTGACTCCTTGTCGACGAATTTTGTAGCTACGTGGTTTTTAATGCGCAAGACTTGGTGGATTGTGCTGTGACCAATACGGAAACCGAACTGAAAGTTTGGTAGGATGTTATTGGCTTCCACGAAACAATCAATCTTTTCCTTAATGATTTTTTCTAAGAACTTACTCAGACAACTAAGTAGACTAATAGGTCTGTAGCTTTCGGGGCTATTCTTCGGTTTGCCGGGTTTCGGGATAGGTATTACTTTTGCTGTTTCCAACAGTCCGGAAAATAACAGCTAAGACAAGCGTTGAAAATGAACGTTAAATAGTTTCTTGCAGCAGGTGGAAGTGCTTTAATTAATTTGTTGTTAATATTGTCAAGACCAGCAGCCTTTTTTGATGTCGATTTTTTTATCAATTCTTTAACTTTGCTAATATTAGTTGCGTAAGTACTTTCAGCTGGTGTTTGAGAAAGTACATGGATAGTGTTAGCAACTTCAGCCTCAGTATACGCGTCTCTTAGATGCATAGATATAGAGTGGTTCTTACTAAACGTGTTAGCAAGTAGGGTCAATTTCTCTACTGAAGAAATAAACAACTTGTCGTGAACTTTAAACGGAGGAATACTTGACCCTCTCTATTTCATAATTTTTGATATTTTCCAGGACGGTTTGCTTGCTTTGTCAAGAGACGAAAGGTGTTTATTCCAACACTTGTTCCTATATGCTGAGATTTCTTTTGTAATGATATTATTTTGACTTTAACATTAACTAGAAAGCAATCGATTCTATAACGAAGCCATTTTCTTCTTTCAGAGTTTCGTAGCCTAATCAGATGTAAGATATTTTCAGGAAGCGGTGCTTTATCAACTGGAGCAGTGGAGCATTTAGGTATCGCAAGATCGGCCGCTCTATTGATAACAGACACTAAATTGTTACATAGAAAATCAATGTGCTCGTTGCAGGTTATAGAATTTAGGCTGGTATCACCTAGAACCAAGTTCGTGTTTATATATGATTTATAACAATTCCAGTTAGCGGCGGAATAGTTGTGGTATAAACTGGTACGATTTACAGCTACTGTATGATTCACTGTGAGGCTGATCGGAAGGTGGTCTGAACTTAACGCATTTAGAGTTAATGGTACTGAGCAGTAATTTGGAATATTCATCATCATCATCATCATCATCACCGTCACTACAACCGGGAACCAGCCTTAGCCTTATTTAGCAAGTCCTGAGGCTTGTTAAATTTTCCATAATGATTTGTTTTTTCCGGGCAAGGTCATTAGTCTCGCGCCAGAATTTGGAATATTAGTGATATATATCGAGAGTTGAGTTCTCGTTAGCAGTCGATGGGATATAGGTGGGGAGAAGTGGATAAAGTATGGAAAAACTTGGGCTGGATTCAGTTACATCTAGTAAAAAGTTACCTCAGCAGTTTGCCCTAAGACATTTCCACGACTGATGTCAACAGTTCAGATCACCACCAATAATTACCTTGTTTCGAGTGTTGAGTCTATACAATGTTTGCAGATCCCGCTTAAAGTAAGTAGATTTCTCAATGTTTCCATTTCCTCCAGGGAAATAGACCGGAAAAATACTCACCTTGGAGTTATCACTTAATGTTACTAATTTCTTCAATTAATTTAAGTTGCAATTAGATGAGAGAAAGAAATGTCTTGTTTGAGCCAGGTTTCTGAAACAAGTGCAATATCAATATTAAAATTTATCAAGAAATTAAAAAATGCATGCTGTTTGTTTTTGATGCTTCTCGCATTCCAAGTTATGATGCTAAAAGTGTTTCTTAACATTTTTCTGAATATAGATACTTAATAGCTAACGAGTTAATGACATTAAATTGGTCAGCTTTAGTTTGACAAGCACTAAGCTTGGTTACAACTTCATTAAGAAGAGAGTTTATCTCGCTAAATGAGAACAAGTTATCATTATTTATAGTTTCAGACGGATTTTTCTTGGTGTGTGTCGTATCACTGTTGGAAGGTTGCTGGGTTTGATGGAGGCCAGAAGCCCAGGTGGATGAAGGAAGTGAAGGTTGACGCACAGATCGCGGTAGTGGAGGAAAATTATCAATGGATAATCGGTCGGGCAGTGGCTGCTGTTTGTCACTCAGAGGCTGTAGGAACGTTGTATTTCCTGTACCATTATTTTCACCCATCCTGGTGAGTAGCAGAAACTTCTTCTGAAAACTCAACTCTGTTTCGGAAATTGGTGGACACGATTATTCAAAAACGATCCGCCGATCGTATTGAAATTTTACATAACTCACTAGGATTGACTACTGTTTGAACAAAGGTTTTTTTTCTTTGACTACTGAAAATTGTTTTGCGATCCTGTCAAAAATTCAAAATTTAATATTTTTAAATCTTTCAGTCAAAAGTAGGCTGTACTCACCTAGTTACAAAAGGAATTTGTTTTTTTTGTTAGTTAATTTATTCTGACCGCCGTTAGAATAAATTTTCCCAGGGTGTCTCCGAAAACCGAGTATAACGACTGAATTTTCAAAAAATGTTATCAAAAATTGTAAAAAATGTTATTTTTATGTTGCCTTTGTATAGTTTAAAAGTTTAAATGAAACTGATTTTTTTTATATTAAATAGTTTTGTTTTTAGTTTCTGAAACTCATATAATCCAAGCAAATACTTTAACACTTTATTATTATAATAAATACTTTAATATAACAATTGTAGGATTGGTATAGGACCGTGCCAGTTTTCAAATCTAATTTTTCTTCTCCTCCCTTCTACTGAGATTTGTCGCAATACTTTTGACTGTGAACTATGTCAAAACGTTTTATGCAGATAAATTGAGAAAATTAGAGCTAATGTTTATCAGAAACAATTTTTTGAAAATCAACATTTGGTTTCGTTGATAATAACTAGTTGCTCTTGTAAGGTATATAAAAACCACTAAAACAAAACCCATCAAATGCAATCATATCATTTCGAAACGTGTGTGTATAATACAACTGAACCAAAGAAATGAGGTGATATCTAAATTTGAGCAATTTGTGGGAAAATGCAAATAGGGCGTTCACATCTCTACGCTACAACTCATGGTCTTTTTACGACATAAACCCAGTCGAATCATTAAAAATCAACTGACCGACTATCTTCCGTTCGTTTTTTTATTGGAAATAGCTAAAGCCCAGCGTGTCGCCCAATTAATTAGTAAACTGTTCAAATTGAAACTGAATGAAAGCTCTTAATCTACCACAATCTTATCTATCTACTCCTGTAAAATATATGATGGTAATACGAGTGAACGTTTCGATAAAAAACCAACTTGAATATCTTTGCAACAATTAATCCGCTCTGGTTTACATTCTCATAACCTATAATGTAACGCGCATCAGACTCATTTATCGAATAGAGAGACGTTGCGACTATATAGCCAGCATATGCAATTAAATGTATCGTAAGAAAATAAATCAAGGTTACCAAGTATTTATAAATTTAGGTTTTTGTGCAGGAAACTTTTAGATCTCTTCGTAGGCTGACCAGGGTGGAACTCTAAAAAACTTTCCATAGTTTATGACTACACGATTCGTTGTAAATGTACTCTACGAAGATATCCAATTGCATCAATTTGTAAATTTTTTTTTATCTGGAATATCACTCTTCAAGTCACGATTCATTTCTCAACTCTCTTCTATACTTATCTCCTGTCCCATATACATGTAGTTATCTTCCATTTTCTTAATAGTTGCGTTATACATTACTTCATGCTTTGATCAACATCAATAGTTCCGCATTGCTTTCTGCTTAAATTATTTATCAGTGTCACAGAGCCCCAGTATCACCGCAATTTATTTGCTTAGTTGTTTATTTTAGGTCGTCTTTTTTCGAAATACTGTTTAGTAGACCAATTTATTGATGAAATATTTATTGGGAACGTAAAGGTTTAGTACAGATTGGTGACATTGATCCCGTGGTTTGTGGCATTTCAACTCGAATACTCAAAGGCACATTGATATCAACCTTGGTTTACAAACCTACAATGCGAATGATGAAATAAAAAATAGAAAGAGCCTTTCTGAAGCGAACAATATCCAATGGGTTTTAGTCCTATATTAAACCACGATCTTATATATGCCTAACTAAAAACAATGCCAAACCCAGAAATGCAAGGTCGATGGTGTATGTTCCTCGAAGCCATGAGTGCATAGGTTATGCACACGATGTTTTTTTTTTATACAAAACGAGCACACAAAAGTGCGGATTTAGAGATATCCTTAAGGGGGAAGTCCGTGTAAAAAAATATCATCATCATCGGCACTACAACCTGGAACCGGTCTTGGCCTTATTTAGCAAGTTGTTAAATTTTCCATAATGATTTGTTTTTTTCCGGGCAAGGTCATTAGTCTTGCGCCAGAGGCTCCCCGACGAGGAATCGAACCCCGGTCTCCCGCGTGACAGGCGGGTATACTAACCAGTATACTATTGAGGAGCGTAAAAAAATATGTTTGTTTTAAAAATCAATTTAGCATCTGAAGAATGTATTCTCAAAGGTTGTGGCTCAAAAGAAGGTGCTTAATGCCCCTAGAAAGTCACCAAAGTGATGCGCAAAAGAACCGATAGCAGGTAAGCGAACGAGCGCTCTTTACGGCCTCTACCGTTTATTTCTAACCCAAACAAGTTTGCTGGTTTCTGAAAAGTTGGGGAACATCCAACCCCTCTACACCCAGAAATACAAAAGAATATTCTTCCGATATAGGAAGATTTATCACGAGACGATCTTCTGGAGCGTTGCATTGGCGGCTTCACTCAAAACGCTTCAAGACCGAAACTTAAATGGCGTTTTTTCTCGAATCACGTTTCGTTCCGCGCCGTGCATCGTAACTCACGAAATTCTAAACCGATTGACTTGAAATTTTACACAGATATTCTTTAACGTATTGGCTTTTGCAAGAACATGACATTTTATAAAAATTGTAATATAAAGTATTTTTTTTTCAATTCAATTACATTTTTATTAACAACTCAATTGAAAAGTCCCCGGCCTGACACATAGATGGTGGCACTAGAATTAAATCCATATGATTTTTAGTTAGCCCTAACCTTCAAAAGACGCGTGTATAAATTTGACAGATGTTGGGTCATTAGTTTGTGAATTATAGTATTTTGAGTGAAGCTACTTTTGTCATTGTGAAAAAAATGGATAAAAAGGAATTTCGCGTGTTGATAAAATATTGCTTTTTGAAGGGAAAAAATACAGTTGAAGCAAAAACTTGGCTTGATGACGAGTTTCCAGACACCGCCCCAGGAAAATCAACCATCAAGGATTGGTATGCTAAGTTTAGACGTGGTGAAATGAGCACCGAAGACGGTGAACGCAGTGGACGCCCAAAAGAGGTTGTTACCGACGAAAACATTAGAAAAATCCACAAAATGATTTTGAATGACCGTAAATTGAAATTGAATGAAATAGCAGGCATTCTAAAGATATCAACTGAACATGTACATCATATCATTCACGAATATTTGGGTATGAGAAAGCTCTGTGCAAAGTGGGTGCGGCGCGAGCTCACTTTTGAACAAAAACAACGACGAGTTGATGATTCGGAGCAGTGTTTGGAGATGATCAAGCGTAATAAAACCCGAGTTTTTGCGTCGATATGCGACAATGGATGAAACATGGCTCCATCATTTCACTCCGAAGTCCAATCGACAGTCATCCGAGTGGACTGCACACGATGAACCCGCCCCAAAGCGTGGAAAAACGCAACAGTCGGCTGGCAAGGTTGTGGCGTCTGTATTTTGGGATGCGCATGGAATAATTTTCATTGACTGTCTTGAAAAAGGAGGACCATCAATAGCGACTATTACATAGCGTTATTGGACCGTTTGAAGGACGAAATCGCCGAAAAATGACCGCGTTTGAAGAAAAAGAAAGTGCTGCTTCACCAAGACGATGCACCGTGTCACAAGTCAGTGAAAACGATGGCAAAAATCCATGAATTGGGCTTCGAATTGCTTCCGCATCCACCGTATTCTCCAGATCTGGCCCCCAGCGACTATTTCCTGTTCTCAGATCTCAAAAGAATGCTCGCTGGGAAGAAATGTTCGTCGAATGAAGAGGTGATCGCCGAAACTGAGGCCTATTTCGAAGCAAAGGACAAATCGTACTACAAAAAAGGTATCGAAAAGTTGGAGGGTCGGTATAATCAGTGTATCACCCTTGAAGGGAATTATGTTGAATAAAAAAAACGAATTTTGCCAAAAAAAATGTGTTTTACTATGGAAGGCCGGGGACTTTTCAATTGACCTGTTAGGTAGATAATTACATTTATGGTATATTTTACAACTAGTATTGAAGAGTTTTAGGACAGCAATTCCTTTACAACTATAATCTTAAATCTATATAATGACAATAGCTTTAATATAAAATATTGTTTTTAAAAATTCGTTTATGAAAAGAAATTTTTTTTCTTTTGTCCTCAAATTTTTATTTTCCATTTTGTCTTTGTTAATTGAGGTCCATGCAAAGAAGAATTTCATATTTTAATGAAAACATTTTTGTTCGTTGATTTCGGATAATTACAAGGACCTGGGCGCTGCACGGCGCAAATCCGAGGAGTCAAGTTTGGTTAGATGTAGCGGCGCCATTTTGTTTTTTTTTATTCATAAAAAAATTTGTTCGTAGACATTTTAACGTCTATTGTAATATGTAACTTCACAAATTACAATAAATGCTTTCAGTTTTTTGTAAAAAAAAATGATTGAAAAACACGTTATTTACAAGGGACTTTTGGCGGATGGAGTATTTCCACTTTGTATACTCTTTAGGAAGTGTTCCGCCGCAGACTTTTTAGGCGACTCCGAAAAAAAAAAAAAAAAAAAAAAAACCGACACCAGTCCTCAAAAGAAAAACACAACTTGTTTACTTTTATTGTTAGCTTTATTTTTTTGTAAAAAATAAGATTGAAAAACACGTTATTTACAAGGGACTTTTGGCGGATGGAGTATTTCCACTTTGTATACTCTTTAGGAAGTGTTCCGCCGAAGACTTTTTAGGCGACTCCGAAAAAAAAAAAAAAAAAAAAAAAAACCGACACCAGTCTTCAAAAGAAAAACACAACTTGTTTACTTTTATTGTTAGCTTTATTCGTTCAACGTAATTATCGTAATTATTGTCCAACGCCACGTTCACAAACGACACACCATTCTCTGTACACACGATTTAACTCCGGACTTCTTTTTTTTACATTATTAAAGTCTAAATAGAGCGACGATTGCCCGCAGAATTTTTGTTTCGTCCGCAACTTTACACGTTCATCCAGGAACCCACTGTTTTAACACTGATTAAAATTTTTCTTAAGGGATGTCACGATTCACCCGATTGTTCTCTTTCCTTTTTCGTTTCCCTTCTTGGTGATTCTCTCTTAATCGAGAATCTCTCCCCTAGAGGAGATCGCACCCTCTATCTGTGTTCGGCGATTTCCTGTTTGGTCGCAGGCCAGATGTGCGCTTGCACCCACACACACACACAGACGCGGATGTTACTGCCCGTGTGGCTGGAGATCTTCCTAGGATCGCCAGAATTTTCACACCTTCTGCCGAATCGATTTTGTGTATATACCGGTGTGTGGTTTATTATTCTTGGCGATCTCTGGGATCGTGGTAATTATCGTCGGTTACGATACTTGTATTTATTTTGCCCTATGGGAACAGTGTTAGCTAGTTTATTGCTGTTACTCTGCAATGGCCTTTGTTTAGGCGAAGTGTATTGCGGTAGGGTCAAAGGCTTAGCCAATGGATTGTTTTAGGGCAATTTGCTTATCGCCAGGGATTTGATGTTTGTCGACATCTGGCGCAGCTGTGCCAACCACTTGTGTTTATCCAGCTAATGGATCGACATACAATTTCTATACTGGGTCGTGTCCTTCGATCGCCGTGCAGGCGTTATGAAATGTTTGAGACTTGGGGCCCACGTATCTGTGGATACGTGGGGTTGTTGACACCAGTATGAATGTCACCTTTGGCTAGGCGAAAGGGTGGACCACGGGGGCACGTGTCTGTGGGCACGTGAGGTTTAGGCTAAGGCGAGTAGGTTCCTTGGTGGAACAACAGGTGTTTCAGCCTACTATGGTTTGTGCGGTTCGTGGAACGCCACGAGCCCCCCCCCCCCCCCCCCCCCCCCCCCTAAATGCCAAAGCACAATGGGAGCGGGAGAAGAGGTCGAGGAAAAGAGTTGGGAAATAACATACCTAGACCAATTTTAAAAATCTACTTCGACGCCTTTAAATTATCGCCCTAAGACAAAATACACTTTTGGCAACGTTTTTTCCAATTTTCGATACACCTGTTAAGGGAATTCAGCGTTTATCTCTTCAATCGAGTTCAAACAGTGTGCCGGGAGCCATCTCATCAGTTTTGGGAATAGTCAAAATCACACGGTGCTAATTCAAGGGAATATAGTGGTTGTGAATCATTATTTGCCCCACTTTTAGTGAAAAACTCCCAAAAACCAAGGCAGTGTGATATGATATGGCACATTATCGTTAAGCAAAAACTGAGTTGTCTGTCTTGCTTCAATTCCAACCTCTTTTTGCGAATACGATCCCGTAAACGTCTCATAACACTCAAATAACATTTCTTGTTACCACTTTGGCCCGGCGGAGGAATTCATAGTGCACAACCCCACGATAATGGGAAAAAAGCTGTTAACATCACCTCGTTTGTTGAGCGACTTTGGCGTGCTCGTATCGGTATTGATCCACCTTTGACACGATATTCACAGCATGGCTCGTCTGCGTAGAATCAAGTGGTACATTCTGTTAAAAAAGTACCGGGAATTGATCATTTAAAAAGCCCCCCTTAAAGGGATTGTCAAAATGTTTTTTATCGCTAAGTTCACACAATTTTCCTCTATCCTGACATGGAGTTTGAGCGTGATCGTCATTTAGTTCAGAATGTACTCTCCATAACTATGCGTTTGATGATAATGAAACCATCTCTTCATAGATATTAACGATCTTATTCAATGAGATTTTGTGCCTTTTTGGTACCAATCGAGATTTGACGTATTTCGGACCCAAAATATCTTTTAACTTGTTGTTGATTGTTCCTTTTCAAATGCGAAAGGCATCAGTAAGGTCGCTAATTGTTAATAAACGGTTTTGGAGCACCAAATTTTTGATTTCCATGACATGACTTTCCTCAGTTAATGGAAGTGCGGGGCACTCCTCGTCTTCAACTCGTTCTCGGCCTTCTTTGAACTGTTTATGCGACCTGTAAACATTTCTTTTTTACAAAGTCTTCTCACCGAAGTCGATTTTTGTCTGTAAAGAATATTATTCTCGATTGAAAACAGAAGTATGCGGCCCAAATTTGCGTCATTTACTGGAGCTTTCAATTTTCCACTACAATACGAAAACATCTGCGACTGAAGCATATCAAATGCTTTCAAAGACTTATATCAGGTAACCAAAGAAGTTCGTGCGGTTTTTAAAACAGACATTACTTTTCATACTATATGCTAGTAATCCTATCCACTGCTATGTATTAGAGCTTTTCTGGAAGCTTATGCATCGGCAGGTTGCGTCGACCAAGATAGAGAACATGTTGACAATGACAGTGTAGAAATTCGTAGTTAGATGCGGCTGTGTCCCACGCAATTGTTACGGCTTGTCTACCGGTACGAGTTCAAATTGGGTGCAAAAGGTGCCGAGGTAACAAGAAATATAAGTGTAGCGTTCGGTGAGGTTGCTCTTAGTGAACGAAGAGCTCAAAAGTGGGTTCAGACCATTCCAATTAACGATGAGACTCTTGAAGATAAACCTCGATCTGGTAGAACAAAATGCCTTGATTTGGATCACTAAAGGCAGTAACTAGAGAGAATTCTAGTCAAATTTGTCAGAAACTTGCTCAAAGATTTGGGAGAAGGCGATGAAACAATTCGTGAACACTTGCATCAGTTCGAAAAAAACGTGGAAGATGAATGAATGGGTCCTCCACGAGCTGACTGCTGCGACTCAATATTTGCTCTTCCTCACCAAGAACAAAAATTATACAATTTTGGACCGTATTTGGACTTGTAACGATGTACTATAACAGAAAACAATCTTATCATTAGTTTTCGTCACACGAACCAATACCGTTGAATGCTGTTAGGATTGTGCATTCTGATGTTTGGAAAGTGTTAAAATCATTACCAACGAGGTTTTCTCAATACAATTGCACATAGTAGCCAACCAACTCGCAAAAGAAAAAACAGCCAACTCTCATGAATTGGTGTCCTCACCAAGACAACGGGAGGCCTCTTGTAACAAGGATGACTCTGGATTTTTTACTAGACTGGGAATTTTTACCCCATCCTCCATATTCACCGGACGTTGCGCCGTCCGATTACCATATTTGTTTGCCCCTGGGCAATTATATGAGCGATCGGCAGTTCATAATTCGAGAAAAGGTTGAAAACGCGGTAGCACAGTTCTTTGAGTCCCGGAAAAAAATTTCTTCAAAAATGGCAGCTACAAGTTTTCAAATAAACGGGGCAAGGTTGTAGAAAGGGATGGTGGATATTTGCAGAATAAACGTGGTAGGACAGTTCTTTGAACCCCGGAAACTGTTTTTTTCAAAAATGATATATAAAAGCTTTCAAATGGTGGATATTTGCGGAATAAACATTGTGTAAACACATTGTTTTTGGTACTTTTCTTTTCTATATTGAAACAGCACGAGCTTTCTTGGTTACCAAATAGTAAGGCCTTTCATAATGAAAGAACGCGACATTTCAACGCACCCAAATGTCAATTTTCAAGTCGAAGTTCGGCGTAGTCGTCGAAGAGTGTTTTCGAAGCTGCCGAATCAGAGGAGCTTCTTGCTCAAAATTCATGTTAACTGACTCAACCAGTCATTTCAAAACGCCTCCAAAATATAGGAATAACCTAGCAGCCGGGAAAGGAGATATCGTGCGCGATTTCCACGTCAAAGTTCGGCATAGTAGTCGAAGAGTGTTTTCGAATCTGCCGAATCAGAGGAATTTCTTGCTCAAAATTCATGTAAACTGACTCAACCAGACATTTCAAACCTGCTCAAAAATATAGGAATAACTTAGCAGCTAGGAAATTGGATACCATACGTAATTTCCACGTCAAAGTTCGGCGTAGTGGTCGAAGAGTATTTTCGAATCTGGCGAAACAGAGGAATTTCTTGCTCAAAATTCATGTTAACTGACTCAACCAGTCATTTCAAAACGTCTCAAAAATATAGGAACAACTTAGCAGCTAGGAAATTGGATATCGAACGCGATTTTCAGGTCAAAGTTCGGCATAGTGGTCGACGAGTATTTTCGAATCTGCCGAATCAGAAGAATTTCTTGCTCAAAATTCATGTTAACTGATTCAACCAGACATTTCAACACGCCTCAAAAGTATAGGAATAACTTCATCATAATCATCGGCACTACAACCGGGAACTAGTCTTGGCCTTATTTAGCAAGTCCTGAGGCTTGTTAAATTTTCCATAATGATTTGTTTTTTCCGGGCAAGGTCATTAGTCCTGCGCCATAGGAATAACTTAGCAGCTAGGAAATTGGATACCATACGTAATTTCCACGTCAAAGTTCGGCGTAGTGGTCGAAGAGTATTTTCGATGCTGCCGAATCAGAGGAATTTCTCGCTCAAAATTCATATTAAAATCAAGAAGAATAGACACGATCATTGGAAGTGACTCAACAAGTCATTTCAAAACACTTCAACACCATGGCAATAATTTAGAAGCAACGAAAATGAATATCGTACGTATTGAAGCCGAGAAATATTGAACGGCCTTTGTGTGTAAATAGCTGCTTGAAAGATAAAGAGGGAAGGGAGTTTGGGATTTGTGTATCGCAGTGTGACTGGGGACGAGGAATAGGTTCATAACGAGAACCAGAAGCGCAGATAATGGTAGGGAGTCCCCAGCTATGTTTCCAAGTCATGGGACACATCCCGTAAATACGGCTCCAGTCTTGCTCTGTATTTGGTGCGACTAGCTCCGCGTAGTGTATCATGAGCTGTTATAACTGCCTGAAACATACACAAGCGGTCGGAATCAAACGTAATTTGTAGGTTTCACCCAAGTATTAAAAGACAAACGGCCGCAATATAATGAGAAACACGATAAACTGACTTTGCAGCGAGACAGTGCTCGACTCCATATTGCGAAGATGGTCAAGATGTACTTGTGAACGTTGAAATGAAAATCTTACCCCACTCGATATATTCTCCAAACGCTTCTCCCTCTGACTGTCACTTGTTTCAATTAATGCCACATGGCCTGGCTGACTGGCACTGGTGGTCTTATAAAGAAATAAAAAGTAATATCGATTCGTAGATCGCCTCAGAAGATGACCACTTTTTATAGACGCGTATGTTGCTAGACTGATGGGAGAAAGTTGTGTCTAACAATGGACAATACTTCAAACCATAAATGTATAAGAAGTCGCTCAAAAACCACGTAACACGTTTTTTGACCACTTTTAACCCTCCTCATACGCCATATAACAAATCGATCAATAAGTCCCGAGACTAACTCGGAGATCGCGCCTGTAATGAAAAATCTTTATGACTTTTAGGAAGTACTAAACAATCTGATTTTTCAATATTGAATACAATGGAAAAACCCGACTTTCGTGTGTTGATAAAACATTGTTTTTTAATGGGAAAACATACCGATCAAACTCAGCAATTAAAGGGTGTTATCCGGACTCTGCTCCGTCGAAGGCAACCATTTGTCTGTGGAATGCTGATTTAAAACGTGGTCGTACGGAGACAAATGATGCTGATGGTTCAGGTCGTCCCAATGAAACAATGGCTCAAGGAAACATTAAGCAATTCCTGAAAATCATGACGGAAGATTGAAAAGTGATAACTGAGATCATAAAGATAACTGAGATCATAAAGATATCAATGGGTAGTGTTTTTACTACTTTGCATCAAAATTTGGCTATGGAAAATATTTTTTCCAAATAGGTGCCGCGGTTGCTCACAATGGAATAACAACGCATCGATGATTCAGGGCGCTGTTTGGCACTGTTTACACACTGTTGCGTGGGTATGCGCCAATGGATGAAATATGGATTCACCATTTCGCTCCGGAATAAAATCGGCAGTCAACTGAGTGGAGAGTAGTCGGTGAAAGTCGGCCAAAGCGTCCGAAGACAACAGTCTCCCGGCAAGGTCATGGCCTCTATACTTAGGAATTCGGATGGTATAATATTCATAAACTCCCTTGAAAAGGAAAAAACAATCAATAGAAAACATTACAATGGCATTATTGGTGCATTTAAAGGACGAAATCACTGACAAAGACCTCAACAAAAATGCTTCAGGGCAAGAGATCTGGCTCTAATGATGAAGTTGTGGCGTTTCTAACGGATACACACACGACACATAGGTAAATCGTGAAGAGCTCACCACACGAAAATCGAATAAGCAAAAAGCATCAGCCGTATACCAAGCAATAAGATAGCAATTCCACATCAATGATGTACTTGAGAATAACGATCGAATTCGTACACGACAGTGGCCTGATGTGTTGAGCATTGGATCAATCTTTTAGTGATTCTAACCATCCTAGCGTCAGTTCGAATGACATATTCTTCATTATCGTCGGATCGCACCCGTTTGTGGTTCATATCCCGACGGCGCGAACATCCCCGTATCAGAACTCGTTCCGTTACAGAACGGGGAAGCTGTGGAACTGCCTTCCCACGCGAGTGTTCCCGGAGCGTTACAACCTGCAACTGTTCAAAACGAACTGCAACAGTTATCTGATGTCATCTCGGGGCGCCCACTCGGCGCTATAGGTTCGCCTCTCCCGAGAGAAGTCTAATATATAAAAAAAAATCGCTATAAAGTAATCACTGCAACTGAGGGTTATCTTGAAGCTAAAGATAAATCATTCTACACACATGGTATATAAATTAGAAAAGCATTGGAATGGTTATATCGCAGATGAAGTCGATTATATTGATGAATAAATAATTTTAGCAAAAAAATGTTATTTTGTAGTTAGTCTCGGGGACTTATTGAACGATGTCTTAAGATCGACCTGAGCCTCCCTTTAGCGTTACGTAGTTTATGAACCACCAACAATCAGTGTTTTTTACAATAAAGTCGCAAGTTTCAGTAAAGAACGGCGGAAGCGAAGTTTTTCAGCTAATAGAACAACTTTTTCCAGTTGCATACTGTGACGCATATGACAATCAGCTGTGATATCTGGCAGGTCTCCAAAACAAAGTACTAGAGTATTCTAGAAAGTACTGGAAAACCGGAGACTATGAGCAGTAGAAAATTCGAGACTATGGAACAGACGGAAACGAAACGCCGAGCAAACAGATTTCCAAGCGGTAAGAGACGGCCTTGAAGCTAGGTATGGAGACAACCACATGCAGCAGGTCTACCGCATGCAACTGTGGAGCAGAACGCAGAAACCCGGAGAAAATCTTCAATAGTTGCAGGCATACATTGAGCGATTGGCAAACTTGTCTTATTCAAATATGACTAAGGAATTTCTGAACGAGGAAGCAATGGATGCATTTATAAACGCACTCCAAGATCGGGACTTGCAACAAGCCGTTCGTTTGGCAGGAAAGAAGACGACTAATGAAATACTGGCATTCGCATTGGCATATGAATCTGCTAAACTGGCTACCAGGAGTACATATAGAGTCCGGGCATTTACAACGGAGAACCCCGAGACCTGATATGAAGTGTTGGACATGCGGCGAAGTCGGCCACATCTCTGTTGACTGAAACGTCGACGAATAAATGAAACATCAACTGAGAATTGGTGTTCATGTGCTAATATAAGAGGAGACTATCAACGGACCAACCTGAAGTCAATAGCTCGGGAAACTTGTATGCGAAGAAGCACATTGTACCTGTCAGAGTACTAAACGCACCCAAGGAGCCGGTCGCAATAAGAAAAGGAGAGGTAAACGCAGAATGCGCACCCGTATCAATGATAAGCTCAATTCAGACATGGGGAGAGGACCATTCAGTTCAACAGCCCTCTGGTGCATCCTCTGTGGTTAATAGGTTGATGCCCCAGAAAATCGGATTAACAGACAGAGAAAAGGCAAGCGTTAAATCACTCCTGAACGATTTTTCTGATATTTTTGTGACAGGAAATGATAAATACGGACGCACCGGTATAATTAAACATCGCATTGACACGGGTGAGTCAAGACCTATAAGACAGCCATCTCGTCGACTACCGTTGGCCAAACAATCAGAAGTAGGTAACATGATTCGAGAGATGGAAGAGCAAGGAGTCATCGAGAAATCATCGAGCCCATGGGCTTCGCCGGTAGCGCTCGTCAAAAAGAAGGCTGGGACAACTAGATTTTGTGTCGACTACCGCCGGTTAAACGGCGTTACGAAGGAAGACAGTTACCCACTTCCTCGAATCGACGACACACTAGATCCCCTTTCTGGAGCTCAGTGATTTTCAACATTGGACCTAAAAAGCGATTACTGGCAAGTGGAAGTGAAGGAGGAGAAGGAGAAGACAGCGTTTACTACCGGTAACGGACTTTATCAATTCAACGTGATGCCTTGTGGATTGTGTAATGCTCCAGCAACGTTTGAACGATTAATGGAGAGCGTTCTACGGGGTCTTACAAGGAAGACGTGTCTTGTGTACTTGGACGATATCATCGTTGTTGGAAGGAATTTACCAGAACACATCAGTAATCTGCGCTCCGTCTTCGAACGACTACGACAGACCAACTTAAATCTCAATTCGAAAAAATGTGAACTCTTCCAAAGGAGAGTAAAATCCCTAGGACACATCGTTTCATCTGCAGGAGTTCAAACGGATCCTGATAAGATAGCAGCTGTCCAAGAGTGGCCTACTCCAGAAGATAAGCAACAGTTAAGAAGCTTTATGGGATTAGCCACATTACCGACGGTTTGTTAAAGGTTTCGCCAATGTGACTAAAACCCGACACGAACTAACGGGTAAAAACAAGAAATTCAATTGGACAGAAAAGTGTGAAGCAGCATTCAGCACATTGAAAGCCGAGTTATGTAAGACTCCAACATTGGCATTCCCAAGATCGGATCGCCCATTTATATTGGATACTGATGGAAGTAACACAGGAATCGGAGCACTGTTGTCACAGGAAGTCGATGGTAAAGAGAGAGAGTTGTCGCATATTATAGTCGAGTTCTATCTAAGCCAAAGAGAAATTACTGCGCAACAAGAAAGGAACTGCTGGCTGCCGACAAATAGCTCGATGGATCGAATGACTTCAAACGTACGATTACCAAATTTCCCACCGTCAAGGGAAGGTGCATAATAACGCTGATGCTCTATCAAGAAGATCATGTAAGCCAGATTGTAAACCTTGTCATAGAGCGGAAGAAAAACAAGAGGCGTAAGACATTCGAAATGTACAAGTAGAAGTACTAGATGGGTGGACGATTGATGCTATACGCACAGCTCAACTTCAGGATGAAGATATGTCGCTAATCCTGGAACACAAAGAAAAGAACGAGCGGTCAACTTGGAACAATATTTCCAACAAGAGTGGAACATTTAA
Organism: Microdon myrmicae; assembly: GCA_963931805.1. Lineage (NCBI taxonomy): Eukaryota > Metazoa > Arthropoda > Insecta > Diptera > Syrphidae > Microdon > Microdon myrmicae. The sequence continues at coordinate 27,502,225 of OZ007500.1, forward strand.
AGCATATTGGGCACAATGGAATTCCTTGTTGGTGGAAGATGGAATTCTAAAGCGTAAATGGGAAGCCGCGGACGGAAAATCCCATCAAATGGCAGATTCTAGTTCCACCATCAAAAGTGAAGGATGTACTAGCAGAAATGCACGACAGGGCCTCCGGTGGACATCTGGGAGTTAATAAGACACTTTCAACATTACGATCTCGATTCTACTGGCTTCACTCGACTCACGACTGAGATTACTTAACACCAATAGACGAAATACAAACTGTTTACGGACAATTGAATACGATAGTGACCACTGTGCATTCACGGCAGTAATAGAGCTTCCGAACGAGCTCGCAGATCTGGAGGAATTCGTGATCCCGCAACCCTATAACTACGGGGCAATGCGATGGCCGCGGTTCACCAGATCATTAACAAGAGAACTGCGTTCGAATGACTTGAATCTGCCAGTAAACAGAAACCTGACTAATGTCGAAATCGACAAATACATTCAACAAATGGACGAAACCGTAAAACGAACAATGGACAAAACAATTCCCAAAACAACAGTTACAGATCACATTAACATGTACAGAAACGCAACAATAAACGCACTCCACAAGAAAAAGAGCAGACTGCTATCGAAACTTAAACAATTACACAGACAGTTTACAGACAGACAAGACCAGGAGATAATATCACTGAAATCTCAATTAAAAAACCTCCAACAATTACTTAAAGCTAATTATAGATTAGCAACAAATTTGTATTGGAACAACAGAATTCGAGCTATAAAAACTAATAACCCGAATATGTTCCCACAAATAAATAAAATATTCAGGAGAAATAATCAAAATGAGATTCAGTGTCTCCAAATTCCACGTACTGAGGTAAACAAGCAGCTGCTAACCAACACTGGCATAGATACAGAGAACGCTATCTTCAATAGTGAGCTCTTCGTGATCGAAGATCCTTTGGAGAAGGCGAACGCTGTGGGAGCTGTCTTTCAGGAAATGTACAAGGTGAATGAAAGCATTCACCGAAATCACGACCTGGAGGACAGAATTCGACTGAATCACCTGCACCTCCGGAATGAAATTTCACATTGGCAATCGGAGAATCCGGGTTTTACGGAATTCAGTGACGATAATCTGTCAATTGACATTAATGCCAATGGTGGGGCTAATAGCCTTTTAATCACAAGGGAAGGAATCCAGAGTATCTTCGACTCATTAAGAAGCAAAAAGTCAGTGGGAATAGATGGAGTACCTAACATCGTACTCAAGAACCTGCCCCCAATGGCAATAGATATATACACGGTCCTGTTTAACAACGAATTGAATAATGCATATTATCCCGCGCGTTGGAAAACGGCCATCATTCAGCCCATCGCAAAAAAGGGCAAAGACTGCACAAACCCAATGAACATGCGTTCGATAAGTTTACTCCCAAGCATCAGTAAAGTATTTGAAAAAACCATTAACAAAGCTCTGCTAAAATGGGTAGAAGACAACAGCATTATTCCAAATAACCAGTTTGGCTTTAAGGCGGGTCATGAAACCACACATGCCGCAGCTAAACTGGTCTCCGACATACAATGGAATAAATGTAGGAACCAATGCACAGGTGCCTGTCTGATCGACTTGGAGAAAGCCTTTGATACCGTCTGGATCGAAGGGTTGTATTACAAACTGGTCAGACATGGCATACATAAGCCTTTACTATATGTACTTTACGATATGTTAAAGGACAGGAGGTTCGTGGTCAAAAGTGGTAATGTGACCTCTAATAAAACGTATAATATCAAGAATGGCTTGCAACAGGGCGCGGTACTCTCTCCGATTCTTTTTAACATTTACATTAGCGACTTATTAGAAGTACTTCCGCAGGCTATTGCGTACGCAGACGATCTCATAATTTACAGAACAGCTCCGAAAGTTGCGATCATAAATAAGTTAATACAGCGAGACTTCAACAAAGTGCAGCGCTATTGCGATGACTGGAAACTTAAGATCAACTTCCAGAAATGTGAAGCCATCCTATTTAGAACTCCATTATATAAAGCCACGTACGACACAAGGAAAAACTGGCGAAAGCTAGTTATCGTGGGACCGCATGGAGATAAACTGGAAACCAAGAGTTTAGTTAAATACCTGGGCATCTGGCTAGACCAATATCTGTATTTCAACAGACATATAGAGGCTGCTTTGCTCAAAGCGAGGAAAACTTTCGCTATGACAAGGAGGCTATTTCACAGTAGCCAACTTGACAGCAAGGTAAAAGTCATATGCTACATGACACTAATCAGGCCAATGCTCGTATATGGTTGCCCAGTATGGTTTAACATAGGTCCAAATTTGATGGAAAAGATTCGGGTGTTCGAAAGGAAGTGTCTCAGAAGCTGTCTCAGATTATATCGGACACCGGAATCGGACTATAAAAAGTATTACTCAAATGAGACTTTATATAATGAAGCGTACATAAATAGGGTGGATAATTTTATGATTAAATTAATCAGAGGACATATTGCGAGAGCAATAAGCTCGTCCAATGACCTAATTTTCGGGGCCTATTATCCAAACACCTTGTACTATGAGAGCGTGCGTCGCAACGGCTTTGTTCCACCAGAGGCGTTCCTTGACTTGGATATGAAAGGGCTTATACAGGATAGATCCGGAATTCCGCTGATCTATCATGTAAGTAGATCATCTGTAGACGGGCGATTGTGCTACGACCGGGAAGTAGCGCGCACCGAAGAAGAGCTCCTGCGCTTCAGTAGGGCTATCTCCCACAGAGACCGGGACGATAGTATTAGACAGCGTCAACAGTTCTGGTGGTTGAATGGCATATAAAGACCTGGGTACCAAAGTCGGTAAAGAATCATACTATCATCAGCTAGCTTACATAGACTTAGCTTTTCTAGAATTAGGGTAGTATAAGATTTAAGTTAAGTTAGGTTAAGTGCTTTTACATTAAAAAAAAAAAAAAAAAAAAAAAAAAAAACGTAGGTAAGTTAAGTAAGTTAAATTTTAAGAAAAAAAAACCAAAAAAAAAATTGACTAAGTTTTTCAAATTTTTCTTTGTCTCAAATAATTATAAGTATTGCCACAAAGTTCTGTCGCCGAAAGGCAAATTATACAAATGTTAAGCAATGTTTAGCTTAGAGCGTCTGCGAAGGACCAGTAAGTTATTATATAAGATAATTAAGCTAGAATTTAAGCATTTTTTGTCTAGCCTTTAATTTAGAAATTAAGAATATAAAAAGAAAAATAAAAAATGTTGTAAAAATGAAATGAAAATCTACTGGCTTCACATGAGAGATGACGTCGAGTCTTGGTGTTGGAAGTGCACAACTTGCACTGCGACCAAAGGACCTACAGCAAAACCAAGGAGCGCTATGAAGCAGTATAACGTGGGTGCCCCTTTCGAGTGAATTGCGATCGACATCTCAGGACCATTTCCAACAACCAACGACAACAACAAATACATATGAGATATGGAGTTCCCTGTGAGCTTCATTACGATCAAAGCCGAAACTTCGAATCACAGATATTTCAAGGCATCTGTGCGGCATTGGGCGGAAGGAAAACCAGGACCACACCCTTACATCTGCATTCAGACGGAATGGTCGAAAGGTTCAACCGAATAATAAAAGAGCATTTATCGAAGGTCGTTAGTGATCACCAACGAGATTGGGACAAATATGTACAAACCTTCCTCATGAGTTATAGATCGGCTAATCACGATGTGACAGGCCATTCTCCAGCAAGAATTATATTTGGACGAGAGATACGATTACCAGCTAATCTGCGATTCGGAATACCTCCAGACGCCATAGATAAGACCGAAGACTACGTAGCCGAATGGAGAAATCGCCTCGATGAGATTCATCATTTGGTTCGAAAGCAAATGAAGGTTTCAAGTGAAAACAAGGTACGACGTTCGAGCCAACGCATCCGGATTTAATGCAGGCGATAACGTGTGGCTTTATAACCCTCATCGACAAAAAGGAAGGTCCCCGAAGTTGCAGAAACATTGTGAAGCACCGTATAAGATTCTCAGAAGAATTAACGACGTTGTCTATAGGATACAGCGAAGACCGAACGCCAAGATGAAAGTGGTACATCGTGACCGACTGGCGACTTTTTGTTAACCCAGAAGACCAGTGAACTTAGTTCGGGACGAACTAATCTAGGCGGAGGGTAGTGTGACGCATATGACAATCGGCTGTGATATCTGGCAGGTCTCCAAAACAAAGTACTAGTGTATTCTAAAAAGTACTGGAAAACCGGAGACTACGAGCAGTAGAAAATTCGAGGCTATGGAACGGACGGAAACGAAACGCCGAATCAGAATGAGGAAAAACGGTATAAATACGCCCCACGCAGATCAAGGGAGGGAGTAAGCAGTTAGAAAGCGATAAGTTAGAAAACGATGTCTCGGAAGTGTCACCGAATTATTAGCGAACTATCAAGTAACGGTTGTTATTAACAGACTAATAAAGTGTTTACAAAGAAAATCGATTTAACGGCTCTTATTTATTAAAATAATTAATCCAGCGAACCCTAAGCTCGCTACAATAGTTTCTCTGATAGGTGTCAACCTTTGAAATCAGGGCATGTCGTCTCAAGGTGGATGCGCTAAACCAAACAGAAATGGTCTTCCCGGAAACTTAATGATGAAAAAAGTGTTCACAGAATTCCTCGTAGACAGAACGCTTTCATCATTGCTGGCTGTGCTTCTAACACTTTCTATTTTTTTTGTATTGTTACTATTTCAAGTTCCAGAAAGAGTAACAATCAGTTTCCAGATTAGCTCAGTCTCAAAAAATATTGTGAAAACTCAAAACCCCCGAAAAAAATATGTAAGAAGAAACATATTTTCCTTATTCCTGCAAAACTTTTTATCTTTGTTCTACAAAATGCAGAAATATTATATGTACATCTTTCATTAAAAACACAGTTATTGTACAATTTATATGGTTTGTGAAGAGTCTATAAATCAGATTATGGCCACTTATAATTAAACAAAAAACTAGACATTACATTAAATCTAAAATTGCACTTATACTCTAGGTTTTTTTCTGCCAATAAATGCGATCATATAATTAAAAAAAATGCAGGGCTTCAAATTACTCTGTATCCCAAGTAGGTACAAAAGGACTTCAGAATGATGCAATACATACTTGGCGACAATCTTTGATTAACTTTAAATGAGATTAAATACTGCCATTGGATCACCCCACACTGCGTTGCTATAAGATATGCTGGGGAGTAACTAACTAATCTACTGGCTATTCGATTAAAATTAATTCAGCCTCTCTCAGTTTTATTCATTCCATCATATCAGTACCAAAGAATTCGCTGACATATTCCCAGTAAAGAACGAGGCAGACCAAGTAGTCCAGACCCAACAACAAAGGAAATACACACGAAATTGAATACCACAGTTTCATTGTGAGATCTCCAACTGGTAGACGTTCGAATAATAAGAAAGACGAGTAGTTTCAATAAATAGACCAGTGAGTAGATCATGGTATTACGAAGTAGCAATTTATTGCCTAGCAACTGTACAGAATGTAATGGACACTTCCAAAAAGGCTCCTTTGCTGTTTCCGTAAATAAAAAGACGATACATAGCCAAAACAAAACGAGCCGACTTCGCCATAGCATCCTGACACTTAAGAAATACGATACGAATTAACGAAATAAACTGGTGGCCATTAATTTAAGTAGAACTCTTAAAGCGAAATGAAATTCTCCTCGAATAGCTTATGCCGATGAAGGCCAGACAATTACGTGAACATTGTCCAGTGCTTATGCTCAGCTATAAGACCAGAACATAAAATTGGTTGCATTCTTTTTAAAGTAAATAGCTTTAAAAAAAAAAACTGGATTTTGTTTTTGATTTAGTTTAAACTTGTAAAAAAAACAGTCGAAATATTTAGATTCTTAGATAAAAACCACTTTTGCAATCTTGTATATATTGCTTTAAAAATATGCTTTAAAACACATGTATTTTCGAGAGATTTTTGAGGAAACATTTTATTGAATCGGAAAGTTGTTGAAGAGATCCGTAAGTGCGAAGTTTACTTAGTAAACTGTTCTCGACTCACCAGGTTTATTTAATTGCAAATGTTAACACAAAGTTCAAGAGACTTTCCGTGGAATGCTTGCTACGGAACCCAAATTAGCGGCCATTTAGGAGTCCCTTAGATACAAACTGTTTAATGGATTCGAAATATTCGAGGGCAGTTTGATAAGTCACTGACTTTTTGAATGATATTTATTTCGGCAAATAAGCATTTTATTTCTCAAAATAGTCTCCTTTTAGCTCGATACATTTAGTCCAGCGTTTTTCCAAACTTTTATTCTTTCCAAATAATAGGTTTCTTTAAGGCCCTCAAATAGTCAAGTCGACCAAAATCTCTCACCGCCCAGCCATTTCCTCAGGTTTGGAAACAGGAAATGGCCACAGGGGACTAAATCTGAAGAATATGCTGGGTAGCAGCTCGTAGCCCAATTTATGGATTTTGCTTAACTATACTATATTTTTTATTACACTTCTCTCGGAAGAGGCGAACCTATAGCGTCGAGTCGGCGCCCCGAGATGCCACCAAATAACTGTTGCAGTTCTTTTTAAACAGTTGTAGGTTGTAACGCTCCGGGAACACTTCCGCGGGGAGGGAACTCCACAGCTTCCCCGCTCTGTAACGGAACGAGTTCTGATGCAGGAATGTTCGCGCCATCGGGAGATGAACCGCAAAGTGGTGCGATCCGTCGGATTTCCTCATGGAGCGCATATAAATCAAATTGCGCCGAACAATACCACGAATCTTTGAACGACAGTACCCGGTATCCAGTTTAATATCTGTAAAGCGAACAGTGGTCAGATACGCGCCTTCGATGTGTTAGCGACTGTAGTCGCGATGTCAGTAGTGGGTCCCTGCTCAGGCGGATCGCTCGTCTCTGTATACTCTCAAGTAGGTCGAGGGTATGTTTAGGAGCTGAGCTCCAAACATGAGAGCAATATTCGAGCGCGGGTCTAATTTGGGATTTTTACAGCAGATGAAGTTGGGCCGGAGTAAAATAGTTCTTGGCTCTAAAAAGATAACTCAATTTTCCAGAGTCGGACCGGGTGATGTTCGACACGTGTTTATGGCACGATGCATTCCCACATACCGTGACGCCGAGCAATTGCATGCTTTCCCCAGATTCGGGGGCCTGGTCATTCAGCAAGAGCTGTGGAACCGATGATCCACTTTCCTTTGTGAATGTTGTATATTGTGTCTTCGTTGCATTGAAATCGATGAGATTGGCCTTTCCCCACTGCAGGACCATATCATCATCATCATCATCGGCACTACAACCGAGAGCCGGTCTTGGCCTTATTTAGCAAGTCCTGAGGCTTGTTAAATTTTCCATAATGATTTGTTTTTTCCGGGCAAGGTCATTAGTCTTGCGCCAAAGGCTCCCCGACGGGGAATCGAACCCCGGTCTCCCCCGTGACAGTCGGGTATACTAACCAGTATACTATCGAGGAGCGAAGTCGATTATATTGATGAATAAATAATTTTACCAAAAAAATGTTATTTTGTAGTTAGTCTCGGGGACTTATTGAACGATGTCTTAAGATCGACCTGAGCCTCCCTTTAGCGTTACGTAGTTTATGAACCACCAACAATCAGTGTTTTTTTTACAATAAAGTCGCAAGTTTCAGTAAAGAACGGCGGAAGCGAAGTTTTTCAGCTAATAGAACAAGTTTTTGCAGTTGCATACTGTGACGCATATGACAATCAGCTGTGATATCTGGCAGGTCTCCAAAACAAAGTACTAGAGTATTCTAGAAAGTACTGGAAAACCGGAGACTATGAGCAGTAGAAAATTCGAGACCATATACAGATCCCGATTTAGAGTCGATCTGGCTACATCTCAGCTGGTGCGACGTTGATGCACTAATCGGTCGATGACTCGAAAAGGAGGAAACAAGCGTACTATCATCCGCGAAACGGAACACCTTGTTATCCGTCGACTCCAACAAATCATGTATGTAAAGCAAAAACAATGTTGGAGCCAAAATAGAACCTTGAGGCAACTGGGAATTAACAGGATACAGATCCGAAGACTCGCCGTCCACAACAACCCGGATCGATCGATTTTCGAAGAAGCTCTTCGTCCAGTCGCAAAGCTGCTGGGAAAGTCCGTATGAACGAAGTTTGCTCAGCAATGCACCGTGCCAGACGCGGTCAAAAGCCTTGGAGATATCCAATGCGACCACCCTCAACTCACCATGCCCGTCAATTACAGATGTCCATATAGCGGTTATAGGGGTCAAAAGGTCTCCCGTGGGCCCCGCGCCACTGAATCCGTATTGGCGATCATTCAGAAGTATGTTGCACTCCAAATACTTAATTAACTCGGCATTGATGACCTTCTCCATCACCTTAGATAAAATAGACAGTAATGCTATCGGTCGGTAATTTTGTGGGAGAGACTTTTTTCTCCTCTATGGGATTGGCTTAACTCGAGCCACCTTCCAGCAGGTAGGAAATATCCTCCGTGCATAAGATGGGCGGAAAAGCCTGCCAAGAACCGGCGACAGTTCTTAAGGACTACTGTTGGTATTCTGCCTTGTTACCGTCCAGTCCAGGTAGAATGCGTTGAATGCGCGGGCGGAACCTCACATCCCGCATCAAAGACCGTACCGGCGGCTCTAAGAGACCAGCATCGAGGTTTGAATTCGCGAGCACATTGACTTTATCTTTTGAGTTTGTGACTAGTGTCCCGCTGGCCGTCACCAACGAAGGAAAAGTGTAAGCATAGTTACTGCTGACAGCCCTTGCCATTGACCAGAAGGGACGCGAACTAGTTGGGCACTCAAGGAGTTTATTGGTCACTCTGTCGTTGTAGGCCTGCTTCACGGTATCAATCGTCTGGTTGCACGCGTTTCTGATTCTAACAAAATTCGTACTGTTAACCTCGGAGCGCAATAGTTTAAAAGCTCTAGTTTTTGCCGCTCTAATCTGCTCATATTTTTAACAAATCAACGCTTATCAGATGAATTTAATTTGATGGAATGCGGGATGTAAATCTCCATCCCGAGAAGAATGATTTCTGTGACCGACTCCGTGCATGCGTTAACATCGGAGTCTCCAAAGCAGACATCTGACCACGGAAAGGACGCGAAGAAATCCCGCAAATCGCCCCAGTTAGCAGCGCCAAACGTCTATACACAGATGGGTTATTCGTTTGAAATACCAATACCAAGCAGTGATCAAAGTTTCCCAGAGAGATCCAAGGTGTTTGCATAATCACCTCGGGTATCCGGCACTCGTGTAGTTTTTTCCACGAGTTGAGTCAAATTGCGGCTAACAGCGAACATCTCCGCTAGCCTCCCAGCCTCGTCGGTTCTGTTAGAATGTACCAACCAGCCGGAATTGGTACATAAATAGCCAAGGAAAAAGGCGGGTGGTTCATCTGTATCCAGTCGATGGCACATGAAAGATGTTCGAAAAGTGTCGCTGGTCGATCGTCGTTCGGAGAGCGGTAAAGACAACAAAGTAATTTAACAGAATTCCTCAGCACGTCCCTCAACCGCATGATGTCCATGTTACTGGGTTTTAACGCCTCCATTCTGTGGTTAGCGAGATCGAACCGCTTGAAGACGCAGACTCCACCCTTGAAACGGAATGCAAGTCGTATCATGAGCAACGAAGATATGTCGAATCAGTTGATAAATCGAGCCGAGTCTCAGGTAGGGCAATGATATCTGGTTTCCCTGTTTGCAAATATTGGTGAACGGCGTTTAGATTCGTATTGATGAAACCGATGTCCCTGATGTTACAAAATGCCGTTATCAATCGAACGTCGACAGAGTTCCCAGAACGAACCCGATTATGCGATGACGAATTTCTTAAAGTTCGGATGTTTATCTAAACATTTGCATGATGTTCCCCCTAAGCGCCCCCGGACATCCGAATGGGAAACTAGTTTACCTCCGGAATTCTTTATCTCCGAAAGTCATGGCTTATGTCCGTTTCAGTCCGAGCCATCAGCTATACACCCGAAACATTGTCGAAAATTTCTCGCGACGATATCGAGGAATGTACAACGTGACGGGGTGGTATCTCACTATGGGACTGTGGCGGTTCTAACAGATGCACACACAATACACAAGCAAATAGTGAAGAACATCGAACGAAAATCGAATAAGAAAATGCATCAGAGCCGTATACCATAGCGATAACATAACAAATCCACATCAGTCGAATGTACTTGAGTTTAGACATCTAATTCGTACACACGGCGGTGGCCTGGTGGGTTGCGCTTTGGTTTAATTTTTGGTGATTCTAACTGTCAGCATCAGTTCAAATCACAGGTTCTTCACTATCATCCTAAACTCTATAGGGCCAACTTACAACCTAAACTAACCTTTTTTGAACCGGTCAAGCTCCGAAAGATGGCCATGGATTTCTCCCGGCCATTTCATGGAGTCTATAGCTTGATGGTGTGGTATTTCACTGAGCGACAGGGCGTTAGAACCACACCTACAACTCGGCCTTTAGTCGCCTCTAAGGTATGAGTATATTCTAACGCCCTACTCAAGAGACAGACGAAATTCACTTTTTCCATTTTCGTTAAAATTCATGAAGTTGTCTGCTTTCAATGGCTGTCGAACACAAACTAAATGACGTAGTTTGACTACTTTGACAGTAGTGTATATATAGAAGGCAGTTGACGGGAGCATACAGCCGAACCTCAGATCACAGAGCCCTCTTTCGACTAAGTTGTAGACGCGATAAACCGACTGAAAACCAACAAGGCTCCTGGAGTCGATTGCATACCGGCAGAGCTTGTGAAGCATGGTGGAGAGGCAACCGCTCGAAAGATCCACCAGTTCATCAAAACAATATGGGATAACGAAGTCACTCCGGAAGAATGGAAAAACTCAATAGTCGTCCCCATTTTCAAAAAAGGCGACAGATCTGAGTGCGAAAACTACAGAGGAATATCATTGCTCTCAACCACATACAAAATATTAACAAATGTCATACTGGCGACAATCATACCGTACGCAGAAGAATATATTGGGAGACTGCCAATGCGGATTCCGTCGGAACAAGCGACCAGATGTTCACAATAAGGCAACTGCTGGAAAAGAAGTGGGAATACAGAGAGACGCCAACTGTTCGTTGAATTCAAAAAAGCCTACGACTCAGTCGCAAGGCAAAGACTCTACCATATTGTGGTTGAGCTGGGAGCCCCGAAAAAATATGCCGCCCTCATTCAAATTTGCATGAACGAAAACAAAGGGCGAGTTGGAATAGAAAACCACCTCTCAGAACCATTTGAAATCCGCGACGAACTGAAACAGGGGGATGGTCTCTCACCATGCCTCTTTAACCATGTCCTCGAGTATGTTATCAGAAAGGTATAAGACGACAACACGGCCGGATCATCTCTGAACGGGGTCACACAAGTGCTCGCGTATGCGGATGACATCGCCGTTTTGGGCGATAATCTCGAAACTCTAAGTAAAAACTGTGAAATCATCATGTAAACAGCAGAAGAGGTGGGCCTAGAAATAAATTAAGACAAACAAAGAAAACATGATTACGGCGAGAGCAGGAGGAACTCAGAGAACACATATAAACGTCAGGGGCAAGATATTTGAAAATGTCAAAGAATTTAAATATCTGGGAACGATACTGACGACCAGAAACGAAACGTCGAAGGAAATTAACAAAAGTCTACACTCCGGCAACGCTAGTTGGCATGCAGCCAGTAAACTGTTGAAATCCAAACTGCTATCACGTAATAGAAAGCTGCGTATTTATAGAACCATAATTATGTCGATTGCTCTATACGGATGCGAAACATGGGCTCTCACAAAACGGGAAGAGAACAAATTCCGCGTATTCGAGAATAAAGTTTTAAGAGGTATATTTGGCGATAAATATGACCAGGAGTCAGGACAATGGAGGAAACTCCACAACGACGAATTGGAAGAACTATACCGCAAACCTACAATAGTGAGAGTAATCAAGTCGCGAAGATTAAGATGGGCCGGACACGTAGCGCGAATGGGCGATGATAGGACCGCGCATAGAATTCTTGACGGTAAACTAACGGGAAAGAGACCGACAGGACGGGCGCGACGGAGATGGGAGGACAATGTTAGACTGGACCTTGAGGAAATCGGATCGGATGATCGAACGTGGAAGGAGAGCGCACAGGACAGGGAGCAATGGCGGAGCCGAGTCGGTGAGGTCATGAACTTCCGGGTTCCTACAGACCAATAAATAATAATAATAATAAAGTTGACGGGAGCAAAAAGTGTTGCATTTAAAGTTACTGCGCGGGAAATTCAAAAAGTTACTGACTCACCAAACTGCCTTCATACATCCTTTCACGAATGAACCGGGAGCGACAAAAAGAATTTCAATAATCCCTTTAAGCAAGCGCTTTAAATGATAAATTCCCGGTATTATTTTGACAGAATCTATGTCCGTTTCCATCACCTAGGATAACATGGGCAGTAACTTTGAGAAAAAATGTTCTCCTTTCTTTGGGACCAATTAAATGCAAGCGATTTTCCAATAGGTAGGAAAGACTTGCTGCACATAAATTTTTTGGAAAAATCTGCTAAGAATCAATGATGATTCTGAGCCGCAGTTTTAAGAGCTATAGCTAGTATTCTAGTAGTCCGGTTGCTTTCTTGCAGTTGAGCTCACATAGGATGCGTTGAACCGCACGTAGACGAAATGTTACATCCATCACTAACGATTGTGCTGAAGTGATTAGAGGCAACTCTAAAAGAGCTAATTGTAGAGTTGAAACCACGGAAAACGTATTCGAGCATCCAGCGACATGGAACTGAGGTTATTGCTAACAGACTGTGCCACCTGAAAGGACATGAACCATGGCGCGAATGGGCACTTCAGTAGTTTTTTGGTTCGAACTGGAAGAGCTATACCGCAAACCTACAATAGTGAGAATAATCAAGTCGCGAAGATTGAGGTGGCCGGACACGTGGCGCGAATGGGCAACGATAGGACCGTGCATAGAATTCTTGACGGTAAGCCAACGGGAAAGAGACCGGCAGGACGGCCGCGACGGAGATGGGAGGACAATGTCAGGTTAGACCTTGAGGAGATCGGATCGGATGGTCGAACGTTGAAGGAGAGTGCACAGGACAGGGAACAATGGCGGAGTCGAGTCGGTGAAGTCATGAACTCTCGGGTTCCTACAGGCCAATAAATAGAATAGAATAGTAGTTTTTTGGTTACTTTCTCATTGAGAACCTTCGTTTCAATCGTTTGGTTGCAAGCATGTCTGATAAATTTCGCACTGTCCGAATAAAACGGCACCGTGTAAAAATCCTCTTTATAGCTGTTCAATTTCGCTTGATACGATGTGGAATGTGAAGTTCCCTATCCAGAAGAATAATTTCTGTGACTGATTGAAAAGCAAATCATTGACTACCGAGAATACGTAAGGAAATACCGCAAATCTTTCTAAGGGGTTGGCAAGAAAGTAATTGCCGATTTACACATAGATGGCATTAGCCATTTTTTTAATGACGTCTGTCAATGTTATGACCTTTTCCCTTTGGCGCTTGTTTTCTGTCACTTTCAGCTTGCTTGGTCGTAATTTTATTGGCAGGTGTTAGGTTGGTATCAATTTCAAGATGAAGTGCAAAAAAAAAACATATTTTACTTTCCTATTCCCGTAAAGGAAAGAACACAGGACAAGCTGCTAAAAAGTTACATGATGTGTATGGTGATGAAGCCATTAAAGAAAACAGTGCCGAAATTGGTTTGATAAATTTCCTTCTGAGGATTTTTTTTTATCAAAGATGAAGGTCAGCCAATTGAAGTGGATGGTGACAAAATAATCATAACCGAATTGGATCATCATTGGATTCTGTGCAAGAAATTGCAGAAAGGTTAAATGTATCGCACGCAATAATTGAAAATCATTTAAAATGTCTTGGATTCGTTAAAAAGCTCGATATTTTGGGTTCCACGTGAATTGAAATTAATTAATTTAACACAACGTATCAACATTTGCGATTTGCATCACAAACTCAATGAAATCGAACCTTTTTGGAAATAAACCATTACTGGTGATGAAAAATGGGTTGTTTACAATAACATCGATCAAAAACGATCATGGTTCAAGTCTAATGAAGAAGTCAATTTGGAGTGATTACAAAGACATTGTCTATATTGAGGAGTTTCCAAACGATCAATTCTGATATATACCGTCGTCACCTGGACAAACTAAACGCGGCGGTCAAAGAAAAACAACCAGAATTTGTGTGATATTCCACCATGACAACACCAGACCACATACATTTTTGGTCGCTCGTCAAAACTTATTGGATATTGGTTGGGAAGTGATGTCACGTCCAATTCCTTGAATGGTAAAACTGATGACTGTGAAATCGTACATGGTTCAATTCTTTGGCTGCAAAAACCGGAAATTCTATAAGCAAGAAATCATGAAGCAGAGCGTCATCGATCAAATGGAAAATATATCATCGACTACAGTTCATTCATTGCATAAAAAATACATATTTTATTTATGTGAAAAAATCGGCAATTACTTTCTTGCAAACCCAATAGTTGGAAGATTCATATTTTCATACTTGTCGATGCTGTTTAGGTCGATTGGATTTGGGATGCAGAATGATAACGATCAGGCAGGTATGAATTCACAGCAACTCATTTGTTTGGACGGAATAGACCGCTGTTTTAATCTAAACAAATGCAGGGTATTGTCAAAATCAGCTTGGTTATCCAACACTTGTGCACGGTTTTGAGTCAGATTGCTCCTAATAGTGAACATTTCAGTCAACCTCCAAGCCTCTTTCATACGGAATAAATGCTTTGCAACATGCAAGTTGTTTGGATAATCATACTCGCGTAGACTCTTCCACAAGTGAGCTCACATTGCAGGTAAAACTGAATGCTTCGGCTAGTCTCGTCTGTTCTGTTAGAATGTACCAACCAGTGGGAGTTTTGTACATTAAAGTCTCAGATGATGAGTGGTTGATCTGCATCCAGTCAACGTATGTGAAAGATGTTCCAAGAGTCTCGCTGGCCGATCGACATTTGGAAAGCTCTAAAAACAACATGCAATCAAGTAAATTTCAAGTTGTTTGGTTCTAATGCTTCTCCTTTTGAGAAGCTAGATTGAATGGGGTGAAGAGGCAGACTCGACCTTTAAATCGAAATCGCACCCAGGGGTAGCGAAGATATTTCGACTCGAATGACGTGTCAATCTGTGTTAAAAGAGAAAATACAAACATCTCCAGGCTGCCCCCACATGTGCCTGTGTAAATATTTAACCTCATTCAAATTTCATCTAGCAGTTTGCATGCGCCCTTTTTATCCTGTTATCATGTACAGGATAAATGGCAAAACATGGGCAACAATACCAAATGGATAATCTATTCCAGAAACTCGATCATGTACAAGATGGCGCAAAATTAATCATCCAATTTTGTTTTTGAATTACTTTTTTACTAAATAAAAAAAAATGATTTTGAGTGATGGAGATCTTTATTTGGACCTTTACAATTTTTTCTGTTAAGTGGAAAAGATGATATCAAGTCAAGTGGCTGCCGCCACTGTTGATACACATTTGTATCCGTTTTATCGCATTTTCCATGACTTTCCGTAAGATTTCCGGTGGTAACTGTTCATATTCCTATCGAATATTCTTCCTAAGGGGTGCGATTGTCTGAGGATTGTTGGCATAAACCCGCGACTTCAAATAGCCCCAAAGAAAGAAGTCTGGGATGGTTAAATCGGCCGATCTTGTTGGCCATGCTAAATCGCCAAAACGGGAGATTACGCGACGAGGAAACACTTACTTCACAATATCCATTGTGGCTCGTGCTGTATGTGCGGTTGCACCGTCTTGTTGGAACCACCTGTTCAGCAAACCCCGCTCATCCAATTCCGACAGTAAGAAGTCGTTTATCATGGCCCTGTAGCGTTCGCCAGTAAGAGTGACCATATTGCCGATGGCGTCCTCATAAATATACGGCCCAATCACTCCTCCCGCGTGAACGCCGCACCACACAGTGGCTTTGAATGGATGTAATGGCTTTTCGTGCATCACACACGGATTTTCAGTGCCCCAGAAACGAAGATTGTGCCTATTGACGTAACCGCTTAAGTGGAAATGCGCCTCGTCGCTCATGATGATTTTCGACACAAAATCGTCCTAAAAAAAAATCGACACAATCATTCCACGCTCTTGGGGAGTATAGCGCTCCATTGCTTGTCTGTTGGTATACTGCAGCTGTCTAGTTCACAAATGTCAAATATGATTGACGTACGACGCCATTTGCAAAAATTATGACATCTGCCGATAGGGTGATTAATTTTGCGCCACCTTGTATTTAAATTTTGTATTTTATACTTTAGTCCCCTTCGTTGTTGAGATTAAATCGACACAATTATTCCACGCTCTTGCGGAGTATAGCGCTCCATTGATTGTCTGTTTGTATACTGCAGCTGTCTAGTTCACAAATATCAAATATGATTGATGTACGATGCCATTTTCAAAAATTTTATCAAATCCCGATACGATGATTAATTTTGCGCCACCTTGTAGAAGAACATTGTAAATCTACATGAAGAGTAAATAACCTGAGCCTCTGTTATAGCTAGAGTATCGTAATTCGCTGTTTATAAATCTATATGAACGACATTTACTTTCGTATAAATTGCGGCAAATAAGTTCCAAGTCTCGAATCATGTCTGAGTAAGTAACAACTCACTCAATAAGATATCGGTCTGACACATAGCTGGTTTCATTGTTGTGGGCACACCCACACAATTTTTGGATAGTACTAACCTTCAAACAATACGTGAGACAATTTCATAACAGTCTGATGTTTAGTTCTCAAATTACAGTGGTGATACAGTGATACAACTTTTACTATTTTCAAAACAGCGTATAAAAAATAATTTCTGGGGTTGATCAAACAATTTTTTGACGGCTTGATAAACGTTATGGAAATTCTGGGCCAGGGAAATCAACTTTTATTGACTAGTATGCTGAATTTAAACATGGTCGTACAAACACCGATAATGCTGAACTTTCTGGTCGCCCAAAAGGGCGGTTGTTCGGGAAAACCTAAGAAAGTCCACATTATTATTTTGAATTATGGTTTTGAACAATAATAAACTGTAGTTGCGTGAAATAGCTGACACCTTAAAGATATCGAAAAGTAGGATGTTTGAAATTTTACACGAAAATTTGATCATGCGTAAGTTACTTTTGACGTAGGTGCCGTGTTTGTCACACCGGACATAAACTGTAAGAAATAGATTTGTCGATATATGTATCAGTGTGAGTGGCGCTGCTAACGAGTGGTCCTCACTCTCTAGCCCGAGGTGACACGGGAATATACACACCCAAACCGTTGAGAGCTATCAAGGTCGTCACACCGACCAAAGCGCAGATTATCAGACCCCAAAGACGTGATCTGCGTTTACTACCGCACTCACGACCCACCGGTCTTGTACGATTTCTTTCCCACCACCCCCCCAACCAAGTAGTTAGAGAACGCTTGAACTAACCCTGTCCACACTATCCTTAGATACCTCCTTCCCCCGTTTCTTTTCAGATATCTCGAGACCGAGCCCCACATTCTCACGGATGTGGGTTATTCTGGTTATCGCAAGATGACCAGAAGCCAGAGACAAGATGAAAGACACATTTGTCCTTGTCTTCCTAAAGTCGGCCTCTCGCCACCCCATTTTTTTTGTTGAGCTACCAAGGTCAGCTCATCGTATCGTCAATGAGCATAGTTGTATATGAAGTTGATTGTACTTAAATTAAAATTAAAATTTGTATCAAGGGTTGTTTACAATTAAGAGTGTTTTTTTGATTATTTTCGTTTAATAAAGTCTCAGAGTGTTTGTTCTGATTTATTTTCGCTCACTCCTACAAAAACCTGACGATATAGAGCTGTCTATGCGAGATAAAAAGGATTTCTTGCATTGGTATATGACGATGGATAAGACATGTTTCAGTACTACGCACCTGTATCAAAAGAATTTATTTCACACACTTCAACGGATGACCAAAAATTGGTGCGTGTCAACCATTGTAGCCGCGAGAAATGATCCAGATTTCTTAAAAATATTCCTTACCGATAAAAACAGAGGGCTATCAGTATGATCCAAAAACGACGCGTCAAACTGCAAAATGGAAGTCGAAATATTCACCATAAACACTAAACCCATCAGTACCGGTCAGATTGGCCGTTTTCAAACTTTTGTAAAATGTACACATATTAAACCTTATAATACCGTTATCAAACTGCGAGGGTGAATAAAATATGAACGGTAGTTTTACTTTTTTGCTTAACAACAAGTTGCGAGTTCCTACAGGCCAATAAATAGTATAATAGTGTATTACTAAAACCAAATCCCCTGATATTAAAAATGCCATTACCAATTAAACGTTAGCAGTCCTTCCCGAGCATGGCGCAAGGCTAATAACCATGCCCGGAAAAATAAATTTTTATGGAAAATTTAACAGGCCTCGAGACTTGCTAAATAAGGCCAAGATCGGATCCCGGTTGTAGTGCCGATGATGATGATGATGAGTCCTTCCCGAGCGGACCCTGTTCCGCGTAGACTAGTTGATTAAGTTTTTTGAATATTTGACTTCTCTCAAGAAAGGCGACTCTATAACGCTAAGCCGGTGCACTAACATGATATATTTTCTCGGCCGGGTCCAAGCTCGAAACGATGATCAAGGATTTCTCCCAACCATTTCATGGAATCTATACAATGATTCAAAACGGTTGATATTTCACCGAGCATCCCAATTTACCACCCCGTAATACTAGTTCCGCAATAGCAAGTCTTCAGTTGAACCTACATATACACCATCAAGAGCTTGACACAACCTCGTTACGAACTCCCCAATGATATAGTTGAACTTGCGTTCTTACAACACACATTGTAAACTCCTCACCAACTGTGACATAAAAGTATTTTTTGTATTCATCATAATCATCGGCACTACAACCGGGATCCGGTCTTGGCCTTATTTAACAAATCTCTCCACCGGTCCCGATTTCGAGTCGATGTCATCCAGTTTGGCACTCCCAGGCCCTTGGCGTCCTGGTCTACGCCATCCCTCCAAGGTCTGCCGGCTGTCTCCTTCCATACATCCTGTCACAAAGGATTTTCCAGCCAGGCCCCTCTTCGCTCATTCGAGCTAGGTTTCCCGCTCACCGGAGTCTACCGAGCTTGATTTTTCTTACAACATTAGCGTTAGGGTAGACTGCGTACAATCTACCTTGAAGTAACAATGGTTGTAGCGTCTCCGGCATCGTCCTCTCTCACATACGGGGCCAACAATTCTTCTTAAGACCTTCCTCTCGAACCCGGCTAAGAGTTCATCATCATCATCGGCAATACAACCGGGATCCGGTCTTGGCCTTATTTAGCAAGTCTCGAGGCTTGTTAGATTTTCCATAATAATTTATTTTTACGGGCAAGGTTATTCGCCTTGCGCCGACGGCTAAGAGCTCAGAGTGCCTTTTATTGAGCACCCATGTCTCGGATCCATACATGAGTACTGGTAAGACCATGGTCTTGTACAGTAGTAGCTTGGATGTTCTGAATAAATTTCGGGATTTAAAGAGCCTTGATAGACCATAGTAGGCTTTGTTGGATTTGATCAGCCGTTCGCGTATTTCTTCTTCCATATTGTTATCGGCTGATACTATTGACCCAAGGTAGTGAAAGGATTGCACTACTTCAAATTCGTGCTCCACTACCCTGATAGTTTTTGTATTAGCGTGACAAAAATTTGACGTAAAGTTTGAGAAATTACTACCATATGCTCTTATCTTATTAAATTATGCGCGTCCTCCCTGGAGGTTTAGGCCATCTTCTATGATCTGAGGCATAGCCAATGATTTCTCTTGGGCATATCGTGAAACCTATAGCGCAACAAGCTAGTATCTCACCATAGGAGTCAGCCAGAGGTGGGACCAACCTGTCAAAAATGTTTCAACGGTTCTATCACCCAAACTCCGAAAGATAATCAAAGACGTTTCCCGACGATAATCAAGAATTGTTCACGGAGCGTATATGTTAATGAAGTGCCATCCCATTATGTATTTGCGCGTTGGAATCCAGCCCATCATAATGTAATAATAAATTTGCAAAATTTACAAGTTGTTTTCATACCCTTAAAACAACAGGCTCTCCTAACTTGGCCTCTCGATAGGCATGGCCCGATATGAGCGAAAAAAAAAACAAGGAGAAAATGCTAATTTTGCCATTTACTGACCTTTGACTTTTAACTGGAATTCTCAGGCAATTCGATAGAATTATTCAGAACATATTTTGATATTCTCAACAAAAATTGTTTTTTTACATTCTCAAGCCTACCACTTCAAATTATGGAGAAGAGCTGAATAAACTACATCAGAAACATGGCTGGAAAATTAATTGGACCACTTATACGAGTACTTGTCAATCCTGATGTTTCCACGCTAAAATATGGGAAAATATATGTTATAAGGCCTTAACTCTAAACCACAAAGAAAATCAATATTTAAACAATTGACACTATTCAAAAATTGCATTTGATGAGATATAAGTATACAAAACTATATAAACAAGGGTTGCAAGTGAGTCCTTTCATTCAACCACAGGCCATAAGCCTACATTATTCTACGAACGGACTACTGGCTCCCCTGGTGAAAATCTCCTAAGGACGAGATGGTAAGGTGTTTTTCATGTTTTTCACGATCAAGTGTACAATTGCTGTTTGGATTGTAGTTACCTGTTTCAAAGGGCTCCTTCGTCATCAAATGGATCCATCGTGAGCTGCAGCGTCACCGATTCAACACAAAACAGTAAATAAACAAAGAATAAAAAATAATAATTACGATGTGAATAAGTTGATTTATGTCAGAGGTATTTGTCTGTGTTCTTTTTACGCGTCCAATCGTTTTCAGTTCTTCACCGACTCGAAATCAAAAAACGGGCAAACAAGAAAAACGCTGTAATTGAATGAATGAACACAAAAGGTTAGCGCAACAGGGCGACACAGATACTAAAAGAGAAAAATAAACTACAAATGGCTAGATGCACAAAAAGTCAAAACAAGCACCGACACACAAACAATACACAGGCCGCAGAACTAAGATGCTTCTTTTGTTTTCTAAGGGACACAATTGTTTTCTATTTATTTATTTTTTGATGCGATTTTTGAATCTTGTAATGAATTAATCGGCAACTTGTGGAAAGCGGATCGTGAGCTTGTGGAGGTCGGAAAATTCTTTCTTAATTGTCATTTATTATAGATACGGCTTTTCAGTTTGCCACACACGCAACAGGAAAACAGAAATAAAAAATGGAAAACTTGAGGAATGTAATGCTAGAATGCGCGTGAGGGAGAAAGGAGATGTAAAGCAGGTGTAACTGGGTTTTATCGCGGGGATGGGGAAGGTAACTGACGATGCGCGAATGTTTTCCAAACAATTTGAACACACTTCCGCTTACCGCAATCGCTAATCAGACGCACCGATCGCCGATAAAGTAGGCTTCGTACAAGTCCCCATTTGAAAAATGCATATCTATTGGAAAAACTCTGGGAAGTTGTAACGGTATCACAAAACAGTTGCTTTCCCCTAACTCGAAACTCAATAAATAAAATGGAATCGGATCAAGTCGAAACGAAATGGAATCGAGACGTAACACTACTCGGAATTGTTATACATAAAACCCATAAGCAGCTGGTTGTGCACTTATGTGAGAACAATATCATGGCGTTGGGCTTCCGGACAAACCAAAGATATCCATCGGATAGTCCAAGGTTGGCGAAGCGATCAAACTCACTCTGCACAAACAAACACTACACAAAGCGGTTTACAGGTCACATACGTTACACGGCACTAGACGAATTTGTTGTGAATATTAAATCAAACAAGTATAACCGAAAACAAGCGCACCCACAAACCAAACCACCACCTCAAAAGACGGCTTACTCTATACTACCGTAAGAATGTTGCCCAGCAACTTTTCATTGCAGCGTGAATGAGACAAAGTAATTATTGTCGGCTCAACTATGTAGGGGAAATGGAATAGTGTGCTTGCGAGCTGGGAAAATATTCGAAGAGGTGCGGAATCGAAAACCCAAGAAGTTGCCATTACTCCATGAACAGGGTGGATGTATAAATAAATTTAATGTTAAGCCTTTTATGGTATTTTGACAGCTGCTGTTAATTTCGAAGTCTTTCGAAATGTCATCTGTTGGAGTTATTAAATTTCACGGGGATATATTTTCAAACCCATTACAAATATCCCACAAACACCACACAACCACTTCCGACCTTTTCGACACTAAAAATTATAATAAACTAGAAGTAAGTGTAGAAATAAAACTAAAATTATTGAAATATGTTGGAACTTGTATTGATCTCAATGAATGAATAAATAAATAATTTGAAATTCATTTTTAATGAGGAGAAATGCACTTAAAAAACGTTATTTTTACATATTTTAAATATGAGAATATATATAGAAATAAAAGTGAGAATACCTCTCCAAAATCCCATATTGAAAATTGTATGATTTAAGGAAAGTCATGCCTATCCGAATGCTTTCGAATATTTACACATATTTTTTAAACTTAATACACATTTTTCTCAAAATCTAATTTGGAAAATCGGAGGAATGGATTTCAAGAAATCTGGGCTTTGATTTTTTAAATTTCAGTAAAACCTCAGGGACATTTTTTTTTATTCGACTTCCCTCGCCGAGTGGGCGCCCCGAGATGCCATCAAATAACTGTTGCAGTTGTTTTTGAACAGTTGCAGGTTGTAACGCTCCGGGAACACTCGCGTGGGAAGGCAGTTCCACAGCTTCCCCGCTCTGTAACGGAACGAGTTCTGATACAGGGATGTTCGCGCCGGCGGGAGATGAATCACAAACGGGTGCGATCCGTCGGATAGTCTTGTGGAGCGCATATAAGCCGGATTGCGATGAACAATATCAAGAATCTCCCAAGAACAACACCCGTGATAATATCTGTACGAGGGTTGCCTCTTATGTTTCGGGATTTGGCAACCCTAGTGTTGCAATCCGGCAATTGACAGCTCTGTCGTAAAGTTGGACATTTTTGAGGTTATACGCACTCAGAACGTTTTGACATTCGAGCGCTATTTGCGTTGTTTACAATAACTTAAAAGATTCATCTCGGCCCAAAAATGGAATTAAATCGTCAACATTTTCGTGCGATTATTTTAAACAACTTTCGGCGTGGATTAACTCAGCAACAGTGCATGGATGAACTTAATTCAATTTTTGGCGATGAAGCTCCATCAAGGACCAGTGTTTATCGATGGTATGGTGAATTCAATCGTGGTCGTAGTTCACTCCAAGATGAATTTCGTGAAGGTCGTCCAAAATCAGTTGTTGTTCCGAAAACCATTGATGCTGTGCGCGAACTGATATTGGAAGATCGTCATGTGACCCATCGTGAGATTGAGACAACCTTAGGCGTTAGTGGGACCAGCATACATTCAATATTGCATAAACATTTGACCGTCAAAAAAATTTGTTCGCGTTGGATCCCACACAATTTGTCAATCGCCCCAGAAAAAGGCTCGTGTCAATTGGTCGAAAGAAATGCTCAAAAAATACGGTCGCGGTGCTTCGAAACACGTCTATGACATCGTGACAGGTGATGAATCGTGGATTTACGCGTATGAGCCCGAAAGTAAACAGCAGTCGACTGTCTGGGTGTTTCAAGATGAGCCAAATCCAACAAAAGTTGTTCGCGCACGAAGCACTTCCAAGCAAATGGTCGCCTGTTTTTTCGGAAAAACTGGACATGCCGCAACCGTACCACTAGAGCAACGCAGAACAGTCAATTCTGAGTGGTACACAACCATTTGTTTGCCAGTTGTCTTCCAAGAAATCAGGAAAACCAACCGCCGAAGACGGATCACTCTTCACCATGACAATGCGAGCTCTCACACATCGGCTGCGACAGCTGCATTTTTGAGCACCCAAAACATCGATATGATGGTTCATCCGCCGTATAGTCCTGACTTGGCACCGAATGACTTCTTTTTATTCCCGTACGTAAAAAACAAACTGAGAGATCAACGTTTTTCGACACCTGAAGAAGCGGTTACTGAATTCAGAATGCATGTGTTGGAGATACCTCAATCAGAGTGGCAAAAGTGCTTCGACAATTGGTTCAAACGCATGCAAAAGTGTATAGATCTTCATGGGGACTATTTTGAAAAACAATAAAGTGATTTTCGATGATCAATATTTGTTTTTGTTCTCTAATCCCGAAATATAAAAGGCAACCCTCGTAAAACAGACAGAGGTCGGCTACGCGCCTTCGATGTGATAGCGACTGTAGTCCCGACGTCAACGCCGAGTCCCCGATCAGGCGGATTGCCCGTCTCTGTATGCTCTCAAGTAGGTCGAGGGTATGTTTAGGAGCCAAGCCCCAAACATGAGAGCAATATTCGAGCGGGGGTCTAATTTGGGATTTATATAGGAGAAAAAGTTGGGCCGGAGTAAAATATTTCTTGGCTCTAACAAGATAACTCAGTTTTCCTGAGGCTGACCTGGCGATACTCGACATGTGTCAGATACATTCCCACAGACCGTGACGCCGAGCAATTTCAAACTTTCCCCAGCCTCGAGGGCCCGGCCATTCATCATCAGCTGTAGAACCGATGATCCAGCTTTCTTTGTGAATGTTGTATACTGGGTCTTCGTTGCATTGAAGTAGACAAGATTGGCCTTTCCCCACTGCAGTACTTTATCCAGATCCCGATTCAGAGAGTCAATCTGTCTACATCTCAGCTGGTGTGACGTTGATGCACTAATCGGTCGATGACTCGAAAAGGAGGAAACAAGCGTACTATCATCCGCAAAACGGAACACTTTGTTATCCGTTGTCTCCAACAAATCATTTATGTGAAGCAAGAACAAGGTTGGAGACAAAATAGAACCTTGGGGCGCCCCGAAATTAACAAGATACAGATCCGAACACTCGCCGCCCACAACAACCCGGATCGATCGATTTTCGAGGAAGCTCCTCGTCCAGTCGCAAAGCTGTTGGGAAAGTCCGTCCATATGAACGAAGTTTGCTCAGCAATGCCCCGTGCCAGACGTTGTCAAAAGCCATGGAGATATCCAATGCGACCGCCCTTGACTCACCATGCCGTTCAATCGCAGATGTCCATATATCGGTTATAAGTGTCAAAAGCTTTCCCGTGGACGGCCAGCCACGGAATCCGTATTGACGATCATTCAGAAGTCCGTTGCACTCCAAATACTTAACTAACTCTGTATTGATGACTTTTTCCATTACCTTAGATAAAATAGACAGTAATGCTATCGGACGTTCATTTTGTGGGAGACACTTCTTTCCCGTCTTTGGGATTGGTTGAACTCGAGCGATTTTCCAGCAGGCAGGAAATATCCTCCGTGCATAAGATAAGCGAAAGAGTCTGCCAAGAACCGGCGACAATTCTGGAACATAGTTCTTAAAGACTATTGCTGGTATTCCGTCCGGGCCGGTTGCCTTCCTTCAATCCAGTTCACGTAGAATGCGCTGAATAGTGCGCGGACGAAATCTCACATCCCGCATCGAAGACCGTACCGGCGAGATCACAGGTGGCTCCAAAAGGTCGGGATCGAGGTTTGAATTCGCCGAAAATACATTCGCGAATACATTAGCTTTATCCTTTGAATTCGTGACTAACGTCCCGCTGTCTGTCACCAACGGAGGGAAAGAGGAGGATGCGAAGTTACCGCTGACAGCCTTTGCCATTGACCAGAAGGAGCGCGAACCAGTTGGGCACTAAAAGAGCTTATTGATCACCCTGTTGTTGTGAGCCTTCTTCGCGGTATCAATCGCCGGGTTGCACGCGTTTCTGATTCTAACAAAATTCGTTCTGTTAACATCGGTGGGATTGCAGCGCCATTGCTTAAAAGCTCTCTTTTTGCCGCTATAATCAGCTCGCATTTTTTGTCAAACCAAGGTTTATATAAGACAAGTGTGATGAAAAAAAGAATAATTTATATAAGACAAAATTGTTGAAATAAAGAATAATTTTACTAATAAAGGATTGCTGAAATAAAAGAGGATGTAATTTATAGTAGACTCCGACTGGCTTTAGTTGCGTTCACATCAAATTCTAGTAAGCGATTTTCACATTCAAGTGCATAATCACCTCTCTCTTTAAACCGGTTAAATTGCTTTCAGTTTTTTTATTTTTTTTTCTCAATTCCTTCAATCTCTTTCTTCCTTTCTCCTCGCGCAACAGTAACTTTCCTTAACTTACATATTCTTGTTCCATCGCCTTTAAAGCCCCATCCCAACGAGCTAAAATGTATGGGAACGGATTTAAGGGGTTATCTCCGGATACATCCCTTCACTCTCCACCCATCAACTCTCCCCCCACTAAACGATCAAAACAAATAATTAATCAAGAAGAATACCCTGAACTCCCTATTCGATTAAACTCTAAAAATCCCAAATTTATTTTGATCTCTTCTAAAGATAAAATGAAGCCCCTTACAAGTGTGAGTGTTTTTGTGTTGAAGAAAGCTATAGATTTTATTAGCAAGGAATATGATAGCATTACTCAGCTTCGCGATGGAAATACTCTTATTCTCGCAAAGAACAAAAGTATAGCGGATCAATTCATAGCGGTTTCTAACTTAGCAAATCAATGCCCAGTGACAGTGAAATATCATGATCGCCTTAACTCGTGTAAGGGCATCTTGCACGCGCCTTTTCTCATCAATACTTCGGAAACTGAAATCGTTTCTGAAATGTCCATGCAAGGTGTCACGGAAGTGTACAAGTTTACAAAAAAAAAATTGATAACAAAACAACTCCTACTGGACTTATGCTGTTCACCTTTGATCTTTACCAACCACCAACTACTGTAATTGGTTTTTATAAAGAAAAGGTTAAGGAATACATCCCTAACCCAATGCGCTGTCGCAACTGCCAAATACTTGGTCACACGATTAAAAGGTGCTCCAAAGAAGCAGCTTGTGGAACTTGTAATCTCCCACTTCATGATAATGCACCTGAAATTTGTACACGTGTGATGTGTGCAAGCTGCCCCGAAACTGCCGAACCTCACCCATCTTCATCCGTTAAATGCCCTAAATATATAAAAAATAAAGAAATTCTGACAATCAAAACAAGAAATAAATGCAGCTTGTCTGAAGCTAGACGGCTATACAACCTTTCCACGCCTCACTCCAGCTTCAATACCGTATCTTACACTGAAAAAGCAAAGACAGGTAACAATCTTTCCTTCGAATATGCCGCTTCCCGTGAAAAGACTAAAATAAACTTAAAGCCATCAACAACAGTAAAAAATAACCTTTCAAACAATACCCAAAATCCCAAAAATAATATTTCACACTCTAACAAACCAGCTTCCTCTCTCTCATCCAACATATCAAAATTAAAAGCACAAGATAACTATTCTGCTGATAAGGAAACCTCAAACACTCTGCAATACAAAACATATGATACGCATTTAACTCAATCAACTTCCCAAAAAGATCTACAAAACAAACAAATTGTTCAATCATCCTATTCAATAACTCACACGCAAAAAAAAACAGCGCACCTCGACTTCCGGGCAGCGGGGCCGAATTACTTACACCAACATACAACCATCAACCACTTTTCTATCACAACAGAAAAACACACTCGACACTCCTATTATAAAATTAAAATTTACTGAAAGTTCTGCAGTGGAACTTGAAAGGATACCTAAATAACTATGACGACCTAAGCATCCTTATAAAGGATCATTCACCTTGCTTTCTTTCTCTACAAGAAACTCACTGGTCCGTTCAATCTACTCACATTGTACCAAAATCTTATACTGGATTCTTTTTCAGTTCTCAAACAAACGTAACAAATAAACAAGGTATTGCTGTTTTAATAAAAAACAATATTCCCCATAAACAATTACAAATCAACTCTAATTTACTGGACCTCGCTATAGAAACACACACCGCTATTAAAATCACAATCGTTTCTATATACATTTTACCTGATCAAAACTTCAACAAAAATTATCTACTAGATATTTTGAGTCATATAAACACCCCTATCTTACTAATCGGTGATGTAAATGCTTGGAATGTGGTATGGGGATCCCCCAAAACCCAAACAAGAGGTTCTAGTATAGAGGACTTCATTCTAAGCTCCAACCTCTCAGTTTTAAATGATGGCTCGCCCGCGCATTTATCAACTCACAATACTTTAACTCATATTGATATCAGCTGCTGTTCTGACTCTTTGCTACCAAAAACCGCTTCTCACACCTTAGACGACAGTCACAACAGTGATCACTTTCCCTTAATTACAATTATTAATTTAGGATCATTTAATGTACAGCCTATGTCATCCATATTCAAAACTGATTTGGCGAACTGGGCTAAGTTCGGCTTTAATATCAAGCAACACATGTCAAACAAACCTATACAATCAGACACAAATAAAGAAGCAGCACTATTGGTCAAAGCAATTCGTTATTCTGCTAACATATCAATACCCCAATCTAATCCTAAGATGAAAAAACGAGTAGTACCGTGGTGGACCCCTGATTTAGCAAACCTTAAATCTATTAAGGTGACTGCCTGGAAAAAGTTTCAAAAAAATACCAGAACCAAATAAACTTAATAAATTATAAAAAATCAAATGCCATTTTCCGACGACAAGTTAAAATAAGTAAAGCTGAAAGTCTCAATATACTATAAATAGAAATTCATCATCATCATCATCATCGGCACTACAACCGGGACAGGTCTTGGCCTTATTTAGCAAGTCCTGAAGCTTGTTAAATTTTCCATAATGATTTATTTTTTCCGGGCAAGGTCATTAGTCATTAAATAGAAATTCAACCACCGCAAAAATATGGAACAGCATCCGTTGTTTAACAGGGAACTCCTCCCCTAAAATAATCAATTGTATTGTTTTGCCCCAAGGTCCTATCTCTAACCCACCTGACATTTGTAATTACTTTGCGAAGATTTGGTCTGAAGACTCAAGCGGTAGTAATTTCCCTTTAAGTTATTGTATTATGTTAAATACGATGGAAAGTTTTAACCATGAATTATAATTGTTGGAATAGGATTTGTGTTGTAAGGAATGTGAAAATGTGATTTGAAAATGTGCTATTGAAATGTAGGAGAATATTGTTTTTGGATAGGATTGTATATTTTATGGGATAAGGACACGAATTGTCGATATTGATTTAAATGGAAAGGGGGGTGATAAATAACATGGTTAATTATGTAACACTCCGATTCCTTTTCGTGTATCCCAGACCGTATATTCACAGGCTCGATACGCCTTTGGTGTTTTACTACGAAAAATTGACTCGCCGCTGAACGTGCACGGGGCAACCGAATGTCCCCCTCGACCTCCTGCCCTTTATCAAGATCTCCTTTCTCTGAGATCTTGTGGTGCATGATAGTAGAGCGCAATATCTCAGCCATCCCAGATTTATTTATCTATGGACGTTTCACTATAGTTGATGTGCCGTTCAGTGCCGGTCTTTGTTTATTTACCCGATCGAACCCTTCACATTTATGAGGTCTTGGTTGTTTGGGTCTTGGCCCCTCGACCTCCTGCCCTTTGTCAAGATCTCCTTTCTCTGAGATCTTGTGGTGCATGATAGTAGAGCGCAATATCTCATCCATCCCAGATTTATTTATCTATGGACGTTTCACTATAGTTGATGTGCCGTTCAGTGCCGGTCTTTGTTTATTTACCCGATCGAACCCTTCACATTTATGAGGTCTTGGTTGTTTGGGTCTTCACATTTTTAAACAACCAACAGAGGTTGTTATTCTTGCCTTTTGTGTTGGCAATTAGTGTTTACAGAATCTTGCTCTGCTTTCGAAAATACAATAGTAAAATAAATAAGATGCATGGGCACTTCGAGTTTAGTGTTCAAGGTCGTTTTTTCTTCGAACACAATACGAAATGCTTATTACTATAAAATTTGTATTTTACAAGTTTGCTAGTCTGGAAAGTGTTCAATAAACATAAATGATATAAAAATTCTCTGTTCACATGATTGTGCAGAAATCCAAAGTGTATAATATTACAATATACAAAAAAAAAGTTTGTTTTTGTTAGCGGTTTTTTGTTGACTAATTTTAATTATGCTGTTATTGACATAAGCTTTAGTGCATTCATCACCAACCTATTTAATAGACGTTAATAAAATAGTACATGATATCTTCATCTTCCTTCCTTCCGGGTTCCTACAGGCCAATAAATAAAAAATCTTCATCTTTGTATTTTTTAATGATATTGTGATTTTAGTTGTAAACAATTTATATCCAAAAAACTTTGTAAATCGCAACGGTGATGTAATATACTCAACCCCATAAGAAAAGCGAATCAAAAAATAAACGCGACATGTAAACCCGACATGTAAAGTCGACATATAAACCCATGTGATCTGTCACTTATCAATGTCATAACAAAATTCCGCCAACCCGTCTCACAAAACGTGAAATAAGTGTCCGGCTATTTGTCTGAGTGCCTTTGCCTCCTTTATCATGTTTGTTGTCATAGAAAATATTTGGATTCATTTGCATGCAACAAGTGAGGTGAGTAGGTAGCTGAAACCGTATTTATGTTGGAAATAAATATTTGTGTTCTAATAACGACAAAAATGCATTACAGGGAGCTAATAAAATCAGAGTCTCGACAAAGTAATACACAAGATGGATGCGTCTTATAAGACAATTTGGGAAAAATGGGGGAAAAAGTCCAATTTGTGTAATGGTGAGTATCACTGATGGGTTAGTGAAGGTGAAATGTAATTGTTTTCAATAATCGCAAATTATCACCTCCAGGTTTCGCAAGTGCACCAAGTAGAAGTTAAAACTGATTTTTGTAAGTTAGGCGCTGAACAGTTTGGTCGTTTCATTGAACACCTCATTTCTGATATTGAAATGACGTGTTCCAAAACTTGAGTTGACTATTGTATACTTGTTCAGTGCTCAAGTTTTAGAATTTCAGACTAATTGAGTATAGATATTTTTACATGTGGCAGCCAATACTGACCAGTCATAGCTTCCCCATCATCGACACTACAACTGGGATCCGGTCTTGGCCTTATTTAACAAATCTCTCCACCGGACCCGATTTCGAGCCGATGTCATCCAGTTTGTCACTCCCAGGCTCTGCCCGTCCTGGTCTACGCCATCTCTCCATCGCAGAGAAGGTCTGCCGCGCTGTCTCCCTCCATACATCCTGCCACAAAGGATTTTCATCTTCGCTCATTCGAGCTAGGTGTCCCGCCCACCGGAATCTACCGAGCTTGATTTTTCTTACAACAATAGTTTCAAGGTAGATCGCGTACAACTAATTTTTTTTTTCTTTTTACACAAACGCGCGCACAAAAGGGGATTTTGGAGTACCCTTAAATGTCAGAGCACAGTGCATGGTTGTAGCGTCTCCGGAATCGTACCCCCTCACATACGGGACCAACGATTCCCCTTAAGACCTTCCTCTCGAACGCGCCTAAGAGTTCAGAGTGCCATTTATTGAGCAGACAGGTCTCGGATCCGTACATGAGTACTGGTAAGACCATGGTCTTGTACAGTAGTAGCTTGGATGTTCTGGACAAATTTGGGGATTTAAAGAGCCTTGATAGGCCATGGTAGGCTTTGTTGGATTTGATCAACCGTTCGCGTATTTCTTCTTCCATATTGTTATCGGCTGATACTATTGACCCAATGTAGTTAAAGGATTGCACTACTTCAAATTCGTGCTCCACTACCCTGATAGTTTGATCAACGTTAGGCCATCTCTTCGCAGAAGTTGCCACCATGTACTTAGTTTTTCCCTCATTAATGTGCAGTCCCAGTTTTTGTAACGCCTGCTCGATCTGGGTGAAGGATACCTGTACAGCCGATTCGGTTCTACCGATGATGTCGATGTCATCTGCAGGCAAGGACTTGGTGATAATATTCCCTCTACTTGTAATGCCAGAGTCACGGATTGCTTTCTCCAGCGCCAGGTTGAAGAGGAGGCAGGCCAGACCATCCCGTAGTCGGAGTCCATTAAAGATGCTTATTGGCTTGGACAGCAATCCCACTATTTTTACTTGACTAGTTACGTTGGTCATGGTCAACGTATAAAGTCGTATCAATTTGTTTGGAATGCCGAACTCTCTCATGGCATTATATAGTTCTACCCTGGCTATGCTGTCGTAGGCGGCCTTAAAGTCTATAAATAGATGATAAAATGGAATCTTAAATTCCTGACATTTTTCCATCGCCTGCCTAAGGGTGAATATCTGATCAATCCCTGATTTGCCTGGGATGAAGTCATACTGATATTGACCAATGATGATTTTAGCGTATGGGGCTATCCGATCTTGTAGGATAGAGGAGAGTATCTTATAGGTGGAACTCAGCAATGTTATATCCCTATAGTTGCTGCACACTGATATCTCCCTTCTTATGTATGGGGCAAATTATTCCACGACTCCAATCTTCCGACATCTCTTGTTCCTATATGTGCACCACCATCTCATGAATTACGTGATGTAACGCCGCCCCTCCTTGTTTGATCAGCTCAGCTGGTGTGCCATCAGTTTTATTTGATTTGAGCTTCCTTATGGCTTTTAATGTTTCCTCAATGCTTGGTGGCGGCAACATTTGTTGTTGGTCTTGCATTGGTGCATCGCTCCAGAATGCTAGATTCATCATCATCATCGGCACTACAACCGGGATCCGGTCTTGTCCTTATTTAGCAAGTCTCGAGGCTTGTTAAATTTACCATAATAATTTATTTTTACGGGCAAGGCTATAAGCCTTGCACCGAAAGAATGGTGGATTACCCTCTTTATCCTTGCAGTAAGTGCAGCGTGGTGTGTACCGCGTCATACTGCGGATTATTTGGTAGAACTTCCGCGCCTGGCGCGGACCTCTCTACTTTTCTCTATTTCACACACAAGGTTTTTTTCCCAGGCACTTTTCTTTTGTCTGTGAAGTCTTCTTTCAGATCTTCTGAGCTCTCTGTATTTCTCATCGCGTACCCGCGTCCTATGAGTCTGCTGCATTGCCCGGTATGGAACATTCTTATGTTTAGTCGCTAGTTTGCACTCATCATCAAACCAGTCGCTCCGATCTCTACGACTACTGCCTAAGATGTTTTGTTTGTTTTCGGTAGTAGGGTGGAAATCTTTAAAAGATTTATCTGGACCGATCCAGATGCATGCCGGTTTTTTACCGACTAAAACCCCCTCCCGCCAACATATATTCCCGTTGTTCTCCGCGGAATTTTCTTTTTAGATATTCCATCGCTGGGCGGGACGAAGTTTATCTGTTACTCCGCTTGTCGCATCACAACTACCGCATTATGCCAAATAGAAGGTTAATTGCTACGGAGCATGCTTGCTTTGAGCTTAGCATGTATTCTGTTACTTCTATGAGAGTAACTGTCCGTCTCATATGTTTTTCCAATATCATTCGTGCGGCCTCGAATTTCACGCACTATGTGAGTACGTGTTCCGCATTTTCTATTTTGCCTTCGCAGTACACGCAGTATGGGTGATTGGCATACTTATGCTTGTGCAAGTATTGCTGAAAGCATCCGTGTCCTGATATCAGCTGGTAGTTCAGCTCGCAATGTTTTCTTTTCATCATGGTGTGGATCTATAGCGTTTGCGACGATAATGAAGAGCGTGTGATTCGAACCGACGCAATGGCGGTTAAAATCACTAAAAGGTGTAACTGAAGCCTCAACACAGCAGTCCACTGCCGCGGTTACGAACTCTATCATTATCCACAAGTACATTCAACTGCTGCGGAATTGTTATGTCATATTATGGCGACATTGATGCTTTACTTATTCGATTTTCTTTCGGTATTATTCTTCACTATTTGCTTGTGTGCTGTGTGATAATTAGTTGTGACCTCGTTCGCCGGCGATAATTTTGCGAGACTAGTCCGTCAACCTCACGCCAAGTAGCGGTTTCCTTAGCTGCAGTGTCAAGTGGTTTCCTCCTGGTCAAGACATTTATGGCATCTTCATTCCCCTCATGTCCGATTAGTAATATGCGGCTCCTGCCCATATGCGAGCTGTATACATTACATTGACGCTGGTTATCAACTTCTTTATGTGGGGTCGGGGTCCAGCATTGGGTAGCAGTCTTTATAAAATATTGCATACTCGTTATTTTGCTGGTTTTCCGCAGGTGTTCCTTGAAGGTCAAGGTGTTGTCGAGGGTAACACTAAGATATTTCATAGAGGGACTAGATTTGATGGCGTGTCCTTTTATTTCAAAATTATGGTGTTTAACTTTCTTGCAGCTGCTTATTCAAACTGCCTCTATCTTATGCGCGCTTAGTTTCAGTCCGGCTATATCTAGCCAGCATTTAATGCTCTGGATTGTATGGGAACAAATATTCTCCAGGCCTTTTAGAGTTTACTACGCCCACAATGAGTCTCATTCCTTCTGGTACATTGACTCTGAGCACACCATCATACATGATATTGCATAACAGCGGACTCAAATCAGACCCGTTGGGGTACACTTGCTGTTATTTTATATTCTTGTGGTCCCTTACCGGTATGTGCTGTGCTCTATCCGAGAGGTAGCTTGCTTTTAAACGCACTAAGTAGGATAAGACTGGTAGAGCGGTCAACACAATCTCACCGAGTTAAGTGCATTTTTAACGT
Source organism: Microdon myrmicae (assembly GCA_963931805.1). Taxonomy (NCBI): domain Eukaryota; kingdom Metazoa; phylum Arthropoda; class Insecta; order Diptera; family Syrphidae; genus Microdon; species Microdon myrmicae. The sequence goes on from OZ007500.1 coordinate 27,536,984, forward strand.
CCAGTGTCACCACAGCGCAGTATTTTTTGGTTTCTCCTAGCCATCGTGCTCTGGCTATCGCCTTGCGGACGAGGTCGTATATAACAGATAGGGTCTACTTCTTCTGAACCCATATTGCCATTCAGAGAGTCGCACTGTGTTCTGGGCGAATTGTTCTAAAGGAGCAACAATTACTTATTCAAGCAGTTTTCCTGTTGTATCTAGTATGTGTAACGGTTAGTAAGACGACGGGGCTTCTATTGCTTAGCTCTTTTAGGTATGAGAAGAAGCCGCTCTTTTTTTCTATCGTTGGGGGAAAATTCCTCTTTGGGGGCAGGTCATGAAGAGGCTGTTAAAGACGTATGATTTGTTAGGTAAAGCAGTCTTCACCACAGCATTTGAAGTTTCTATCTATTTTTTTTTTTATTATCCTTCTCTCGGGAGAGGCAAACCTATAGGGCCGAATGGGCGCCCCGAGATGCCACCAGATAACTGTTGCGTTCTTTTTGAACAGTTGCAGGTTGTAACGCTCCGGGAATACTAGCGTGGGAAGGGAGTAACGGAACGAATTTTGATGCAGGGATGTTCGCACCGTCAGGAGATGAACCGTTAATTGGTGCGATCCGTCCTGGTGTTTTATTATTGTTATGGGTGTAGCCATTCTTTTGCGGCTCTGTGTCTTCGCACTGCGGAACGAATCATGTCACTTTTACTCTTTTGGTTTTTACTACTGTTGTTGTGTAATGTTTTCACCACTGTCTTTTATGCGCTGCCCAGTTGGTTATTATCATATTCCTCGACTCCTTGCGTTTAATGACGAATTCTACATGTAGTTTGTGGGTATTTGTGACGATTTTTTGCTCTTTGTTGCAGGTAACGTGATCACTTACATTCCGCTTTTATTTCTGGGTTCGATGAACTAGTTTGGTATCATATGCTGGTTTTCTTTGTCATGGAGTGACAGCATCACATGCACTTCACTACTTCTCCCATGTGCATGTCAGCATTGAGCTCTCGTTACAATGGTATCTATACCATCAATTAAAAATACTAATCTTTGACTGTTGTTAACGGCTCGAGTAGAGACTGGCCTGTTCTGTTTGTCCAAGAACTTCTTCATTATATGCCTATATGTTAAAGTCTCCAGTAATTATTAGAAAACTTTTTTCTCTGTCATCTCCAGTTAATTGATTTAACAAGCTTCCAAACTCCTCTGTTCTCAATCATGATAGCAACGGTTGAAATGAATTCCTTTGACTTTGTTGTAGTCAAATACTTCCTGCTCTTGGGGTATTTTGTTCTTGCACTGTTCGTTTATGAGTGCACATCTGCGTTATTTTCCGTCACCGTTTGCGAAGGAGGTCTTGCGCGATTTCACAATGGTTTAAGTTAATTTTTAAACACTTAAAATTACTTATGTTTATTTAGTAGGGTTTTTAGTATACGTTCTCGGCGTCGCATTCCAATATCATATATTTAGGTTCCGCTTGACATCGCGTTGTTTTATGCCTCTTTTCTCGGCATTTTAGGTAGATTTCTGAGGGGTCTACCTAATATCTCTAGAAACTTGTCCATATTACCAGTGTCTGAAGCATCGTAGGGATATGATGTTTTCGTAAAGTACGTCTAACGCCCCTCCCAAGAAACCTCCAATTATCAAGTTGTTAGCACAAGGTAATCATAATTGCCCGTAGGTCAATCGCCCACATGTACCACGCCTCTACAGCTATCTCGAGACATGTGGATCATACGCACATGTTTCCCATTCCTGCATATCCATCTCATGACACATGGTTCTTAAAATCAAAATTGTCCGGCGATCCAAATGCTGAGTAAACACAATTAGAAAAACCTGATAGTTAAACTTATTATGACCAGATGTTGACTCCCTCCGTAAACCAAACTCGATAGATCGCAATTAAAAATGCACGACGAGCGCAAATATTCCGATTCATGTTTAGATGCTGCGTCATCTAGGTTTTCCTGGAAATCTTGAATAGAATTTGCTTTAAAAAAACCACTAAGAGTAATTATAATGTGGTTCCTATATTGTGGCACACAACATGCAATTTATCTTCCCACAGAAAGATAAAACAAGTTCATCATAAGATCACAAATCACTTCGATAATATTCGATCACAAAAGGAATATTGTAAAAGTGTGGAATTCCCCGATGATTTTGATCGCATCCTCGTCCAACCGGGTAGTGCTTTTCCCCTGCGTGTGTGCCTTGCGCTCCCAGGTGAACTGGGGGACCATATGATGTGAAAATAAAATCGGAGATTACTTGATGTCGATATTTGAAGCAGGCAATGTTGTTCCAATACGTAGCTAGCAAGTGTGCGGTATGTTCACTCTCTACAGGAAAATATTGTAAGAAAAAATACTTGTTGAATAAAATTTAAAGGTCAAATCCGTCAGATACTTTATCTTCGCCCTTTGGATTGTATTCAGCGTTGAGAACTTTGTTATGATACATGTCTGACTGTCATCAACGGTGGTAACCTCATATACGTCTTGACATTCGACCATCGTTGTACGTCACGCTGTACATTCCCCGATATCCTCGGGAGAAATCTTCGACTATATATCGGATGTATGGCTGATGGCCCGGACTGACACAGAGTTAAGTCATGAAGGTACCTTTTGAGATAAGGAATTCCGGAGGTAAACTAGCTTCCCATTCGGATCTCCGTGGGGACTATGTTTGGGGGAAATTCGTCATCGCGTAATCGGGCTCGTTTTCGAAGCACTATCGACGTTCGACTGATAACGGAATTTTGTAACATCAGGGGCATCGGTTTCACTAACACGAATGTAAACGCCGTCCACCAATATTTTCAACAGTGAAACCTGATATCCTAACCAAAACCCAGGTCGATTCGTCAACTGATTCGACATATCTTCGTTGCTCAGGATATGACTTACATTCAAGATTCTGTTTTAAGGGTGGTCTGCCTCTTCACGAGACGTTGGAACCCAATAACATGGACATCATGTGGTTGAGGGTTGTGCTGAGGAATTCTGTTAAATTTCTTTGTTGTCTTTACCGCTTCCCGAATGACGATCGACCGGCGACATTTTTCGAACATCTTTCACGTACCGTCGTCAGGGTACAGATCAACCACCCGGCTTCTGAAATTGTCGTCCTTGGCGATTTTAATGTACACAATTCCGGCTGGTTGGTGCATTCTAATACAACCGATGAGCCTGGGCGGCTTTTGGAGATATTCAATGTTAGCCGCAATTTGAACCTACACGAGAGCCGTATACCCGAGGTGATTCTGGGAACGCTCTGGATCTGCTTTTGACACCCGAGCCGAGCATTTATACTGTGGAAGTTGCTGCGCCACTGGGAAACTCAGATCACTGTTGGGTATCGGTCGCGCAACCACTTACATTTTAAGCGAATAACCGACCTAAGCAGCTTCGCCATGTATGGAGGTATGAGGCTGCCAACTGGGCCGATTTGCGGGATTTTCCCACATCCTTTTCGTGGTCGGAGGTGTGCTTTGTAGACTCCGATGTTAACGCATGCGCGAAGTCAGTCACAGAAATTATTCTTCTCGAGATGGAGATCTACATTCCGCATTCCATCAAACGAAGTTCTGCTGATAAGCCTTGTTTTGATAAAAAATGTGAGCAGATTATAGCGGCAAGAGATAGAGTTTTTAAACAATGTGGCCCCACTCTCACCGAAGTTAACGGGACGAATTTTGTTATAATCAGAAACGCGTGCAACCAAGCTATTGATACGGCGAAGAAGACCTACAACGACAGAGTGACAAATAAACTCCTTGCGTCCCTTCTGGTCAATGGCAAGGACTGTCAGCAATAACTTCGCTTCCTCTCCTCTTTCCCTCCGTTAGTGACGGGCAGCAGGGCACTAGTCACGAATTCAAAAGATAAAGTCAATGTGTTCGCGAATTCAAACCTCGATGCGGTCTTCAATGCGGGATGTGAGGTTCCACCTGCATACTATTCAACGCATTCTACGTGGACTGGACTGTAATAAGGCAACCGCCCCGGACGGAATATCAGCAATAGTCTTTAAGAACTATGTTCCAGAATTGTCGCCGGTTCTTGGCAGACTCTTTCGCTTATCTTATGCACGGAGGATATTTCCTACGTGCTGGAAAATCGCTCGAGTTCAGCCAATCTCAAAGAAGTGTCTCCCACAAAATTACCGACCGATAGCATTACGCTCTATGTTATCTAAGGTGATGGAAGAGGTCATCAATTCCGAGTTAATTAAGTTTTTGGAGTGCAACGGACTTCTGACTGATCGTCAATATGGATTCAGTGGCAGGCGGTCCACGAGAGACCTTTTGACCCTTATAATCGATTTATGGACATCTGTGATTGAGGAGCATTCGATATCTCCAAGCGTTTTGACCGCATCTGGCACGGGGCATTGCTGAGCAAACATCGTTCATACAGCTGGATGAAGAGCTTCTTCGAAAATCGATCGGTCCGGGCTGTTGTGGACGGCGAGTGTTCGGATCGGTATCCTGTTAATTCCGGGGTGCTTCAAGATTCCATTTTGCCTCCAACCTTGTTTTTGCTTCACATCAACGGTTTGTTGGAGTCAACGAACAACAGAGTGTTCAGTTTGGGGATGATAGTACGCTTGTTTCTTCTTTTTCGAGTGACAGGCCGATTAGTGCATCAACGCAGCACTAGCTGAGATGTACCCAGATCACTCTCTGACTCGGGATCTGGATAAGGTCCTGCAGTGGGGAAAGACCAATCTCATCGAATTCAATCCAACGAAGACACAATATGCAACATTCACAAAGAAAAGTGGATCATCGGTTTCACAGCTGATGATGAATGACCAGGCCCTCGAATTAAGGGATAGTATGAAAATGTTGGGCGTCATGGTCTGCGGGAATATATGGCGGCATAAACACGTGTCGGACATCGCTAGGTCCGCCTCAGGAAAGCAGAGTGATCATTTTAGAGCCAAGAAATATTTTACTCCGACTCAACTTTTTCCCCTGTAAAAATCCCAAATTAGACCCGCGCTCGAATATTGCTCTCATGTTTGGAGATCTGCTCCTAAACATACCCTCGACCTATTTCAGAGCATACAGAAACGAGCGATCCGCCTGATCGGGGAGTCAGCGCTGACATCGGGACTACAATCGCTATCACATCGGAGGCGCGTAGCCGACCTCTGTCTGTCTAACAGATATTATCACGGGTATTGTTCTTCGGAGATTCGTGGTATTGTTCCTCGCAATTTGTTTTATATGGGCTCCACAAGACAATCCGACGGATCGCACCAGTTTGCGATTCATCTCCCCACGGCGCAAACTTCTCTGAATCAGAACTCGTTCCGTTACAGAGTGGGATAGACGTGGAATTTTCTTCCGGAGCGTTACAACCTGCAACTGTTTAAGAACTGCAACGGTTATTTGGTGGCATGTCGGGGCGCCGTATCGGCGCCATAGGTTCGTCTCTCCTAAGGCTTGGCCTTGATGAGCTTTAACATACTAGCAAATATCTTCTCTAGCTTTTGTTACTAAAATGGTGTCCGAACACGATTTTATTTTTTCTTGCAGGCGATAAGTTTCAGTTTTGGGAGCCTCTTCAGCTTTAGATTGCGCATCTCCTATTGCTTCTATCTATCACTCGTCACTCCCGACAGTCGTTTTGTGCAGTTTTGTTTGGTCTGGCGAATTTTTATTACTCATGTTAGGTGGTATAGAATTTCGCCTTGTGCAATTGTGTGTTTCTTTCTTGTAGAGATATTTATAATGTTCTTGCCGGGATTTTCACAACCAATTTTCATCTTCGCTCATTATTTTGGTGGGTGGGTATACCTCCGCTTGTCAGTTATTTGGGGGCGATAACGTTTTCAGTGTTTCCCTAAGCTATTTTGTGCTTGCGCTTCAGAAGCGCTGGTTGCTCTAAGTTCAGTTTGCGATAGAAAGTAGAACTCACCTTTGATGTCCAAGTTTTCACTTCAATATCATTACATAATTTTTCACAGAATGCATAAACACATTCGTTTTTAGTATTTTCTAGGGCAATTCCTTGGAGGGCTTGGTGGGTTGACCCAGCGAAGGCTGGCAGAGTGGGGCTCCACCATGGCTTGGTGGAACCCACACCCATGCGTTTGTTTTCTTGGGGAAGCCGCTCGGCTGCACTCCACCCTCTTCAAGGTCTACGTCGTGGTAAGGATCGGTTGCTTCATCACTCTAAGGTTATTCCTAGGAGGGCGAGCCCGATCGAAGGGACGGTATTTCGCTCCATGATGGATTTACATTGGTCCACTTATGTCGTGGTACGGACCGGTTGCCTCGTCACTCTAAGATTGTCCTAAGGGGGCGAGCCGGACCGAGGGGAAGGTAGTCCGCTCTATGATGGATTTACATTGGGCCATTTACGTCGTGGTAAGGATCGGTTGCCTCGCCACTCTTAGTTTGTTCCTAGGAGGGCAAGCCGATAGAAGGGAAGGTATTCCGCTTTTGCGTCGCGGTAGGGATCGGCCGACTCGTCACTCTAAGGTTTTCCTAAGAGGTCGACCCCGCCCACATGTAATTGGAGTGTGGTCGCTGCTGTTGTGGGTTGGTGTTTAAATTTTGCTACGAGTATAAATTGAGTTGCAGGTCAAAGTTTTTTATTCGAAAAATATATATATTGGGGCCAACAAAATATAATGTTAATTCAAATAGTAATCGAACTGTTGAAGAAGAAGAGGACGCCTGTTCGTACAAGTAATTTCTATATCACGAAAAAATCGTAAATAATGCCATTACCAAAAACCTTAGTAAGTAGTATTTGTGGTACAATTTATAAAAATATAATCTTATTTGCAGGCTCTGTCGATGAATGTTGGGAACAGCTGTAAAAAAAAGAAAAGGAGAAGACGACGATGACGACAAATATGAATACTACGAAAATAGTAATAAATAATAAATAATTGTGCAAGACAATGAGGACGACAAGATTTCAGAGACTTCGTGTAGTCAGTCGATTGACTACCGGGAACAGGAAATGGACATTTTATAAAAAAGAGTAAGGAATCGCCGGTGAATATAAATCGCACAGCAGTAGGATGGCGATAACACCACTTGCAAAAATTTGCGAAGAAATAATACAGACACTGGAAGAGGATTTATGGATTTGGATCTAGTTGCGACAAAAAGGATGAGACACCTTCACTCCATTTTGCTACAAGCCACGTGAAATAGTTGGAAGAAATTCTTGACCATATTCCGGAGCTTGGCTGATGGACCTGGTCTCTCCTGACAAATGTAAAAAACGACCATATCTTCACTCGCCTGAATTACGATACCTGCTGCCTCAGTTACGACAATATAGTCACTAAAACAATCGGGGTGTCTGAAAATAACAACGAAAACGAAAAAAACAGAAAAATCAGTGCCATTTGATTTAATTATTTATTTTTATTGTAGGGATCACTTCTTTTAGTACAATACTACTTATTGGTCTGTAGGAATCCGAAATTTCAAGACCTCATTAACTCGGTTAAACTCGGAAACTACACAATTGTGAATGGAAGAGATATCATTTTAGTGTTGGGCATAAAATGATTCCACTAAAGAATACTTAGATAGGCACACAATTAATTGGTAAAGCCATTTTAATCACAAATAAGTACGATTTATCAAATTGGTTTATTTTTTTATATTTTTATTGAATCTTATTTGCTCGCTAACTCCAAAACTCGAACACTATAAAAAATACTAAAGTTTTTACAGTCACTACCACACACTTTGATTTCCGCAAATGGACTACCCTTTTCTTCTGTTTTTATCCCTTGTTCTTACGTTGGGGTTAACATCTTCCAGTGAGGGAATGCGAACCTCTACTCAATTGGGTCACATTTCGTTTAACAGTTTCGTTGAAATGCAATGTCCCCATTAAAATTAATTGACATACAAATACAAAAAAAGAGTTTCCATAGTTTAGAATTATGTAATGGTTTTTTAGTTTATGGTGTGATAAAAATTGGGAAAGGGGAAAAAATGAAAATCTTTCATTTGTTTCCATACTACTATTACTATTACTATTTATTGGCCTGACCGACTCGGCTACGCCATCATTCCCTGTCTTGTGCACTCTTCTTCCACTCTTCGTCCTCTGATCATACATTGTCTTCCCATCTCCATCGCGGCCCTTCCAGCGGTCTCGTTCCCGTTGGTCTCCCGTCATGAATTCTACGTACGGTTCTGCCGTTGCCCAATCTCACTGAATGCCCGGCCCATCTTAATCTTCGCGACCTGATCATTCTCATTATTGTAGGTTTGGCGTATCATCATCATCATCATCGGCCCTACAACCGGGATCCAATCTTGGCCTTATTTAGCAAGTCTCCACCGGTATCCGGTCCTTATCCGAGACTTATTAAATTGTCCATAATAATTTGTTTTTCCGGGTAAGGTTATTAGCCTTGCGCCAACCTTTCTCAGGATAGGTTTGGCGTATAACTCTTCCAATTTGCGGTTGTGCAGTTTCCTCCATTGTCCTGCCTCTTTATCATATCTACCGCCGAAGATACTCCTTAAAACTTTATTCTCGAATACGCGGAATCTGCTCTCTTCTCTCTTTGTAAGCGCCCATGTCTCGTATGTGTATAGAACAATCAGCATTAGTATAGTTCTATAGACACGGAGCTTTATATTGCGTGACAACAGCTTCGATTTTAACAGTTTGCTGACGGCGTACCAACTAGCGTTGCCGGAATGCAGCCTTTTGCTGATTTCCTTTGATATTTCGTTACAAGAGATCAGTGTTGTTCTCAGATATTTAAACGCTTTCGAGTTTTCAAATATTTTCAAATTTTCAGGTTATAATGCTCTGGGAACACTTGCGCGGGGAGGGAATTCCACAGCTTCCCCGCTCTGTAACGGAACGAGTTCTGATGCAGGGATGTTCGCTCCGTCGGGCGATAAACAATAATGCTATCTGCCGCTTGCATGATGATCTCATTGTTCTTACTTATAGTTCCTAGATTATCGCCCTAAATGGGAGCACATATGTGGCTCCATTTAGGGATAATCCGGCCATCTTGTCGTCTTGTACCTTTCTGATGACATACTCGAGCACAAGGTTAAAAAGACATGGTAAGAGGCCATCCCTCTGTTTTAATTTGTCGCGGATTTGAGAACGGCCGTGACGGAGATGGGAGGACAATGTTAGGTTTGACCTTGAGGAAATAGGATCGGATGGTCAAGCGTGGGAGCAGAGTACACAGGACAGGAAACGGTGGCGGAGTCGAGTCGGTGAGGTATTGAACTTCCGGGTTCCTACAGACCAATAAATAAATAGTAATAAAATAAGGACTGGCGCAAGACTAATGACCTTGCCCGGAAAAAAACAAATCATTATGGAAAATTTAATAAGCCTCAGGACTTGCTAAATAAGGCCAAGACCGGCTCCCGGTTGTAGTGCCGATGATGATGAAAATAAGGACATTTGTTACTATTTTGTATGTGGTTGGGAGCAATGATATTACTGTGTAGTTCAGGCAGTCAGATCTGTCGCCCTTTTTGAAAATAGGAATGACTATTGAGGTTTTCCATTCGTCCGGAGTGTCTTCCTTGTCTCATATTGTTTTGATTAATTGGTGAACCACCCGAGCGGTTGCTTCTCCTCCATGGTTCAAAAGCTCTGCCGGTATGGAATCGACTCGGGGAGCTTCGTTGTTTTTCAATCGATTTAATGGATTTACAACTTCGTTAAAGGATGGTTCTGGGATCTGTGGGTCGGCTGTATATACGTCTGGTTTCTTTATTTGTGGTTGATTGCGTATTAAGCAGGTTTTCAAAGTACTGCTTTCACGTTGTCACGATATTGTTTGTTTCTGTGACCAGACAGCCATCTGTGTCCCGAATTATTTTGGCTCGCCCTCTGTACCTGTATCTAATCATATTTATGCTGGCATATATTCCTCCGATGGTTTTTGCTCTGGTATTTTCTAAAATTCCTCCTTCACCCAGATCGAACAGGCGGCACAAAAACTGGGACTGCACATTAATGAGGGGAAAACTAAGTGCATGGTGGCAACTTCTGCGAAGAGAAGACCTAACGTTGGTCAAACCATCAGGGTAGTGGAGCACGAATTTGAAGTAGTGCAATTCATTAACTACCTTGGGTCAATAATATCAGCCTTATACCTAGGGTCAATAGTATTTTCTCTCCCTCTTCCTGTTCGCTTTGTCCTAACTACCAACTAGGTATCTCTCTTAGTAACAGGTGGATAAGACCACCACCATTTTTAGTCACCACCTTACACTCTGTTAGGGGCCTGTCCACCATTCGCCATAGGTCTTTCGACCATTGTTGTGAATTACCACCGTCTTTTTCCCTATTGTTACGGGTCGCAACCGTGCTTCTTTAATCACTTGAGGGAAGAGTTGCTTTGCAGAGAGTCAAAAAGGACGTTTTTCCTTTACTATTTATACCTGCACATTCCACGTATAAACCAAGATCACATTTCTTCTTATGGCCTCTAGTAACTTGATTAACTTTTAAGTTAACTACGTTTTTTTTTAAATTAAGTTTTATTTATTTATTGTAATTCTTTTTCTTGTTGCGACCTCATTCGTATTGGTCGAAAATTAACTCTGAAATATTCCTTTGCCACTCCCTTTATACTCGTACCCAAATTATCAAGGAAAAATCGCAAACGATGCATTTAATTCCTCTCCACTCAGCATCATTTCACACACAAGTCATTTATCCTGCCGGAGTTTCGCTCACTCGGCTTAGACCCATATTGAGTACAATCGTCCGACACGAGCCATTCGTTTCGCTTAATTGATATTTCACTTAATCGATCCACTTAAAGTGTAGTGACCTTGGTTCAAGCATATTTCGTCACTTCGAATCACCGGTGGCGATTCGTTATTATCCGTATGCCTTTCTTTCGTAGGCATACTCATTTTTAGGGAATTCCTTTAAACGAGTGCGTGACACCTGGCGTACGGTGTTTATCGTTCTCCGTACGTAGCATTTTTGCAGGCGTAGGCCAGGGCCCACGCCACCTGGTGCAGTGCGTGCTTCTGGTATTTGGATGTGAATGATGATATGGTATAGGATGCAAAAAATATACTCGTAATTAGATAGCGTGTAGGTTGGGGAATAACTGTGCGCCATAGGCAGCTAATTAAAGAGGAAACGTTGTGTGATATTATTACGTTAAATGGGATGTATTTTCTTATCTTTTTTCTTTTAAATTTACCTTGTGATGTTTATTATCATCTCCTTGAGTTTAATGTTGTTGTTTCTGCTACTGCTGCTTCTGTTGTTCGTTTGCCAAGACTTCAATGGTGGTGGATGTTGCTCGTAATTTCGGTTTTCCAGGTACGCTTCACGCCCTAAAAATGAAAATTCCACCCTGGTCTTTTATCACTGCTCAAACTTTACCTCCGGTATCCTTTTTGAAATTCGCCAGGTCTTACTTTCTTGAGCATTTTTGGTTGTTTTTTTAAATATATTTTTTATTTTTTTTATTTTATACATATTAAAAAAATATTTTTTTTTTCACTGTTTCTGATGTTTTTAGCCCCGGGTACGCTTTTTACTTATTCTTGTAACTGCCTCCGATTTTCAAGGTTTTCGACGTTATTTGTCGTTGTTGCTGGTGTTGCTATTGTTGGTGGCGGGGTCTACGGATTATCCCATTGCCGCCACCAATTTCGGTCATGGAGATGATTCCATTAAACGGTGGCCCGCAGGAAAGCAGAGTGATCATTTTAGAGCCAAGAAATATTTTACTCCGACTCAACTTTTTCCCCTGTAAAAATCCCAAATTAGACCCGCGCTCGAATATTGCTCTCATGTTTGGAGATCTGCTCCTAAACATACCCTAGACCTATTTCAGAGCATACAGAAACGAGCGATCCGCCTGATCGGGGAGTCAGCGCTGACATCGGGACTACAATCGCTATCACATCGGAGGCGCGTAGCCGACCTCTGTCTGTCTAACAGATATTATCACGGGTATTGTTCTTCGGAGATTCGTGGTATTGTTCCTCGCAATTTGTTTTATATGGGCTCCACAAGACAATCCGACGGATCGCACCAGTTTGCGATTCATCTCCCCACGGCGCAAACTTCTCTGAATCAGAACTCGTTCCGTTACAGAGTGGGATAGACGTGGAATTTTCTTCCGGAGCGTTACAACCTGCAACTGTTTAAGAACTGCAACGGTTATTTGGTGGCATGTCGGGGCGCCGTATCGGCGCCATAGGTTCGTCTCTCCTAAGGCTTGGCCTTGATGAGCTTTAACATACTAGCAAATATCTTCTCTAGCTTTTGTTACTAAAATGGTGTCCGAACACGATTTTATTTTTTCTTGCAGGCGATAAGTTTCAGTTTTGGGAGCCTCTTCAGCTTTAGATTGCGCATCTCCTATTGCTTCTATCTATCACTCGTCACTCCCGACAGTCGTTTTGTGCAGTTTTGTTTGGTCTGGCGAATTTTTATTACTCATGTTAGGTGGTATAGAATTTCGCCTTGTGCAATTGTGTGTTTCTTTCTTGTAGAGATATTTATAATGTTCTTGCCGGGATTTTCACAACCAATTTTCATCTTCGCTCATTATTTTGGTGGGTGGGTATACCTCCGCTTGTCAGTTATTTGGGGGCGATAACGTTTTCAGTGTTTCCCTAAGCTATTTTGTGCTTGCGCTTCAGAAGCGCTGGTTGCTCTAAGTTCAGTTTGCGATAGAAAGTAGAACTCACCTTTGATGTCCAAGTTTTCACTTCAATATCATTACATAATTTTTCACAGAATGCATAAACACATTCGTTTTTAGTATTTTCTAGGGCAATTCCTTGGAGGGCTTGGTGGGTTGACCCAGCGAAGGCTGGCAGAGTGGGGCTCCACCATGGCTTGGTGGAACCCACACCCATGCGTTTGTTTTCTTGGGGAAGCCGCTCGGCTGCACTCCACCCTCTTCAAGGTCTACGTCGTGGTAAGGATCGGTTGCTTCATCACTCTAAGGTTATTCCTAGGAGGGCGAGCCCGATCGAAGGGACGGTATTTCGCTCCATGATGGATTTACATTGGTCCACTTATGTCGTGGTACGGACCGGTTGCCTCGTCACTCTAAGATTGTCCTAAGGGGGCGAGCCGGACCGAGGGGAAGGTAGTCCGCTCTATGATGGATTTACATTGGGCCATTTACGTCGTGGTAAGGATCGGTTGCCTCGCCACTCTTAGTTTGTTCCTAGGAGGGCAAGCCGATAGAAGGGAAGGTATTCCGCTTTTGCGTCGCGGTAGGGATCGGCCGACTCGTCACTCTAAGGTTTTCCTAAGAGGTCGACCCCGCCCACATGTAATTGGAGTGTGGTCGCTGCTGTTGTGGGTTGGTGTTTAAATTTTGCTACGAGTATAAATTGAGTTGCAGGTCAAAGTTTTTTATTCGAAAAATATATATATTGGGGCCAACAAAATATAATGTTAATTCAAATAGTAATCGAACTGTTGAAGAAGAAGAGGACGCCTGTTCGTACAAGTAATTTCTATATCACGAAAAAATCGTAAATAATGCCATTACCAAAAACCTTAGTAAGTAGTATTTGTGGTACAATTTATAAAAATATAATCTTATTTGCAGGCTCTGTCGATGAATGTTGGGAACAGCTGTAAAAAAAAGAAAAGGAGAAGACGACGATGACGACAAATATGAATACTACGAAAATAGTAATAAATAATAAATAATTGTGCAAGACAATGAGGACGACAAGATTTCAGAGACTTCGTGTAGTCAGTCGATTGACTACCGGGAACAGGAAATGGACATTTTATAAAAAAGAGTAAGGAATCGCCGGTGAATATAAATCGCACAGCAGTAGGATGGCGATAACACCACTTGCAAAAATTTGCGAAGAAATAATACAGACACTGGAAGAGGATTTATGGATTTGGATCTAGTTGCGACAAAAAGGATGAGACACCTTCACTCCATTTTGCTACAAGCCACGTGAAATAGTTGGAAGAAATTCTTGACCATATTCCGGAGCTTGGCTGATGGACCTGGTCTCTCCTGACAAATGTAAAAAACGACCATATCTTCACTCGCCTGAATTACGATACCTGCTGCCTCAGTTACGACAATATAGTCACTAAAACAATCGGGGTGTCTGAAAATAACAACGAAAACGAAAAAAACAGAAAAATCAGTGCCATTTGATTTAATTATTTATTTTTATTGTTGGGATCACTTCTTTTAGTACAATACTACTTATTGGTCTGTAGGAATCCGAAATTTCAAGACCTCATTAACTCGGTTAAACTCGGAAACTACACAATTGTGAATGGAAGAGATATCATTTTAGTGTTGGGCATAAAATGATTCCACTAAAGAATACTTAGATAGGCACACAATTAATTGGTAAAGCCATTTTAATCACAAATAAGTACGATTTATCAAATTGGTTTATTTTTTTATATTTTTATTGAATCTTATTTGCTCGCTAACTCCAAAACTCGAACACTATAAAAAATACTAAAGTTTTTACAGTCACTACCACACACTTTGATTTCCGCAAATGGACTACCCTTTTCTTCTGTTTTTATCCCTTGTTCTTACGTTGGGGTTAACATCTTCCAGTGAGGGAATGCGAACCTCTACTCAATTGGGTCACATTTCGTTTAACAGTTTCGTTGAAATGCAATGTCCCCATTAAAATTAATTGACATACAAATACAAAAAAAGAGTTTCCATAGTTTAGAATTATGTAATGGTTTTTTAGTTTATGGTGTGATAAAAATTGGGAAAGGGGAAAAAATGAAAATCTTTCATTTGTTTCCATACTACTATTACTATTACTATTTATTGGCCTGACCGACTCGGCTACGCCATCATTCCCTGTCTTGTGCACTCTTCTTCCACTCTTCGTCCTCTGATCATACATTGTCTTCCCATCTCCATCGCGGCCCTTCCAGCGGTCTCGTTCCCGTTGGTCTCCCGTCATGAATTCTACGTACGGTTCTGCCGTTGCCCAATCTCACTGAATGCCCGGCCCATCTTAATCTTCGCGACCTGATCATTCTCATTATTGTAGGTTTGGCGTATCATCGGCCCTACAACCGGGATCCAATCTTGGCCTTATTTAGCAAGTCTCCACCGGTATCCGGTCCTTATCCGAGACTTATTAAATTGTCCATAATAATTTGTTTTTCCGGGTAAGGTTATTAGCCTTGCGCCAACCTTTCTCAGGATAGGTTTGGCGTATAACTCTTCCAATTTGCGGTTGTGCAGTTTCCTCCATTGTCCTGCCTCTTTATCATATCTACCGCCGAAGATACTCCTTAAAACTTTATTCTCGAATACGCGGAATCTGCTCTCTTCTCTCTTTGTAAGCGCCCATGTCTCGTATGTGTATAGAACAATCAGCATTAGTATAGTTCTATAGACACGGAGCTTTATATTGCGTGACAACAGCTTCGATTTTAACAGTTTGCTGACGGCGTACCAACTAGCGTTGCCGGAATGCAGCCTTTTGCTGATTTCCTTTGATATTTCGTTACAAGAGATCAGTGTTGTTCTCAGATATTTAAACGCTTTCGAGTTTTCAAATATTTTCAAATTTTCAGGTTATAATGCTCTGGGAACACTTGCGCGGGGAGGGAATTCCACAGCTTCCCCGCTCTGTAACGGAACGAGTTCTGATGCAGGGATGTTCGCTCCGTCGGGCGATAAACAATAATGCTATCTGCCGCTTGCATGATGATCTCATTGTTCTTACTTATAGTTCCTAGATTATCGCCCTAAATGGGAGCACATATGTGGCTCCATTTAGGGATAATCCGGCCATCTTGTCGTCTTGTACCTTTCTGATGACATACTCGAGCACAAGGTTAAAAAGACATGGTAAGAGGCCATCCCTCTGTTTTAATTTGTCGCGGATTTGAGAACGGCCGTGACGGAGATGGGAGGACAATGTTAGGTTTGACCTTGAGGAAATAGGATCGGATGGTCAAGCGTGGGAGCAGAGTACACAGGACAGGAAACGGTGGCGGAGTCGAGTCGGTGAGGTATTGAACTTCCGGGTTCCTACAGACCAATAAATAAATAGTAATAAAATAAGGACTGGCGCAAGACTAATGACCTTGCCCGGAAAAAAACAAATCATTATGGAAAATTTAATAAGCCTCAGGACTTGCTAAATAAGGCCAAGACCGGCTCCCGGTTGTAGTGCCGATGATGATGAAAATAAGGACATTTGTTACTATTTTGTATGTGGTTGGGAGCAATGATATTACTGTGTAGTTCAGGCAGTCAGATCTGTCGCCCTTTTTGAAAATAGGAATGACTATTGAGGTTTTCCATTCGTCCGGAGTGTCTTCCTTGTCTCATATTGTTTTGATTAATTGGTGAACCACCCGAGCGGTTGCTTCTCCTCCATGGTTCAAAAGCTCTGCCGGTATGGAATCGACTCGGGGAGCTTCGTTGTTTTTCAATCGATTTAATGGATTTACAACTTCGTTAAAGGATGGTTCTGGGATCTGTGGGTCGGCTGTATATACGTCTGGTTTCTTTATTTGTGGTTGATTGCGTATTAAGCAGGTTTTCAAAGTACTGCTTTCACGTTGTCACGATACTGTTTGTTTCTGTGACCAGACAGCCATCTGTGTCCCGAATTATTTTGGCTCGCCCTCTGTACCTGTATCTAATCATATTTATGCCGGCATATATTCCTCCGATGGTTTTTGCTCTGGTATTTTCTAAAATTCCTCCTTCACCCAGATCGAGCAGGCGGCACAAAAACTGAGACTGCACATTAATGAGGGGAAAACTGAGTGCATGGTGGCAACTTCTGCGAAGAGAAGACCTAACGTTGGTCAAACCATCAGGGTAGTGGAGCACGAATTTGAAGTAGTGCAATCCATTAACTACCTTGGGTCAGTAATATCAGCCTTATACCTAGAGTCAATAGTATTTTCTCTCCCTCTTCCTGTTCGCTTTGTCCTAACTACCAACTAGGTATCTCTCTTAGTAACAGGTGGATAAGACCACCACCATTTTTAGTCACCACCTTACACTCTGTTAGGGGCCTGTCCACCATTCGCCATAGGTCTTTCGACCATTGTTGTGAATTACCACCGTCTTTTTCCCTATTGTTACGGGTCGCAACCGTGCTTCTTTAATCACTTGAGGGAAGAGTTGCTTTGCAGAGAGTCAAAAAGGACGTTTTTCCTTTGCTATTTATACCTGCACATTCCACGTATAAACCAAGATCACATTCCTTCTTATGGCCTCTAGTAACTCGATTAACTCTTAAGTTAACTATGTTTTTTTTTAAATTAAGTTTTATTTATTTATTGTAATTCTTTTTCTTGTTGCGACCTCATTCGTATTGGTCGAAAATTAACTCTGAAATATTCCTTTGCCACTCCCTTTATACTCGTACCCAAATTATCAAGGAAAAATCGCAAACGATGCATTTAATTCCTCTCCACTCAGCATCATTTCACACACAAGTCATTTATCCTGCCGGAGTTTCGCTCACTCGGCTTAGACCCATATTGAGTACAATCGTCCGACACTTAATCGATCCACTTAAAGTGTAGTGACCTTGGTTCAAGCATATTTCGTCACTTCGAATCACTGGTGGCGATCCGTATGCCTTTCTTTCGTAGGAATACGCATTTTTAGGGAATTCCTTTAAACGAGTGCGTGACACCTGGCGTAC
Organism: Microdon myrmicae; assembly: GCA_963931805.1. Classification (NCBI taxonomy): domain Eukaryota; kingdom Metazoa; phylum Arthropoda; class Insecta; order Diptera; family Syrphidae; genus Microdon; species Microdon myrmicae. The sequence continues at coordinate 27,554,644 of OZ007500.1, forward strand.
GGTGTTTATCATTCTCCGTACGTAGCATTTTTGCAGGCGTATGCCAGGGAATTTCCCACGCCACCTGGTGCAGTGCGTGCTTCTGGTATTTGGATGTGAATGATGATATGGTATAGGATGAAAAAAATATACTCGTAATTAGATAGCGTGTAGGTTGGGGAATAACTGTGCGCCATAGGCAGCTAATTAAAGAGGAAACGTTGTGTGATATTATTACGTTCAATGGGATGTATTTTCTTATCTTTTTTCTTTTAAATTTACCTTGTGATGTTTATTATCATCTCCTTGAGTTTAATGTTGTTGTTTCTGCTACTGCTGCTTCTGTTGTTCGTTTGCCAAGACTTCAATGGTGGTGGATGTTGCTCGTAATTTCGGTTTTCCAGGTAAGCTTCACGCCCTAAAAATGAAAATTACACCCTGGTCTTTTATCACTGCTCAAACTTTACCTCCGGTATCCTTTTTGAAATTCGCCAGGTCTTACTTTCTTGAGCATTTTTGGTTGTTTTTTTAATATATTTTTTATTTTTTTTATTTTATACATATTAAAAAAAAATTTTTTTTCATTGTTTCTGATGTTTTTAGCCCCGGGTACGCTTTTTACTTATTCTTGTAACTGCCTCCGATTTTCAAGGTTTTCGACGTTATTTGTCGTTGTTGCTGGTGTTGCTATTGTTGTTGGTGGCGGGGTCTACGGATTATCCCATTGCTGCCACCAATTTCGGTCATGGAGATGATTCTGCTCGGGATGGAGATTTACATTCCGCATTCCATCAAACGGTGGCCCTCAGGGAACACTTATAAACGTCAGAGGCAAGATATTTAAAAAAGTTAAAGAGCTTAAATATCTTGAAACGATACTGACGGCCACTAACGAAATGACGAAGGAAATTAACAAAATACTACACTCTGGCAACGCTAGTTGCCACGCAGTCAGTAAACTGCTATAATGTAACATAAAGCTCCGTGTTTATAGAACCATAATCATGCCGATTGCTCTATACGGATGCGAAACATGGGCTCTCACAAAACGGGAAGAAAACAAATTCTGCATACTCGAGAATAAAGTTTTAAGGGATATCTTTGGCGGTAAATATGACGAGGAGGCAGGACATGCACAACCATGAATTGGAAGAGCTATACCGCAAGCCTACAATAGTGAGAGTAATCAAGTCGCGAAGATTAAGACGGGCCGGACATGTGGCGCGATTGGGCAACGACAGGACTGTGCATAGAATTCTTGACAGTAAGCGAACGGGAAAGAGACCGACAGGACGGCCGTGCCGGAGATGGGGGGACAATGTTAGGTTTGACATTGAGGAGATCGGATCGGCTGGTCAAGCGTGGAACGAGAGTGCACAGGACAGGGAACGATGGCGGAGTCGAGTCGGTGAGGTCATGAGCTTCCGGGTTCCTACAGGCCAATAAATAGTATAGTAATAGAATGTGAAAATGTAAATATGGTGCGTGTAAATATTTTTCGAATAAATGAATAAATTTGTGTTTTGTATACTTAATTGTATCATCATCATCATCGGCACAACAACCGGGATCCGGTCTTGGCCTTATTTAGCAAGTCTCGAGGCTTGTTAAATTTTGCATAATAATTTATTTTTACGGGCAAGATTATTAGCCTTGTGTCATGTTTAATTGTATACCTATTTATTTTAGCCGGTTTATCAGCGGAACAAATGCGGTGGCTGAGTTACTTCATAACAACGCAAAACCTAATCGTCAGCTCGCCTTGAAATTCAGCCCTTTTTTGGAGGTCTTTTAGTTTCTCAATGCCGATCTTTTACTCTCCCGTGACTGGCCATGTCGGTTCGACTCCTTATTTTGCCTATCACTAGAAGATGGTCAGAGTCGTGATCTGCTCCTCTGTACGATCTTACGTCAATGATTTTCGAATGCTATCTTTTGCCTAAGAGGAAGTTATCTATATAGTGTCGCGTTACACCGTCGAGTGATATCCATGAACATCGTGCTTTTCACTACAAGCTCTTTTGACGCTTCGAACGTGATAATTCGAATTTCATTGTCATCTGAGACGTTATGTAGGCTTTTTTACCTTTGGTTGGAATATAACTTCCTTTCCAATTTTTGCGTTGAGGTCCCCAGTGAAATTTCAACACCGAATGATGAAATTCCATCAAATACTTACTCATAGAAGGTGCCCTTCTTCGGTAGATTCTGTTGGGGCGTGTGCGTTTATAAGCATATAATCGTACCACGGGTTCTGTATTTTTAGCACCGACATTTGGTCATTAATGAATTTGACGTATTTTACAATGGATGTAATCTTATTATTTATGATGGAGCCGGTTCCGAGATTGTGTATGGGCACCTCCACACGTTAGTGTGATTCCGTTGCTTTCAATTATTTGGTGTGGGAGTCGGACAACCTGAGGGACGACGATGTCAACTTTATATTGTTTTGCATTCTCTATGACCGTTTGTATCGTTCCGGGTTTATATAACGTTCGGACATGCCACGTGCCGACGCGTATATATCGCTTTTTCCGTTTTTCCCTGTCTCTTTTTTGCCGAGTCGGTGCTTTCTTGATGATTTCTTTTCTTGTGGTAGTGTCGGCTCATCACACCTACGCCTACCCGGTTTTTGTGTGTTTGTTGTGTATATATTCTTCATTAATTTTTGTTCCCATGATTGGTGGGGTTTCAAATAGTCTGTCTCGTAATTAGGTCTGCTTACTGCTCCGATTCAACCCGGTGTCAGAGAGGCGCTGTTATAATACAGCCAGTATACACCTGGCTGCAAACTATCCGATGGGCACGGTGTACGACACGGGGTTCTACGTCGTCCCCACAAGTTCTAAAGGGTCCGCCGTAAATAAAACTGTTCACTAAGAAAAAGGAAATACGCACCCCGGATACAGTAGCGAAAGTAAATGAAAAGCACTGGATAGTCTAATGTAAAAGGTTCTTTTTATTTCAACAAATTTTTCGATGTTTAATTAGTGTTTGGCACTCGCTCGTCCAATACGTATATTACTGCGAACGGCAGACTGCGCCTTGCAAGTTCCACCAAAAACTGCTGAACTCCAGCAGAACGTCTTGGTCGACTCTTCAATGAAACGCGTTTAGTATTATTGACTAAATCCTCCTTTATTTGTACTGATTAACTTTGATTTCTATAGATTCAATGGATTCCGAACTGTTTCTTGAAGAAGGATTTACGAAGAGTGACAGCTCATTTAAATATAATTGAAATGTCAGCTGTTTGCTGACATTTGTTTGCCATGACGGCATTTCAGTAGTGCCTGTACCAGTGTTGCCATCGAGTGCTGCTCCGTCTCCAACAATTAGGTTACAGAAAACAGATTCGAATTACACCAAAGGTTCTTTTATTCACAACGAGCTTTTCGGTATTTAATTATGATGACAAATCTTACTGCACTTAACGTATGACATTGTACGGGAGGCACCAGCAAAATAATGTTTAACTTCATTACGCGCTTACTCGACTCGACGGGGTATATTCGCGTCCCCGTGCGCACCGGGGAGCGGGGGTGGACACGACCGGCTCGGTCGGTGGATGGAAAAGGACTCGGCGATGTCAATTCGCTAGGAAGGGAAATTCGGCCGGTGGTACGGGCTCTCTTAATTTAGGGTGTGTTTCATATTACAAGAGAAACGTGAAGTCTCTCTTTGGGGTAGGTAACCGGATCTCATAGAGGAGATCATGATGGTATTCATGTAAGTGAACATTGGTTCTTTCATGGGACACGGCCATGAGAACGAAGCTGAAAAATCAAAAGGGATAATGGGCGTCTATGAGATGTGAGTTCGGCTAAGTAAACAAGCCGTATCTCATTGGGTACTAATGGATTTCTGTTTGCTCATGCCGCGAGGTCACGAGAAGCGGATCCAGAAATATTGAAAGACAAAGAGATTGTGTAGATCATTGTCTATGATGTGCATTGCAGCTGTATTGATAGACCGCAATGCACATGGTGCTAATTGGTTTTAGCATATTCACTGAGAATCGGTGTTTATGGCATCGCTGCCCAGGGTAAGTACACAATTCATATTTGCGTTTGCTTATGCTATATGATTTGGTTTATGCCTTTAGACGCAAGATGCGTGTATTTGCTTTTCTCCCTTGGACAAAGGTCGCCAGCCAATGTATATGTAAGGAAATTTGTTGCACATATGGTGAGGGTGGGAATAGACGACGCAATGATCGTCATCCCTGGTTATGATGGTTACATTATATGTGAACCGAATTGCTTCTTTACAGGAATTCATCTAGGGAAAATGCATATGGTAAGATTGGGATTTGCCTGGTAACCGAAGGTGCCGAATTGGGTTTTGGATTTATGATCCGATAAGATGGACAGCATTTTTGTAGGGAATTTTGAATGCGAATTGGTGCATGACGGTAAGAATTCTCTTCCAGGAGCTTTCAGGTTATGCGTTAGATAACCTTGATGAGTGACGCATTTACAGGTGCTAATGCGATTGCATTAGCGGGAAACTATGGAGGTTGGGTTGTAGGTATGGGGGGTTTTTCGGGTAAGCTAAAAAGAACCCCCATTATATGTTACTCCTCGCTAGCCCGTGTGACATGGTTGATAATGCGAGAAGCTTAGACTTCCATCAGCATAGTCTGAATGATTCACTGTAATTTAAGCTCACCCACCACCTCAAGGTTTCTACCACGCGGGCGCATCTGTTTCCATAACATCAATATTTTTCGCACCTCTGTTGCGTCCGAAAACATAAATGCGTTCGAATAGTTTTTGTCATTGGGCTTATGTTGTAGGGAAGAACAAGGAATTGTGCCCTAACCAAGTTAGCAAGGTCATGCATTTTAGGGTGCCTATAGACTAATATAGTAAATGTTGTAAAATTCGTTGTGGAGAGTTTGTAACTTGAGTTTCTGCAGGCATTCAGTGCGTTGACTGCTAGAAGGACATAACACTTATAGCGCCAGATTTCACTCAGCCTCTCTGGATGACAGCTTATAAATTATTTCCCGATGGTATGGGTCTTTCACGCATGAAAAAAATCTTCTCTATTGTATATGCTGGGCCCCTATATAACCACAGGCAGTAATCTATTTATCGTTTTTTTAACATATCTGGTTATAGCTTGATGGCTTGGTTGTCCCCACATCGTGGTACAGCCATATACGTAGATTCACTAATAAACTTCTTCCACTGTATGGTATCTATTCTTCTTCAAAGACTTTACATTTATAAGCATACCATCCGTTATTTTCCCCTGTCTTCCCAGATGTCTGAACTTGACTAAATAGTCATCTCTTAATGAACTGGAAACGAGTGGTTTTTGGATTTGGCCTTTCGGATTTTGGACATGGTTTGACTGTGTCTAGAAGCCGTCAGCAGAGCTTACGTCTGACCATATATTGGTGGCTACGATAACCGTTTTCTAGTTAGTACGCCCAGCTTGGCTTGTATATTGCGAAGAGTTGCACTCGGGATAGGCTCAGCTACCTCTTTCTTTGGTTCGGTGACACTCAATGGTGTCACTTGGGAGCTTGCGTTTGACGCATTTGCAGGTCAACGTGCAGTATTTAATTGTTTGCCCCAAGTATTAACACCTGGGCTTTTCCGAAAATAGCGTAATCTAGAAAATGATTGTTGTTTTATAGCAGCAGATAGTGTTACTACGGAGAAATGATATTGAATGTTTTGCTGATTGGTCGTATGATTTGGAGTTTCTTGGCCCTTTCTACGGTATTTGGAAGTATATAATAGACTTTAACTTTGCTAGGATCTCTTTCGGCTCGAGGTATGTCGTTGTATCATTAAGTTTGTGGTAGGTCAGAATGTAGCCACGGCTTGTCGGAAAAAACATTCAAACGTTGATGGTCATTCGTTCCAAAAACATCGGAGTCAACAAACTTACCACATGCTTTAATTTGCTTGGTCATTGCCAGTTCTTGTTTATATTCAAGCGTGATATATTTATTTTCATTTTAACGTAATTGCTATTGATTGATATTATACCCCGTTCTCGGTGCGCATATGATAAAAAGACAGGAGATAAACTGTGATATGTTTACCTTTGTCCTTGCTTAGTGGTATTGTGCTAGAGATGCAAGCGGTTCTTCGTTGTTGTACTGATTTTTTCTGGCAGACATACCCGACTTTTGTTTCCTCTCCTACTTTGTTTTAGCGTGAAGGGCCAGGTTTCTAAACTGTCCGAGGTTTTGCTCGCCATGTATCTTCGGTTCGTCAACCTTGAATTTCGCCCTCGTCTCGTAGGCGACCTTAAGTTTAAGGCTGGAGCTTTGAATTCGAGATCTCCAATTAACATCCTTATATTAACAATATATATTATTATTACCGCTTCAGTAGCTCACTTATTAAACAGTTTGTGTGAAACATTTCTGCATATGCAGGTTCAGCTGACGACCATATGGCGGTCGAGCACAATTACTGAGCGGAAGGCTGGGTCCCAATGCCCAAAAATCCGGTGAAATATCACTCCCTTAGGCCATAGGCTCCTTTAAATGGTTGGGAGAAAAGTCTATACATCCTTCGGAACTTTGTTGATGTAGCCGATCAATAATAATATAGTATCCCAGGGCGCCGAATAGGCATTATCGGTTCGCATTTCCTAAGAGAAGAATGTAAAAAATGGAAAGCAATATATATACAGTTTTATTGGAAACAAGGAACATACCGGCGATGACCGATTCTTTCCCTTCTGTCTCGTATGTTGCTGCTTGTGATGGCAAGATCTGTGGTGATTTCAATAGATTACTCACACGCGACTGTAGCCAAGAACACAGCACCAAAAGAGAATTGGAAAACATCACCACCGTATACCAGAGATTCAGGTAATCACGACTTGTGTAGCGAGTTGAGATATCCTTAGATCGACGTGGCCGTGGCCTGATGCGTCGATTCAATCGTACCGTCACTGCGTTGAAGTTGACACAGTGTTTCTACGGACGGAGGAATGTGGCGATTCCAGCAGGTTACATACACGCATTCACAATTTTAAGTTCATTTAATTTCGGTGGGGCTAACGCCCCATTTCCTTGCATTTTTTTAAGCTTCTGTCGGGAGAGGCGAACCTATACCGCGGACGAGGCACGCCGAGATGCCGCCAAATAACAGTACCCGTGATAATATCTGTAAATCATAGAGGTCGGCTACGCGCCTTCGATGTGATAGCGACTGTAGTCCCGACGTCAGCGCGCCGAGTCCCCGATCAGGCGGATCGCTCGTCTCTGTATGCACTCAAATAGGTCGAGTGTATGTTTAGGAGCAGATCTCCAAACACGAGAGCAATATTCGAGCGCGGGTCTAATTTTTTTTTTCTTGAGATTTATACAGGACAAAAAATTGGGCCGGAGTAAAACATTTCTTGGCTTTAAAAAGATCACTCAATTTTCCTGAGGCGGACCTGGCGATATTCGACACGTGTTTATGCCACAATATATTTCCGCAGACTGTGATGCCCAACATTTTCACGCTTTCCCTTAATTCGAGGGCCTGGCCATTCATCATCGGTTGTGGAACCGATCTTCCATTTTTCTTTGTGAATGTTGTATATTGTGTCCTCGTTGCATTGAAGTCGACGAGATTGGCCTTTCCCCACTACAGGACCTTATCCAGATCCCGATTCAGAGAGTCGATCTGGGTACATCTCAGCTAGTGCGACGTTGATGCACTAATCAGCCGGTCACTCGAAAAAGAGCAAACAAGCGTACTATCATCCACAAAGCTGACACTTTGTTATCCGTTGAAGCAAAAACAAGGTTGGAGCTAAGAGAGAACGTTGAGGCACCCCGGAACATACGGGATACAGATCCGAACAATCGCCGTCCGCAATAACCCGGATCGATCGATTTTCGAGGAAGCACTTCATCCAGTCTCAAAGCTGCTGGGAAAGTTCGTGTGAACGAAGTTTGCTCAGTACTGCCCCGCGCCAGACGCGGTCAAAGGCCTTAGAGATATCCAATGCGACTGCCCTTGACTCATCATACCCCTCAATCCCAGATGTCCATATATCGGTTCTAAGGGTCAAAAGGTCTCTCGTGGGCCGCCTGCCACGGAATCCATATTGACGATCATTCAGAAGTCTGTTGCACTCCAAATACTTAATTAACTCGGAATTGATGATCTTTTCGATCACCTTAGATAACATAGAGCGTAATGCTATGGGCCGGTAATTTTGTGGGAGACACTTTTTTCGCCTCTTTGGGATTGGCTGAACTAGAGCGATTTTCCGGCAGTTAGGAAATGTCCACCGTACATAAGATAAGGAAAAGTGTCTGCCAAGAACGGGCGATAGTTCTGGATCACAGTTCGTAAGAAGTACTGTTGGTATCCCGTCCGGGCCGTTTGCTTTCCTACAGTCCCGTCCACGTAGAATGCGTTGAATAGTACGCAGACGGAACCTCATATCCCGCATGGAAGACCGTATCGGCGCGATCACAGGTGGGTCCAAAAGACCGGCTTTCAGGTTTAAATTCGCGGCAAATAAATTCAAGAATACAGTAGCTTTATCTTTTGAATTACTGACTAGTGTCCCGCTGCCCGTCACTAATGGAGGAAAAGAGGAGGAAGCGAAGTTATTGGTGACAGCCCTTGCCATTGACCAGAAGAAACGCGAACCATTTGGGCACTCTAGGAAGATTTTGATCACTCTGTCGTTCTAGGCCTTCTTCGCGGTATTAATCGCCTAGTCGCATGCGTTTCTGATTCTAACAAAATTCGTTCTATTAACCTCGGTAGGTTAATTGGAGCCAAATTGTTTAAAAGCTCTATTTTTTACCGCAGTAATCTGCTTGCATTTTTTATCAAACCAAGGCTAATCAGATGAACTTCGTCTGATGGCATGCGGAATGTAGATCTCCATCCCGAGGAGAATAATTTCTGTGACTGACGCCGTGCATGCGTTAACATCGGAGTGTCCAGAGCACACCTCCGACCACGAAAAGGATGCGAGGAAATCCCGCAAATCGTCCCAGTTGGCAGCCTCATACCTCCATATTTGGAGAAGCTGCTTAGGTCGGTTATTCGCTTGAAATGCAAGTGGTTGCGTGACCGATACCAAGCAATGATCTGAGTTTCCCAGTGGCGCAGCAACTTCCAAAATATAAATGCTCGGCTCGGATGTCAAACACAGATTCAGGGTATTCGCATAATCACCTCGGACATCCGGGTCTCGCGTAGGTTCTACCGCGAGTAGAGTCAAATTGCGGCTAACAGCGAACATCTCCGCTGGCCTACCGGCCTCGTCGGTTCTATTAGAATGCACCAACCAGCCGGAATTGTGTATATTAAAATCGCCAAGGACGACAATTTTAGAAGCCTGGTGGTTGATCTGTACCTAGTCGATGGTATGTGAAAGATGTTCGAAAAATGTCGCGGCCGACCGTCATTCGGGAAGCGATAAAAACAAAAAAGAAGTTTAACAGAATTCCTCAGCACGACCCTCAATCGCATGATGTCTATGTTATAGGGTTCCAACGTCTCCATCCTCTGGGAAGCCAGATCGGACCGTGTAAACACGCAGAATTCACCATTAAAACGAAATCCTGAATGTAAGTCGTATCTTGAGCAACGAAGATATGTCGAATCAGTTGACGAAGTCTCAGTTAGAATATCAGGTTCCGCTGTTTGGAAATATTGGCGGACGGCGTTTAGATTTGTATTGGTGAAACCGATGCCCTTGATATTACAAAATGCCGTTATCAGTCGAACGTAGACATAGCCTAGAGAACGAGCTTGATTGCGCGACGACGAATTTTTTAAAGTTCGGTTATTTATCCGAATATTTGCATGGTGTTCCCCCTGATATGTAAAGAGAAATTGATAAAGACATTCTTCCTCTATTCGTCGTGTGTAAATAATTAAATTTTTTTTATTAATTGCAATATAAATAAATTACATGGTAACTTAAATCTAATACTGCTACTACTGGGGCTTTCGGCTAGCAATTCCAATTTCCACAGTTCAAGTAAATTCAAACTTTTCACATAAGCTTTGCAAACATTTATGATGTAGTCGTGAGATGGCGCTGAAACATCATTGCTTTAAGTTTCCTCTATGGATCAACTTATACAAATTTTCAAATAAGGTGATATAACTTGAATAATTAAATATCATTAACCATCTTCTCGTTTCCTATCCGAAACTAGAAACAAACAATGTTCTGCAATTTTTCAACATTTTAAATGAGAAAAGGCGTTTTTGGGACTCTTCCCTTCAATAGATGTCGATAGTCTAAGGACGACGTTATACTTTTTAATTATGTATATCAGCATCATCATCATCGGCACTACAACCGGGATCCTGCCTTGGCCTTATTTAACAAGTCTGAGGCTTGTGAAACTTTCCATAATATTTTGTTTTTCCGGGCAAGGTTATTAGCCTTGCGCCAACTTTTCTCAGGATGTCGCTGCATGCATCGGGTCACTACTTGGCGGGGGTATTTGGTATAGTCAATGTCGTATCTCAAGTTGTACAGTGTCGATGTTCATGGTTCTGTTTATAAGGTAACCCATATTCATTGTTCAATGGTTTTGTAAATCATTTTGACGTCTAAGCCAGGATGTCTGGTGTAGAATACCATCAGTGTTGCTTTTTGTGCTTCATATTCCAGTTATATTTGTGGGCGGTGGAATACTGAACTCTTCTTATTCTTTCCTATATTGACTAGTAAATGATTAGAGTATCTGTTGAGATATAAACTAACCATTTTCAAAAGCTGATTATCCAATGTCACACCCTATTGCAATTAAAAAATGTCTGTATTATAACACCTGCGTACTTTTAAGGGCCAAACTATGTTAGAGACAAAGCTTGATTAGTTGGTAATTAAAATTGTAAAGTATTTTTTTATTAATATTAATAGATATTATTAAAAACGGTATGCATGTCTACAAATAAAGTGCATTCGAAAATATGTGATTTGCTTAAAATTGTCCCATGTTTATACTGTGCGCGTAAACAAAGTAAAAATATACAAATTACAAAGTTAAAATTTTAGCGAATGGCATATATCCTCTTGAAAAATTATTAGGTACGTTTTAAGGCCGACTTATTTTCAGTAAATTGGCATATGACATAAATCGCAATAATAAATGATAAAAAAAACACCAAATCTATGGTTTTGACATTGACAGATGAACAAAAGTTTAATCGTGCACTTCAAGTGCATTTCAAGGGTACATTTCAAGGGTGTATTCAAATAATTTTAAGGGTTGACTCAGCCGAAGTGAATGTTGTGACTAAACTATGGAGTTATCAAAACAAAAAAAAAAAAAAATGGGAGGCGAGAGGGCCGACTTTAGCGAGACAAGGACAGATGTGTCCTTCATCTTGTCTCTGACTTCTGGTCATCTTGCGATAACCAGAATCACCCACATCCGTGAGGATGTTGGGCTCGGTCTCGAGATATCTGAAAAGAAAAGAGAAAAGGGGGGTATCCAAGGATAGTGTGGACAGTGTTAGTCCGGGTGTTCTCTAACTACTTGTGTAGATGGATGGTGGGAAAGAAATCGTACAAGACCGGTAGGGCTTGGGTGCGGTAGTAAACGCAGCTCAGCTCTTTGGCGTCTGATAATCTGCGCTTTGGTCGGTGTGTATGTTTGTGTTTGTGCTGTCTTGTACTGTGCGTTCGTGTGTGTGGTTTGTTAATAGTAGACCCTATGGGATGGATCCAGGAATTCTCTATTATAGAGAGGAATGTTGTTGGGAAGGGTGCTTACTTCAGTTTTGTACTGAAGAAGAAATTGTGGGGGTTTGATCCGAAGAGAGCGAGAGAGAGAAGGGCCAAGAACGCAAGAGTCCCGTACAAGTGGGTTCTCGCTGTTCTGAATAATATGGAGTTATCTGGAAATAGTGTCGAGTATATAATATCTATTCGGCCCTCCTGTTCCGTTATTTTTTTTTTTCATTTATTTCGATTTTTTTTCTTAAACGCAGCAAGTTGTCCTCGTATAGATAAATTGCTGTTATGTTTGTTTATGCCTCCGGTTCATACGGTTTAATGATATTTCCTGGTTGTTCCATGATTGGTGAATTCTTTACACTACCTATCATTTGGGCGTATGACACACTAGGTGCCACGAAGTTATTGTAAGAACGAGTTTTCATTCGTTTCTCTTCTTCAACTTGCTTTTTTCTAGCTTCCAACTTTACTTTTAGATGTTGGTGTTTAGGGCAATCTCTAAAGTTACCAGGATGGCCCGTATTCTTGCAGAGCACGCAGGATAATTTATTCTTATCCGGGAGCTGTTCTTTGCCCAACGGGCATTCCCCAATAATGTGGTTGTGGTGAGGAACTATCGTGCCAAACACGGACACTCCGTTCATCTTCCTCCTCCATCCTACACTATACAGCTCCGGCGCGAATTGTCCATCAACGGAAGAAATAAATACACCGACAAGAGAACGAAACGCCGCCACGTTTGTTGTCCATATTAAACGATCGGCACCACCAGAAGTAGATAATCGAAACGCACTTTTCTTATATTTCACTTAGAACTTAATATTAATATTAAATTGATTTTTATAACTTTAATACAAGATGAAAAACTTCTTTCTCGACACGTCTTCGTCGTGTCTACGCTTCTCCGCCGCGCGACGGTGAGCGGGAGTGGCACGACCGTGATGGTCGGCGGATGTAATTTGACTCAGCGATAAAAGGCTCGTGCAGAGCCGACTCGCTAATGGGGTGAGTTTGTGGTGTGGTGGTAGATATCCTTTCCACTAAGGATATCGTTTTTACCTACCACCAGAGAAACGTAAAGTCTCTCTTGGTGGAATAGAAAACCAGAATCATGGTGGTATGTGTGTGATCGTCCAGATCTGTGTTGTTTACTCATGCGCGAAGGCAATGGAAAAACAAAGCAGGCAGGTGGCAAGGACAAAGGAATCGGAGCGATCATGGTTTATGATGTGCATCTCGGCTAAATAAATAGACGACAATGCATCGAAGAGATGTGCTAAAAGCAAATATGGGACGAGGGCATCATAGAAGTCTTAGATGAGTGATGCCCTTGTGTAAATAGACGAATAGCCATTGGGAAAAGGTGCTTGCATTTGTATATGCAGGAAAACTCTTTTGTGGGAAACGGATTCTATATTTGCATTGTTTATGCTTTGAATTCAATCCGGCGGCTATGCGCGAAGTCGATGATTGTTTGGATATTAAAACAAAGGAACATTTCTGGGTAAAGTGCTTGCAGCTGTATCGATAGTTGCAAGTCATTGCAAGGCAGATTATATGGTTATACAATGACGGTTTGTATATACCATCTGTGTCAATTGTACATGGCATCTATGGTGACGCAAGTGTCGAAGTCTAGTGTGAAAATCTACGCTAATTGGGAATTCGGTTCTTGGTCGCTAATGTAGAGATGCATTGATACATGTATGAATGCCCTTGTGGGAGAAATTCTTACAAGAAATTTGTATGCGAAGAGATGCATGAAAGGTAAGGATTCTTTAACAGGGACTTTTAGATTATAAATTTGATAACCTAGATGCGTAAAGCACTTAAGGTGCTAATGCGCTTGCATTAGCGAAAACTTATGCCTATTGGGATGTAGTTATGGGGGTTTTTCAGGTAAGTGGGCCGTGGGGTTTGGCGGAACCGCCACATGGTCGTTTAGACGCCTTACACATCTAAATTGCATATTGCAATTCGATGCCACATGGCCGAAGCATTGATTATGGTGGTACCTTCTGAGATAAAGAATTCCGGAGGTAAACTAGTTCCTCATTCGGATCTCCGGGGGGGACAATACCAGGGGGAACATCATGCAAATGTTTTGATAAAGAACCAAACTGTAAACTACTCGTCACCGCCCGCGAAACACTGTCAACGTTCAACTAGTAAGCATTTCAACCGGTGCATCGGTTCCACCAATAGGTATGTAAACGCCGTTCGTTAATATCTGCAAACAGAAAATCCTAATATCCTAGCCCTAACTGAGACCTATGTCAACTTACATCCGAGATTTCGTTTTAAGAGTGGAGACTGCATCTTCCCCCGATCTGATTGGCCATAGGGAAGAAGAGTTAGGATCTAATAACTTTGACATAATTTGGATGAAAATCGTGCTGAAGAGTTATGTGAAATTTCTACTCTGTCTCTATCGCTCCTCGAATGACAATCGACCAGCGACACTTTTCAACCATATGCCACGCACCGTCGACTGGATACGAATCAACCACCCGGGTCCTGAGATTGTTGTTCTTGGCGACTTTAACGTATACAACTTCGGCTGGTTGGTACATTCTAAAAGAACCGACGAGGCTGGGGGGCTGGTCGAAGCGTTCCCTGTTAGTCGCAATTTGACCCTGCCAACACTTTAGATCTATTTCTGTCATCCGAGTTAAGTATTTTTACCATGGAAACGACTTTGGGAAAGTTAGATTACTGATTCACATCCGCTGTGCAATCGCTTACTTCTCAAACGAAAAACCAATCTAAGCAGCCTCGCTAAGTGTGGGATTTTTTGCATATTTCCTGTAGTCAAAGATGTGCTTTGAGGGGCTCCGATGTTAACGCATGCGCGGAGTCACTCAGGGATGTTATTCTTCTTCGGATGGAGCTTTATGTACCATATTCCACAAACCAAATTCATCTGACAAACCTTGGCTTGATAAAAAACGCGAGCAGATTACAGCGGGAAAAATAGAGCTTCAAAGCAAGGGCGCTCAAGTCTCACGGAGGTCAACAGATCGAATTTAGTGAGAATCAAAAACGCGTACAACTAGGCAATTGATACCACGAAGAAGGTTCACAGGGACCAACAAACTCCTTGAGAACCCAACTGGTTCGCGTCCATTCTAGTCAATGGCAAATGCCATCGGTAATAACTTCACTTCCTTCTCTTTTCTCAGGTTAGTGATGGGCAGCGGAGCATTGATTCACGAATTCGTTGTCTGTGAATTCAACTTTCGATGCTGGTCTTCTCGAGTCACCTTTGATCGCACCGGTGTAATATTTAATGCCAGGTGTGAAGTTCCGCCCACGAGCTATTCTACGCACTCTTCGTAGACTGGCCTGAAGAAAAGCAACCGGTCCGGATGGAACACCAGGAATAGTCATTAAAAACTGTGCTCCAGAACCGTTGCCGATTCTTGGCAACCTCTGTCGCTTACCTTATGTGCAGAGGTCCTTTCATACATGCTGAAAAATCGCTCGAGTTCAGCTAATCCCGAAGAATGGAAAAAAATATGTCCCACAAAATTACCAGCCAATATCATTACTGTCTATGTTATCGCAGGTGATGGAACAGGTAATCAATGTCAAGTTGATTAAATACTTGGAATGCAACAGAGTTCCTAATGATCGTCAATACGGATACCATAGCAGGCGATCCATGGGAAACCTTTTGACCTTTATGACATCTGGATATCTAATATACAATTGAAAGATGTGGTGAATCAAGGATGGTCGCATTAGATATATCCTAGGCTTTTGACCGTATCTGTAACGCGGCTTCATCCATATAAACTTTCACAACAGCTTTGCGACTAGACGAAGAGCTTCCTCAAGAATCGATCAATTTCAGTAGTTGTAGTCGATGTGTCTACGGATCTAATTTCTGTCAATTCCGGATTGCATCAGTGTTCTATTTTGGCTTCGATCTTGTTTATGTTTCATATCAAAAATTTATTAAAATCAATGGGTAAGAACATATTCAGTTTTGCGGATGATGGTACACTTATTTCGTCATTTTCGAATGGTCGGCCAATTAATGCATCAACATCACAGCAGCCAAATGGATTATCTGAATCAGGATCTGGATAAAGTCTCACAGCTGGGAAAGGCCAATCTCGTCGACTTCAAAGCAACGAAGACAATGACAAGCAAAAAGGGATCGTCGGTTCTACAGCTGATGATAAATGGCCAGGGCCTTGAATCTAAGGAATGCATAAATTTGTTCGGTGTCACGGTCTGTGGGAATGTATCTTGGCATGAACACGTATCGAACATGGTTATATCCGCCTCTAGAAAATTTAGTGATCTCTTTAGTACCAAAAAATATTTTATCTCGGCCCAACTTCTCCTGTATAAATCCCGAATTAGACCCGGGGTCGAATATTGTTCCCATGTATATAGCTTCTAAGCATACCCTTGATCTACTTGAAAGCATACAGAGACGGGAGATCCGCCCGATAAAGGACACAGCGCTGACATCTGGGCGGCAGTGCTATCACATCGAAGGCGCGTAGCGGACCTTTGTCTGTTTTACAGATATTATCACAGGGACTGTTCTTCGGAGACTTGTGGTATTATTCCGCGAAATTCGGTTTATTTGCGCTCCACAAGACAAGAATTCGTTGAATCCCACCAACTTGCGGTTCATTTTCCGACGGTACGCACATCTCTGTACCAAAACTTGCTCCGATACAAAACGGGAAAGCTGTGGCACTCCCTCCCAGTGTTTCCGGAGCGTAACAATTTGCAACTGTTCAAGAATATTTCCACCAGTCATTTAATGGCATCTCGAGGCAACGACACCATAGGTTCGCCTTTCTTGAGAGAAGTAAAATACAATGAAAAAAAATTGTCAAAGTGACCATCTTTAAAATGGACCGTCTCGGCCCGACGATTTGTGAAGGACTCTTGCAGCTCGATGGGTAATTTTTCAACTTCTTTTTACCCTTCATTTTATGGCCCATTATAATCAGGACATACTATCTATCGAAGTAATTTGTACATCCTTTAAGAATTAAAAAAAACTCGTTTTTTTTTCTTTTTGTGGTAGCTTATAATGTGTCGTCCCCACAACCGTTTTTGCGAAAATAATTTTATAAAAAAGTTACAGCATAAAAAGGTGACCCACCTTTTTACATGAAAATTGAATTTGCGCGAATTAACACCTCTAAAATATAACATAGTTAACACTCCTAAAAGAATAAGATAGTTAACAATCAAAACATAAAACACAGGTTCTTCAAAATCTGTTTAAACTAATGTTGGTCATAAAACACGAAAACGTGAACCATTGCATTTTAATAATAGAAACACATATGCTTCAAAACATGAAACACAGGTACTTCAAAACCTGTTTAACCTAATATATTTAAGTTCGAAAGATATTAATAGATTTAAGTTCGAAAGATATAAATAGACTGAAGTGCGAAATGTAAATGGCTGCCACAACAAAATTAAACTTAACCTAAACAACACTCTAATAAAACCCTCCAAAACCCTAAAATATCTGGGAATCACTTTTTCTAATAACTGGTCTTTTTCCTCCCACATTAAAAATTCCCTTCAAAAAGCCACAATTCAGCTTAATCTCTGTAGAAGAGTAATGTGGAAACCTAATAGTCTCTCTCACAAAGTCAAACTGCTCATTTACAAACAGATTATCAGGCCCACACTCACGTACGCGTGTCCATTGTGGTACCATATCACTCCCTCCCAAATGGAGAAATTACGAGTATTCGAAAGAAAATGCTTTAGGTATGTCTCTGGGTTACATCGTCGTCCTAACTCCTATAAGTACTATAGTAACGTCGAACTCTACAATACCGCTGGTATTGAGCGCCTCGATAGACGATTCCTCGAACTGTCTATCAAATTTATCGAAAACCTACAAAATAATCCCAATCCCATAATAACCTCGCTCTTAGAGAACCCTCTAGATATCAGAACTAACTACCCCAACTGTCTCCACACCAGAGCTATCTTCGCCTCAGGCAGACTGGTAAATGATTCAAACGAGATCATATACCACAACACCGAAGTTACCCCTAACCAGTTCAAATACTCTAACGTCCAACCATTTTCCAACATCCTACGTTTTTCCAACGAACAACCGGAAAGAAATACTCTTCCTCAAACCCATAACTGACCTCATTCCACATCCTTTAATTCATAAATCCCATTAATTATAAAACTTTGTTTTGTTTATAGCTCATTTTATAATAATCAGACTAAGTTAGGTTAAGTTATATTTATATTTATATTTAGGGTTAAGTTTAGATTAAGTAAAGTAAAAATAAGAAATTCCTGGTTTTCTGACCTTTTCCAGGAAGACAAAACCCTACTAAATGTACAAACACACATCTAGCCTGTAACTCTTAAAACATTGTTTGGAAAATGTATTATAATAATAATTACATGTAAGCAATTGTCACGAATTTAATTTTAAGTCACTGTATTACTTAAATGTACAAATTTTAATTATGGTTAATAAATACAGTTTAAAAAAAAAAAAAAAAAAAAAAATGTAAATGGGAGATCCTGTCTGACTACGGACTCGCATACACGTGCAAAAAAAACTCGCGCTAGCGTGTATATTACGTTAGCAGATTTGAATTTCTCACCTGTATGACCATATAAAAATATTTATTGTACTTGTCACCAGAGGTCGAAAATATGCTATGACTCAGTAATTTTTAGGCGAAACGCCTTTACATATCATGGTTTTAAAAAGTAGCGTCTATTTGTAGTTGACGTGCTGTGTTACCAATACTTTAAACGCGTTTTTCACGAAACCATGTTTTTCATATTGGTCTCCACGATATCTCAAAAACTACTCGATGGATCGGCTTTTTTTTTTATTTTAAAGTAAATTAAATTTATTGGAGATTGAACCTTAATCATCTATTATTCATAAATTTGCATGTAACAACTGTTTATAAAAACCGATCCAAAGAAAAAAAAGTGCGGATGTTGGAAACAATCAACAGATAGATAAAATATTTTTAAGAGAAGATGTTTGTAAATACATTTTTCTACACAAGAAATACTTTTTCATCCTACATTTTTCAATACGGTTTCTGTGTGTTACGAAGTAATTAATTACGGCGCAACGGACCTTCCCCTTTAAGAAACACTTTTTTTAGGCTTCTCAATCCTGAGATGTGCAGTCTGGCAAGAATTTTGTCTAGGACCCGTCATAGGTGCCTTCTGTAGATTACACAAGGAAACGAAATTAAAAAAAAAACAAAATTTATTCAACTTTCAAAGAATCTAATTTTTGTCTTGGTAAAGAAACTGTGGGTTATTCCTCTAGTGCACCAAGCATGGCCGCGGATTCAGCAGGAACACCACCAATATCGCTGTAAATTGTTTCTATCAGAAGGAGTAGAGCACACAGCGAACACAACAACTCTCCAAAGAAAAACACGCTGGAATAATTTATTCTTTTATTTTTATTTCAGTTTAATCTCTCGACATTAGCTTCTATTTTAAATACAAACACTGGAACTGTCTTTTAAATTATAGGTCGTTTTGTTTGTTCAGTAGTCTTGATTTTAATTTTCACTGCGCACTTGTTATTTACTGTGTGGTACACGAACTCTATGAATCAACGTCACACTCGTATTTGGCAACCATTATTTAAGTAAATTTATTCCTCTAAAATATTAAATTCATTCCCATAGAACGTATGTTTCTCGACAAACAACTCGACACGAAAACAAGCGTGTGTACGCTTAAGGAATTTAAATTTGACAACGGAAGGCGCGACAGCAGAGACTCGACGTCTCTCCACGAAGGGTGATAACATTTAACTCTTCCATGCAATCCACATCCGTCAGATTCAACGGTGGTGGATCACATCGATGTGGGAGGAGCGAACAGGTTCAACTTGGCGACGGCCAATGAGCGATCACAAAGGAGTTAAATGGGAGGATTCCCCATGTGTCCGTATAGGACAAGATCGATGCCCCTTAGCCTGCATATCGACAACGAACGATACCGCACCTGTTCAAACAAGTGGACGAGCAACAAGGGGCTGCAGGCATTGTGTTTATGTAATGCTGTTGTAGGCGATACATTCTTCGGTGACGATAGGTCGACCGAAGATTTAGGGTTTGTTTGATTTAGCCGTATGGCTCCGGTGCTCTAGAAAGGAAGATATTTTGTTGGCATTAAGTCAACAGAAATCTTGCCGAAGGTGGCAAAGGGCCAGGCTGGATGTTATCTTATTTGGGTTAATATGTTGGTACATGGATATGGTGGTGAGGAATTTGCCACCCATGGGAACCATGGACTAGCGTTGGTAAGCAAAACAAACACAGTGAGGTACTGTGTGTTTACTTTGATTTCCGGCAGGGTGATCATAGAGCATGAACGTGGGTATGATTGCCTAAACAACGATCATATTCATGCCCAAATCCCATGATCGGTTGAAAGCCGATAATAGGGAATTGGTCGCAAGTGTTTCGAACCCAAGGGTATAGGAGCAATGGTTCAATTATGGACCGTAGGAAGAATATCGGCTGCAGCTGTGTCCACAATACGCTGGCCAGCGTGTGTTTATCGTTTATTGGTGACAAGCTGAGCCGATAGGGGATATGAAATGGTTCATGTATTATGAACCAGAAAAATTCGATGCTATTAATGCCTGGTTTGCTTTCAGTGGTGAGGATGAACATGTCATGCACATGTATGAGAAAATGCTTTTTAGCATTGCGCATTGACATGTTCATGGATAAATGCTGGTTACCTGATTAGGTAACCAAATTAGGTTTCGGGGCCATGATGCATTGGATGCAAGCCTGCCCCGAGGTGGAAGTTTGATGTCACGGCTAGATGATAGTCTTGCCGTGGACTTATGTTTTCCGATGGGAGGTAATGCGGAGTAGCTTACGCTGCTCATTTGCAGGTAAGTAGAAAGACTTGCCTGGTAAGTGGGAGACAGGTAAAAGGGAATGGGTGGTTCTTTGGAAGTGGGTTAAAGAACCCCCACAAAACTGTATAATAAATTCTTGAAAATTGGAGATGGTGTTCTAAAACCTTATGATTGATATACCAATTGCTGGGTATAACAGAATGAGTTTAATACTAGGCTATTTATATACTCCTGCTAAATCTATTAGATCTATGAATATACATATGATATCTGGTGGTAATTTTCTTTTAAGAATTGTAATGCATGTACGCGCTTTATTTACCCTAGTTCTGATTCTCGCTATTTTCGTCAAGTTTGAGTTTCAACGAACAACAATTAATCCTTCTAACATACCCTTGCCCTGTGTTTCGATAGCGATTAGACATCCCAACTTATGGGAATTCACCAGATGATATAGCGTGCGGAATCCAATGTCCTCATTGTTTTGTGTTAACATTTTATGGCGTATTTGTTGGTCTACATCGAGAATGCACCGTAAACAGAGGAACCTCACAACCTATTAGCTGGATTAATACTCTCATTCCATTTACTTAAAACTTAGTGTAACCAGTAATTCGAACACTTATCCTATAGCAAAGCACTTATTGGCAAAGTGTGAGCTGTATCGTCTTGGCCGTATTTAAAAAAAAACTATTTAATAACATGGGAACTACATAAATGCCTTTGGATTGTCGTGCCATTCTACGTATGGCAATTATCCTCCTTGTCGCAAATTTCCTAAGAAAGCGACCACAATCACAACAGTGGTCTTCAACAGCTACTCGTTGTTCCTTCCATCATGAAATAATGACAGAATGCCGTTGATATGTAAATTATAGATCGTTTAATTTCAAAGACAATGCACTTGTCCGGTATGCGGGGACAATTAAATACTATTGTTCGAGTGGCATGCAAGTACGCACAGCCCTGCTATAGTGCACCCTTACGCTTAACAACGGAACACAACAGATTTAAAGGAGCCGACCACAATAACTACAAGTCCCAGTGAGGCAACCTTATTATATTCTCCGGTGGACCAGGAAAGTGATTTAGCATTAAACTTGTCAACTGGCCCTAACCTTCTTCTTCTGCGCAATAATGGGGCCACTTGATGATTCTAATGGATAATTCCATATAAATGCCAATTTCATGATTATACCCCGTTTGCATTGCAATTAAAATGCAGTTCATCACTTAATAAAACCCTCATATCTACTCTGCTTACCCATACCATCGGTCATCAAATGGGCGTGATGCGGCTTACAAACGTCACGAATGCCTCCCTGTCATACGATTTTCTTCACTTCAACACAAAAGTGCAGATATTTTATTGGTGATGAAACTACATAAGTGTACAGAGCTAAGCAGGGCTGATGCCATGTCGTTAACTTGTTACCATGTAAAACTCAAATTACGACTCTTACTTCTATGGATGGGTGACTGGCGTGTCTTTGGAGAACGTATTCTAGCAACGAGGTAGAAGAAATGCCCAAGAAGTGCAACAGAACAGCCAGCAAAATCTGCTCATTAAAGCGCGAAATTAAAAAATCAACTTGATGACAATGCAATGGTTAAATAAAAAAAATTATCGTAATACATTTGAATTAGATTAATGATTCACTTCCCCTCATTATTTGAGCTAAATATAGCGGAGAATATTCTGGGCAGCAACGTCTGTTTGCTGGGAACACTGTTCCAAATTTGCTTCTATTTCCTTTTTCTATCATTGCAATTGTAGATACTTAGACTTTAAGTACATATGTGACCGACTGCATACAGGTCATTGTGCAAAGTAAGTTCATTTCGATTTTGTATAGATCTTTGTGTCTTCACAGATATGCTAAAGTGTCGGATTCATCAAAATATTGTGATACTATGTCCGGTTTATAGTTGTTTCTAAAGATGGCAAGTTGAAAAAAAAGAAACACAGCGACAAATCAAAAGAACTAAAAGTTTTCAAAATTGACTATAGGGTAGCGCAAAATTAATCATCCAATTTCGTTTTTGAATTACTTCTTTACTCAATACAAAAAAAGATTTTGAGTGATGGAAATCTTTATTTGGATCTTTACAATTTTTTATGTTAAGTGGAAAAGATGATATCCGTCAAGTGGCTGTCGCCAGTGTTGATACACATTTGTACCCATTTTATCGCATTTTCCATTACTTTCCGCAAGATTTCCAGTGATAACTGTTCGCATTCCTGTCGAATATTCTCCTTAATTGTTTTTGAAAAATCCAAAAACAGTATGCCAAATGTCTTTGGTATCGTTGCCCAACAGTGGACACTTGTATGAACAGACATTGCCTAGGATTGTGATATATACACTTATTATTACTGATACACGCATCACAAAAAAAGTGGCGGCGATCAATTAAGAATCGTCCCAAATCTTGGGTAACAAAAAATGTACGAGGGCAGTTTGATAATTGAGCGACTTTTTGAATTTTCCGCACAATAACTTTCAATGGTAGCTGGTCCCGTCAACTGCCATCTATAAATAGACCACTGTTTGAGTAAGCTGCGTCATTTTGTTTGTGTTTGACAGCCATTGAAAGCAGACAACCTCGTGAATTTTAACGAAAATGGAAAAAAGTGAATTTCGTGTGCTGATTAAGCATAATCAAGGAAAATACATAAATTGGGCTACGAACTGCTACCCTTCTCTCGGGAGAGGCGAACCCATAGCGCCGAAACGGCGCCCCGAGATGCCACCAAATAACTGTTGCAGTTCCTTTTGAACAGTTGCAGGTTGTAACGCTCCGGGAACACTCTCGTGGGGAGGGAGTTCCACAGCATTCTCGTAACGGAACGAGTTCTGATGCAGGGATGTTCGTGCCATCGGGAGATGAACCGCAAATTAGTGGGATCCGTCGGATTGTCTTGTGGAGCGCATATAGAGCAATTTCAAGCATTCCCCAGATTCGAGGGCCTGGCCATTCAAATTCAGCTGTGGGATCGATGATCAACTTTTCTTTGTGAATGCTGTATACAGTGTCTTCGTTGCATTGATGTCGACGAGATTGGCCTTTCCCCACTGCTGGATTTTTTCCAGACACCGATTCAGAGAGTTGATCTGACTACATCTCAGGTGGTGCGACGTTGATGCACTAATCGGTCGTTGTCTCGAAAAAGAGGAAACAAGCGTACTATCATCCGCGAAACTGAACACTTTCTTATCAGTTGATTCCAACAAATCATTTATGTGAAGCAAAAATAAGGTTGGAGCTAAAATAGAACCTTGGGGTACCCCGAATTAACAGGATACAGATCTGAACACTCGCCGTCCACAACAACCCGGATCGATCGATTCTCGAATAAGCTCCTCGTCGAGTCGCAAAGCTGCTGGGAAAGTCCATATGAATGAAGTTTGCTCAGCAATGCCCCGTGCGAGATGCGGTCAAAAGCCTTGGAGATATCCAATGCGACCGCCCTTGACTCACCATGTCGCTCAATCGCAGATGTCCATATATCGGTTATAAGTGTCAAAAGGTCTCCCGTGGACCGCCTGCCACGGAATCTGTATTGAAGATCATTCAGAAGTCTGTTGCGCTCCAAATACTTAATTAACTCGGCGTTAATGATCTTTTTCATCACCTTAGATAAAATAGACAGTAATGCTATCGGACGGTAATTTTGTGGGAGACACCTTTTTCCCGTCTTTTGGATTGGCTGAACTCGAGCGATTTTCCAGCAAGCAGGAAAGGTCCTCCGTACATAAGATAGGCGGTAGAGTTTGTAAAGAACCAGCGATAGTTCTGGAGCACGGGACGGATAGCTTCCTACAGTCCAGCCCACGTAGAATGCGTTGAATAGTACGCGAGCGGAACCTCACATGCAGCATCGAAGACCGCACCGGCGCGATCACAGTTGGCTTCAAAAGACCGGGATCGAGGTTTGAATTCGCCAAAAATAAATTCGTGAACAGATTAGCTTTATCTTTTGAATTAGTGACTAGTGTCCCCGTGCCCGTCACTAACGGGGGGAAAGAAGAGAAAGCGAAGTTACTGCTGACAGTCCTTGCCATTGACCAGAAGGGACGCGAACCAGTTTATTGGTCGCTCTGTCGTTGTAAGCCTTCTTCGTGGTATTAATCGCCTAGTTGCAGGCGTTTCTGATTTTAACAAAATTCGTTCTGTTAACCTGGGTGGGATTGGAGCGCTACTGTTTAAAAGCTCTATTTTTTGCCGCTGTAATCTGCTCGCACTTTTTATCAAACCAAGGTTTATCAGATGAATTTCATTTGATGGAATGCGAAATGTAGATCTCCATCCCGAGAAAAATAATCTCTGCATGCGTCAACATCGGAGTCTCCAAAGCACAACTCCGACCGAGGAAAGGATGAGAAGAAATCTCGCAAATCGTCTCAGTTAGGGCAAGGATATCAGTTTTCGCTGTTTGTAAATATTGGCGGACGGCGTTTACATTCGTATTGGTGAAACCGATGCCCCTGATGTTACAAAATGCCGTTGCCAGTCGAGCGTGGGCAGAGCCTCGAGAGCGAGCCAGATTATGCGATGACGAACCTCTTAAAGTTCGGTTATTTATCATAATATGTTTATGATGTTCCCCCTAGCATAGTCCCCCCCGGAGATCCGAATGGGAAACTAGTTTACCTCCGGAATTCTTTATATCAGAAGGTACCATCATGACTTATCTCCGTGTCAGTCCAGGCCATCAGCCACACATCCGAAACACTGTCGAAGATTTATCTCGACGATATCGCGGAATGTACAGTGTGACGGGGTGGTATCTCACCTTGGGACCGACTACCACCTAAACCAAACTTTTCTCGAACCGATCAATCAGCCAAGCCCCGGAAGATGACCAGAGATTTCTCCCGACCATTTCACGGAGCCTATAGCTTGATGGGGGGGTATTTCACCGGGCGACAGGGCATTGGGACTCCACCTACCACTCGGCCTTTAGTCGCCTCTTACGACAACTCGGCCTAACTGTGAGTATATTCTAACGCCCTACTCACAGACTGGTTGCGTTAACTGCACCGTTGACTTGTTCAGCAAGCATACTGCGTCCCTGCTGGAAACTACTGCTCTCGGATAGGTTGTGTTCCGCGTTTTCTACACATCCCTGGCAAGACGGGCAGTGTGAGTCTTCCTTGTGCTTGAATTTGTGGAGGTTTTGTCTCAAATACCCATCTCCTGTCATGTGACATTGGGACATGTGACAGTCTGCCTCATCATGTGGTCTATGTGTTCACTTTTTGAAGTTCGGTATCATTTCTCGCGTCCATCTTTCTGTGACAGCTGTGTCCCTTTTCAGCTAAGTCTTTTACCTGGGATAGCCACCAGTTCGGCTTTGTACTCGTATGCAATGTAGTCTCGTGCATTCAGTTGGCGTAGCTTGTATATCTCAGCCACAGATCTCGTTTCCATTTCCGCGGCCGCTTCGGTGGACACTGTTCTGTAGACCCTGCAGCTTCTCTGCCGTACTTGTCTTTGGACGGATTTGTGGGGAGGATGTAATGGCACCGGCATGGGTGCGAGTTCTACTTCCTCCTCCAACATTATTTTAATGTTCCTCCGGGAAATTGTTCGCCGAGTAAAAGTAAAAGAACGAAACGAGTAAAAGAACGAAACGCCGCCACGTTAGTCCACAACTTTGGGTAAAACACTAGGGAAACGACGATTAAGAAAACACATCCAGAAACCGCTGCCGGGAAATGAAACACACTGTCTATTGGTGATCACCGTTTTTTTATTACTTTAATTATAACTTTGAAAATACTACACACTGAAACACACCGTAAAAAAATCAGCAATTGTACATTAGCACACTGGACTCCGCGAAGGAGCACACTCAGGGGTGTACACTTTCGTGCACACCGAACAAGGCATGATGACGGCTCGACCGATACGTTCAGTGGTTAGGATAAGACTCAACGATATTTTGCTCGTTCAGAGCTCACTCGCACGTCGTGGTCATGATGGTATATGTGAGAGAAGATCACATTGGTTTATTTTTCATAAACAAGGCCATAGGAATAAAC
This sequence comes from Microdon myrmicae, assembly GCA_963931805.1. Taxonomy (NCBI): domain Eukaryota; kingdom Metazoa; phylum Arthropoda; class Insecta; order Diptera; family Syrphidae; genus Microdon; species Microdon myrmicae. The sequence goes on from OZ007500.1 coordinate 27,581,251, forward strand.
CTGAAACTCAAGGACGGGGCATAATGGGCATCCAGGAGATGTGTGTTTGTTGAAACAAACGAATCGCATCTCGTCGGATGCTAATGGCTTTGTATTTGTTTATGTATCTAGTTCGTAAGGGACAAGATTCGGCGAATCAAAGGACAAGGGAAATATGACCTAATGCATAGTTCGGTAATGAGGGTCGGCTAGATAAATAGCAGCCGCTCATTAAATAGAAAATGTGATTCGGATACCTAAACGATATGAATTGTCTATGGTATGTGTGGGTTTTTGAATCTAGTCAGGGCGTCGGCAAGGACGCAGGGTTCACTAGACTTCCCACTCTCTGCTGCACAAACGATTGATGAGCGATTACTGAGCGAATTAACCACCGGGAGAACACAGCATACATAAAGAAAAACACTCAGTATTACTCGTCGTAAAAAATCCTTTTATTTACACTGAATATTGTTTAGTTAGTTAGTCCTTTAAGCTATCACCACCGATCTCTATCTCGGAATCTACCGGGAGGTAACACACGTAGTCGATTTTTCTTTAACGCTTTATTTAAATCACTTTCGGACAGGTTCCGAAGGGAGAAAAAGATGTTATAAATCCTTTGATTACCGAGCACCAATTGTTTACAAAAAAAAGAAAAAGATGTTATAAATCCTTTGATTACCGAGCACCGGACGTTAAGAGATTCACGTATATTCACATTATCCCGCGGACTTTACTGGACCTTTACAACTGCACGCAGCGGTGGCTAAGATCTGACTCCTGGAAGCCATACATATCTGCCAGATTCACGGTGTGGATTACATTGGTGTGGGAGGATTCTATACGTGTCCGTATGGGACATGTACGTTGCCCTTCAGCCTGTATATCGACAACGACGAAAATGCACCTAAATAAACATGGGCTGGTGCAATGAATTGGTATTATAGAGATATGCGATGGCGAAAAATCGTCGAAGGGAGAAATAGGTTTCTGTGTCTTAAATAAACAGAAACGCTATTCCGAGGGCCATAAATCTTGGATGACCTGCGCCTGAGAACGAAATAGGTTTTTGCTTCAAGATACACAAAAACGCTATTTCAAGGGTCACGATGATATGCACATCGTGTTTACTTAGGCGTTCATGCTAATGCCATTGTAGGCTATAGAGTTTTCGTGGCGATAAGCAAACCAATGGTTTGCTCGCCTATGACCTAGGCTATGGTAGCTTTTGTTTGTTTTACAGGCCGGAGCATCGTTAGCATGATTTGGGTTATGATTGTCTAACGTCAATCATATTAGTGCCCAAATCCCATGATCGGTAGATAACCGACAAAGGAAATTGGTCGCAACCGTTGCGAACCTTGGGACTGGGGCAATAAATGGATATGAACCGTAGCAAGAAACCATTGGTTTCAGCTATGTCAACAATTATGCTGACCAGCTAGTATTTATCTATTATAAATGCTGACACGCCGAGCCGATGGAGATATGGTACGGATCATAAACGGAAAAATTCAATGTGATGCATGCCTTAAGATTTAACTTTCAGGTGAAAGAGAATGAAGGGTAGCTTACGCTGCCCCAAAATTGCAGGTAGGTATGGTGGGTTTGGAAGGTGGTTCATTTAAGAGGATGGACGGTTCTTTGGGAATGTATTAAAGAACCGCTACATATGGATTGCAGCTGTTACGATAGCCGCAATGCCGATGCACATGGTGCTAATAGGTTTAAGACGCGAGATGCGTATTTGCTTTGGTTTGCACATTATGCGAGTCAGAGAATTTTATTGCTGGAAGAAAAACGTCGCCAGCTAAATGTATACATAAGGAAGTTTATCGTATACATGAATGAAGCTGGGAATAGGCGACGCAATGCTAATTATCCCTGGCTGGAATGGTTACATGATATGTGAACCGAGGGTTTTTCTTTTCAGGAAATTTATGATGAGGAAATTAAGAACTCTTACAAGGGATTTGTAAGCGAAGGAATGCTTGAAAAGGTAAGAATTCTTTTGCAGGTACTTTTGGGTTATAATAATTGGTTCTGTTTGATGCGTGAAGCATTTAAGATGCTAATGCGAATTGCATTAGCGAAAGCTGGTGCAGACCGGGTTGTGGTTATGGGGGTTTTTTCAGGAAGGCGAGCCGTGGGATCTGGCGGAACCGCCACAGATTTCATAGGTTTGGTATACGAGCTGTAGGTGGTTGCTCCAGCGCATATGGGAGCTGCGTATAAGAGGATTTGCCTGCTCATAGAAGCGGTAGTATTCTGTACGATCCGTTAGCCCCACCCACATTTGGCATCAGTCTCTGCAGTGGTGCGTGTGTTTTCGCTGCCTTCTTTGCTGTGTGGCGCATGTGGTGATTGAAACTCGGTGATCATGTATAAGCCCTCGATTTTTGTAGTGGGGCTGGTTTCGATTATGTGTCCGCCGACACGAAGGCCAGTTCGTTCTAATTTTTGCGACTGGACATCAATACTACCTCCGTTTTGTTTTCTACTAGTTCCAGTCCAGCATTTGTGAGATTGTGGCGTTTCTAACAGATACACACACAATATGCAAGCAAATAGTGAAGAATACCTGTTTGCGAACAACAGGCGTTGAACGCAACTTCCACGAACAATGGATATTGTTGTGGGCCTGGGTGATGATTTCAGGAACAGTGGTGTCTCCTGATGTGCAATACTGTTGATTCCGTGGGAGTGAGGTGGAATGACGTCAAGAACCAGGTGGTCTGGAATTAACTACTCTATAAACAATACGGAACTGTCCACCAACACGAGATATTCAATGGACGGCCAAAGCAATGGCGTCAGCAATACTGCTCAACTCTCTTGGCAGACACATGTGATGGTTACCGCTGACTGAAAACAATTGCATGTAATGAGAAAAAAGAGAAACGAATACCTTCCGTTGACTGCCAGCAGAACATCCAGAACGAATCCTCCTTAAAACTCGGTTGGTTTAGTGTTAATAAATATGAACTTTGTTTACTGATTATTTTGATTTTAACTGATTATCATTTAATGCGAACTGTGTCGGCCGAATGTTTAACGAAGAAGGGAAGGATATTGTCATTGATTTGATGACAGTTTGTTTGTTTTCTCCCTTGACAACCAAATAATTGATTCCGTCAGCTAGTTGCTGACATTTGTTATTCTGTTGCCACGGGTAGCATTCAGTTGCGAATTCGTTGGTTGTGTCGAGTTCGAATCCGCAACAACACCGTAAGGAAATTCAAATAAGCAAATCATCAGAGACGTATACCATAGCGATAACATAACAGTTCCACATTAGTTGAGCGGCAGTGGCCTGATGTGATTCGGTGATTCTGTACACTTGGGCGATTGCGTCCACTCTACTCCTTTTCGATCTGAATTCAGTCTCGAAAGGATGATGGTCTCCAATATTTTCCCATCTATGCTCAGCAGGCAGATGAGGCGGTATGATGATGGTTTTTGTGGTGGTTTTTTATCTTTTGGTATCAAGACTGGCCTCAGTTCCTTCCATCTTTCCCACTTGTACTATATATTGTACTAAATATTTTTGGCTGAGCCAGCAATCTTTTCAGTGCCCCGTTAGGATACCATCCAATCCTGGAGTCTTTGACCCTTTGATCCTTCGGGTGGCCTTTTTCATTTCCTCTGTGGTTACTGACTCCACAATATTTTTAGCTGGACCAGCATGATCCTTTCCATTACGCCGTTTGGTATACCATCCAGTAGAGAGATTTGAGCATTTGACACTTCAATCCTTCGGGCGGCTCCTTTTATTTTCTCTGTGGTTACTGATTCCATCACAGGTTGTTAATCTGCTATCATATTTCGAACACGGAGATTTTCGTCGCTCGAGGGTGGACCGGTCACGATGGTGTTCATCAGCTTAGGGCTTTTGGGTGCCGTGTATTTTATATTTCTTATAACGACGCATGACCAATTTACACGACCGCCCCGAACATTATTTTGGACTTCCCTCATTAGTTTCTTGTAATCTAAAGTTTTACTCCTTTTTATGGCTTTGGGCTCCTCGATAGTATAGTGGCTAGTATACCCGCCTGTCACACGAGAGACCGGGGTTCGATTCCCCGCCGGGGAGCCTGCGGCGCAAGACTAATGACCTTGCCCGGAAAATAAAACAAATCATTATGGAAAATTTAACAAGCCTCAGGACTTGCTAAATAAGGCCAAGACCGGTTCCCGGTTGTAGTGCCGATGATGATGATGGCTTTTTACTGCCTTCTAGCTTTCGTAAAGTAGTTATGGTTTGTTTCGTATTCGGATCCGCCTACCTTATGTTGTGTTTTTCGTTGCAATTTATGGCATTCGCCCCGGAGCTTGGAGATTTCCTCGTTCTACCTGAATGTGTTAGTTCTCGTGCCCTTCTTGGGACAGCGGCATCGCACACATCCGTCAGGTTTTCCATCAGTTGTGCTACTTGCTCTTCAGCTGAACCTTGTACCTTGCACTTTTAGATTCTCCGTCATAAAGTCAAGCACGGCCTTATCAAGCGTAGTGGTTTTCCATGCCCTGCGCTGGGCATTTGTGCTTTTGTGAATCGGGGTAGACATGTATATATGATGCACTCGTGATGAAGATTGTACCAAATATTGTGAATTATTATTGAACATGTTTATAGTTATAGAGGTATAAGGCCTCTTTTGACCTTCCTCTTTTGATTATAAGTACTCCTATAATCTGACTTCGTCAGGGCACATAAACCCGTGACGTGATAGCTTTTAATTTTCGTCAGGGCACATTAACCCGTGACGTGATTATTTTAAGTTTTCGTCAGGGCACATAAACCCGTCACGTGATTTTTGTTATTGGCGCCTGGTGATCCAACAGTTAATCGAGACTTCAACGATGTTTGAAAGCTGAAAAAAAGAAGTGGATGATCTTGCAATACCAAATGAAGTAGACGTTCGCGTCTCGACAAGTGAAAGAAGAATCACATTTATTTTCGAAATATTTTGCCTTATATACAAAAATATAAAAGAAACTTATTACCTAACAATTTCTTGTACAGTTGGAAAACAAGATTCCTTCCTCTGTACCTATAATAAAAGTATACAACTAGAATGGCGACGAGCATTATCCCTTCAAAGGATATACATTCTCTTACCACGTCAAGTGACGGGTCGAAACATTTTCTTAATTACCTACGTTCTTTGTTCATTTCATGTATCAATGCAAATCGATACCGCCGCGGCTGCATCTGGGAAAACCCTTAATGGAAATCCCTTTGCCTGCGTCATAAAAAATGTCCGCATCGAGGTCGTTTCATGAGACGGGAATTATCTGCTAAGATAATTGCCGTAGAAAAGGGAACCGTCATAAAAATTGGTATTGTGTGAAAAAGATACTTGAAAAATTGAAAAAGATAAATTGTCATCGCGTAATGATGTGCGATATTTGAAATGACACATGAAATGAACTTATCCTAAGAGAAATGATAACAATGCTTAAGTTAAACGTGGATACAATACTTAGGTTGATAACTGATAATAATGCTTGAATTAACATCCTCCCCCCGTTGAATGGTGATTCAACCAGTTGAGATGGTTTTACGTTTCTTCCTGGATGGTCCTTCCTGTGGATCTGTCTCTGGTTCAGTGTTATTGTTGTTCCGTGTTGCCGGCCCTGGATCCACCGTGATATCTTCGATTGGTAGTGGTGCTAGGGTGTGGATGGGACGGCGTAATATTCCCGTGACTGTCCGGACATCGACTACCCGTACGAGATCATCTTCTCCGGGATATGTTTGAACAATTCGACCTAACTTCCATTGTAGTGGAGGTGTATTGTCCTCTCGAATGATGACCATAGTGATAATTTCGACGTTGTGGATTTTCTGTTTCCACTTTGCCCTGTACTGTAGCTCGTGCAGGTATTCAGACTGCCAACGTCTCCAAAATCCGTTTTTCAGATGGGTCACTAATTTCCAACTTTTCATATGTTAATGATGCTGAATGCAGTCATGACTTTAGTAGATGCTTCCCAAAGTCCGCCGAAATGAGGTGCTCGGGGGGGGGGGGGGGGGGGGGGGGGGGGGGGGGGATGAGGTGAAAGTCTGTTCCCTGAGAGCTGCAGGATGCTGTTATCCGATTGAGCGCATACTGCGAGGCTAGCATTTCCTTTACTTCCTGCTGTTGGTTCTTGGCACCTACAAAATTGGTGCCGTTGTCACAGTGTATGTGTTGACAATTCCCGCATCTTGCTGAGAAGCGTTTGAGTGCTCCGATAAATCCTTCAGTGGAAAGATCCGTCACTAATTCCAAGTGTACGGCTTTCGTGGCGAAACAACAGAAAACGGCAATGTAGCTTTTTTGTGGCCGGTTTCCTCTTATCTTGAAATGGGTGTGAAACGGTCCGCAGAAATCGACGCCCGAGTTGATGAACGGTCTAGCTGGCTGCACTCGCTTTGCTGGAAGATTTCTCATCATTTGGTTTAACAATCTCGGCCGTGCTCTTACGCAGAATACACAATGCTGTGTGATTGATCTGGCTAGAATTTTTCGCTTGATGGGCCAGTATTTTTGTCGTCCTATCGCTAACAGTGCTTGTGGACCCACATGACGATTTCCAATGTATAATTCTGACAGGATTATCTTGGTAAGTGGATGCATGTATGGCAGCAGCATAGGATATTTCGCATTGTATGGTAGATTGGAGCTTTCTAATCTGCCCCCAACACGCAGCACTCCATCGTCGTCAATAAATGGGTCTAGGCCTGCCAGGGTACTTGTCTTTGATGGTTCCTTATATTGTCGAATGTGTTTTATATCATCCTTGAAATCTTGTAATTGCATTGCTTTGATGATGACTGTTTCTGCTTTTTCTAGTTCTGCCACCTGAAGAGATGACGTTGGTCGCGGTTGATCCTTCCGACGACTCCCTAGGCGCAAGATGTAGGCGATGATCCGTTTCAACTTTTTGAATGACCCACTGTAATAGATGGTATCGAGTATGTGAGTCGTTTCCTTTTCTTCTACGACGGCTACCATTGCCGACCGTTTGCCATCCACATCGCATTCCTTTATCTTCGTGTAATTTTGTTCGAAAATGGTTTTGCAGCGTCTTTCCTTCACTGTGGGATGGTTCTCATGCATGTCTATTCCGTCCTCTATTTCCCAATATTTCTTTATGGTGTCCTGGATACCTTCTTCTTCGGTAGTGTACATGCCGCATGAGACAGTTGATGCTGCTGGTTGTAATGTTTTCCCTGCTATTACCCATCCGAAAGTGGTGTTTTGTAACGTTGGTAGGTTTGGTCCTAACTTGATCTGCCCAATGGAGAGGAGCTGGAAGAAATGTTCTGCTCCTAATAACAGATTGACTCTCTGAATCAGGATCTAGATAAAATCCTGCAGTGGGGAAAGGCCAATCTTGTCGACTTCAACGCAACGAAGACCCAGTATACAACATTCACAAAGAAAACTGGATCATCGGTTCCACAGCTGATGATGAGTGGCCGGGCCCTCGAGGCTGGGGAAAGTTTGAAATTGCTCGGCGTTACGGTCTGTGGGAATGTATCATGGCATAAACACGTATCGGGTATCGCCAGATCAGCCTCAGGAAAACTGAGTTATCTTTTTAGAGCCAAGAAATACTTTACTCCGGCCCAACTTCTTCTCCTATATAAATCTCAAATTAGACCCGCGCTCGAATATTGCTCTCATGTTTGGAGCTCGGCTCCTAAACATACCCTCGACCTACTTGAGAGCGTACAAAGACGAGCGATCCGCCTGATCGGGGACTGGGTGCTGACGTCGGGACTACAGTCGCTATCACATCGAAGGCGCGTGACCGACCTCTGTCTGTTTTACAGATATTATCACGGGTGCTGTTCTTCGGAGATTCTTGGCATTGTTCCACGCAATTCGGTTTATATGCGCTCCACAAGACAATCCGACGGATCGCACCCGTTTGTGGTTCATCTCCCGACGGCGCGAACATCGCTGTATCAGAACTCGTTCCGTTACAGAGCGGGGAGGCTCTGGAACTCCCTTCCCACGCGAGTGTTCCCGGAGCGTTACAACCTGCAACTGTTCAAAAAGAACTGCAACAGTTATTTGATGGCATCTCGGGGCGTCCACTCGACGCTATAGGTTCGCCTTTCCCGAGAGAAGTCTAATAAAAAAAAAAAAAAAAAAAAAAAAAAAAAAACACATCTATGTGTTCTGGCTGGTTAAACCTTGGATCTGCCATGCTTATGTTTTCAGGTATCTTCCATGATGAGATATCAATCTCCTGAAGGAGAACTGATCTTGCTCAGAACGAACGCTTCTAAATGGGTCGAGGATTCATTTATTGTGGAGGTAAGTAGTACGTTTACCCTCCGTTGAGTCTGTCGCATGCTGTGTCCAATGCCTTGAATTCGCATATTTGTTCGACCTGGCCTCAGTGCTAACCTTCTTACCACTCTCTCGCTGATTAGATTGACCTGAGAACCAGAGTCCAATAAAGCCTTGCATTCGATTTGCCTTCCATTGTTCCCTGTCAACTTGACTCTAGCTGTGCCGAGTATGGTCCATGTTTTCATCGGACGCGATAAGGTCGTCGTCAGTGACACTGATGATTTTTTCGATATTGTCTCAGCTGGGGCCATGTCTTCCGAACATTGGTTTACCAGGCATTCTTTATCGTTTCTTGTTTGGTGCCGGTTCTGGTTGTTGTGCAGCAAGGTAATGTGTTTTAACCCACATTCTTTGCACCCACGTGATTGACACCTGGAGCTAAAATGTCCTGGTTTCAAGCAATTTCTGCATAGTTTGTTTCGCAGTATTATGCTGTTGCGCTCGCTGACGTCCATGTCTACAAACTGTTGACACTGGTAGAGCGAGTGTCTGAGTCCACATGCTATGCAGTTTGAACCTTGTTGACTTGTGGGGACTACCGATGATGTTAGAGATGAGCCGGTCTTTGTCTCCTCTAGTTTGCTTTATCTGTTCCCAATGGCTTCTAGTGATTGGAACCGTGCTTCCAAGAACCTCAGGAATTCTTCCACTCCTGGCATTTCCTTAGGGTTGATCAGACTTTGCTCGTATAGCACGTGCGTTGCGCGATCTAACTTTTTTATTAAGATACACATCAAGAGTGCATCCCAATCTGCCGTGTTGACACCCAGATTTTTTAAACCGAGAAGGCATTCGAGAGTGGTGTCATGCAATGCCTTCACATGGTTGCCGGTAGCTGAATTGGTAGGTTTCGCTAGTTGTTCGATCAATTTATTTACTAGAGCTCCGACCAGTAACCTATTGTTCTCATATCTTTCCTGGAGCATATTCCATGCTGCGCCATATTGATCGTCGGACGCCGAGAAGTGCCTTATTAATCTCTCGGGTTCTCCGGTTAGATTTGTCTTGAGGTACCACATTTTTTGGCACTTGCTTAGTGCCTGAGTGTGTACCATTTGGTTAAATAAGTCGGCGAACTGTCGCCATTTTGCGTAGTCCCCATCAAATTTGGGGATCGTAATTTTGGACAACTGAACAGTTGGCACTGGCGTTGAGTGTGCCTAAGGCTCCTTCTCGATTCCCTTGGTGTGTACCTCTAGCATTGTCTGTTGTACAATTGCTTCTAGGTCGATATGTTTACTTGTCTCATATCCGTTGACCGAAGGGTCTTCACATAATTCTCCAATGGTTTGATGAAGTTCTTCTAGTTGAACCCAGTAGCCGCGAATGGTTTCGGCGTTGAGCTGATAGAACGCGGTGGGTTGAGTAGTCTTACTCATGGTATCCCATCTATCGATCGCACGAGTAAGTGACTGCCCAATAATTTTGTGTCGGCGAATCAGCTTCGTTACTTCATCCTGATTCGTTGCCTCATCTGAAGTGATAGCTCTTTCTTGGGGGTTCTCTGTTATTTCGGCGGTGGGCGTTGTTTTGTTGGCAACCAGATTTTCCTTGAGTAACTGTTGCTCTAGTGCTGATTTCTGCTTTGGCCCATACTTGGCGACGGCACCTTCTGCCTGGCAGTCTGTTTTTGAGTTTTCTTATCCTCCATTGTGTTCTGCTTTCCGTAAATTTTGGGCAAAGCAGCCAAGTTGAATTTGTCTCGAGAGCGTTGGATCACGTCGCGGTCACCAAATGTTTATAGTTATAGAGGTATAAGGCCTCTTTTGGCTTCCTCTTCTGATTAAAGTACTCCTATAATCTGACTTCGTCAGGGCACATAAACCCGTGACGTGATAGCTTTTAATTTTCGTCAGGGCACATTAACCCGTGACGTGATTATTTTAAGTTTTCGTCAGGGCACATAAACCCGTGACGTGATTTTTGTTATTGATGCCTAGGCTCTTTTACCTATGCGTCCTTAGATTCGTTGGTGATCCAACAGTCAATCGAGACTTCAACGATGTTTGAAAGCTGAAAAAAAGAAGTGGATGATCTTACAATACCAAATGAAGTAGACGTTCGCGTCTCGACAAGTGAAAGAAGAATCACATTTATTTTTTTTTTTCAAAACTGTATTTATTTGACCAAAAATGAATAGTTACAATAAGTAATACAGCTAACTTATAATAGATTTGTTACATATTAAGTGTTTACATGTTATTTGTTAACATTTTTCAAACAATTCTTTTTATATGTGCTTAAGATTTAGTGGGAATTATATATATTGGTCTGGCGCAAGGCTAATAACCTTGTCCGGAAAAACAAATTATTATGGAAAATTTAACAAGCCTCATACTTGTTAAATAAGGCCAAGACCGGATTCCGGTTGTAGTGCCGATAATGATGATGATATATATTGGTAATTTTATTTTTCCTGGAAAAGGTCAGAAAAAACCAGGAACTCTGTTTATTTTAACTTAGCCTTCTTAAAATTACTTAACATAACTTAATCTAACTAAATCTAATCCTATTTACAATTTACAATATTTGATACTGCAATAATAGTGACAATGTGGGATTTCTCGTTGGGATTGCACATTTATTTTCGAAATATTTTGCCTTATATACAAAAATCTAAAAGAAACTTATTACCTAACAATTTCTTGTACAGTTTGAAAACAAGATTCCTTCCTCTGTACCTATAATAAAAGTATACAACTAGAATGGCGATGAGCATTATCCCTTCAAAGGATATACATTCTCTTACCACGTCAAGTGAGGGGTCGAAACATTTTCTTAATTACCTACGTTCTTTGTTCATTTCATGTATCAATGCAAATCGATACCGCCGCGGCTGCATCTGGGAAAACCCTTAAGGGAAATCCCTTTGCCTGCGTCATAAAAAATGTGCGCATCGAGGTCGTTTCATGAGACGGGAATTATATGCTAAGATAATTGCCGTAGAAAAGGGAACCGTCATAAAAATTGGTATTGTGTGAAAAAGATACTTGAAAAATTGAAAAAGATAAATTGTAATCGCGTGATGATGTGCGATATTTGAAATGACACATGAAATGAACTTATCCTAAGAGAAATGATAACAATGCTTAAGTTAAACGTGGATACAATACTTAGGTTGATAACTGATAATAATGCTTAAATTAACAGAACGAATGAAACTATCAGTTGAGTGACAATTTCATTATATGTATACTGAGAGAGATTATCCTTTTTACTTATTACTTAGTATTGAAAAAGCCTACAATTTCTAGTACGATGGGCTTTCGCCATGAAAATTAATTAATCCCAAGGCCGTAGTTTTGATAGTCATGTCTTATTACCTAGTTTTTCACATTCCTGTGCCTTCGTTTTGTGGAAATGTAACAGCAAAAATATTGGGCGTGATACCTTTACTCTTTGGCATTTTGCTGCAGTTTTCTGCGACGATAATTGGGTATATATTGGTTATGAGCTCGAGATACTCAATCGAGGTTCCTTAGCAGTATGATGAGATTTGGGGAGGAGTGATTTCAAAATCTACCGTTCAGGATTTCAGAGTTCTCAATAAGGAGGTCCTGAGTTGAATTTTGTATCACTTAAATTTGTTTAGGGATTCATTTTCCTTTTCCTTCGTTTCTCTTGCATTGTGTTACGCTTCTTTCACATTTTGGTCACTTTAGTTTTCCCTGTGACTGTGAGTTCCTGTTTATTAAAATATTCTTAAGTCGACAGATGTTTCCACTGCATGTTAGCTAAGCACGATACTAATACTTCTTTTCTTCTGAAACATCAGCTTAGAAGACGTATTGTTTTATTGAAATAAATAACTTGCCATGTGCACAATTGATTTTTCGACTTCAGATTGACTCCAAAGGAATGGCCCGCTACTCTGAATCTTGAAGGTGTAATTGAACTATTTTCACCTCCGTCCATCAGTTCTCCTTCTTTTGTCTATGCTTTTCTAGATCCCAGAAGGGTATCTACGTCTTAAGTAGGATATCAATTGGGAATTTAACGCCTGTCACAGAGCAAACTAATTGAGAGAACCGACATTCTCCCCAAAGCACGTAGCTGCGATGAGTTTTTCCGAAATCTTTATTCCTATTCGTTATAACGTAGTTTCCTTTCGGCCTTTTTGTGTTACGATATTAAATCAGTGCTAAGACCACGTAAATTCGATGACATTATAAATCATATGCACATCGTCCTGCAGGAGGGATTCACGAGGTTTCGACTTGCGGTTAGGCAGATGTAGACGAGCAGCATAAAGAGATATCAAAACACATATATTAATTAGTCTACATTGGAGGACGTAGGACAGGAAGCGTTACACACATGTCGCCATTAAAACCACAAGAAAACAATAAAAGCAATAAAAACCGAAAACTAAATATGAAATAGAAGCAATTAACCGTGGAACTCACGTCCATTGGGGGCATATAATTCACGCAGACACGCCACGAACAGCAGTCGTTGCAGCCCTGCTGCACGCACGCTGTTGTGTCTGTAGCTATAGTCAACTAGCCTGAGAGCCAGGGAAGGACACACATATCATTTGAAAAAACACGCGGCAAACAATTAATTGGAAGAATCACGTCTTCCTGGTGCCTCCCGGACATAAGGAGCAGATTTCCTGAGGAGGAAGGGCATGCTTCTTTTGTCCGTGCTCGACTCCTTTGGCGGACAATCAAAAAGAGCGCGTCACAAGTGAATTATGGATTCGGTACGTTACTTCGGTGTTAGAGGTCCCGAACGCGGCTCCTGATATGTGATTACATAAACACAACTCGGCTGTTATCGGGGGTGGTGGATTTCCTTATAAGACAAGGAAGGGTTTAGTTGCCTTATCAGCGGCGAATATGTTGTTTATTTCATTTTTTAAGGCAGTTTATAATCCTGCTTAAGAAAGCAATTAACATATGTATCTTCATTTATGCACGGGTTGGTTAAAAAAAAGTGAAGGTCCTCCTATTTGTTTCTAGAGAAAGGAAATATTCTTTTTAAATGAGATTGAATGAGTGGGAATTAGTACTCTGCTTGAGTAAAGCAGGTAAGCTGGAATAGTAGGAAAAATAAGTTAGTTTTTTTTTAAATGGCAACAGTTTTCGGGTAAAATGAGATTCCTTACTCTCCCCAGTATAGAACGATGGGTAGAGCAACTCAATCATGAGTAGTAAGTGTCTAGGTCAATAGAGTTTTATACCACTGGGGGTTGAAAATTAACTTATTATTTACTAATGTGAAAATGTAGCAGATTGCGAGAATGAATTTGATTATGGTGATTGCTAAAGCTTCTTTTTTATTCGAGTTAATCCAACTTAAAGCTACGAATACCTTAAAACTAAAGGTTAAGGGCAAAGGTAGGGGGAGCAAAGATGGCAAAGAAGGCCGATTTTAAGATCGTGTGTATTGCGGCTTTATGTATTACGAATTCCTCGGGGTTATGAAGGATGTCCTCCAAGCCTGAACAAATTTTCCTTGGAAGAGCGATAATCGAAAGGTATAAAAAAGAGACAGAAAGAGTTTGCGAGAGAGAGAAAGTAGGAGACAGAGAGAGAGAGAGAGAGAGAGAGAGAGAGAGAGAGAGAGAGAGAGAAAGGAGTGAGAGAATGACTGAAAGTACACTTTTTTGTGACTATGACGTGGGTACTATCTGAGTCAGGTCCGTTATTAAGATTCAATGGTATGAGAGAAAAGGAAGTTAAGTAAATGATTGACGCGAGTAGGAAGGGTAGTGTTTGGCAAAATACTCCGCAATGGTGTGTAAATCGGTTCATGATCTGTTCCTGAGGAAAGGGATATATGGCATTCATCGAAATTTCTCTAAGCCACTGTAATTTTTTCAAAAAATCGATTTTTTTATTGGCTTAACTAAACTTTTCAAAAATGTAAAAAAAAACTTTTTTTATACAATAGACAAAATTTTATCAGTTCATTTAAACCATTTTATTGAACATAGTTACGACGTATGATATGCGATGGGGGGTGAAAAGTTTCCGGCCTGACCTCTCGAATGTATACTAACAAAGCAATTGACCTGAAAATGTATATACAAGCTAATGAATTTTAGCATTATAGAATACAATCCCCTTTGTGCAGGCTCCACTGGTTCCATCTTTCGGCCCACTAGACCACCACAGAGAGTAATGGCAGGGCCGTCGATCATGCCCACTCGATAAATCCACCAGTGTATTCGCAGGAAGTACATTATAGGTATCCCCTCCCTGTGAAGACACAATCCCAAGTTTCGCCTTACCACAGCCGAAAGCCATTCGCGCAGTTCGCGCAGGACTCACTTCAAAGGCAATACCTGCCGGTGAATGAGGTGAGCCAGGCTGCTGGGGACTTGTTTGGTAGGTCATTCGACTCTACCCAGAACTTAACAGGTTAACCTCAGTATGCTCTGGTGGGCTACACACAGCACCCCCAGAATGTGACAGCTGCAGCCCTGCCCCAACCACAGGGCAGGTTTCTATCAACAGGACCTGGGGCCGCATTCGCACAACAGGCTGGCGGTGACCACTTCCACCCCAGCCAGCCAACCAGGTCCACGGCAGTCGGTCGGTGCACCCTTTGGCTGCTCGTATGGCCTGCAGCTTTTGCAACAATAAGAGGCACCTATACGATGAGTGCCTGAAAAGACGAAATACTCATTTCTGCCGGGATTACACGAAGTATGGGCACGATATGAAGGACTGCCGTGCCCACCATGTATCACCACAACGCAATCACTGACTTCTACCACAGAATAAGCCACAACACCACCCGAGGGAGTCCCAGAGGAAAACACGCCTGGGACCACACTTATCCTCTGCCAGCAACATCGAACCACGGGGTTTATAGCGTCCGATGTTGCTGCGAATTTTGTGGCCGTAAAGGTCATACGTGGGAAAGGTGTGGATACAGAATGAGGTGGAAAAAGACAACAAATTCCCGAACCACACCCATCGTAACATGCACCCCAGTTGCCACGACTGAACGTCAACGCCAAAACCCCCAGACCTGTATGGTCAATTATGGGTGTGAGGAGGTTCCCAGAAAAAAAACAAAGGCCACGGAGGCAAACCGAACACAGGCGGCATACGCCGGAAACCCCGGTCACAGCACCGTCGATCTGCTAGTTCCGAGTCTTCGAAGACTCAAAAGCAGAGCAGAGTGGGCGGGGACGAGGGCGGCAAAGGCCAAATGCCCCGGCCAGAACACCGCCGGCCCACGGCAGGTAAAAGCTGCTTCAATTCTGCCAGTTCTGAGCCTACTAAGGCTCAAAGGCAGACCACAAGCGAACCTGCGGACTCAACGAATCGGAAGCAACCCACGGGCTCAACGAGTCGGAAGCACCGACCCCAACACCGTCAACACAAGGTAGGCCGGGATCGCTCTAGCTCTGCTAGCACGGAGTCTACAGAGGCTCCAAAGCAGAGCAACAAATAACAAAAGAGCGGCCAATGGGGCGAGTTTTGCAGTCCACACACCCACACACGGCGGCAGTGTGTCGACAAAAAGCAAAATGGGAGCGGTCGGAAAACTCCCAGAGGTCGGGTCGGGAAACCCCAACCCGACCACACTAAACTCACAACTCAGCTAAAGTTGTTCTCATCTTTCGCCATCGAAAGTCCCGATTGTCCAATTCTCTTTGGACATTGGTCGTAAAAACACTACGCGCCTAATGGTGGACACCGGCGCTTAAAGCTGAAACCACTTCACCTGACATATGTTGTGGACGTGGAAAAATCCATCAGGGTTATCGAAAGACGGGTTGTTGGGCAACGACTTCCTGTCGAAAAATTACAGGTACAATGGACCATGTGGAGTTTCCTCGAACAACCATTAACCCCGAAAGCTTTTCCGTTGATTTTGGAAATAATACGACAGGGAGGGTTGAGCATAAGACACCCGAACCGGGAACCGTACCAAAGGGACCTGGAAGGTCCAGACCGCGGTCGGTCTTCACCCGGAGACCCTACCCACACAAGGGAGGGCTGCGAAACAATGCTGGACCCCGTTATGCCAACAATGTTGCTTCCCGAAGGCGCAAAATTGACGCCTTTTGGAAGAGAAAGCTTCAGTAGAACGTTTCACCAACCTTTCGGAGCTCGAAATCCTTCTGAGCAGACCGGTCAGACTCAAGCTTTTCTCTCAATAAATCTTTGGCTTTTATTAAGGACATTCATCGAGAGGAGCCATTAAATGAATCTAATAGGGAATTTTTAAGGCCGGGCCTAAGACTATAGGCACCAAACTGTAGGCACAAAATCATAAGCATAAACTATAGGGGCACACCAGCGCGCTCACGAAGGATGATTGGGCAGTGGAGTTGCCAGAACCAGGGAATATTCTGTAATTTTCCTGGGGTTGCGAGTTAACACGTCAACAGGACTCACCTCTGATGACGAATCGAGTGATCCCGTATCCGAGAACCAACCTTCGGAGGAAACACCTCCAACACATTAAACCACTGTTTTCGAATGGCAAGTCGTCAGATGAACTTACACATCTTGAAGGCGACTACCTGACGTGCACCAGTGCTAGTTCGCACCATAGCTTCACAAATTCACGTGGTCAGATAAATGCCAACACGTATTTGAGGCAAAAAGGGGGATATTGGTTTCGCCACCAAAATGGGTCAACCTTAACCACACCAAACCCCTTTAACCTGGGCACGGATGCGAGCCAAGAAGCACTCAGAGCCGTGCTATCTCAAGGGGAAATAGGCAAAGACCTATGCGTACGCCAGTCGCACCTGGAATACGGTGAAAGGAAGGACGTATTTAGCCGGATCGTGTGGGCGGTGCTAATTTACAATACTCTTCTAAAGCTCAATGATGGACAGGCCCTAGAGAGTGCAAGCTGGTGGTCTATCCCATGGTGTTCTATCCCATCTTTTCCTGCTGTATTATCCTTACTCACCAGATCTAGCCCCAAGTGACTTCGTTTTGTCCTTAATCTAAAAATTGCGCTCGGAGGACAGAGATTTTCGTCAAATGAGGAGGCAATCACCTTCGTGACCAGATGTTTTGCAGAGAAAAACGCCGAGTACTATTTGGACAGGTTAGAGAGATGGGAGCATCGCTGGGAGAAGTGTGTAGAGTTACAAGGAGACTATGTAGAAAAATAAAAATTAATTTTAAGAAAAAATGTCTTGCATCTTTGTTAGGTCTGAAACTTTTCAGTTCACCCTCGTATTACGTTGTTCCAAACTGCTGTCTGTTCGATGACTTGGATTAACCCATGGCTATAATTCGGTATCTTTTACATTTTTGCAATAAATTAGGGTTTTTATAGATTGTAAATATGATGGTATCCTTTCGGTAAGCAAATACTTCCGAGTATGCTAGAATATTGATCAAAGGTATGGTATTTCGATTTTTTCTCGCTTCATAAATTCTTCTAATTCTTGTAAGTTGAGTGAGTTTGAGTGATAAGTTCCTAGCTTGGCTGCAAATATGGTATTTAAAATAATTTCTAAAGTGAGTCTGGTTTCTGATAAGATGAAATCCATATGTTGCGTTCATGCTGTTTTCACGGATTCTCTTAATTTTTTATTTATTATTACCTGTTGATTATTGTTCTCTGTTAGCTGACTTAGGGTAGGCTGGATTTTGGATCCCAGACATCGATTTTAATGCCGTACCCATGAAAATTAGTGCTCTTCATATTTGCAGGTGAGACGCGTTTCACAGTTGTTCGCTTCTTTTTTGCATATTTGCCTCATGATTGGCCAAAAGTATTTTTCTGATATTTCCATTGAATTATTTTTGTGATTCCGGTGGGCTCCATTCTGTATTTCCTTAACTATCTCTAATCGTATGTCTTCGTTGGTGATATCCTTGACCGAATTCGGAGTGTGCACTATTTTATCGCAATTTAAATTATTCTCTAGGATTTGTCTTTAGTCATGCAATGTATTGCGTCCTTGTCGTCTGGGTTCATACAATTTTTTAGTGCATCCGTAACTTCGTTTAAATTGTTTATCTTTATATGGTATCTTTTGTATCCTTCAAATATTAACTCATTCTTTATTTCATTTTCATCAGACAATTCTATCTATATTTGATTCTTAAAATGATTGAACGGTTTCGCGACCGTTTTAATTTATAAACAGGTCAGTTATCTGTAGAATGTATTGACGAAGACGTTGAATTATCCAGTTGTTGTCTACTGACGGCATCAGCAACTATGTTCTCTCTGACTACTTTTGCTGCATCCCTTTATTTTTGCATTTTTTTGGGATATCGTATACGCGAGAGATTGGTGGTCTGTATAGAAATGTTAGAAGGAAGGCTATGCATTCTTCGCGTGCGAGGCAAGTTTAAGAACATAAGCCTCATAAACGTTCACGGGCCTACAGAGGAGTTCCCTGACGACGAAAACGAAGAATTCTACGAGAACGTCGAGCGGACCCTCAATGCCTTCCCAAGCTACGATGTGAAAATCGTTCTTGGTGATTTGAATGCCAAAATAGGTCGGGAGCCGGTTTTCAAGCACTACGCAGGTTCCCATAGCTTGCATGAGAACACTAATGACAATGGACCATGAGTAATCGAACTGGCAACATCAAAGAACTTGGTCGTTGCGAGTACCAGGTTTCCGCGTAAAGATATCCGCAAAGGAACCTGGGTATCACCTGATAGAGCCACTCGCAACTAAATTGACCACGTGTTGATAGATCGCCGCAACTCCTCGAGCCTCATGACGGACCGAACGTACCGAGGTGCCATCATCGACTCGGATTACTATCTTGTTGGTATAGTTTTGCGAGCGCGGATTGCCTTACGGAGACGTATTGCATCCGCAGGTCAGGTTCGACTCAACACGGCTGCCTTACGCATTGAGAACACCAGCAACACCTTTGGTCATGCATTGGGACTCGTCCTCAAAGAGCTCGATGGAGGGAGAGTAGGTCCTAGGTGCAGACTGTCGGGCGGAGAAGAGAAACTGACACGCCTTAAGAATACTGTCATTAGTACTGCCAACTCCATCTTAGGCAGTAGTCGTAGAGATCGGAGCGACTGGTTTGATGATGAGTGCAAACTAGCGACTGAACGTAAGAATGCTGCATACCGGGCAATACAGCTGTCTCATAGGACGCGGGTATGCGAGGAAAAGTAAAAAGAGCTAGGAAAATCTCAAAAAGACTCCACAGACAAAAGAAAAGTGCCTGGGAAAAAAAATCTAGTCTCTGAAATAGAGAAAGCTAGAGAGCGAGGTCCGCACCAGGCGCGGAAGTCCTACCAAATAATCCGCAGTATAACGCGGTGCGTGGCGCAAGGCTAATAACCTTGCCCGGAAAAACGAATAATTATGGACAATTCAACAAGTCTCGGATATAAACCGGATACCGCTGGAGAGACTTGCTAAATAAGGCCAAGACCGGATCCCGATTGTAATGCGGGTGATGATAACGCGATACACACCCGGCTGCACTTAATCCAAGGAAAAAGAGGATAATCTGATCACCGATCCTGAAGGCATTCTGGACCGATGGGAAGTGCACTTCAATGAATTGCTAAATGGTCAGCTCACAGAAAAATTGGAGGCTCCATCAACGCAGGATCAAGACCAAATGCTGCCGCCACCAAGCATTGAGGAAACATTAAAAGCCATAAGACAGCTCAAATCAAATAAATCCCCCGGAGCTGATGGCATACCAGCTTAGCTGATCAGCCAAGGAGGGACAGCGTTACATCACGCAATTCATGAGATCGTGGTGCACGTATGGGAGCAAGAGGAGATGCCGGAAGATTGGTGTCGTGGAATAATTTGCCCCATACATAAGAAGGAAGATATAACCGTGTGCAGCAACTGTAGGGGTATAACATTGTTGAGTACCATTAAACATCTTTAATGGACTCCGACAAGGGCACGGTCTGCCTCCTCTTCAACCTGACGTTGGAGAAAACAATCCGCGACTCTGGAATTACAAATAGAGGGATTATTGTCACCAAGTTCTGCTAGATACTTGCCTACGCAGATGTCATCGACATCATCGGTAGATCCGATTCGGGTGTACAGGACTTCCTCACCCAGATCGAGCAGGCGGCACAAAAACTGGGACTGCACATTAATGGGGGAAGAACTAAGTACATGGTGGCAACATCTGCGAAGAGAAGTCCTAACGTTGGTCAAACTATCAGGGTAGCGGAGCACGAATTTGAAGTAGTGCAATCTTTTAAATACCTTGGGTCAATAGCAGCAGCCGATAACAATATGAAAGACGAAATACGCGGACGGCTGATCAAATCCAACAAAGCCTACTATGGTCTATCAAGGCTCTTTAAATCCCGAAATTTATCCAGAACATCCAAGCTACTACTGTACAAGACCATGGTCTTTCCAGTACTCATGTATGGATCCGAGACCTGGGTGCTCAATAAAAGGCACTCTGAACTCTTAACCGCGTTCGAGAGACTATTCCGGAGACGCTACAACATACAGGGCAAAGTCTCCGCTTTCAACCCGGCGAGGGCCAGGACGATCCTTGTCCTTGTTCAATCCAAGTTGACATGCACTCTCCACGTGACACCCCTGGATAGCTACTTTGGCACCCGCCAAGTAGTGAACCAATACATGCAGCGACATTCTGAGAAAGGTTGGCGTAAGGCTAATAACCTTGGCCGGAAAAATTTAACAAGTCTCGGATAAGGACTGGATACCGGTGGAGGGACTTGCTAAATAAGGCCAAAACCGGAGATCCCGGAGGTAGTGCCGATGATGATGATGATCTTTTCTGGGTCAGTCTTAATTGACTTGTGCCCGATTATGTAACCTAGAGATTTTGGTCGATGAAAGTCATCGATGCCTCGTTGAAAAATGGCAGGAGCGTTTTTTAGTCCAAAGGGCATACGGTATAGTGCTCCGTATACAGCAAATGCCGTTTTTTCTCTATCTTCTTCCCGCATTTGTATTTGATGGAATCCAGATTCCAGATCGATTGATGAAAATACTTTTGCCTCTCCCAGATTTTGAATCGTGTGCGCTATATTCGTCATAGTGTATCTGTCGTTCAATTTCCTATAGTCAATCACAAGATGTTTTTGGTCTACCCGATCTGCGCTTAGGTCGTGTATGGTGTGTTATCAATAGACTCTATGGGATGGGTCGAGGAATCCTCTATTATAGAGGGGAATGTTGTTGGGAAGGGTACTTTCTTCAGTTTTGTACTGAAAAAGAAATTGTGGTGATCTGATCTGAGATGATCGAAAGAGAGAAGGGTCAAGAATGCAAGACTTGCGTACAAGTAGGTTCTCGCTGTTCTGAATGCTTTCGAGGTACTTGTATGCTAATTGTAGCAAGTACTCGTCGATACGGATAATGGATGCGCCTTCGTATAGGAGAGAGTTCGGGTAATGGCGTCCGTCAGGCCTTCTAGAGTGCTTGGTGCATCTTTTGAGGAGTTTTCTTTCGAAAACTCTAACTGTTTCCATTGGGGCCGAAGATATGTAGGCCCATATGGGGAAGGCGTACGATATTCCAGATCGAATTAACTGCTTATAGCAAAGAAATTTAAGTTTGGTTTCAACTTTGTTGTTCCACTTCAAAATGTTGTGCAGTTGCTGGGATCGAGCGAGGCCCCTTTGAAGAATGTGGGTCACATGCTTGATGAAATCCATTTTTGGGGTATAAATGACCCCAAGATATTTTATCCTATCCTGTGGTCTAATCGTAGTACCTCCTATTTGTATTCGAATATTCTGTGAATATCGAGAAGTGGGTTGGGAGTGTTTACTACTCAGAATTATAGCCACTGCTTTGGATGGGTTAAGTCGAATTTTCCATTGATTCTAATAGTGATACAGTTTTTCCAGATGGCGGTTGAGAGGATTTGTTGCGAGTTTAGAGCTTTTGGATGACGTATACACTAGGACGTCATTCGCATAGTATATCTGGTTTACTCTCCCGTCCACAGGAATATCTGAGGTGTAGATATTAAATAAGATGCTGCCTAGAATGGAGCCCTATGGTACGCCTGCAGCGGCGTTGAAAGTTCGGGAAAGCTTTCCATTCACTCGAACTTGGAAGGATCTGTTTAGAACGAACTGGTAGATGATCAACACAGCGTTCTACTGGGGCCAGTATTCAGTACTTTAAAAATGAGACCTTCGATCCAAGTCGTGTCAAAAGCTTTTTCAATGTCCAGGCTCACCGCAATGGTAGGTTCCTTATTAAAAAGGGGCACGTAGACGTGGTTTTGAAATATGTCGAGAGCCATAGTGGTGCTGTGCGCTCTTCTAAATCTAAATTGGAAATCAGGCATTAAATTCCTGGCACTGATAAACTTGTTTAGCTTCTCGTATATGAATTTTTCATATATTTTGCTGATGCAAGTGAGGAGCGAAATAGAACGAAGGTTTGAGGGGTGATACGGGGGTTTCCCAACTTTTGCTATTGGACAAACAATAGAATGCTTCCAAGTTTGGGGAAAGTACCCTATGTTGTAGGCATGGTTGAACAGAATGGAGAGCTTTATAAAGAATAAAGCAGAAAGTCTTCGCAACGAGTGGTACATCATGTTGTCGATGCCGGGTGACTTTTTGGGTTTTCGAGATTTAACTAGATTTTGTAGGGTATTTTGTGTAACGAAACCGTGACCATTATCACGTGTGTCATCGAGGTATGCAGTGTTAGTTGGGTTAAAGACAACAATTGGCTCGTCAAAGTTGTCTAATTTATTGTGAACGTTTGAACTAATGATCGCATTAGTATCCGGGTCGCCATCCTCGAGAGTGAGTCTGTGATTATTTTCAAAGGTCTCTCTGAAGATATTTGCATTATTGTGTGTGTTTGGCCCAGTAATACGAGAAGTGCCACATATCTTTTAAACATCATATGAACGTTCTGGTCTATCTGAATACCCTTCAGTTTGTCTTCGACTGTTTTGGACCCTTTGTTGTATCAGTGTACCAATATTGTGAATGATGGATCGCAATAATGGCTCCCTTTGCGTAAAGCGGTGTCGATATCTCATTCTGCAGAGCTTTTTACGCTCCCGGATGGACAAAGAGTGAAGTCGTCATGGGGGATCTGATAAGTCTTTTCAAGTTTGTGCTTCGGGACAAGAGTCTCCGAAGTTTCAACTAGAATCTCGTGAAGTCGTGCTGCAGCGTTATTTATCTCAGCCGTCGTAAGGTTCCTGTCAGTAGGAAGAGAGAGTTGGTGGAGTTTTTCGTTCAATGTAACATTGAAGTTGTCCCAATTTGTGCGCCCATAAGCCGGTATGTAGACCAGGAACCTGTGTAGCAGATTCCTTATATCGGGTTTTCCAATAGGGACTTGACAACTTTGAATTTAATTTGTGAACGCACCCTTTCGCGGTGACCATATGAACGAAGTCGAGTTCCATTCAAAAATGTTTTGATTGTACTTCAAGCCAATAATAAAGTTTTCGAAATATCTCAAATGGTTTAAAAAAAAAAGGTGTCAAGTCCCTACTGGAAAACCCGATATTAGCTAGGTTATTAACATGAGGGAAAATAACTTTGTGTTTATTTTTGCGTTTGTTCATTGTAGATTATGTCTTCTTCTTTGTATGGATGTTTTTACATGATAAGAGTGCATGGGAATTGTAGATTCGTGAATTTTCTCTGTGTAAGGACGATGAGTCATATTCCTTATGATTAGAGTCATGACATGTGATAATTCTTTGTATCAGAACGATGTGTCATGTTTTTTATGATTATAGTTATGATGTGTTAACTCGTGCAATCATATAATTGATACGGCGAAGAAGGTTCACAATGACAAGGTGACAAACAAACTGCTTGAGTGCCTAACTTGCTCGCTTTCTTCCTGGTCAAGGGCAAAGGCTATCCGCAATCACTTAGCTTTCCTCTCTTTTCCTCCGATAGTGATGGACAACGGGACAATAGTCACGAATTCACGAAAATTGAGATTACTAGATCTTAAAAAGAATATTTTTCACACTTTAAAATAATACAAATGTCTTATAGGAAGAATTTTCAAGGCGTTGAATAAACGAAAGCTAGGGTGTCTGGTCGGCTTTCGAGAAATTTTTGAGAGGACTAATTTCTGCAAGACCAACAGTAGTTGTATATTATTTGGCACATTCCAAACATGCGATTCCCGATTGTAACTAGGAATGGAATATACCATAATAAATTATCCTCAAAAGGCTTAGTGGAGCACACGTTTCAATATGGTAAAAAACACTTTTTCAAGGTATTTGCATAACGTGAAAAACTCATCCTAGAGTCAAAAGTAAGCCCCAAATATATAAATTCGTTTGCACTTTCTGTTAGAAAACAATTATTAGTACAGATTAGATTGTAACAGAAAGAGGACGAAACGTAACTACTTTAACAGTAGAATTTAATCAGCTTAAGTCTAAGGCATCTAGGTGCGTGGAAATACAAATTGGCTTTCAAGTTAAGCGAAGGAGATAAGTTGAAGAACATTAATTTAGTTTTAGAACTAATTACCGAACACAATTTGGTAAACCAGTGTCTCAACAAATTCAAATCACAGAAGTCCAGACTACCTAAACCATACGAGAAAGCAATAACAACACAAAAGCTGTTGGTGAGCCCCTGAAATCAAGAGAAAGAAGTGAATTAATGTCGACTAAAAAAAATTAGAGGACCCAACACGTAGCCCTGTGAAACAACTAGATTAAGGATTCTTTTCCCGCTCCTAACATCATCTATCTCCACTATTTCCAAGTACGGAAATTTCCTTAACAAGAAAGTATGGTTGACCATCTCGAACGCTTTGGTAATTTTAATAAACAGGCCAGCCATGCACTCCTCTTTGCATCCTTTCCGTGGTCGGATGTGTGCTTTGGAAACTCCGATGTTAACGCATGCGCGGAGTGAGTCACAGAGATTATTCTTCTCGGGATGGAGATCTACATTTCACATGCCACTAAACGAAGTTCATCTGATAAACCCTCGTTTGATAAAAAATGCGAGCAGATTACAGCGAAAAAAAATAGAGCTTTTAAACAATTTCTCATCCCACCGAGGTGAACAGAACGAATTTTGTTAGAATCAGAAACTTCACTTCTTCGTTACGAGCGACGTTGTGAGGTTAGTCACAAATTCCAAAGATAAAGCTAATGTGTTCGCGAATTTATTTGCCGCGAATTCAAACCTGGAAGCCGGTCTGTGATCGCGCCATTACGGTCTTCGACGCAGGATGTAAGGTTCCGCCCGTGTACTATTCAACGCATTCTACGTGGACTGGACTGTAAGAAGGCAACCGGCTCGGACGGAATTGCAGCAATAGTCCTTAAGAACTGTGCTTCAGACTTATCACAGGTTCTTGGCAGACTCTTTCACTTATCTTATGCCGGGAGGAGATTTCCTACCTGCTGGAAAATCGCCCGAGTTCAGCGAATTCTAAAGAGTGGAAAAAAGTGCCTTCCGTGAGATTACCGGCCGATAGCATTACTCTCTATGTCATACAAGGTTATGAAATCTGGAAGATCATCAATGCCGAGTTAATTAAGTATTGGGAGTGGAACGGACTTCTGAATGATCGCCAATACGGATTCCGTCGCAACGCGTCTCAACAACGTTTGAACGGCAACGTTTTGAACGCGTCTGGCATTGCTGAGCAAACTTCGTTCATATGGACTTTCCCAGCAGCTTTGCGACTGGACGAAGAGCTTCCTTAAAAATCGATCGATCCGGGTTGTTGTGAACGGCGAGTGTTCGGATATATATCGTGTTAATTCCGGGGTGCCTCAAGCATTTATTTTGGCGCCAACCTTGTTTTTGCTTCTATTACTATACTATTTACTATTTATTGGCCTGTAGGAACCCGAAAGTTTATGACCTCACCGACTTGACTCCGCCATTGTTCCCTGTCCCGTGCGCTCTCCTTCTACGTTCGACCATCCGATCCAATCTCCTCGAGGTCCAACCTAACATTGTCCTCCCATCTCCGTCGCGGCCGCCCTGTCGGTATCTTTCCCGTTGGCTTACCGTAAAGAATTTTGTGCACGGTCCTATCGTTACCCATTCGCGCCACGTGTCCGGCCCATCTTAATCTTCACGACTTGATTAATCTCACTATTGTAGGTTTGCGGTATAGCTCTTCCAATTCGTGGTTATCGAGTTTCCTCCATTGTCTTGCCTCCTCGTCATATTTGCCGCCAAAGATACCCCTTAAAACTTTATTCTCGAATACGCGGAATTTGTTTTCTTCTCGTTTTGTGAGAGCCCATGTCTCGCATCCGTATAGAACAATTGGCATGATTATGGTTCTATAGACACGGAGCTTTATATTACGTGATAGCAGTTTGGATTTCCACAGTTTACTGACTGCATGCCAACTAGCGTTGCCGGAGTGTAGTCTTTTGTTAATTTCCTTCGACATTTCGTTACTGGCCGTCAGTATTGTTCCCAGGTATTTAAATTCTTTGCCATTTTCAAATATCTTGCCCCTGATGTGTATGTGTGTTCCCTGAGGTCCACCTGCTATCGCCGTAATCATGTATTTTGTTTTGTCTTCATTTATTTCTAAGCCCACCTCTTCTGCCGCTTGCATGATGATTTCACTGGTTTTAGTTACAGTTTCTAGATTATCGCCCAAAACGGCGATGTCATCCGCATATGCGAGCACTTGTGTGACCCCGTTCAGGGATGATCCGGCTATGTTGTCGTCTTGTACCTTTCTGATGACATACTCGAGGACAAGGTTAAAGAGACACGGTGATAGACCATCTCCCTGTTTTAGTCTGTCCCGGATTTCAAATGGTTCTGAGAGGTGGTTTTCTATTCTAACTCGCCCCTTGTTTTCGTTCATGCAGATTTGAATGAGGGCGGCATATTTTTTCGGGATTCCCAGCTCAACTACAATATGGTAGAGTCTTTGCCTTGCGACTGAGTCGTACGCTTTTTTGAAGTCAACGAACACTTGGTGAACCGTCTCTCCGTATTCCCACTCCTTTTCCAGTAGTTGCCTTACTGTGAACATTTGGTAGCTCATTGACCGCTTCTTACGGAATCCGCATTGGTAGTCTCCCAATATGTCTTCTGCGTACGGTGTGATTCTTGCCAGTACGACATTTGTGGGTAGTTTGTATGTGGTTGGGAGCAATGATATTCCTCTGTAATTTTCGCAATCAGATCTGTCACCTTTTTTGAAAATGGGGACGACTATTGAGGTTTTCCATTTTTCCGGAATGACTTCCTTATCCCATATTGTTTTGATGAGTTGGTGGATCTTTCGAACGGTTGCCTCTCCTCCATGCTTCACAAGCTCTGCCGGTATGCAGTCGACTCCCGGAGCCTTGTTGTTTTCCAATCGGTTTATTGCGTCTACAACTTCGTTGAAAGCGGGCTCTGGGATCTGAGGCTCGGCAGTATGAACGTCTGGTGCATTTATTTGTGGTTGATGGGTGCGGTGCGCACATTGAGCAGGTTTTCAAAGTACTGCTTCCAACTCGTCACGATATTGTTTGTTTCTGTGACCAGACAGCCGTTTGTGTCTCGGATTATTTGGCTCTCCCTCGGTGGCTATTTCTAATTGACTTTATGCCGGCATACATACCTCTGATATTCTTTGCTCTGGAATTTTCGAGGATTTTTTCGATCCGAGTTTTCTCCCATTCGCGTTTTTTGCGTTGGAAAAGTCTCGTTGTCTCTTTCCGAATTGTCGCGTATTTTTCTGCATTGACTTCATCATATCTTTCTAAGTGGATCACTCTGAGGCGTTTACGTTGTTCGATCTGCACCCTGCACTCATCGTCAAACCAAGGTTTGGACTTAATTGTTTTCTTAAATCCTAATACCTTTTGGGCTGTTTGTTTGATTGTGTCTCTGATCGATGCCCATTTAGTGCCCAAATTATTGGTTTCCTCTTTCTCACTACTCCCATTCTCTAGGATGCTAAATCCATTCGTTAGTTCCTCTTGAATGTTTTTTGTTTATAAATGTCGAACTTTTTGCTTGTCTCCCGTGATTGCCCGTGTGGGTTTGCTGCGACCCGACTTCTAATTTTGCCCATCACTAGAAGGTGATCGGAGTCGCAATCTGCTCCTCTATATGATCTTCGTGAAGGATATTCGAGTGGTGTCTTTTGTCTATGAAGAAGTGGTCTATTTGGTTACGCGTTACGTCGTCGGGTGATATCCATGTGGCTTTATGGATTTGCTTGTGCTTGAACATCGTGCTTTTCACTACCAGATCTTTGGACGCTGCGAACGTGATAATTCGAATTCCATTATCATTTGAAACGTCGTGTAGGCTTTCTTTACCTATAGTTGGTTGGAAGATATCTTCCTTTCCAATTTTCGCATTGAGGTCCCCGAGGAGGATTTTAACATCGAATGATGAGATGCCATTGAATACTTCCTCTAGGGTCTCGTAGAATGTGTCCTTCGTTTCTTCGTCCGTAGATTCTGTTAGGGGGTGTACGTTTATAAATACATAATTGTACCACGGTCTCTCTATTTTTAGCACCGACATTCGGTCATTAATAAATTTCACATCTTTTACATGGGGCGTAATCGTCTTGCTTATGATGAAGCCAGTCCCGAGGTTATGTGTATCGGTACCTCCACACGCCAGTGTAAACTCGTTGGTTTCGATTACTTGGTGTGGGAGTCGGACTTCCTGAAGCGCGACGATGCCCATTTTATATTTCTTCGCGTTTTCTACGACCGTCTGTATCGCGCCTGGTTTATATTATATGGTTTTTCCGCTTTTCCCTACGTCTTCTTTTTGCCGAGTCGGTGTTTTCTTGATGATTTGTTCTCTTATGGTAGTGTCGGCTCATCACACCCACTCCTACCGGGTTTTTCGTGAGATTGTTTTTTGTATATTGGTTATTCATTTTTTGTTCCCACGAGTCTTGGGGTTTCAAATAGTCCGCCACATCAGAGCCCCTCTTTGATATGGTAAGGTCTGCTTACTGCTCTAATTCGACCCCTGGCGGCAAACCATACAATGGGCACGGTGACGCGTAACACCCTGGATTAGGGGTGGTAGATCTTTGTGTGTTACTCCTCACTAGCCTCTCTGACATGGGTAGCCCTACTGAAAGCGTATGCTTCCGTCAGCATAGCCTGAGTGATTCATTGTAGATTAAGCCCCCGCACCACGTCAAGGTTTCTACCAAGCGGGGGTGTTTTTGCTTCACAAGAATGATTTATTGGAGTCAACGGATAACAAAGTGTTCAGTTTTTCAGGTGATGATCGGCTTGAGTGACCGACCGATTAGTGCACCGATGTCACATCAGCTGAGATGTAGATTGACTCCCTGAATCGGGATATGGATAAAGTCCTGCAGTGAGGAAAGGTCAATCTCGTCGACTTCAATGCAACGAAGACACTGTTGCGTGCCACCGCCATCATTTGATAGTTTGTCATTATAATATAATTTTGTTTTAATATGGTCTGATGGTAAGGTGGTGGAGGAGTTGCGCGATCCACAAGTGAGTGTTCGAACACGCCCCGGGTGTGGATCGTGCAACTCTTCGAGTACGAATTCGGTTTTCGAAGTGGACGTTGAGGGGGAGCGAGAGAAAAACAACAGGTTAATGTTTTGAGGAATACGGTTTTGGAATTCCGTTTTTGGTTGATTTTAAAAAGCAGAAAATACGGTTGTCCCAGGTTCCGTTGATCGATTTTTTGGAAAGAAGAGAAGAAGCCCGTGCCTAGTTTTTGAGATTAAAAGTAAAGATGAAAAATTGAAAAGTAATAAGAGTATTTTCAAAAATACACTAGATTCCCAAAAGTGTTTAAATTGTTTGTTACATTTTAAATATATCTCATAATGAATTAAAATTCTCAGTGTCAGATTCTTTCAAGTGATTCGGTTTGGAAAATTTACCCTTCATATAAATCCTAATTCAGATATGACCCGAGTGTGAACGTTCAAAAACAGCAAACTATATTTTTTGTACAGTGTCTCGAACATCTATTTGTAATTAAATGCCGATCACTGTCCTGGAGAGCTGTTTATAAAATAAAAAAATTGTTTCAATGGTGCCCATGGAAATTGAAGAGCTTCAATATATGATCTATAGATTTTAACAAAATCATTCACCATTGAAAGGACCAATCTGGCCGAGAGCGGAAACACTGTACATTTCTGACATTATCGACAAAGGACCGAGGTCTATGATTTGACTGCGGAACTTCGGGGAGATCTCTGTGGAGTGTGCGCAGCTGGAGGCCGGAGGAGTTGAGGACCACCGCTGGGAGAGCTGCTGATCGAATTCAACAAAACTACAGGTATCATTTAAATTACAATTAATTTTCTGTGACAAAGGCATCAAAACTGTCACAACACAATATACAACATTCACAAAGAAAAGAGGATCATTGGTTCCACAGCTGATGATAAATGGCCAGACCCTCGAATCTGAGGAAAGCTTGAAATTGCTGGGCGTCACGGTCTTTGGGAATGTATCGTGGGATAAACACGTGTCGAATATCGCCAGGTCCGTCTCAGGAAAACTGAGTTATCTTTTCAGAGCCAAGAAATATTTTACTCCGGCCCAACTTTTTCTCCTATATAATAAAATAAAATTCCAGATTAGTCCCGCGCTTGAATATTGCTCTTATGTTTGAAGTTCTGCTCCTAAACATATCCTCGAACTACTTGAGAGCTGTGCTCCTAAACATGACCTCGAACTACTTGAGAGCATACAGAGACGAGCGATGCGCCTGATCGAGGACAAGGCGCTGACGTCGGCACTACAGTCGCTATCACATCGAAGGCGGGCAGCTGACCTCTGTCTGTGATATTATCACGGGTACTGTGTTTCGGAGATCCGTGGTATTGTTCCTCGCAATTCGGTTATGTGCGCTTTAGGAGACAATTCGATGTATCGCACCACTTTCCGGTTCATCTCGGAAGAGGTGCGAAATTCCCTCCCCGCGCTTGTGTTTCCGGAGGGTTACAACCTACAACGGTTATTTGGTGGCATCTCGGGGCGTCGTGTTGGCGCTATAGGTTCGCCTTCACTCATCCAAAATGATGTTATAGAAATCGTCATCATCATCATCATCATCGGCACTACAACCGGAATCCGGTCTTGGCCTTATTTAGCAAGTCTCTCCACCGGTATCCGGTCCTTATCCGAAACTTGTTAAATTGTTCATAATAATTTGTTTTTCCGGGCAAGGTTATTAGCCTTGCGCCAAGTTATAGAAATCACCCACGATAATTAAATTTGAATTTGATGAGGGCAGATCTGTCATATATTTAGCTTAAGACAAGCGGTATGTGAAAAGATATACAATTTAGGTTTGTCTGTAGACAAGAGAATAGAAAACTCATAGATAAAACTCCCAACATTAATCATTTGGTGTCTATAGTCACAAAAGATACGAATACAACCTAGCCAATTTTAAAAGAAATCCTTAAAATGTCAGCACTTAAATATCTCAGCACAGAAGAAATCAAGAATCTTGTAGTTGTTACGATCCAGCGCCGTGCTTCCTTGACGCGACCGAGGGAAGAGCGTGGAAAGTCTTTTTTCTAAATTGTAACATTTAAATTTAAAAACTTTGATATTTCTTTTAACACAAAACTTTTATCTTAAAACACCCAATGTTACACTCTTATTTATTTCTTTTATTTTAAAACTAATTTCTAATTAATTCTCTTCACACAAAACAAAACGCGTGCTTCCTCGTTGGAAGTCTGATTATTTCTCCTCTTGTTACTTATGATTTCGTATGAACGAAATCAATCAGTTGCCCCTAGTTACTTAATGGGGGTGATTCTTGTTAACAGAAAAACTATTGCAAACTATCGCAGCTGCTTAGGTAATTTTGGAAAAACGGCAATTGGGTGAAATGTTGTTATGAAATGGATAGGTTGGATGTATGTGTATGTTATGTTATGATATGTAAATTTGAGAATTAGGGATGAGTATTTCTAATGTATAATTGAATTGATTAGTATGTAAATGTAGGAACTATGGAAATTGAATTGATATGCAAATGTGTTTGAAGAAAAAAGATATTAAAGGATATAGTTATTATATAAAGTGTATAAATGTATATTATGGGATTTTAGGGTTAAATGGGTAAGTAAAGATTGAGGTAAGGATTTTGGGAAGACGGTAGGGCTGCGAGCTCTACATAGTCTTCTCTTACGAAACAACCAACCCTGCCCACAGCATACGATTCATTCATATTAGTGACCAGCTTGAAACCTGCAGTGAATAATCACACATCTCGAAGTCATAAATTCGAATTTCTGAAGCAAGTATCGGGTTTTCCTATAGGGACTTGACAACTTTTTTTTTTAAAAAAAAAGGCAAACCACTTGAGATATTTCAAAAACTTTATTATCGGCTTGAAGTACAATCAAAACTTTTATGAATGGAACTCGACTTCGTTCATGTGGCCACCGCGGGCACGTTTGCAGCGGTCGATTCGTTGGACCCAATTTTCGATGACTCGAAACATTTCGGCCGCTATTTCGCGTTCAATGTTGGCTCTAAGCTCTTCCAACGTCGTCGGCTTGTTAGTTAGTTAGTCTAGAGGCATTAAATCGCACGAACGAGGCGGCCAGCCGACTGGCCCATTTCTTGATATAACACGCTCATCAAACTTACTCTTCAATAAATCGATTGTATCGTGTGCTGTGTGGCTGTGGCACCGTCCGGTTGAAACCACACGTCGCCCGAGTCCATATCTTCCAATACGGGCCAAAAATAATCGATAATCATGGCGCGATAACGATGGCCACTCATAGTAACGTGACGATCGTTATCGTCGACGAAAAAATATGGCCTAATGACGCCGCCGGCATGCAAACCGCACCAAACAGTTATTTTTTGTGGATGAAGTGGTGATTCATGAAGCACATGTGGATTTTCACCCGACCAAAACGCATATTTTGCTTATTGACGAACGCATTGAGCCAAAAATGAGCTTCGTCACTGAAGATGATTTTGCGATGAAAATCATCATCTTGGCGCATCTTTTCCAGAGCCCAATCGGAGAACGTACGTCGCTTCAAATGGTCCATCGGCTTCAATTCTTGAGTGAGCTTGATCTTGTATGGGTGTAAACCAAGATCCTTACGCAAAATTCGCCATAAAGTGGTCTGGGCGATGCCCAATTCTTGAGAACGCCGTGGAATTGACTGACTTGGATCGTTTGCTACGGACGCCTGAATGGCAGCGATATTTTCGACACTTCGACCAACCCGTTGTCTCACTGGCACGGCAACATCACACAACGAATATGTAGACTCAAATTTTTGAACTAAACTTGTTATTGCCTGTCTACTAGGGCGAGAATTACGACCGAAAATTGGAGTTAACGCTCTTGAAGTTGCGGTCACCGACTCCAAATTTCGGTAGTAAATTTTTATAATTTGCAAACGTTGTTCGTTCGTGTACAACCATGATGAAAATGTTGAGTTTACTGAATAAATTGACAATGGCAGTTCGATGATTAGTGAAAGGGTGCGTTCACAAATTAAATTCAAAGTTGTCAAGTCCCTATTGGAAAACCCGTTACTTCAATTGGAATAAAAGTCAGGGGATTATATGGAAATTTGGTTGAACAAATTCCTGGTGTGATTATGAAATGCATTTGAAGATATGCATTTCATCATATTATGTATTTTCGGAAATTGAGTTTATGCATGACAAACGGACATCTGGTTAAATTTATCATGCGTTTGGCTTGATATTTGGATTTTTTGAAATTGAATCAACTCGGTTTTTTTGTCCATTAGTTTATGAGGAACAAATTTTCCTTCTTTCTGTATCTTTCCCTTTGCATGCAATCGAAGTGATATTGCTAGGTGAGGAACTCCTAACTACAAGCTCTTCTTGAGTTTGACATGGATTTTCATCCAGCAAAACGAAGTTCTTCGTCGTCAAATTTTTTTACTGCACCTGGACGTGAAGCGTCCTCAAGACTACAATTTCCTTCACGGAATCTTGTAAACCACTTGTTAGAGTTGACTGACTCTGAGAATGTCGAATTAATCAAATCTATAGCTTGAGCAGCATTTTTTCTTTCATTTGAAAACAGAATAGATTGCAATGGCGTTTCTTTCATTTGAAAACAGAATAGAATGCAATGGCGTTTCTTTCATTTGAAAGCAGAATAGAATGCAATGGCGTTAGAATAGAATGCAATGTTGCTTATTGACATCCATCTCTTATACAACTGATGCACACGGAATGACAGCTTGTAAATTACTAAAACTTAGTCATCGAAACAGCAAAGAGTAAGCTACATATATTCAAAATGGCGAATGAATTGAGTGGCCTCAAGTATACTTGTATACCTATTAATTGCCCATGAGTTATTTTGGTATGGGAATATGGTGATGTTTGGCGCAAGGCTAATAACCTTGCCCATAAAAATAAATTATTTTGGAAAATTAACAAGCCTCGAGACTTGCTAGATAGGGCCGGGACCGGATCCCGGTTGTGGTGCCGATGATGATGATGAATATGGTTTTTCTTTCCATTTTTTTTAAACATTTTTTTATTTTCTTTCTATATTCTTAGTTTCTAAATTAAAGGCTAGACAAAAAATGCTTAAATTCTAGCTTAAATAGCTTATATAATAACTTACTGGTCCTTCGCAGACGCTCTAAGCTAAACATTACTTAATATTTGTATAATTTGCCTTTCGGCGACAGAACTTTGTGGCAATACTTATAATTATTTGAAAGACAAAGAAAAATTTTAAAAACTTTGTCAATTTTTTTTGTTTTTTTTTTTTCTTAAAATTTAACTTACTTACCTTACCTAAACTTATCTACTTTTTTTTTTTATTTTTTTATTTTATGTAAAATCACTTAGCTTAACTTAACTTAAATCTTATACTACCCTAATTCTAGAAAAGCTAAGTCTATGTAAGCTAGCTGATGATAGTGTGATTCTATACCGACTTTGGTATCCAGGTCTTTATATGCCATTCAACCACCAGAACTGTTGACGCTGTCTAATACTATCGTCCCGGTCTCTGTGGGAGATAGCCCTACTGAAGCGCAGGAGCTCTTCTTCGGTGCGCGTTACTTCCCGGTCGTAGCACAATCGCCCGTCTACGGATGATCTACTTACATGATAGATCAGCGGAATTCCGGATCTATCCTGTATAAGCCCTTTCATGTCCAAATCAAGGAACGCCTCTGGTGGAACAAAACCGTTGCGACGCACGTTCTCATAGTACAGGGTATTTGGATAATAAGCCCCGAAAATTAGGTCATTGGACGAGCATATTGCTCTCGCAATATGTCCTCTGATTAATTTAATCATAAAATTATCCACCCTATTTATGCAGGCTTCATTATATAAAGTCTCATTTGAGTAGTACTTTTTGTATTCCGATTCCGGTGTTCGATATAATCTGAGACAGGTTCTCAGACACTTCCTTTCGAACACCCGAATCTTTTCCATCAAATTTGGACCTATGTTAAACCATACTGGACAACCATATATGAGCATTGACCTGATTAGCGTCATGTAGCATATGACTTTTACCCTGCTGTCAAGTTGGCTACTGTGAAATAGCCTCCTTGTCATAGCAAACGTTTTTCTAGCCTTGACCAGAGCAGCCTCTACATGTCTGTTGAAATACAGATATTGGTCTAGCCAGATGCCCAGGTATTTAACTAAACTCTTGGTTTCCAGTTTATCTCCATGCGGTCCCACGATAACTAGCTTTCGCCAGTTTTTCCTTGTGTCGTTCGTGGCTTTATATAATGGGGTTCTAAATAGGATGGCTTCACATTTCTGGAAGTTGATCTTAAGTTTCCAGTTGTCGCAATAGCGCTGCACGTTGTTGAAATCTCTCTGTATTAAACTATTTATGATCTCAACTTTCGGAGCTGTTCTGTAAATTATGAGATCGTCTGCGTACGCAATAGCCTGCGGAAGTGCATCTAATAAGTCGCTAATGTAAATGTTAAAAAGAATCGGAGAGAGTACCGCACCCTGTTGCAAGCCATTCTTGATATTATACGTTTTATTAGAGGTCACATTACCACTTTTGACCACGAACCTCCTGTCCTTTGACATATCGTAAAGTACATATAGTAAAGGCTTATGTATGCCATGTCTGACCAGTTTGTAATACAACCCTTCGATCCAGACGGTATCAAAGGCTTTTTCCAAGTCGATCAGACAGGCACCTGTGCATTGGTTCCTACATTTATTCCATTGTATGTCGGAGACCAGTTTAGCTGCGGCATGTGTGGTTTCATGACCCGCCCTAAAGCCAAACTGGTTATTTGGAATAATGCTATTGTCGTCTACCCATTTTAGCAGAGCTTTGTTAATGATTTTTTCAAATACTTTACTGATGCTTGGGAGTAAACTTATCGAACGCATGTTCATTGGGTTTGTACAGTCTTTGCCCTTTTTTGGGATGGGCTGAATGATAGCCGTTTTCCAACGCGCGGGATAATATGCATTATTCAACGCGTTGTTAAACAGGACCGTGTATATATCTATTGCCTTTGGGGGCAGGTTCTTGAGTACGATGTTAGGTACTCCATCTATTCCCACTGACTTTTTGCTTCTTAATGAGTCGAAGATACTCTGGATTCCTTCCCTTGTGATTAAAAGGCTATTAGCCCCACCATTGGCATTAATGTCAATTGACAGATTATCGTCACTGAATTCCGTAAAACCCGGATTCTCCGATTGCCAATGTGAAATTTCATTCCGGAGGTGCATGTGATTCAGTCGAATTCTGTCCTCCAGGTCGTGATTTCGGTGAATGCTTTCATTCACCTTGTACATTTCCTGAAAGACAGCTCCCACAGCGTTCGCCTTCTCCAAAGGATCTTCGATCACGAAGAGCTCACTATTGAAGATAGCGTTCTCTGTATCTATGCCAATGTTGGTTAGCAGCTGCTTGTTTACCTCAGTACGTGGAATTTGGAGACACTGAATCTCATTTTGATTATTTCTCCTGAATATTTTATTTATTTGTGGGAACATATTCGGGTTATTAGTTTTTATAGCTCGAATTCTGTTGTTCCAATACAAATTTGTTGCTAATCTATAATTAGCTTTAAGTAATTGTTGGAGGTTTTTTAATCGGGATTTCAGTGATATTATCTCCTGGTCTTGTCTGTCTGTAAACTGTCTGTGTAATTGTTTTAATTTCGATAGCAGTCTGCTCTTTTTCTTGTGGAGTGCGTTTATTGTTGCGTTTCTGTACATGTCAATGTGATCTGTAACTGTTGTTTTGGGAATTGTTTTGTCCATTGTTCGTTTTACGGTTTCGTCCATTTGTTGAATGTATTTGTCGATTTCGTCATTTGTCAGGTTTCTGTTTACTGGCAGATTAAAGTCATTCGAACAAAGTTCTCTTGTTAATGATCTGGTGAACGGCGGCCATCGCATTGCCCTGTAGTTATAGGGTTGCGGGATCACGAATTCCTCCAGATCTGCGAGCTCGTTCGGAAGCTCTATTACTGCCGTGAATGCACAGTGGTCGCTGTCGTATTCAATTGTCCGTAAACAGTTTGTGTTTCGTCTGTTGGTGTTAAGTAATCTCAGTCGTGAGTCGATTAGCAAGATATCTAAGAACGATCTACCTCTGGGGAACGATGGATATTTCGTAGCTAGCAGGTCAGTTCTATATTCAATATGATACTCATCTAACCAACCAGCCAACTGATTTCCTCTGGCATTAGATATATAATTTCCCCAATTTCTATGCTTGGCGTTCATATCTCCCCATAGGATAAAGTAATTTTTGTCCAGGTGCAATTGTAAGCATCGAAAGAGTGTCTCGAGCTCCGCTATAAATAGGATTTGTTGGTGCTCCTCAGGTGCGTAGACCGCAATCGCATACAAACCCCTTCCTTGCTGAAGGGGTATGCGGACGATACAGGCTTCCAGCACCCGGAACCTGCGCACTTCTCCACTATATATTACTTTATGATTGATCCCTTTTCTAATAAAGATTGCGACACCCCCCCCCCCCCCCCCCCCCTTGAGAGGAGTTAGGTCGATCTCTTCGTATAATATCGTAGTTTTTATGTCCTATCTTATGTCTCTGGTTTAACTTTGTTTCCCCCGCCAGAAGTACATCAGGTTGTTCCTCTTGCAACAGGTTAAAAAGATTGGCTCTTCTCTCAGTTCTTATTAGTGAATTTACATTCACGACAAGAGCTTTTATTGATGTTGTGGTTAGAGGGTTTATATCGACTTGTTATTTAGACTGGGCAAATGCGAGTAGATCTCGTTTATTTGGCTTTGTAGTTGTGTCATCTGTCTCTGCAGATTGAGCAGGATTGCGAACACGTCTGCTTGCGGTGTTGTTTCCGTCCGTGTGGGAGTATTTGTGGCTACCTGTGATGTAGCCTGATTTGGTGTTCTCCCACCCGAAGCAACTTGTGCGTACGACCGCTGCGATGTTACGGGCATTGTTGTAGTACGAGCTGGCTCTGTGTTTTTTTGCCGGGTCACACTTCTTGCCATTATTTCTCGGAATTTAGGACATCCTCGATAGTTAGCGGGGTGTCCCTCATTCCGACACACTGCGCACTTTAGAAGGGCTTTGTCTTCTACCCTTTCTTTTCCCAGAGGGCATTCTTCTGCCTTATGGTCCTTTCCGCATTTTACGCAACGGCGCTGCATTTCACAGTTAGCCGCCGCGTGACCAAACCTTTGGCAACGGACACATTGCAGGATGTCTCTGCCTTTTTTTAATTTGTCCCATGTGACCATGATGAATATGGTGATGAGGTTATTATGGATATTAATATATATGGAGGGGGCTCCTCGATAGTATAGTGGTTAGTACACCCGCCTATCACCCGGGAGACCGGGGTTCGATTCCCCGTCGGGGAGCCCCTGGCGCAAGACTAATGACCTTGCCCAGAAAAAATAAATCATTATGGAAAATTTAACAAGCCTCAGGACTTGCTAAATAAGGTCAAGACCGGTTCCCGGTTGTAGTGCCGATGATGATGATGATGATAATATATATGGAGGAGGGAAACGCTAGGGCTTTGCAAAGGGTACCACCATAGGGATTTTTAAAACCGCTTGCAGAATCGGACATATTTAAAGATCTTTCCATTAGGTGCCTTACAAAAAATATCGGTTACGACAGATCCAGTAATTTCGTTTACCAAAACCAAGGCCCTTCTCAGGCTGTTATATAATTAACGGCAGTTAATTATCATCATCATCATCGGCACCACAACCGGGAACTGGTCTTGGCCTTATTTAGCAAGTCCTGAGGCTTGTTAAATTTTCCATAATGATTTATTTTTCCGGGCAAGGTCATAAGTC
The DNA here is from genome assembly GCA_963931805.1 of Microdon myrmicae. Classification (NCBI taxonomy): domain Eukaryota; kingdom Metazoa; phylum Arthropoda; class Insecta; order Diptera; family Syrphidae; genus Microdon; species Microdon myrmicae. The sequence continues at coordinate 27,620,782 of OZ007500.1, forward strand.
TTGCGCCAGCAGTTAATTATCACCCCTCATAAAACGCACCTAAAATTCTTACCGGTCCGTATCCTTTCCCTAAATCAAGCTTCACATTACAGGTAAAATAGCATATTCCCACCAAGCAATAGACACATTTAATAAACTATACATCACTAGAAATACATAATCCCTATCCCAATAACTTAATATTTTGTTGGCCACATGTCCGTTACAAAATCATGAAAATAAACTTTTCATCCCCCACGTTTATTCGCAACTTATTCAAGTGCCTACCTGAAAAGGCATTTATGGGATCTTTACGATGGGCGCGAAATATTATTTACCAAGCCAATTAACAACACTTCCCCCAATCCAAAAAGTTTGGTTCGTGGGTTCACCGTTAGAAAACTACCCTTCGTAATGGAATAGGGATAGTTACGACTCCTTATAGCCAGTGCAGGGGGGTGGCCAAAACGGTGAATTGGAAACGAAGGAAACCAAAAAAGGGTTATAGATTGGTGAGAACCAAAATAAGGGTCGACTCCACGTGGATGGGTAAAAGTTCGATCCAGGTAGTCGATTTTCGCCGTCAGGGGTTGAAAAAGAAAAACCCCGAATGACGAAGATCCACGAAGAGGGTCGATTGAACGACAATACGAAAAAGTCTACCAAGTCAAGTGTGTGTCAAGCGTTTTGTGTCCCGTACTTCAAATTTTATAACAATAGTGAAACTCTTTATTAACAATATTAATTGTGAAAGATATCTAACGTTCAATTACTTCAACTTTTAAACAATAGCTAATTCGTTTTAAAATTGAAACTCTTTATTAACAATTTATAATGTGCGTTTAACAATAATGAAAATGCGTTTGAATATATTTAAACATTTGTTTTAATGTGATAATGTGGACATCCTCCGTGAGTTTGCTTACATATACGTAAAAACTGGAACTAACCAGTAGGGATAATTTGACACATTCGAGATTGAAAGTTGGTACTTTCTAAAAATTAGACTGATTTTTTTTTTACTAAGGATCATTTCCGGGTTAGCTTCGGGATGTGTTGGACGACGGATATACGACCAAACCTATACCAACACCTGTTAGGAATCTTGTTTTTTTTCTTGCTGAAGTTTTGGTGTAATCGCGTTTTCAATAGCTGATACGGATAGGGAGAAGAATGAGGCTGTGCAGTTAATGGAATCTATTGTTAAAATCAGTTATGTCTATGCATACAGTTCATCACATCACTAACTTGGCATACAATTCAGTCAGAGTCTAAAGGGAGGCATTATCATTAATTCTCCAAATGTGGGGATTCGGTGAAGTTACTTAATTTCGAATGAGATGCGCATTGTATTAGGAAGGAAATGTGAATATAAATATAAATATAAATAAAATAATTAAAGCAAATATCATCCTGGGGAGGCATGGTGGAGTTGTTTTTAATCACAGCTTCTTTATTGTATATAATTCAATAGCACAAAGAAAAGTAGGGAATTTTTTTTCTTAATGAATCTACGACGTTCTACCTCCGGTGATCAACCCATCAGCACTAACATCACGAAACCACACTGCGGCATACAAAATCACTGCATTGAAACCCCAGAGACTCTCCGTACACATATACAGCTCCCTTATGCAACCAAATGCACTTTAACTCTTCCCGAGAGTGAAGTCTCTTAAGTTGCCAATTCTCTTTCTTCCACTGAACGCTGGGCATTCTCTTTGATGGATTGCACATTTCATGCAAATTCTCTCTTACCCTCTCTGCATTATTCTTCACATTAGCACACTCTCTTCGCATCGCTGTTGGCTGTTAGTTAATCGATGCTTAGTGGCAGCAATAGGCCACGGCACACGTCTATAACTATCTCCCTCTTTGGGGGTCGCCCCCACTTTAACACAAACACACTGGCATAACGCAAATTTTCCATAACCCCATCTGGTATATTCCTGCGCGTGTATTAATTAATACACCAGAGGTGAGCAGACACTATAGCTCCATTGCGCTCGCACACTAACTAGGTCTCTGGGATTAGTTAACACTCCGCGTTGGGATCCACCAGGCTACCGACGGCATACCGCACCAAATGAGCGAATGAAGTACGCTGCTTGTCACCTCGCACCCCTATTAGTCGCATTAGGCTGGACGGTTGGTCGACGCTTAATGGGGCTCGGTAGATCTGCGGATGGTGGAGCGCTCCTTCTGCTGCTGCTAATGAGATGTTTTGCTATGAGAAGATATGTCTGGCGAGAACGCACAATACAATACAGTTACATATTGCAGTTAGATACGTGGAGGGGTGCGCGTTAAAAACAAAAGCTGAGCCAGTAAAGAAAACAACAAAAAAACCGCAACAAAAACAAAAACGGAAATAAAAGGAAAGCGACAAGTTTTAAGCATCGCTGATTGGCCCTCGCGCTTATAATCGTATGAAGCGATTGGTTGTCGAACAAAAGGGGAAAGAACGACTAAATGTATAGTAAAGACGTGGACCCTAAATGTCAACAGAAGAAGAAGAAGAAGAAGAAGAATCCGACTACGGCGACGACGACGACGACGTTGATTACGAGACGAAAGGATGAACACGAAGCGACGAAGGAGACGAAGCCGAAGACAAAGACGAGGAGGAAGAAGAAGCTTAGGTGGTTGGTAGGTGGAGAAACTAAAACGGGGCCACGATATAAAAAGCGTGATACATCAGTGCGCCACCGGGAATGAGGCCATGTAAATGATGATGATGATTATGATGGCGATGGAGCCTGCGTTGCCCCGACTCAGATGAAAAACGGGAAAAGGCAAAAAAGGCAATGTGGAAAAAAACAACGATGACAAAACAACGAAAAGGGAAAATGAAAAAAAGGGAACCAGAAATGTAATTGGGATTCGAATTACAATTACACAATCCAGGATACGGGGCGAGGAGTAAAATGGAGATGAGGGCGAGGACAACGACGATGCACATAGGGTGTTGATTACAATGGGGGTGGACGCTAGAGCTGCTTCTTGAGTGTGTTCTCCTACAGGAGGCATCTAGTTGGTGGCTACTAGGGCCCCGCTGCCAGATGCTGGTGTTGTCTTTGGTTTAAAGAAAAAGGAATCTGAATGCAAATTTTCATTTGCGGCTCTAGAGGTGGTACTACAGCGCCACGAGTACATTACAAGAGCGAAAGGATTGGCAATCCTCATTGTGTCGCTCTACAGAATGACTCCGCCTTTTTGGGGACTATTTACGAGCTCGCGTCAAGTCGTTGTGTGCTCTTTCATTTTGTCGCCGACATCGTTTTTCTCATTGTTATATTTGTTACTTTTGATTTGTTTATTTACATTTATTTATAGATATATTTTGACTATACTCTTTTTTATTAGATATTTTATTTTTCATTTCTTATTGCTGTTGGGTTCACTATTTGTTACTGTTTAAGTTAGGTTTTTATTTTCCACTTAATGAACAGACGGGGGCAAACAAATGTTCCTTGATGTTTGTTTGGACTACAGGACTCACCTGAGTAAAGAATTGCCTGGGACATCCTCACTGCTGTGGTTTGGCTTAGAAATATAATTTATTGTATTGACAAGGTCCTCGAAAAATGTACTCGTTCCCCATCGCTGGCGGGGGCTTTTAGATGTCTGGGGATATATTCTATGTTCTACACCTGCTGCTTTAATATTGTTACAAGAATTCAGATATTGACTTTGACCGCTGGGTTCAGACATATTGACCGGACGCAGTCATACCATGAACACAATTCTATGATACACGGAGACAATCGATAATCGGTTCCGAAGTATTTCTCTACACATTTGCCACTGTTTGGAGTGGTGCGAACCTTGAATTGGATTGTGGGGGATGCTTACCCTTTTGGTTAAGTGAAATGTGACAAGAATCGCCCACGTTTTTTTTTTTTTTTAGTTTTGTATATACTGTAGCACGCTTTTGCTTTATTGACCTTTTACACACAGTTTAGGTATGCAGGTATATCACTGGGGGTGTATGACTCCAAAATTATTTGGTTTTATGGGTGGAATCGTTGCTTCTTGCAGAGGTCAATGTATGGTATAAAGTCACGTTGCGGCGATCAATCACACTAAAGATTGCTATAGAGGCCCTTTGAGTGATGTAAAGACGGAGCGCAGCTTCTGCACCCTTATGGATACTAAATAAAATGATCATACCTTTAAGGATGTCCTAACCGGAGTCAACTACAATATTTTGCATAAATAAATTTGCACTAACTTACTGGTCGAGGTTCAAGTTTATTTTACTTTATTGTTGTTAATTCTTGTTTTTATCCCTTTACTCATTTGAAGCAGTTCTGTGGCGGTTCCGCCAAACCCCACTGTTACTTACCTGAAGAACCCCGATAACTTCGACCCAGCAATCGCATTAGCACCTTAAATGCTTGACGCGTCTAGGTTATCTCAGGTATAACCTAAAAGTCCCTGTACAAGAATTTTTACCTTTCATGCATCTCTTCGCATACAAATTTCCAATAAGAAACCTTTCCTAATTTATCATGAATTCCAAGACCTATTCGGTACCTTCGGTTGCCAGGAAAATTCCAACCTTCCACACCTGCACCGCAATCTCCCCGCAGCATAAACATTTCCTTCCCAAAGAAAATTAATGCTTTCAATGCATTATCGGGAAATTCCTGTAAAGAATTTTTCCTTCAAGGGCATTCATGCATGTATCAATGCATCTCTGCATTAGCGACCAAGAACCGAATTCCCAATTAACACAGATGGTATACACAACCGTCATTGTGTAACCATCTAAATTACTTTCCAAAGACTTGCAACTATTGATTCCGCTGCAAGCACTTCTCACGGAAATATTTCTTTGCTTGAATCTTCAAACAATCACCGAGGTCGCGCGTAGCCGTCGGATTGGATTCAATAACATAAACATATGCAAACAAAAGAATCCGATTCTCCCAGTCGGCAGAGATACGATATACGATCTCCATCATTTCAATCCCTTTTAGCATGTAATGAGTGGCTGCTATTTACTCAGCTGACCCTCATTACCGGACGATGAATTGGGTCGCTTCTTTCTTTGGCTGTATCCCTTGTCTAGGTTTCGTTTCGCTTTTGACCTGCAAGCGTTCTGTAAACAATCTGATCTCAACGATCGACTTCACGCACACCACTACACTACCTCACCAGTGAGATCCTCTTTCCTCGTTTTCACCACGAGAGGAACACTTTCTCTCTCGGGGAACCTCACCCCATTAGGGAGTCGGCTCTGCACGAGCCGTTTATCGTTGAGTCCTTTACCATCCACTGACCGAGCCAGTCGTTGTGCTCCCGCTGTCCGTGGCGCTGCGGACGCGTTCTTCCAGAGTCGCGAGTTTTTCTTTTCCTATCCCCGAGTGCGGACCGCGAACGCGTATCGAGTCGTTTTTTTCCTCCCCAGTTAATTGAATAGTCGGAATCACAGTGCGAAGTGTTTAGATAGTATGTGTATTGTTAACGTTAGAAGGCTTAAATTAAAATATTCGCAAGGTCCCAGGTGACATCTAATACACGTGTACGTTTGATTAATTACAAAAGACATCTATCAAATAATTAAATAAAGAGAACATTTTGCCGACTAAAAATCATTCAGTGTTTTACTTTTCTTCTCACCTTTGGTGGACAGTGCGTTTTATTTCTGGTGACTACCAGGTGTGTTTATCTTTTTTTTCTTTGGTGTTCATCGGCGGACCTTTTAGCAAAGTGACGATTCGGTTTGGCGGAACCTAGTCCGAACAGCGGATTGTTAGTGGGACGAAGTAGAACTCGCACCCATGCCGGTGCCACGACTTCGGATCCCCACAGTTCTATTTGGAGTACTCTGTTTTTTTTATAACTTGTGTCAAAGGAATCATTGGCATCCTTCTAATATTTGAAGGCCCAGTGCATACCATTTGTGTTATTGGGTGCGGTATTTTGTTTCCTTAATTGCGGGAGAATCTCTAGTACACTTTCGAAGAAATCTCGGGAATTTGTTTTTGGTGGTATTATTGAAATTGATCGATTTCAAGCATTACATCGTGTTTTATTTTTTAATATATGCTCTCATAAAGGGGATTTTGTAATATTATCAAATGCAGATCGCAGGCAGAAGAAAAGGCTAAGGATAGGGGAAAGAAGGGTCGATTAATCTAAAACAGCTGAAGATTTAAACCCCGGGGAAACACGAGCAGAATGTTGCACATTCGTGCAGTTCGACTGAAGAACGATTATCTGTGTATTCATATGTCTAAAATTGATCGAATCGTACGTGCAAAGATTGGAATGGAACGCATTTTTTACACTTTCCTGCCGTTTGGGCATGAGACCAAATTACTCCATTTGGTATGTCGAGGGATAAAGTCGCCACTTATGATTAGGGGTGTACGCCATGAACACCATATTAATTTGCTGATATAATCGGAATTGATGGTGCTGTTTTTTATTATGAGCGGTATTCGCTTTCTCATTGTTAGTCAGAAGTAATTCAGCCTCTGAGTCCCTGATGGGTCTGTGGCGGTTCTACGAACCATACAATCCACTATAGGTCGAGATATCGTCGTTCTCCAAGGAACATACTCACCTATATCTAAATTACACGTGCCTACAGACACGTGTCCTCAAAAGTCCTCCTTTCCACCTGAAATAAAAGGTAACATGCATCTGGGAGTCAACAACCCCACGTATCCACAGATACGTGGGTCACAAGTCCAACCAATTGTCTTAGGCCTGCACGGCGATCGAAGGACATGACCCAGCATAGAAATTGTGTACCAATCCATCAACGAGATATACACAAACGGTTGGCACAGCTGCGCCAGATGTCGACAGGCATAACATATCCGGCGATAAGCGAATTGTCGGAAAGTCAATCCGTCTACAAAACCTTTGTTCCTGCCGCAATGTACGTCACCTAAACAAAGGCCATTGCGGAGCAACAGCAATAAACGAAAATGCTGTTCCCATAAGACAGAGTAAACATTATCCCACGATCTCTAACGTAAATCACACATTCGATTGTGTGCATTACCGATATATTAGAGGTGTGAAATTCTGATCACAGAGTGATCTACAGCATGCAGGCAATAACCCCCGCGCCTGTATGTGTGAGCGCGATTTTCACTGGTGGAGAGATTCTCGGTTGAGACAAAGTCACCACCCAGGAAAAGCGCAAGCAGAGAAAGACAACTACGGGGTGAATAGGATCATCCCCGGGAGAAAGTCAATAATTAACAGTCTACACAGAGAACTCCGACGAGGAGGTGATCCGCGCAGAACGATAACGCGAGAAAGGAACTGTCCGACTCGAAGTTTAAACCTTTCAAAAGTACGCGAGTAACTAAAGTCATTGACCGAACTGCCACCGAAGGCAAACATCATAAACGTAATACTCGACGTTCAACGCACAGGAATTCAACGCGCGCAGGCCTGTGATTCTCACTAAGGACACCCCAGATTTTGTTTAACGATTAACTACCTTGTGCTCCGGAATAATTAAGTTAAGTGACAGACTATATATAATTTAAAAAACGAAAAAGTAAAGAAATAAAGAAAAACAATAAACAGTTCAATCAAAAACCATTTCACCGTGTTTGATTTGTGGCAGTGTCTTTTCGCTCCGTTTTGTTTACCTGTGAACAGTGTTAAGCGGAACATCTCACTCCGAACGCCAACTATAACAAATCCGCCAAAGGTCCTTTGGGAAGTCGTTGATCGGAAGTTTCGGATGTCAATAGTGTCATGGTGTTGTGAGCTGTTAACAAACATACAAGCGTCACGTCCCTTGAAGGTTCTATCAGCGGAGGTTCGATATTTTCGAATCATAGAATGGACGATGCAACCTAGTTTCGGTTACAAGAACCACATCTGCCTGGTTCTTCTACATGAAGTCCAAGTCTATTAAGTGCTTTAAATACAAAGTGGGGCAATTTAAAAAAAATGGTGGCGAGAAGGCCGAATTTGGCGAGACAGGACATATGTGTCCTTCATCTTGTCTCTGACTTCTGGTCATCTTGCGATAACCAGAATCACCCACATCCGTGAGGATGTTGGGCTCGGTCTCGCGGCATCTGAAAAGAGAAGAAAAAAAAGGGGGGGTATCCAAAGATAGTGTGGACAGTGTTAGTCCAAGTGTTCTCTAACTACTTTTATAGAGGGATGGTGGGAAAGAAATCTTACAAGACCGGTGGGTCTTGGGTGCGGTAGTAAACGCAGATCACGTCTTTGGCGTCTGATAATCTGCTCTTTGGTCGGTGTGTATGTTTGTGTTTGTGCCGTCTTGTACTGTGCGTTCGTGTGTTTGGTTTGTTAATTGTAGACCCTATGGGATGGGTCCAGGAATCCTCTATTATAGAGGGGAATGTTGTTGGGAAGGGTGCTTTCTTCAGTTTTGTACTAAAGAAGAAATTGTGGGGGTTTGATCCGAAGAGATCGAGAGAGAAAAGGGTCAAGAACGCAAGAGTCCCGTACTAGTAGGTTCTCGCTGTTCTGAATGTTTTCGAGGTACTTATATGCTAATTGAAGCAAGTGCTCGTCGATAGGGGTAATGGAGGCGCCTTCGTATAGGTGAGAGTTGGGGTAATGACGACCGTCAGGCCTTTTAGAATGATTGGTGCATCTTCTGAGGAGTTTCCTTTCGAAAACCCGAAGTCTTTCCATTTGAGCCGATGTGGGGAAATTTATATTTATAAGGGGAACTTTGAAACGTAGCTTTTATAAGGGTAGGTAGTTTGGTACCGCTTGAATGCGTGGTGTTGGGGTGGTTTCTACAACAGGTCGTTTAAGGACTTGAATATTTTTATGGGGAGATGTATTGGGAGATTTTTCATGATTTCCCTTTAAGCTTATCTACAAATGTGAATTTGTTTTGCATAAGACACTTGGTCATCTATTTACCGAAAATCGGACATGTCTATTTGCTTAGCTGAAGTCTCCTTGGATCGTTGGACTATCTCTTTATATTTTAGATAGTTGCTGTAACTGTAGCATTTGCTAACATCTTGCGATTTTCTATAATGAACGCACCGACGGTTCATGTTATAATTTTTAAGGACTTGCCTGAAACGTTTACAGTGTCTGAATTGAGGTATTTCATTGTTACGTCATTGTTGAAATTGGCAGACGCACGTGGTAAGGTGAAGCTTCCATATATCTTAATGTACAATATTTTTTCAGCCTGACTTTTATAAAACGTTATGGAGGAGAGAATTTTTTTGATGGCAATAAATTTGCCGTCAGGAAACGTTGTCTCAAGAGCAAAGGCGATATCATCCCTCTTCCAGCAGACAGCGAATTTTTTTGGGGTGAATCGTCCTTGACTTTTCTTCGTTCAGGGTGAATGTGTAATAATTCACTTCCCTTGTCTTGAGACTTTCGGTAACCTTGCAGGCAGTCTCCCTGTCTTAGGTTACCATTTTGTACAGCGAGGAGTTCAGATCACCGACGGATTCCTTCAGTTTGAGGTCTCGTGCAAAGGCTCCTGGTTGCTGCTACTTTTTTGAAGAAGAATAGCGGCCGCGACCATTGGTTATGTGTACTTGGGAATGGATGCAGTCCTTGGCTTTGGTATGGGTGATTGTGTTGCCTTCGATGAAAAATGACTCTCTCTGCTTGGAACCAATTTCTTTGGGGAAAGCTGGGACTGAAGTTGACGCCCAGTTACAGTAACAACACGCATAAAGCTGGGACTTCCGTTATAGGTCAGAAGTAGTCGCTTTGCTTCATGCTTTTTAAGCGAGCTTAGTGGTAAGGATTCATACTCCTTTGTCGAAATTTCAGGAGAGTTTTGCTAATTTAGCTGCAGGCCCTGACTCCGAATCAGAACTCTCTAAATTTGTCCAGGTGGGGGGGGGGGGGGGGGGGGGGGGGGTGTATCTAAAAGTCTCTTTTTAAGAGCCATCACACTCTGATGACCCACACCATAAACAGATTGCAAACTACAGAACACAAATTGACAGGGCAAAGAAAACAAGAAAACATGAACTGAAAATTTTCTGATTATATTTCTCGACGACTGATATAACTCAAAATTATCAATGCATTGTTCTTTTATACTAAACATTTGTTATTGGGATTTGTTAAGGAAAATCAAACATTAAAATATTTAGCAGAGCCGGCAAAATTTGTCGTGCGCTTCGAAAAGAGCAGAATTCTAGGCATTGGAAAAGGATTTTGGTGGAATAAATCTCTAAAAATGACGATCATGAAATTCATCTGAAGATGCTCATTTCATGATCCTAAGACCTTTTCGAATGATAATTGAACATATGGCTCATTATATCGAGCATTTATGCAATTGAGGATATGTATTTGGAATTTGTCCGGCCCAAGGCCAACCTTGCCCGGAAAAACAAATTATTATGGACAATTTAACAAGTCTCGGATAAGGACCGGATACGGGTGGAGAGACTTGCTAAATAAGGCTAAGACCGGATCCCGGTTGTAGTGCCGATGATGATGATGATTTGGAATTTGTATATATAGGAGGCTAGGTTGAAAAGTAACGCACACGTGCTTACAGAACGCGAATGCAATGACCTTCAGAAGCGCGCCTGGCCTCTTAATATGTACGCGCAACCCGAGGTCGAGCGTTCGTCTAGTGTCTTTCGTGACCGGGAAGAATGGCAGCGGGTTCTAGTGTTATCTTAACGCGACTTACACAGAGTCCTGTTATTGAATTTTTAACTAAAAAAAGGATTCCTAGGGAAATTTATCATTGTTTAATGTTGCTGATAGGTCTACTGTAAATAGATGGACAATAAAATTTCTTGGTTGCTGCCTGGAAAAGCCATAATTGTTCATGGTACATGCATCGGATGTCCGATCATCACCACAGGCGATAATTATCGTAGACTTGTGAACGGTTTAAATCAAAATGACCGCGAATCAATCAGAACCGTATCGCAAACCATATTGCAATATCCAAGAAATGTCGGTTTTGTTATTGAAGAGTCAGGATACGTAAAATCTATGCACGATGGGTTCCAAATCGTTTAACAAATGGCGTCGATTGGGATCTTGAAGAGGCTCTATGATTCCACACCTCCTTGATGTCGCTCCATGCGATCTGTATTTTATTACCCTAGTCAAGAGAGACCTCAAGGGTAATCATTACACCTGGGACGATGAGGTGAGGGCCGCTGTAAAGTCCTGGATTCAAAAAAGGTGTAAGGAATTTAAAAAAAAAACTTGTTACACGTTGGGAGAAATGTATTAGCCTCAGCGGTGACTATGTTTAGAATAAATATATATGTCTTAAGCTTAAGAATTGTACTTTAATAGGCTTCTTGACCGATCTTGCTATTTTGTTTTTGTTCATGCTCCACAAACACGTGTGCATTACTCTTCAGCCCACCCTCGTAAATTTGTGTTGATAGATAGAAAAGTTTTGACAGTTCTCCCAAAGCAATGTTTTGGCGACATTGAAATAATAATATGGAGTAGAGCAAATGTTTTTCTGTAGTATAAAGCTTTTTGGAAAACAGAGAGCTTAGAAGACGATAACCGCGAAGGAAGGACAATTTAATACTAATATGGAGTACAGCAAATGTTTTCCTGTGTGGTGTATAAACGTTTTCTTTTTTTGAAAGGCAGAGAGAGGTTAGAAGATGAAAGAAGGAGAATGTAAGCTCGGACACGCAATATGATCGAAAAAGTACGTAGTTTTATTGTAAATGATCGTAATGTTTAACTGAAAATTATGCAAGAGGCTTCAAATATCAACAGAGAAACAATCCTGAGTGTTAGGTTGGGTCTGAAAGCCCAGGCGCCCGGTGAAATACCACCACATTAAGCAATAGGCTCCGTGAAATCCTTGATTATTTTTCCAAGCTTGGGTGATGGACCCGGTCGAGAAAAAAATAGCATCTCAGGCCGCTGACTCAGCGAGAAGTAAAAACAAAATCTGAACAATTATTCATAAGGATTTGGGCTTAACAAAGGTCATTGCAAAATTTACTTCACACAGTTCGAAGAGGGATGAACAAAAATCGGTGCATGTCAATTATCCCAAAGAAATCGTTGCAGCCATCAGAAATGATCAAAATGTTCTGAAATCATTGGGAAACGTATGACGAAACATAATGCTTTCGGTATGATCCAAAAACTGCGTCAACGTGGGGAATGGAAGTTGAAAAATTCACCACAAACTAAAAAAGCACGGAAAGTTCTATCAAAAATCAAAATAAGGCTCATTACATCCTTCGATAGTAAAGGAATTATCCCTAGGGAATTCGTTCAAACAGGCCAAATAATTACTGGTGCATGACTTTGTAGCTTACCCTCGTAATATTCGATATGTTAGGGATTTGGAGTGCATTATATGAATGGGTAATAAAAGGATTTTGGAAAACTACAACACGTATCACTTCGAAAATAAATCACCAACTAATTCACTCTTCTTTGCCAACGTTTTATCACTTTCTGTGAAACCTAGACTATCTCCTTAGTGTCGAAAACTATCTGAGCGGGAACATCATGCAGATATTATGATAAATAACCGAACTTTAAGAAATTCGTCATCGCATAATGCCTCGTTCTCAAGGCTCTACGTGGATTGGATTGGCAGGCATGGTGAGGCAAGGGCGGTCGCATTGGGTATCTCCAAGGCTTTCGACCGCGTCTGGCACGGGGCATTGCTGCGCAAACTTCGTTCATATGGACTTTCCCAGCAGCTTTGCGACTAGACGAAGAGCTTCCTCGAAAATTGATCGATCCGGGTTGTTGTGGAGGGTGAGTGTTCGGATCTGTATCCTGTCATTGCCTCAAGGTTCTATTTTGGGACCAACCTTGTATTTGCTTCACATAAATGATTTGTTGGAGTCACCGGATAACAGGGTGTTTAGTTTCGCGGATGAAAGTACGTTTGTTTCCTCTTCTACGAGTGATCGACCGATTAGTGCATCAACGTCGCACCAGCTGTAGCCAGATCGACTCTCTGAATCGGGATATGGATAAGGTCTTACAATGGGAAAAGGTCAATCTCGTCGAATTCAATGCAACGAAGACACAGTATACAACATTGCCCGGAAAAAACAAATCATTATGGAAAATTTAACAAGCCTCAGGACTTGCTAAATAAGGCCAAGACCGGTTCCCGGTTGTAGTGCCGATGATGATGATGATGAAATTGGTCAATTGCGTGGCATAAACACATGTCGAACATCCCCAGATCCGCCTCAGGAAAACTGAGCTATCTTTTTAGAGCCAAGAAATATTTTACCCTGGCTCAATTTCTTCTCCTGTATAAATCATAAATTAGACCCGCGCTCGAATATTACTCTCATGTTTGGAGCTCTGCTCCTAAACATTCCCTTGACCTACTGGAGAGCATACAGAAACGAGCGATCCGCCTGATCGGGGACTCAGCGCTGACATCGGGACTACAGTCGCTGTCACATCGGAAGCACGTAATTGATCTCTGTCTGTTTTACAAATATCATCAGGGGTACTGTTCTTCGGAGATTCGTGGTATTGTTCACGCAATTCGATTTATATGCGCTCTACAAGACAATCCGACGCATCGCCCCAATTTGCGGTTCATCTCCCAACGGCGCGAACATCCCTGTATAAGAGCTCGTTCCGTTACAGAGCGGGGAAGCTGTGGAATTTCCTCCCCGCGCAAATGTTCCCGGCGCGTTACAACCAGCAACTGTTCAAAAAAAACTGCAACGGTAATTTGGTGGCATCTCGCGGCGCCGTGTCGGCGCTATAGGTTCATCTCTACCGAGAGAAGTATATTAAAAAAAATAAAAAAATAAAAAAAATCTCCTTACTTCAATGACCTATGCTCAACTTTTCCAATGACCCTGTTCTCTTTCTAACCATTGACCCCATTATTATCGACAAAATGTTGCTGGATCTGAATGATGAATTTATACATGGCCCAGATAGTATCCATGCCATATGCCAAAAAATTGCAGTCACCCGCGAACTCTCTTACAGAGAACACCAGTTTAACAGTGCGCCAGTTAAAAAGTGAAGTGACTACATATTTAAAAAGTAAAAGTATGTCAAAAGCAATTTTTGACAACAAATACAATTCCTAAGAATTCACAAACAAAAGACAACAAGGACACACCAGTAAACTAAATATTAATGTAACAAGCGCGACAAACAATAAATATACTCGAGTTCGCACCAAAAGTTTAAATTCAATAGACATGTGGTGACCAAAATTAAAACAGTGAAGATAGTCAAAACAATGAAATTCAGAAACCAAACAAAACAAATAATAAACGTAAAAACTTAATTGTAAATACTAAGTGAATTAAAAACACATAAATTAAAATAAAACCTAAAAGCAAATGTGCATATTGCAGTGAAGTGCGAAAAATAAAATAATAATCAACTATAAGAAACATAATATATCACCTCGGTCGCAAGCGCAAAAAACAATAATTAAAATAGATTGCTCGTTAAGCAATCTGTATTTACCAGGTGTACCGGTATAAATGCATTAAATAAAATCAAAATAAGTGCATATAAAAACAGTTGAGTGAGGTGCAAAAGTGTTCGCGACAATAAGAACAAAAACAATAAAAAGATAACACTGCGGTCGCAAACGCGAAAATTAAAACAAACAATATATTGCTTGTTAAGAAAGCAATTTTTAAATCATCGTTTGGCGCGAGTGCAAGCTTACTGACTCTTAGCAGGCGGTAGGCAAGTTCAACTCAGCTTGCAGGAGAAATCAAGTCGCCGTGGTTCAAAAGGTCGCCTTTGTTTTTTTTTTAATGAAAACAAACTGTAAAGAACCAGAATGAATACGGAGGACGATAAGAACACGACAACGCACAAACGAAAAGGCGCCCCGAAAAACTCCATTGTGACGCGAAGCAAAACCGCGAAATTGACGATGGATAAAGGAGATCAACAATTGGCGGACGACAGTGAGCTCCCCTTCCCCTCCAATTTTAACATATATGGGGCAAATAATTCATTCGCTTCTCTTGCATCCTCAGAGTCTGAGGATGAAGAGGAAGAGATAAGTGAATTGGAGGCGAAACTGGCGATGGCAAGAGCCCGATTACAAGAGAGACGCCGAAAGAAAAAAATAGCGGCGCTCGAACAAGAACAAAACCAGCAACAACTACAAAAGCTAAAGCCAAAAGTCGGCCAACAGCAACAATCTCACCATCAACAGCAACATCAACTTCAACATCAGCACCATCAACAGCAACAGCAACAGCAACAATTAACACAAAAGCGATCAACGAACCAGCAAGCAACACAGCAGCAGCAAAGCAACAATAACAGCGGAAAAATAAAGATGCCACCAATCAACACCATAGATGTTGACTGTAAGGAATTGGTAAGTCTTTGTAAGCTAGCCATAGGTAACAATTTTGCAGTTAAAAGACTGACGGGTAACAGGCACGCCATTCAAACATATACGGTGGCAGACCACGACAAAATTAAAGAGGTCTTAAAAAGAGCCACCGCGGAATTTTACTCGTTCACGCCGAAACAAACGAAGAGCGTAACGGTTCTATTAAAGGGTGTCGACCCTGAAATGGAACCGGAGGCTCTGCTCGAAATGCTTCAAAACCTGAAGCACGAAGATCTCGAGTTTACCGCGGTAAAACCATTCACCACACCCAAGGCAAGAAGGGAAAACCGCAAGCTACCCTTCTTTTTGGTGCAATTAACACCCAACAGTAGGATTGGTGGTCTAAGAAAAATTTCAGTCTTGGATCATCAAATGGTCACATGGGACAAATTAAAAAAAGGCAGAGACATCCTGCAATGTCTACGTTGCCAAAGGTTTGGTCACTCGGCGGCTAACTGTGAAATGCAGCGCCGTTGCGTAAAGTGCGGAAAGGACCATAAGGCAGAAGAATGCCCTCTGGGAAAAGAACGGGTAGAAGACAAAGCCCTTCTAAAGTGCGCAGTGTGTCGGAATGAGGGACACCCCGCTAACTATCGAGGATGTCCTAAATTCCGAGAAATAATGGCAAGAAGTGTGACCCGGCAAAAAAACACAGAGCCAGCTCGTACTTCAACAATGCCCGTAACATCGCAGCGGTCGTACGCACAAGTTGCTTCGGGTGGGAGAACACCAAATCAGGCTACATCACAGGTAGCCACAAATACTCCCACACAGACTGAAACAACACCGCAAGCGGACGTGTTCGCAATCCTGCTCAATCTGCAGAGACAGATGACACAGCTACAAAGCCAAATAAACGAGATCTACTCGCATTTGCCCAGTCTAAATAACAAGTCGATATAAACCCTCTAACCACAACATCAATAAAAGCTCTTGTCGTGAATGTAAATTCACTAATAAGAACTGAGAGAAGAGCCAATCTTTTTAACCTGTTGCAAGAGGAACAACCTGATGTACTTCTGGCGGGGGAAACAAAGTTAAACCAGAGACATAAGATAGGACATAAAAACTACGATATTATACGAAGAGATCGACCTAACTCCTCTCAAGGGGGGGGGTGTCGCAATCTTTATTAGAAAAGGGATCAATCATAAAGTAATATATAGTGGAGAAGTGCGCAGGTTCCGGGTGCTGGAAGCCTGTATCGTCCGCATACCCCTTCAGCAAGGAAGGGGTTTGTATGCGATTGCGGTCTACGCACCTGAGGAGCACCAACAAAACCTATTTATAGCGGAGCTCGAGACACTCTTTCGATGCTTACAATTGCACCTGGACAAAAATTACTTTATCCTAGGGGGAGATATGAACGCCAAGCATAGAAATTGGGGAAATTATATATCTAATGCCAGAGGAAATCAGTTGGCTGGTTGGTTAGATCAGTATCATATTGAATATAGAACTGACCTGCTAGGTACGAAATATCCATCGTTCCCCAGAGGTAGATCGTTCTTAGATATCTTGCTAATCGACTCACGACTGAGATTACTTAACACCAACAGACGAAACACAAACTGTTTACGGACAATTGAATACGACAGTGACCACTGTGCATTCACGGCAGTAATAGAGCTTCCGAGCGAGCTCGCAGATCTGGAGGAATTCGTGATCCCGCAACCCTATAACTACAGGGCAATGCGATGGCCGCGGTTCACCAGATCATTAACAAGAGAACTTCGTTCGAATGACTTTAATCTGCCAGTAAACAGAAACCTGACTAATGACGAAATCGACAAATACATTCAACAAATGGACGAAGCCGTAAAACAAACAATGGACAAAACAATTCCCAAAACAACAGTTACAGATCACATTAACATGTACAGAAACGCAACAATAAACGCACTCCACAAGAAAAAGAGCAGACTGCTATCGAAATTAAAACAATTACACAGACAGTTTACAGACAGACAAGACCAGGAGATAATATCACTGAAATCTCAATTAAAAAACCTCCAACAATTACTTAAAGCTAATTATAGATTAGCAACAAATTTGTATTGGAACAACAGAATTCGAGCTATAAAAACTAATAACCCGAATATGTTCCCACAAATAAATAAAATATTCAGGAGAAATAATCAAAACGAGATTCAGTGTCTCCAAATTCCACGTACCGAGGTAAACAAGCAGCTGCTAACCAACATTGGCATAGATACAGAGAACGCTATCCTCAATAGTGAGCTCTTCGTGATCGAAGATCCTTTGGAGAAGGCGAACGCTGTGGGTGCTGTCTTTCAGGAAATGTACAAGGTGAATGAAAGCATTCGCCGAAACAATGACCTGGAGGACAGAATTCGACTGAATCACCTGCACCTCCGGAATGAAATTTCACATTGGCAATCGGAGAATCCTGGTTTTACGGAATTCAGTGACGATAATCTGTCAATCGACATTAATGCCAATGGTGGGGCTAATAGCCTTTTAATCACAAGGGAAGGAATCCAGAGTATCTTCGACTCATTAAGAAGCAAAAAGTCAGTGGGAATAGATGGAGTACCTAACATCGTACTCAAGAACCTGCCCCCAAAGGCAATAGATATATACACGGTCCTGTTTAACAACGCGTTGAATAATGCATATTATCCCGCGCGTTGGAAAACGGCTATCATTCAGCCCATCCCAAAAAAGGGCAAAGACTGTACAAACCCAATGAACATGCGTTCGATAAGTTTACTCCCAAGCATCAGTAAAGTATTTGAAAAAATCATTAACAAAGCTCTGCTAAAATGGGTAGACGACAATAGCATTATTCCAAACAACCAGTTTGGCTTTAGGGCGGGTCATGAAACCACACATGCCGCAGCTAAACTGGTCTCCGACATACAATGGAATAAATGTAGGAACCAATGCACAGGTGCCTGTCTGATCGACCTGGAAAAAGCCTTTGATACCGTCTGGATCGAAGGGTTGTATTACAAACTGGTCAGATATGGCATACATAAGCCTTTACTATATGTACTTTACGATATGTCAAAGGACAGGAGGTTCGTGGTCAAAAGTGGTAATGTGACCTCTAATAAAACGTATAATATCAAGAATGGCTTGCAACAGGGCGCGGTACTCTCTCCGATTCTTTTTAACATTTACATTAGCGACTTATTAGATGCACTTCCGCAGGCTATTGCGTACGCAGACGATCTCATAATTTACAGAACAGCCCCGAAAGTTGCGATCATAAATAGGTTAATACAGCGAGACTTCAACAAAGTGCAGCGCTATTGCGATGACTGGAAACTTAAGATCAACTTCCAGAAATGTGAAGCCATCCTATTTAGAACTCCATTATATAAAGCCACGTACGACACAAGGAAAAACTGGCGAAAGCTAGTTATCGTGGGACCGCATGGAGATAAACTGGAAACCAAGAGTTTAGTTAAATACCTTGGCATCTGGCTAGACCAATATCTGTATTTCAACAGACATGTAGAGGCTGCTTTGCTCAAAGCGAGGAAAACTTTTGCTATGACAAGGAGGCTATTTCACAGTAGCCAACTTGACAGCAGGGTAAAAGTCATATGCTACATGACGCTAATCAGGCCAATGCTCATATATGGTTGCCCAGTATGGTTCAACATAGGTCCAAATTTGATAGAAAAGATTCGGGTGTTCGAAAGAAAGTGTCTCAGAAGTTGTCTCAGATTATATCGGACACCGGAATCGGACTATAAAAAGTATTACTCAAATGAGACTTTATATAATGAAGCGTACATAAATAGGGTGGATAATTTTATGATTAAATTAATCAGAGGACATATTGCGAGAGCAATAAGCTCGTCCAATGACCTAATTTTCGGGGCTTATTATCCAAACACCATATAATATGAGAGCGTGCGTCGCAACGGCTTTGTTCCACCAGAGGCGTTCCTTGACTTGGATATGAAAGGGCTTATACAGGATAGATCCGGAATTCCGCTGATCTATCATGTAAGTAGATCATCTGTAGACGGGCGATTGTGCTATGACCGGGAAGTAGCGCGCACCGAAGAAGAGCTCCTGCGCTTCAGTAGGGCTATCTCCCGCAGAGACCGGGACGATAGTATTAGACAGCGTCAACAGTTCTGGTGGTTGAATGGCATATAAAGACCTGGATACCAAAGTCGGTATAGAATCACACTATCATCAGCTAGCTTACATAGACTTAGCTTTTCTAGAATTAGGGTAGTATAAAATTTAAGTTAAGTTAGGCTAAGTGATTTTACATAAAAAAAAAAAAAAAAAAAAAAAAAAAAAAAAAAAAAAAAGTAGATAAGTTTAGGTAAGTTAAGTAAGTTAAATTTTAAGAAAAAAAAAAAAAAAAAAAAAAAAAAAATTTACAAAGTTTTTCAAATTTTTCTTTGTCTTTCAAATAATTATAAGTTAGGCCACAAAGTTCTGTCGCCGAAAGGCAAATTATACAAATATTAAGTAATGTTTAGCTTAGAGCGTCTGCGAAGGACCAGTAAGTTATTATATAAGATATTTAAGCTAGAATTTAAGCATTTTTTGTCTAGCCTTTAATTTAGAAAATAAGAATATAAAAAGAAAATAAAAAAATGTTTAAAAAATAAAAAAAATAAAAATGCCAAAAAATTGACCATCCAGTATTTTCCTCTCCCGTTCATAACTTTTTTCGCTGTTTCTCTCACAAGAAGCATTCCTTCAGGAATGGAAAGTCTTCATAACTCCGAAACACAAGAAGAGGTAAAATAGCGTTCTTTATTTCCGAAGCATTCATACCAATCCTTGAGCTTACCATGCAAGCCCCTCATCTACAAACAAAATTATTGTAAAACTCATTGAATTCTTAGGAAACCTCTTTAAATATTGAAGTATTCAAGTTGCCATCTTTTAATTTTTAATCCATATTACACGTATTTAAATGAATATTTTCTTAACATTCTCATAGTGTTAGCCACAGATACGTTCTCTCAGCTTCTTTCTTGACCATATCTCTGGTATTCCACAAGCCTTCTCTATACCTTAACCTTATCTTAAAGACTCCTCCGCTTCCTTTAATTTTTTAAAAATCGTTTTTTTTTTACAACAAAATGCTTCCCGGTATTATATTCTCCACCTTTTCTGTTCAGTTCTTTCACTTTTTTCAAGAATTTAGCGTATTATGCGACAGGCGGGGCGAAGTATCACCTAAAGCCACTTCGTTACTTGGCTTTATTAAATACTGGTCTAAATAACTTTCCGACCTATACGTAACCAGGTCCCTCTACATTACTTTTGTCTGTCCACTCTTTGAACATGCCAATGTCCAGAATCCTCTCTCAACGAATTCACATCACATTTATTCTTTAGCATCTGACCTTTGAACTATGACCTATGAATTTCACCAATGAACACTGACAGATGACCTTTGACATTTGATCTACGGAATCTGACGTTTGTCATTTGATCTTTGGCCTTTGACCTCGGACCTTTCAAGTTTGATCTTTTGGCCTTCATCTTTGAGTTTGGTAGGGTGTTGTTTGACATTCCTAGGCCGAGGTGGGATACGAAATGTAAAATTAAATTATTGATTTCTGCAATAATTTGATTTTGATTGATATTGATTTATCGAGCTTGGAAGAAGTAAATCCATGAGCGATGAATCAAAGGTGTTTCGGTGGGCTAGAAACATCCAGGGGCAGGGGGAATCATCACTAGATCGATTAAGATCCCCGTTGCGGTAAATATTAAAGGTACGTGGGAATAATTTGCGATTTTTAGTATTGGGGATTACGTTTGTTTCAATTCGGACTTGTACATGTATATCGAAAGGTATACAGTGGGATTTTTTTAAAACTGGTAAAACCTTTGAGCAAAGAATTGGTGGGATTGAGGAGGAAGATTGTTCACTCTCTTTGGGGATTGTTTGCAAAATTCACTGAATTTTGGGACTCCTGCAATCGACTACGCAAACTTTGGAAAACTCGCTGACACATGCTGATTTTGGATCATTCCTTACGGAAATTTCAACCTGCCGGATGTTCTCATCGCTTCTACTTGAACGTGGCCATTCTGTTTGTTTAATATTCGTTGTCGATCCCGTTTGCTTGAACTTCTTGACCTAAGCTTTGATTAAATTAACACTTGGACACTCACTTAAACGACGTAATCCGTACTCAATTCTAAATAGGCGTCGAACAGTAACGTAGGAATCGTTGTTTTTGTAAAATTGTTTTTCACAAAAAGCACGCTGTTGTCCCGTGAAGCGCTCCATCGTGACTAAAATTGCATGAAGCGACGCACAATTCCCCGCCACTCGCGCGACGTCCCTCTAACGGCTTTTAAAAAAACAAGTGTTGCCATTTGCAAACATTTCTGGCCCACCGGATGTATGAGGAATCCGATTTGGGTATATTCAAGCGCAGATCTTTTAGTTTACTTACTTTGGGCAGTAATTCAAGTTCGAAATTCATTCCGGCTCATATAGTGCTGTCTGAACTATAATTGACGGAGAGCGGATGTGGTGGTAGACATCGTTGAGTTGCCAACGAAATGTATAGCAAGGACACTCGTTTTATCTACTGGGTACATGATTGCACAGTCATCTAATATAAACGAGGGAATGGATGAGGAGATCGAGTTTTTGGTGTTCTTCACAACCCAAAAGTATCTACTATATGTTGGGGAGTGTAGTATTTTTTTCTCAGTTTCGGTCGTGAAAGAACTTTGCGCGGATTTGCATCTTGAAGTCATTATTAGAGTTCTTCAATTTTTTCAGGTTTTCTTTTGGAAGCCTAATTCTTTAGTCTTAGTACTTTTGCCGTACCTCGAATCGAACTACATATTTGACTTCGGATTAATATTCTGTGGAATCTGTGCTTTATGTAGAATAGACGTCCAGATATCAAATTTTGTAGAATCTACTTTTCTTGTGTCGGTTGTAACGTTAACATCGTTATAGAGAAAGAACAATAAAGAATTTATCTTCACAAAAACGAACGTACGGACCGTCATGAATTGTGTCCAAAATGGCAAAGCTATTGATAATAATGTGTTACAAACCACTTTTTGATATTAAATAATTATTCCTGTAAGATTAATTTCCACATTTTACCTAAACTGTCGTTTGGGTCTACGTAAAGATTCCTGTCAGAATCATTTAGAATATCCTTAACATTTTCTTGAAGTTCAAATACCAAATATTCTTGCCGGAACAATTTTCGTTGTGACTGCAAAAATGATCAATGTTTGGATCATAGTATCCGAAAACCGATTAGTCAAATTATGCCATGCTACGTTGAAATCACTCGCAATAACTGTTTCAGTGTGCGTGTATAGGGTCAAAATTCTATCATTAGAGTCAGGTAGAACCTCGAATAAGTTAAAGGATGCGTTTCTATCTACTTTCGGACCTAAACCAAGAATGTTGCATCGGTCGAGGATGAACTCGCGTGTCATTGTAAAGCCCCGCTACAAATCCCCAATACCGCCTTGAAATAGGATAGAAGTGGGGACCGTGATGAGTGAGCAAACGCGGGCACTATGAGAATTATGCCCTTATGCCAGTAGCCCCAGTGAATCCTTGCAGAAGCTCTGGTCACAGTTTTTTCGTAACGAATTTTACGTCCTTCTCATACCATAAACTTACTTTTGATAAAAAATTATTCGAAAATATTGATGCTTATGGGCGCATCGACAGTCATGAGGGCGAAAAGAGATCCCCTTTCTCCATTTTTTTTTGGAAAAAAAAAAGAAAATGGTTGAATATATTTTGCACCATTTTTATCATTTGAAGGACAACTGGTCATTGATAACAAAATATTAATAATTACAAAATTGATTAATAAATACTCATCGAGTCCTTAAAAAAATTGTCTTGTCCTGAATACGAGGAGTCAAGACAGCCTCATCTGAATCAAAAAGCGAAAGAGATTTCGTTAGTAGTTTCCTCAATCTAGGTGGTGGACAAAGGATTTAAAAAAAAAATCAAATTTTGAATTTTTTAGACAACTAGATTTCGAATCACGATTTTCGTTAAGGTTCCTGGTGTAGAAGAAAAAAAAGCCGATTTTGTCGATTTTTTTATAACAGAAAAAACTATTTAATATATACCTATTTTTGCAAATTTGAGCATTTATTGTGCCTACATAGAAGTGTTTAAATCCATTTTTTCATTAAATTGTATGCATAAACAAAGAAGTTATAAGCAAAAGAATCAGCACCAAAAAAAAAAAATTTTTGTGGTGTGCAGTGTAGAGCTTCGTTGGATGATCCGTAAAAAAAAGGGAAAATGGTTTTGGTCAGTTTATGAAAGAATGAGAGTAATTGATGAGTATTTAAGGTATTTAAAAAAAAATTTGTAAAAAAAATATGATTGAAAAAGTCTTTTTTTCAACTTATTTTTGTTTAAAATTTTTTATAAACAAAATCTTAACTTCTAAAAATACATTCATCAAATGGCAAATTAATAAATCTTTCATTTAAGAAGAAAACATATGAATTCATCTGTAAAATTATGAATTATCTTACGCACGTGTTTCAAAAACATGGTTTTGAGAAAAATGCATTTTATGTTTCTGAACACTGTACAGCGTTTTTTTTTCCACTTTTTCCAACATTTTTTATTTCCGTTTTTGACTTAAATTCTAAATTATATGCTAGACAAAAAATGCTTAAATTCTAGCTTAATTATCTCATATTATAGCTTACTGGTCCTACGCAGACGCTCTAAGCTAGACATTATATGACTATTGTGCAATTTAGATTTCGGCGACAGAACTTTGTTTTGTGGCTGTAGTTATGATTATTTTTATAACAAAGAAAAATTAGAAAAACTTTGTGCCAATTTTTTTTTGTTTGTTTTTACTTAACTTAACTAGTTACATTAACTTACTTCTATTTTTTTAATACTTAAAAGACCTTGACCTAAACCTCATACTACCCTAATTCTAGAAAAGCTAAGTATGTGTAAGCTGGCTGATGATGCAGTTATTCTACCGACATGGGTACACAGGTCTTTATTTGCCACTCAACCACCAGAACTGTTGGTGCTGTTTTGCTTCCGAACATCAGCAAGGTATTCGAGAAAATTATAAATAAAGCATTGACTAACTGGTGTGAGGAAAATTGTTTTATTCCGAACAACCAGTTTGGTTTCCGATCGCAAGATGACAGAGTTCATGCTGCGACAAAATTTGTTTCCGACATACAGTGGAACAAAGCGAAGCGACAATGCACAGGGGCCTGTTTGGTTGACTTTGAAAAGGCTTTCGACACCGTATGGTTAGAAGGGCTTGCATATAAGTTATCAAATCTAGGTATGCCCGAATATTTATTATACATTATATACGATATGATAATGGGTAAACAATTTGTAGTGAAATGTGGAGATATAATCTCTAACAAGACTTTCCACATCAAAAATGGTCTACAACAGGGAGCAGTGAATTCTCCCATTTTATTTAACATTTACACTAGTGATCTAGTGCAGGGATGAGCAAAACGCAGCCCGCAGGCCGCTTGCGGCCCATTACACATGTTTATGCGACCCCCTAAGCATTTCTAAAATTGAATTTATTTTATCGACTTTCTCCCATTAATATATTATTATAAAATTAATTATAATAGAATGGTAGTACATGCTAAACAGAAGCAATTTTTTGTGACGAGTTACTTACTTGTCAGCGACTTGTTCAAACATGCAATACGAACGCGCCGCGTCTGTGCTAATTTGTGTTTGCTTCTGTCACACAATCAGTTAGACTGGTAAGCTGTTAACTAGCCATTTTAGCAATTCTTGTGATTCTTGAAAGGCGTGAGTGCAATATTATTGTCAAAAAGGTAATATTAGAGTTTTTTCATTAAAAATTAAGTTTTACTAAATTTTTTTTTTAACTTTCAAATTTTTAACCCATACTGGCATGTCGGAATGGCAAACAATGCACAGGCATTTCCAAGAAAAGTGGAAATTTGATAATTTTTTCACTTTCTTTAGAGATAAAGCTGTATGCTTAATACAATACAATAATACAACTAAGGATACATAAGTTTAATCAAATGGGGAAAACAACGGGCTATTTTTAAAAATCAAGGTATTTTATCAAATACGCCAGTAAAGGCTAATTTTGCTGTCAGTCAAATACTAGCAAAAAAATGAAACCCTTTGCAGATGGAGAGATGACAAAATAAAAATGTCTGACTGCTGTTGCAGAAATTGCATTTCCTGATAAAATAAATATTATTTCAAACATTAGTTTATCAAGATTCACCATTGCAAGGAGAATTGAAGACTTGTCCGAGAGCATAGCAACAGCGCTTCGGGTACGCATTGTATCACCTGAGCGTAGCTCCAGGTATTAACATTTATTATTTTATGTTATCTCTGGGGGGATACTCCTCCGAGGTTATTAATTTGTTATATTCACCTGTTCGTGTTGCGTTTTTCCATTGGCAGTCCGTAAGGGGGTTTGTTCTCCAGATGGTTGGCTTCTGGTCCTTCGAGCCGTGTAACACCTGTTTGTGTTAAGTTGATACTATGTCGTGTTGGATAAAAAGACTTCTTCCTTCTTTGTGACTTTAACTTTATTTAATTGGGAATAACCATTCCTTGTTTATTTACACTTTATAAAAGCAAGAGTAATTTACTTTATTTAAAAACAAGAAGACCCGCTGTACAGTTTCGATGGCCGCAGCCTTCTTGTTTATTACTTTACACTGCGCCGCAACTCACTTGCACACTTCTTTTTATACCCAATTATTGGTAAGTTAATGCAGATGATGCATTTTCCTCACCTGGAACGTGTAACCTATTCGGAGGTTATTCGCCTGTCATAAGCCATTCGCAATATTCATTAATTGTTTAATTTGCCCTGCTAAAACTGCAACGGCAATGAATTGAGCAATTACTTAATTGGTTTCATATGAAGAACCAATTATTGGACATTGCCCCGTGTGCCAATCGTATCATACGATTAATTGTGCCTCATTGCTGTGTTGGCTACTTCGTCGAACTCAGCACTTTTCCGACGCTCAATTAATTCGTCGTCGGTGGCCTTTGACGACACCGCCCGTGATCGTATATCGTGTATCACACTTGTAAACATATGTATTTGTAAAATGAAACCGTGTAGGTCCGTGGACAGGTGCCCGCTTGATTATTGTAGTACGAAGCAGAATGCAGTGGCCTTGGGGAGTAGGTCAAGTGTATGACTGATATATGATAATTGGCTTTGGGCATGGATGGGTAATTATCGCAATGTATGCGATATGAATTAATTGCCCGTGGAGAAGGCTTTGCTTCTGAATGAATGCGAAATTTAATTCTATGTATTGTATTGCTTGTGGGAAAGGCGAGTATCGCATTGTATGCAGAATATTTTGAGGATTGATCATATAGATGGAATCATAGGATGATGGATCATAAGATGCTGGAATCAAATTGATTATAATGATTGAGAGGGGGTGTAAAGCGAGGTGTAACAGCATTGCAAAATTCGAATACTGTTCTTTGGCAGTTGATGAGAGTTGTGATATTAGCGATACAGCACTATATATATTTTTACGTGGTATTGACACTAAATTTAATATCACCGAAGAATTGTGTTCACTAATTCCAATGCAAGGGACTACAACCGGAAAAGACCTGTACGATGAACTAAAGTCTGTGTTGGAAAAATTTTGAATTTTATTAGAAAAGGTTATTGGTATGTGGGGGGTTTCTCTATTCTACATGAGAAACAACCCACAATTCCAACCAACATTTCCACCTAATTTCGACCGCTTTCAGCGCGTCATACTTACAAATTTCCTTTATATGTATTCCCCTGTAAAACATTTCAAACGGACGTATAGCTAAACTCTCCAGAATTGGGATCATTCATCATCCTTTGCAGATAATGCATAATTGAGTTTAGCTACATAAATGTCATACGGCAACTCCATTCATGCTAACCATGAGTTTCCCATCGGAAATCTCATAATGTCGGTTAGCAACAACAAGTCTAAAAGAACGACGCTGTTGCAACATAGCCAAATAGCTGGGGTAATTTCAGCGTCTTAGAGTCTGGTTCTCACGCGAATTATTTCCCAAACATCAGCGGCGTCCTATCGACTTTCCCTCAGATCACCTATTCGCTTGGGATCATTGATCTCTCTTTGCAGGGGAGTAACATCCGCTAGGGTTCCCTCTCATTCGTATTTCTTTCCACGGTTCAATGCGCTTTAACTACACCATAGCCGTACCACTGGGTCAGTAGGTCGTGTCAGTAGCTGCATCTGATACCAACACACACAACCAAAGCTACCCCGAGATCACAGCATATCATGTTTTCTGTTCTCTCATTCTTCATGTCCGTCAATTACCATATTAACAAAAGTTACTCATACTTTGACGGGCGTGAGGTTGAGAGAGCAGAGGCGTGGTCTCTTTTGGTTGTCCTGTGTGTAGAAAGAAATATGAATTTCAACCCTAATTCACACTAGTCACTTTTCAATCACCATCGCGTCTAGTTACGCTGCCGCAGGAGTCGCTATGAGTATCTGAACCTGGTTGTGTCTGCGGAGGAGATAGTTCGTTTAGTTCACCAGAAAAATCGAAACATTGACAAAAAAAATCGCGTCAAAAAGCATAGTGAATAGTTTTTTTTCTTTGATAATTGATTATCAATTACAATAAATTTCCGCAAAAAACATATTTTCAATCGGACCGAATAAACATTGAAACGCGAATGGATAAAAGAATATTAAATAAAGAAAAAAATAAAAGTGACATCTAACAAACAAATTCAGTTAAGTGTGTGAATATTTCAATTTTGAAGCAAATATATTGAATTTTATATTTAAGAGATAACTTCAAATTCTTTAATCGGACAGCTCGCCTTTATATATATGTATATAATATATTCTTTATATATATGTATACATTTCAAATAGTTAACTGCAAGAACTATTTTATAATTGTCGGGGGCGTACAGTGAATCCTGTGCCATACGTTGGCAACATACCTTTACCCCCACAGGTATATCGACAGATGGAGCACGAGCAATGTCGAGCATGGAGGTAGGAGTATCGGGAAGGCTATTTCAAGACATTAAGAAGGTCACAGGAAGGGGAATATTCGTTAACCACTGCATAATTCACCAGGAGAATTTGTGTGCGAAAACATTGAGTTTGCCAAATGTCACAGTACCAATAATTAAACTAATCAATTTTATAAAGTCGCGCGCGTTATATCACAGTGAATTTAAAGAATTTCTGAAAGATTTAGAACCTGAATATGGAGACGTGGTTTTTAATACCGAAGTACGTTGGGTTAATAGAGGTGCAATGCTCAAAAAAGTATACAACTTAAAAAGCGAAATACAATTGTTCCTGGATATGAAGGGATATGCCTTTCCTCATTTTGGTAATAAAGAATGGATGAGTGATTTTGGGTTTCTTATCGGCATGACTCAGCATCTCAATGATCTTAATGTGGAACTTCAAGGCAAAGGACAGTTTATTAACAATTTGTATGATAAAATTCAGGGCTTTGAGCGCAAATTAAAATTGTGGAAACAACATCTTTTGCAGAATAATTTGTCTCACTTTCCACATTTAGAAAAAGAAAACGTTAATACTTCTCAAAAATACGCACAATATATAGACATTTTAATCAACGAATTTCAATTACGATTCCAAATGTTCAAAGCCGAGAAGACAGCAGTTTCCATGAAATTGTTTTCCTCGCCATTTAATATCGATGTGGATACAGTTCCCGAAGACTTTCAAATGGAATTGATTGACATGTAGAATAATACCGAATTAAAAAAATGTATTTTTCTCAGTAAACATCGAACATTTTTATAAATCGTATGTGAGCCCTGAGAAATTTCCGCTTTTGACGAAAAATGCAACGCAAATGATGTCTCTGTTCGGAAGTACATATGATTGCGAACAATTATTTTCAACGATGAAATTAATCAAGAATGATCACCGATCAAGACTGGGTGCACGATTAGAAAGCTGCGTGTGTGTAGCTACCTCATCGATTCCGGCTGATATAGATCAGCTTGTATCGAAAAAACTTGTTTCTCATTAAAAATTTCAAGTAAACTCGTGTTTCTGTTCTTTTCTTGTTTCTTTTTATTTTGCATTAAAATATGTACATGAAATCTTTACTATTTTGTAAATTTTATATTTTTTTATTCTAATGTTGCAAATTTTTATTCTAATAATATGCAAATAAAGTTTTGTAAATTATTAATAAATGTTATTTTATGTGCGGCCCGCCAAACAAATTTACAATTTAAATTGGCTCGTTGATTAAAAAGGTTGATCACCCTTGATCTAGTGGGTTCTCTCAACCATGCAATTGCGTATGCCGACGACATTGTGGTGTATAGATCTGGAGAAAAGATTGATGTCATCAACAGACTTCTGCAAAATGATTTCAACAAAATCATACGTTTTTGCGACGACTGGAAATTAAAAATCAATTTCCAAAAAAACAGAAACTATCCTTTTCAGAACGCCGCTGTCCAGTGCATCAAGGGATACATAATGGAATTGAAAAATATTTTCTATCGCAGGAAGTAATAATCTTCGTCTACAACTAAAAACTGTAGTCAGATACCTTGGAATCTGGCTTGATCAGTATCTTCACTTTGATAAGCATACAACAGCTGCTCTTACAGCAGCTAAAAACGTATATGCACTGACACGAAGACTCTTCCGTAGTAGTATGCTGGACCCCAAGGTGAATATAATTTCATACTCAGCATTCATCCGACCAATATTGGTCCACATTTTACATGGAGAAGTTTCGAGTGTTCGAGAGGTAGTGTTTGCGTTTCTGCCTCGGAATGTATAGAACCCCAGAGTCGCAGTATAAGAAATCATCATCATCATCATCGGCACTACGACCGGGGACCGGTCTTGGCCTTATTTAGCAAGTCCTAAGGCTTGTTAAATTTTCCATAATGATTTATTTTTTCTGGGCAAGGCCATTAGTCTTGCGTATAGTATAAGAAATACTATCGCAATAAATTCCTGTATGACAAATCAGGACTAAACAGAATAGATAACTTCATTATCAAGATTATTCGTGGTGACACAACAAGGGCAATGTGCAGTGAAAATGACCTCATTTCGGGAGTATTCTATCCCAATGTATATGGAGAGTACTCTCCAGAATGGGTTCATTCCCCCAGAAGCGTTCCCTTTCTTGGGTAAAAAAGGACTTATCCAAGATAAACGTGGATTCCCTATTATTTACCACGCTTTCCGTGGTGCCAGGAATAAACGAATTCTTCACGATAACGACATCTCTAATTTTCCAGATCGCCTGTGTTTTAGTGTGGTCATCGGTGAAAGAGATAAATCAATAAAAGATCGATCCCATCTCAACTGATGGTGGATCAGTGATGAAGAAAGGACTACACGTACCCAAACATAGTATCTCTCAAGCGCACCGCTTTGCTTCCCCCTATCCCCAATCCCAATTATTTTTATTTTTTTTTAATTTTTGTTTTTAATCTAATTTTAATTTTATATTTTTGTATTCCTTGTTTACGTTTGTCCGTTTTCTTTCATTTTTTTATTTTTTATTTTGCTTGTCAACCCCCTTGTCAACATGTAATTAAAAAAAAAAAAATTAATTATAAATAATACGTGATGTAGAAAAAAATAGAATAAACTTTATAAAGAAAACATATCATTTATTGTGTTATAAAATTTCGAGCTCATTTTGAGCCGTTAAAATATAAATTGATACTTGGGGCTTTGAGAGCATATCATAAAAACAGTCGATGTTTTGAAGCGGCTACATCAGGATACCCCCTTAAAGAAATTGTAAATTTTGTAAAACCTGTTCTTTTCATTAAAACAAAAAATCCTTCGTCCACCCACGAGTAAATCTTATCTATAAGAAGTGTGCAAAATTTTAGAATGATCGGTTCATTATTTTTTTTGAAATATCACCGACTGTTTAAATGCTGTTTTGAGATAGACGCTTTTAAAGTTTTCAACAAGAATATGAGCCGGTCGAAAGGACAGGGTCAAAAAATGTTCTATCTCATTCAATTTTCATCGAATACACTCTAAATTTCGGGAAAACGTATCTGAGATGCTGTACATTTTTTTGAGATGATGACTACATATGCCCCCTTAAGAGAGGTAACGGTTATGAGTATAGAATTAACATCAACGTTGCAGTCACCGTTAAGGGTACGTGGTGATCCTTTGCCTGTTTAATACATATTGTTACGTAATTTAGATTTTACGTTCATCGAATTCCTAGGTCCGATCTCTGGATTGTGAATAATCCAACAAAACTCAAAGTTTGTTCTCCTTTCCTGAATAGCTTTATTTTATTTTTACCTATTCATTGACACTTAAGGGGGTATTCTGGTTTAGACGCACGAATTTAACGCAATTTTTGAAGTGCTGTAAAAAAAAGCAATCAGTATTTTTACTATACATTTTTTATAGGATGTTTATTAATATTTCAAGAATACAGTAAAAAAAATTGAAAGTAAAAAATTCAAAATTCAAAAAGTTAGCAGCTGATGAAGTGGGGGATCTCAAAAAGTTGGCACGCGACCATACCCACGATTCAACCCTCCCAGCAACCTAAAAAAAAAAAAAGATTATTAATTTACAGAAATGCCTCTATCGTTGGAACTAAAAAAAGTTAAAAAAAAATTTTTTTTTAACAAAATGGCGACTGCTTGAATAAAACAAATTATTTTTTTGTACCACTTTTTTTTAGTTTTTCGAATTTTTTAAAAATAGTTAACATTGAAATTTGGGGATGAGAATAGTTCATGCAATAGAAAAGCCTATAAAGAAGACATATACTAAATTTGAGGTGAATCGGTTCAGTAGAACTTGAAAAATCGTGGGTATTGTTTTAAAAAAGAGTTTCGAGAAAAACGCGTTTAAAAATTTCAGGGTATAGTAGCTTCAAGTGACATAATATTGCTAAAGCAGCTGTAACTTCGCCAATTATTGGAATTTTAAAATTTCTTTTAGACAGCATATTCTTAAAAGTATTAACTATAAGAAAATATAAAAAGAAAAAAATCGATTTTTTCAAAATTCTAGACCAGAATACCCCCTTAATATCACGCTGTCAGTTTTTCCTTCAGAGTCGATGTGTATAGTTCGACATCCAAATTCGAACTAACTGAGAGACGCCCGGCATGCTATTCACGATTATTCGAGTGTAAATTCGTCACAATATTATCGAGGCGGTTCTTGGCGGTACCATTCCAAGATATTCGATCTACCTGTGCATTACAAGGAAGTTTCTATCAATTTGTAATTCACCTCTCAACGTTATGAGGCCGCCTTTCAACAATATGTACATTTTTCAATGACATTCCCTGAATTCCGGATGAGATATCTCACCGGCCACAAATTATACTAAACAAGATTAATTTTAAGTATAGCAGTTTACTACTGTTTCACAGGAATAAATTGTAAGTTTATTGTCCAACCATATCGGTGTTGCAACTCTTATTGAACGTATATTTCACCACTCTTATATCTGAGGCACCTTATCTATTGGACACCTTAATAGCTTATAGTTGTGATAGGACCTTGTAATATCTTCTTCCTCTATCTAATAAATATATAGAAAGGTAAAACCTCGGTATGATGGTTAGCTGTACATAAGGACTTGCTGAACACATTTCCATGAAACCATTATATTGGGCTCTTCAAAAAGCCATTACATTTCTCTTACTTGATTTTCAAAGTAGTTTATTTAATATACGTAACGAATTTTAGTCAATTTGGTCGTTTTGTCCGATAACCCTCTGCTGTATCTCGGGCAATTTAATATTTCCGCTTTCATAAAACTTTTTGTTTTTCTCTTTGAAAAAAACTGTCAAGATGCTGTCTAATGAAGTCTTCAGAACCAAGAGCTTTACCAAAAGCGTGTTGCAAAGAACGAAATAAATGAAAGCCTGATGCCGCAGCCTCTGGACTATATAGTGAATTTGACAACACATTGTGACGGTTTCCTTGAACGCCACCAATCATCTTCCCATTACCCCATGTAAAAATTCCGACCTAGGGCATACAAAAACCTGGAAAGCAGGTACTTACCTGTATATTGTTGTACCACAAAGCTTTAAAACGCTGTAAAATAACAATATTTGCTGATGCAAAACCCATCAGCACCAAACAGGCATGTGTCTTATGGGCGAATTGGTTGCATCACCATGCAATCAACATGAACAGAACAAATTTATTTAACATGCCTCGGATCGATTTCCATCTTATAACAGGCATCTTCCACACGTAAGAGCAATTTGGTTGCACCATCTAGCAACCAACATTGTCCGAACAATATCGAGGTGATATACCCTTACGCGCCAGCCGCACACATGCAGGAAATGTTTTATCTTTTCCTTTTGCAGCAATGCCCACATCGATCGGTCATCCGACCGACAAATACATGAGGGCATACGGCCGACCGCTCAAGCAAGTCGAGTTCTCAAAATGGAAAATTACCATCGAGAATTCGACTACGTGGAGATGCCACCAACATGGGCACGATCAACATAAATACTTTACGCAGTCGCTGATCGTGCAAACACTTCAACACCTATGTCGAGATATTTGCACCACCTGCTACCATGCCAGCTAATGTTCTCCGTGTAGATTTGATCGATCCACGTTCCGCATGCTTGTGGACGCACTCACGAAATGAGCCGCAGAGATGATCATCGTGTGTGTTATATGGTCACTGAGGCGATGGATGGAATTTTTGGTAATTCTGTCGAGGTCAGGCCTCCACGTTAAATAAATTGGAGTCTTAAAATCGCTGTCGGTGGACGTGCATCATCGTTTGAGCTTGAGGTAAACTAAATAAAATAAGGATTATCGTGCTCACTTGATTTAAGTTAAGAATGAATATTGTGTGAACTGGATTATAATGAAATAGGGGATAATCAAAATAAAGAATGGATACCGTGTGAACTTGATTAAAATAAAGTATGAATACTGTTTGAACTAGATTTAAATAAGAGTGAATTTGTTACGTTTTGTTTTTTTCGTGTAATTAAGACAATTAAAAAAAATAAAACTAAAGAGAAGAATTACGTTTCTTGCTTCACTAAACTGAGTTCAATGTTCAAGGCCCACGCCTTGCTTTGGTTGTTGCACCGGAGTCTCACAATAATTGAATGGGTAGGTTTTAGTGAACCAGGGCATTTGCCGGTACGTAACCAACACTAAGACTAAATAAAGACTACGAAAACGGATAAAAACCATACCCATAACATCCCAACCAAGCTGCAACCATTTTCGCCGAGTGATAAAACTTGTGTGGGATCTTGCATTATCGTGGTCAGCTCGAGACATTTCTGTGCAACGACATTACATAATATTTGCAGGCTTTTTTGTTCTTTGGAAGCAGCTCGTAGGAGACTGAGCCCTTCCGAATTCACCAGATCATCTTCTTTTGGTTGATATCCGTCTTTGCTTGCTTTTCCAGTGCTTGACCTCGTCTACTTCAATTTATTTTTCGGCTGAGATTATCGTAGCTAATCTATTTTTTGTAACCCGTGATCATGGCTTCGAGAATTGATCGTTTTTTTTCGCGGTTTTTTTCGCAGATGTTCACACACTCCGGCAAATAAATTTCTTTCAGTTCATGCGGTTCCCAGATATAGAGCATTTTTATGAAGCCAAGCGATTTCAAATGGCCAGGAACACTTCCAATCCAAGCTTTTAAAGTGGTAGTGTGGGGAAGAAGTATTGTGCCAAACACGGACACTCCGCTCACCTTCCTCCGCCATCATCCTATACACTTTTCGATGACAATCACCAATTGTTCCATCGAATTCCGAAGAAAAGGAAATAAAACACACAGATTTAATTAGTGATCACCGTTTTTTTATTTCTTTACTTAGAACTTATTATTAATATTAAATTGATTTTTATAAATTTTATACAAGATGAAACACTTCTTTCTCGACACGACTTCGGTATATCTACGCTTCTCCGCCGCGCGACGGAGCGCGGGAGGCAGGTCGACCGTGGTGGTCGGCGGATGAAATTCGACTCAGTGATATTCATTCGTTATCAAAAGAAATTCGGCCAGTGAAACTGGCTATCTTAATTAGGGGGTGCATTTTCCTGTTCCAAGAGAGACGTAAAGTCTCTCTTTGGGGTAACCAAACAGATCTCATAGAAAAGATCATCACGGTACACATGGATGTGTGTACATTGGTTCTCTTATGGATCAAAGCCATGGGAACGAATCTAAACAAAGAAAGGAAAGTGTGCATCCATGAGATGTGAGTTCGGCTAAGCAAACAAGCCGAATCTCATTGGATGCTAATTGGGTTTGTGTTTGCTTATGTGAGAAGGTCAATGGAAACGGATGCAGGAATATGTAAGACAAAGGGACTGTTGATAATCGTTGTCTACAATATGCATAGTAGCTATATTGACAGCCGCAATGCATCATGAACATTGTGGTTTTAGCTTGTTTACCGGGAAATGGGGTTTATGGCATCGCTGGTACGGGTAGGTATTCAATTCCTATTTGCATTTGCTCTCGAATGCTTATTTGCTTGCACCAATGCTTTGACTTTATCGTCGTCAATACCGGAAGTCCTACCGGAACAATCTGCCCCTTTAACTGAGAAATCTGCACACGGAATCGAGTGAACCAGTTTCACACTGGCGTTTATCGATGACATTTCTGCTGTTCACTTTACACAGCTTTCCTTTGCTTCAGTCGCTTTCTTTCCTTTTTTGAAGTAGTGAAACAAAATACGGGCAATATGCTTTTCAATATGCTCTATGTATGAACAAACATTTTAATTGATTAATGGCTTGATGTCAACAAAAAAAACGATCATACAATTTTGACATTTATATCATGAGCACATACAAATGAGCTGCACCAATACCATTCATTGAGTTCATTTTAACCGATTTGGACTCGCAATGGTTGGACTATGACGACAAAATAGGAGGGATAACACTAGCAGTAATTTGTGTTATGAAAACTGTGTGAAATGTTCTCTGTCACCTTTGCCTTCGCTTAGTGGTGTTGTACTAAGTTTGTTTATTTTTGTGCTGGGCTTTTCTGGTGAAAATACCAGACACGGGTTTCCTTGCGAATTGGCTGACAGATATGCAGAACCAAAGTAATATGACAGACACACTTCCTTTTTTTCAAACTCCCCTATCTTCATTACTCGCCCGTTACCTTTCGACATTGTGGTCTAGCGTTTGAACATCATAAAAAATATATAGTTGAACTTATTAGAAAAATGTTGACGGTTGATCGCAAGCACAAAGTAATATATATATATATATATATATTACGAGTATACATGTGTTACCTTCGGTAATTATTCTTAGTATTTGGGGATGAATTTTTGTAAACTCAGTCCGTCCGGAAGCAAAAAAACAAGGACTGTCTATAATTCATTGCCACCTATAATTTGTGGTTTTATTCTTGTGAAGTTCTCACTGCTTCTGGTTTCATGCCAATCTGCCGTTCTGCATAACAGATCAGAGATAAGAGTATAAATTTAATGAGTATCACAGAAGTTCTTGGGAAATGCAATTTCAAGGTGGGTTGCTCGTGATCAGCGTCATATGTACACATATTCGTCTGCTTTAACGGTTTTCTACTCTTTATTTTATTGTATTCCTAATGACCCACCAATGATTATTCACCTGGTCATCTCATAAAGACAACAAACGTATGAGTCCTCTGGTTGATCGTCTGGTTGATCGTCTGGTTGTCTGAATGGCATTTTCTGAAGGAGGAAGTCACCACCGGCGGCCGCATCAACGAACC
Organism: Microdon myrmicae; assembly: GCA_963931805.1. Taxonomy (NCBI): domain Eukaryota; kingdom Metazoa; phylum Arthropoda; class Insecta; order Diptera; family Syrphidae; genus Microdon; species Microdon myrmicae. The sequence goes on from OZ007500.1 coordinate 27,657,870, forward strand.
ATTCATTTAGTTTTCTTTATTCGTTCAGAAGTTTATTAATTTTTTTTGTTTATATATAAATATATTCTAGGTATTTTGTTGTGCCGATATACCTTGACGGACATTTAATTGACCGTGAAATATAAATATTGGGCAGTTTTTATGAATTTGGTAAAAATCTTCTGTGGAGCTGTATTTTAATTTAGTAGCGGAAATGAATTTGCATTTCATCTGGAATAATACGAGAGCTGAGTTGGCTTGATGACCATATGTTAGAGACATCTTGGCGAAGGAATACTACTATATAATAAATATTGCTGCCTAGTGAAGCCTTAACGTTTAATGATATAATGCTGGGCATTAAATTGCTGTGATGGTGATGAATTTGGTTGAGCAAATGGTTTTGTGTCTATCCTTTACATTTTTGATTGAACACTTCAGTTGGCAATAACAGACATTCGTCGCGAAGTATGTTTATCGGTAAATTGAATTGTAAGCGGTTCTATGATTACTTTATAATTGGCAATTCACCAATGTAAAATAGCATGTAGATCGTATACATTTAGGTTCAATTGAAGGTTGCTCCTTTAATCCTAAACTGATGTAAATACACTTGAACTTAAATCAGACTAGGAAAAGATCAAACAATTCCAGTCCCAGGAAGATGAATAGAAGGTGGGAAATCAGCTTAGAGACATATTTCTGTTTAAATCATTTTAACGATATAAAATTTATAGAAATTGTTTAAAACATTTTAAAGACATTCTCAAATATATTTCATGTTATTTTGAAACATTTCCTTTCAAAGAATGGAACATGCCGCCGCCTAGGTTTTTTGTATACACTATGGTGGCTACAGTTTCCACCTGAAATCAGATCATGAAACTACTTAATAAACGGACCTCCATACAAGACCATCCGACTGTATGTGTAAAGTGCAGTGCGAATAGGGAATAGACGCGCATGTGAAGTCCAGTGCAAAAAATCCTTTTATCTTTTTGCTTTGGGGCCTGGAGGTCATCATCATCATCATCGGGACTACAACCGGCATCCGGTCTTGGCCTTATGTAGCAAGTCTCTCCACCGGTCCCGATTTCGAGCCGATGTCATCCAGTCATCCATCCCTCCATCGCAGGCAAGGTCTGCCGCGCCGTCACCTTCCATACATCCTGCCACAAAGGACATTCCGGGCAGGCGCTTCTTCGCTCATTCAAGCTAGTTGTCTCGCCCACCGGAGTCTACCGAGTTTGATCCTTTTTACAACATTAACTTCAAGACATGAAATATAATGTTGTTTTGAAACATTTCCTTTCAAAGAATGGAACATGCCGCCGCCTAGGTTTTTTGTATACACTATGGTGGCTACAGTTTCCACCTGAAATCAGATCATGAAACTACTTAATAAACGGACCTCCATACAAGACAGATCGCGTAGAACTCATGGTTGTAGCGTCTCCGGAATCGTCCTCCCTCACAAACGCGGCCAACAATCCTCCTTAAGACCTTCCTCTGGAATGCGGCTAAGAGTTCAGAGTGCCTTTTATTGAGCACCCAGGTCCCGGGTGCATACATGAGTACTGGTAAGACCATGGTCTTGTACAGTAGTAGATTTGATGTTCTAGATAAATTTCGGGATTTAAAGAGCCTTGATAGACCATAGTAGGCTTTGTTGGATTTGATCAGCCGTTCGTGTATTTCTTCTTCCATATTGTTATCGGCTGCTACTATTGACCCAAGGTAGTTAAAGGATTGCACTACTTCAAATTCGTGCTCCACTACCCTGATACTTTGACCAACGTTAGGTCTTCTCTTCGCAGAAGTTGCCACCATGTACTTAGTTTTTCCCTCATTAATGTGCAGTCCCAGGTTTTGTGCCGCCTGCTCGATCTGGGTGAAGGAGTCCTGTTCAACCGATTCGGTTCTACCGATGATGTCGATGTCATCTGCGTAGGCAAGTATCTGGCTGGACATGGTGACAATAGTCCCTCTTGTTGTGACGCCAGAGTCACGGATTGCTTTCTCCAACGCCAGGTTGAAGAGGAGGCAGGCCAGACCGCCCCCTTGTCGGAGTCCATTAAATATGTTTATTGGTTTGGACAGCAATCCCGCTAATTTTACTTGACTAGTTACGTTGGTCATGGTCAACCTACACAGTCGTATCAATTTGTTTGGAATGCCGAACTCTCTCATGGCATTATATAGTTCTACGCTGGCTATGCTGTCGTAGGCGCCCTTAAAGTCTATAAATAGATGATATAATGTGATCTTAAATTCCAGAAATTTTTTCATCGCCTACCTAAGGGTGCATATCTGATCAATCGCTGATTTGCCTGCGATGCAGCCACAGTGATATTGACCAATTATGACTTTATCGAATTGGGGCTATCCGGTCTTGTAGGATAAAGGGGAGTATCTTATAGGCGGTACTCAGCAATGTTATACCCCTATAGTTGCTATACATTGTGATATCTCCCTTCTTATGTATGGGGCAAATTATACCACGACGCCAATCTTCCGGCATCTCCTCTTGCTCCCATACGTGCACCACGATCTCATGAATTGCCTGATGTAACGCTGTCCCTCCTTGTTTGATCAGCTCAGCTGGTATGCCATCAGCTTCGGCGGCTCTATTTGATTTGAGCTGTCTTATGACTTTTAATGTTTCCTCAATGCTTGGTGGCGGCAGCATTTGGTCTTGGTCTTGCATTGGTGGAGCCTCCAACTCTTCTGTGAGCTGACCATTTAGCAATTCATTGAAGTGCACTTTCCATCGCTCCAGAATGCCTTCAGGATCGGTGATCAGATTACCGTCTTAATCCTTGCAGTAAGTGCAGCGTGGTGTGTACCGCGTTATACTGCGGATTATCTGGTAGAACTTCCGCGCCTTGTGCGGACCTCGCACTCTACAGACAAGACTTTTTCCAGGCACTTTTCTTTTGTCTGTGAAGCCTTTGTTTAGATCTTCTGAGCTCTTTTTATTTCTCCTCGTGTACCCGCGTCCTATGAGAGTGCTGCATTGCCCGGTATGCAGCATTCTTACGTTCAGTCGCTAGTTTGCACTCATCATCAAACCAGTCGCTCCGATCTCTACGACTACTGCATAAGATGGAGTTGGCAGTACTAATGACAGTATTCTTAAGGCGTGTCCATTTCTCTTCTACACCCGGCATTCTGGCCCCAGAACTTATTCTCCCTGGGTCGAGCTCTTCGAGGGCGAGTCTTAACGCATGACCAAATGTTCTCAGGATGTCGCTGCATGCATTGGTTCACTACTTGGTGGGTGCCAAAGTAGCAATCCAGGGGTGTCACGTTGAGATTGCATGTCAACTTGGATTGAACAGGGACAAGGATCGTCCTAGTCTTCGCCGGGTTGAAAGCAATCAGAGACTTCGCCCTGTATGTTCGCTCCCATACCTCTTGATCTGCTTTCGCCATGTTCAAATTCAGATTCTGATGTTTTGGGTTAAATTTGTTTCAGTTCTTTCTTTTCCATGGTGTATCTCCAACTGCCTACTTTCCATATTGTATGAATTTAGTATTTCTCGCCATTTTTAAATTAATTATATATATTTGTTCTGTGTTTTTATACTTTGAATTCTGAACATCTTAATTTTATATAGTATCTCTTCAGATAATTGAAGTGGTATTTGACCCTATCTTGTACTTCTACCTAAATAGTGAATATCACTCAGTTTTCTTAAATTTTGAATTAGTGCTATGATTTTATTTAACACCCCTTTGAATTAATATATTTTATGAATTTTATTTAAAAGTAAACTTCAGATGTACACAGAAAAAACAGAGATAGTCGTTCTTTAGCCGAACCACGCGAACTAGAGATGCTCTGCTCTAATCGTGTGTTTCCTCGTCATTGTAATATCCAACCAACCCAATCCAATTTACATTGACACCAACTCCCCCTCCTTAACCTAACCCTCTTCTTAGGCTCTCACTGTGGTTTGTTATTTAAGGGTACGTAAAAATCTCCTTTTGTGCGAGCGTGTAAAAAAATCACTGCAGGTTCTCTTCTCTTTTTCTCTTTAAATTTGTGGTAGTCTTTAATGCGAAATAATACACAGAATCTTTTGTTGTTCAAGTATTTAATTCTCAAATTTGTATATTTATTCATCATCATCATCATCATCGGCACTACAACCGGGAAAAGGTCTTGGCCTTATTTAGCAAGTCCTGAGGCTTGTTAAATTTTCCATAATGATTGTATATTTATTATTTCCTGAGTTATCATCATCATTATCATCATCAACATCATCATCATCATTATCATCATCAACATCATCATCATCATCATCAGCACTACAACTGGGATCCGGTCTTGGCCTTATTTAACAAGTTTGAGGCTTGTTAAATTTTCCATAATGATTGTATATTTATTATGTCCTGAGTTATCATCATCATTATCATCATCAACATCATCATCATCATTATCATCATCAACACCATCATCATCATCATCATCATCAGCACTACAACTGGGATCCGGTCTTGGCCTTATTTAACAAGTTTGAGGCTTGTTAAATTTTCCATAATGATTGTATATTTATTATGTCCTGAGTTATCATCATCATTATCATCATCAACATCATCATCATCATCATCATCAGCACTACAACTGGGATCCGGTCTTGGCCTTATTTAACAAGTTTGAGGCTTGTTAAATTTTCCATAATAATTTGTTTTTCCGGGCAAGGTTATTAGCCTTGCGCTATGTCCTGAGTTATCGATTTCTTTAACATTTCTTAACACACATGAATTAAGAACCGATGTAGTACTTCAAGAGGTCTATGGGGCATGAATTAACCCACTCCAACCGATGCGCCAGGAATCAACCTCTTGAAGGCCTTCTAATATCAATTTTAGAATCTAAAAAGCAATCAACGTCGTCATACTTTCGTGTTCTGTATACTCTCTCTCTACTTGTCGTAAACCTTTGACATTCATATCCTGCAATGTAACCGATATCGATTCCTTGCAAAGCCTACCCGTATGATCCCCTCTTGAGTTTTCCTTTTCCGTTGCCGTAATTGGACTGCGATTGGGGGTTTTACATAATTTAAAACTACAGTTCGTCCGATAATTGAGGACTCAGTTGGGCCTTTTGTGTGGGTGCGTCGAAATGCGAATTCATTATCCTGTTGCGGATGCCTTTGAATTCCGTTAGCATCAGATTCAAGAAAATTCCATATGAATCCGGGTTCTAAATGTGAAATTGAACTATTCTCGGTAGTCATTTCACCCCCCAACTTTCATCGTTTGCTTGGCAGCCTTTCGACATTTCAATTATTTAAATTCCTCTGACGGATCGATAAGTTATATCATCGCACGGTTACAGTACAGGAGACTAGTTGTAGTGACCATCGTTGGTGAGATAAAAATTAGAGAGCTGATCCTTTGTCGATTGTGAAGTTGGCCCGTGGGTGATTTGCGAATTAATTAATTGGTTGGATGTTTGAGCAGAATCTGCAGCTGGTGCTTGAAAGGCATTTTCCAATTGTAAACAATAGAATCACTAGAGTTTGGAAGTTTGTTTCACTTTTATGCGAAATTTAGTCCTTTGATGTTCACTACAATATGGTAGAGGGTGAGCGGTTGGGTTCGATGTTGGGTGTGTGCTCTTATCAAGGAGATATCAAAAGGACTTCAAACGGATGCCAGTTTCGAAAGGAAGAGATTGATCCGAGGACTGATTGGGCGATTGTGGCTTTGGAAGAATTTAGTACCGAAATGATGACTAATTTGTGTGGTATTGAAAATTTCAGGATAAGTTAACTGGTCCTATAAGCGCAGGCATTTAACGAGGGTAAGCCTTTTATTTTATATGTAAATATTCAAATTGAAATTGCTTGTGAAATTCAAGGTTTTACGATAGGAGGGTAGTGGCGTGTACGGGACGGTAGTAAAAGAAAGACAGAACGGTTTTGCATGTCTATATGGGTATTCTGGGCTTCTACAGAAAGAGGCTTAAGTCGCTCGCGTCACACCCCGCACATAAAGAGTCTTATGCGGAACCAGAAAAGACAGAAAAGAACCTCCATAAATCACCCGCTGCTGCAGAAATTTTTGCTCACATATATTTTGCCTCGTAGTCGTAGTCGTGGTCCTTGTCCTCGTCTTTGTTGTCGCCGTCATCATTTCCTTTTTGCCGTTTTTCCATTTTGTGGGAAGAACGGCGGTGAGGCAAAGCGCCCCGTATGCAGCACACGCGCTTTATTGAGAACAAATTTTTATACTTTTAGTTTTTTTTCAGTTTGTTTTTTTGCTTTCTTCGTTTTTGCATCCCTTTACTAGGCTCAGGATTTAGTTACTAAGAATATTGAAAAATGCTTCTGAAAGTCTGTAACACAAACCACAGGATGCATGTGCTGCCTTAGGTTTTCCTTTACTGTCCTATTCGGTGTTGTTGCACTTTCACCAATAGATGTGATTGGGCTTTTGGCAACCCAATTTTTGTGTGCAGTGATTTTTGCATTTTTCTTTTCGTTATTTCTTCAGGGCTTGTGGCTTCACTTCCTGTAGAGGTAAAATCTCTTCCTTTATATTCTCATTTCCTTTAACTTGCATGTGACTGCGTGTGTGTGATGTACAGTCAGTTTTGAGGGGTGAGCTAAGTTATTGGCGAATGGTGAGCATTTACATTATGTGATTCTTTTTAAATTGGAAATTCGTTTTATTTTTCACGCCACCCTTTATCCTCAACTCCTTGCAACGAGAGCTTTCTTTTTCCTTTTCCCAAAACATTTTTGTGCTCTTCTTCGCATTTTGTTGTACCGAATGAAATGCTAAGATGAAGGAAATGTGCTATTGAAAAAATCTCATAAGGGAATTTTAAATTTTGTTCTTACGAAATGTCTGTACAACCGCTGCTTGATTTGCTAACCTTTAAGTCCCTATAGTGTCAAAATTGCTTGAAATCTAATTGCTAAATTATTCTTGAAATATATATGAACAGTTCAGTGCGTAGGTTGGGTTAGAAATACAGTTCATTCGAAGCCAATTCATTGACATGCATAGGGGATGCGAAGAGAGGGCAATGTGTGAAAGGAAATTTGACACAAGAATGTCTTCATAAAATAAGATCGGGAAGGTAAATATAGAGAACATCAGAAGAGATAGATGAAAGCTGAAGAAGGTTTCTATAGAAGTGTTATATAGGTTGTGCGACAAGCGACAATTTTAGAGCAGCAATAGCTGAACCCTTTGATTGGGTTGTGATCCGCCTTGCAATTTGACCTTTACTAAAAAATAAGCAATAAAATGATACAGTTATAGCTAAACCTTTTGGTTGGACCATGACACGCCGCGTAATCTTTATTCAAAACTCGTTTGGAAATTAATGAACTGTCAAAACTGTAGACGTCAAAGTACATATACATAGTCGTCGGTTCAGAAAACAAGACTTAATTGTTTTGAATAAAATTGACGTTCTTCAGCCGAACGACAGCGTGGCATGTTGATTTTGCCTCTAATTAAAGTTTAAAGCAATGAATACCAAGATGAATTTATACCGTCTCCCCCTTTTCCCAGCCTCTATTTCAGACAATTCATTGACATGCATAGGGGATGCGAAGAGAGGGCAATGTGTGAACGGAAATTTGACACAAGAATGTCTTCATAAAATAAGATCGGGAAGGTAAATATAGAGAACATCAGAAGAGATAGATGAAAGCTGAAGAAGGTTTCTATAGAAGTGTTATATAGGTTGTGCGACAAGCGACAATTTTAGAGCAGCAATAGCTGAACCCTTTGATTGGGTTGTGATCCGCCTTGCAATTTGACCTTTACTAAAAAATAAGCAATAAAATGATACAGTTATAGCTAAACCTTTTGGTTGGGCCATGACACGCCGCGTAATCTTTATTCAAAACTCGTTTGGAAATTAATGAACTGTCAAAACTGTAGACGTCAAAGTACATATACATAGTCGTCGGTTCAGAAAACAAGACTTAATTGTTTTGAATAAAATTGACGTTCTTCAGCCGAACGACAGCGTGGCATGTTGATTTTGCCTCTAATTAAAGTTTAAAGCAATGAATACCAAGATTCAGACCGCTCTGAGCTTATAAGGATAAAAAAAAGATTTCGACATATTTGAGTTGAAATTGAGAGCATTTTCTTTTATTCAAAAACACTTTTTTCCACTTATTGCCTATTATTTTTGACTAGCTTCTGCTAATTTTCGGCTAGAATTAACATATTGTTCCCTTACTATGGGCTTTGCTTCTGCTCGTTTCCCTCCTGCCCTGAGTACATTTGCTAGCCGCCTGACCATATTTTCCTTTTTTTATTTTGCGGTTTGCAAAGTAGTAGTCGAATCCAACAACAGCGTAGCGAGTGATGATTGTAAATTTGCTTGATACAGAGCATATCGCTTTCAATTTGATGTGTGTCATGTACCGAGTGAAGTTGGCTCGAGCAAGCACATGCGGTATCCGGTTAATAAGCTACCTTCATGCTTTGTAAAATGCACGTGAAAAACAATAAAAGGATGTACTGTATAATCATTTTGTATTCTACTTCTACTGCGCACACGATCTTTTTGTGTACCTTGCGTACGAGTTTGTGTTCAATCGGATTTTTTAAATTCGTGCTCTATTTATGGTATATACAAATACGAGTAGTTTGAAATTGTTTTGTGGTTGATCTTCAGTTCCAGTTCCCCATGTCGCGATTAGTTACATGTCGGTCTTCTTGAATCTTATGGATAAATTCATCGACTTTTTCGCCGGTTGGCCGAGCAGAGCGAGTCTTTTCACACTTCTGTGCCGCATGCTCTCCTTTTTCATAATAACATTGAATAATATATCGATTTTTCTCTAAATTTCACTTATCTTTGATTTGCAATAACTTCGAATATGACGCACCGATCTCAATAAATTAATGACCAATAAGCAAGTAATCTGATATCTGTCAAAAAAAGCAATTTGATATTCAGCTACCCGTTTAAAAGTTCTCATCTTTTAAAATCTATGAAACAAAAGAAGGCCGAATACTTTTCCATCAATTTAATATAACGCTTCATTGTAACCGGTTTTGCACAAGCATCGGTTACCGACGTATTGAGCACACAATTTTGGCACTATCCCCTCCTTACTATACTGTCTATCCATACTTACGTGATGTTATCGAAAAATATGTCATTTTTGATGGATATTGGATTTAAAAAAAATGATTTAAAGAACCCCCCCATGATTGCAACTCAACTCCCATTGTTTTTCGAAAACATTTCCATTTCCAAGGCCATTTAATGCATTCGACGCATTATCTGAAAACCCCTTAAAAAACTCTCACAGTATTCACGCATTTAAGGGGACATTCCGGTTTGTTCGGTTCAAAAAATCAACTTTTTTTTGCTTAATCGATAGTTTTATCCTTCAAAAATAATATGTTAACATTTGGAAACGAAATCTTAGGCGGTTCCAAAGTCATTAAAGGGTCGGGTCTCCCGCGGATACAAATTCGTATCATAGGTGGCAACTACCGTGTATTTAGAAAGATGCAGACTATCCATTTATGGGCATTAATTTGCTTCGCTGTTGGCTTGGGCCAACTGCCACTTCTTTGAATATGTCGCAATCTTGTGCGACTGAACAACATGTTCATAAGCGGTAATGGATAGTCGCTTCTGTGTATGTTCTTTTTACATTCGGGCGTACTGCGGGTGACCTGCGACTGCCTGAGTTTTAGTTAGTTTCATATATATGAAACTAACTTGCCCGTTGCACGGTGCTGGTGGTTTTTTTTTGTTTGGTGACTATGGAAGATGTTCCTACCGGTGACGTCGCAGGGTAGGTATTTTTGATATTTCTTTGTTTCTTTTTCATGAGGAGGAAAAAGTATTTAGTGTAAACGTGGTCTCAGAGCGGGCAGTGCTGGCGTTTAGGCGTCCGTTTCATACGTTTTTCAACGGTACATTTTTCTAACATAATGTTTAAAAACGTTAAAGGTTCGCGTAAGTCAGGGGTGCGTCCAGGGAGTCGATATAAAAAACGAAAAGGATTTATGGGAACTGTAAATGAACTGGAAATGGAGTATGCGACTACATCGGCACAAAAATTGGCTACATCGCCCGACTTCGCTCCAACGGTAACAGTGACGGCAGCATACGTGATGTTACTTTTTTTTCCAGTTTTTTCCAAACTTTCAAACATTATAAAGTGTAAAAACTGTGACGGTTCGATAAACTTTTAAAAAAAATCTGAGAAAGGCCTAGGATTCAAACTGATCGTCGAATGCAACTGTGGTGAGAGGGTCATCGAGTCCTGTCCACGAATCGCCAACAAAGCTTACGAAATTAATCGTAGAATAGTATTCGTAATGCGCATCTTGGTTGTCGGGTTAAATGGATTACATTATTTCACTTCACTGATGGATATTGGCGAATTTACGAAACGCATCTACTACGCTGCTCTCGATAATGCACACACCGCTTGTATCGGCGTTTTTTCTTCCGTGATAAAAAAGGCTAGCAAAGAAGAAAAAGAAAAAACTGATGAAAGTGAAGATAAAAAATTTACTGCTTTTGGAGATGGTAGTTGGAGCAAAAGCGGTCATACTGCTAATTATGGCGTTATGACATTGATCGGCAACAAAACAAACAAAGTTCTCGATCTTACTGTGAAATCGCGTTATTGCCAAGGCTGCAACCTTATGAAAACAAAGAATGGCGCCCCTGAATATGATACTTGGTGGGATGAGCACGAACCAGTTTGCACATTGGATCACAATGGAAGTTCGGGTAAAATGGAGCCTGACGGAATGTTAGAGATGTTCGAGCGCGCTTTTGATCTGCACGGTCGCATTTTCGAAAGGTACGTTGGAGACGGGGATGTAAAAATAATGAATGCGTTGCAGAAATCATTCCCAAATGTTGGAAAGGCCGAGTGTATCAATCATGTGGGAAAGCGAATCGGTTCGCAATTACGCGGTGTCATAAAAAATGCAAAAAAAAAAAAACAGACCAATTAGGAGGAGCTGGTCCTGGCAAACTTACGGGAAACATGATAACAGAACTGACGACTTATTACGAACTTACGATTAGACGCAATGGCAGCATACTACCACAAAATATCAACCGATGAAAATTTGTAACAACTGTCCAGAGGGCCCGGAGTCATGGTGCAAATGGAAACGCGCGGAAGCTGCGAATGAGCTGTCAAAGTTCCACCACGACCTCCCTTGGATCCTAAAGTACGAACAGCTATTTACCCAGTTTACGTAAAACTGACAGTTCCGGAGTGACTCGACAAAATTTACAAACGTAGTCGAATGATGAATAAAATGTTTAAAAAAAAAATTGTTGTTATATCTTTTAAAAAAAATCATGAAAATAACCTATTTTTTGACCCGACAAACCGGAATGTCCCCTTAATGCGTTATTCAAGTTCCCCGTAAAGAATTCTTCACATCATACGGCATCATAAATCCCTAACTATTCGGCACTCTTTGTCATCGTTAAAATGCTATATCGGACAGCTTGTGTATACAGCTGCAATAAACCGACCCGCGATTCGTTTGTCCAATCGACAAACAATTACCGCATCCCAAGCATTATCATCGAAACCAAATCCTCTAGCATTTCCTAGTACAAACAAGAACGCGGTTCCTATAGCAGTCAGAGATGTCATAAACATTTAAAACCCATTAGCACCCCTTCCTAATGGCGATACATCTATTAACGCATCTGCACCACTCATCCACGACTGTAATGATCCCCTTATTTGCTTTTAGCGCCATTTCTCCGATGAATTGCCGCCTATTATAGGTACAATGCATAGGATAAACAACGATCTATACGATCCCTTTGTTCTTTTTCCCTCGTTTCAGGTTTTGTTTATCTGTACGATCACCCATACATACATACCACCATGATCTTCATTACGAGATCTGTCTTTCTATTCCACAAAGAGAGACTTTAGGTTTCTCTTGTGGTGAGTAAAACATATCCTTAGCCGAAGAGGATATTCACCACCACCGAATCGAGGGTGAATCAAGAGCCAGATTCCAACCCTCGGTGAGTCGTATCCCAGCCATCGCGCACGCAGCATCTCTTCGCCACTGCAGAGTGCACACGAGAGTGTGCACTCCACTTAGTGTGTCAGCATAAAAGTAAATTTACAATCCCCCGTACGTATCATGTGCGTCGACCGTTTGAACGAATTAAAGCCGAAATTAAAAATAACTTCTTTTAATTAAAGTTCGCAAGTAAACAAAGAACGTATTAGTGCTAATCAGAAATAGAGAAAGAAATTAACAACTAAAACCCTGCGTGTTTCCTTTATCCTGCGTTTCTTATTGGGTGAACGCAACTCGGCGATAGTTGCTCGGTTATTTCAATGACTCAAATTGTGTTTCTCCTTTCCATCGTGGGCTGCTTCAGGTGTCATCGTTCGGTGAGAACAATCTACGGAAGATTTATGCCACAAGTTCATCAACTTAATACTTTTACGCAAACGCCACTGGCTGTTCTGAATTTTTGGTAAAAAACGAAAACGTCATTTTATCCCATCCACCGTATTCGGCCCTTGTGATTTTTGTCTATTCCCGAGACTGATAGAACTATGAAAAGAAAATGTTTTGCAACCATTGGCGTGTTAAAAACAGAATTTCTGAAAGACACGAAAAGTGAATTCCAGAAGTGCTTCCAAGAATAGAAAAACCGCTGGTACGAGGAGTATTATTTTTAACGACGAATACTGGTTAACCGATAAAGATTGATTAATAAACAAAAATTTTTCAAAAAAGCATTTTTTTGTTATTTTTTGAACACCACGAATTTAGTTTTTGGGAAATTGACTTATTTACTTATTCGGTGTTCTTCTATTATCGGGATCCGGTTTTGGTCACCAAAACTTCCACAAGTCTCACTCTCGAGTTTATGTCATCTAGTTTACTATCGGAGTGTTTTGTGGTTTCTGGATAGTGCCGAGACTTACGATCGTCCACGCTGTATTCGCTATAAATTACAATGCCAGGTTGAAGAGGAGGTACACCAGTGCACCACTTTTTATAGGCCCATACAACCCAATCCACTCGTTAGCCGATGATAGCACATTGAGTTTCTCATACTCATACGAACATTCAGCCCTGTGAGTAGGGCGTTAGAATATACCCACAGCTAGGCCGGCTTGTCGTAAGAGGCGACTAATGGCCGAGTGGTAGCCGGGGTCCCAACGCCCTGTCGCCCGGTGAAATACCACCCCATCAAGCTTTAGGTTCCGTAAAATGTTCGGGAGAAATCCCTGGCCATCTTTCGAAGCTTGGCTGATGGACCGGTTCGAGTTTAGGTGGTAGTCGGTCCCAAGGTGAGATACCACCCCGTCACGCTGTGTATACGGCGATATCGTCGAGAGAAATCTTCAACGGTGTTTCGGATGTGTGGCTGATGGCCCGGACTGACACGGAGATAAGTCATGATCGTATCTTCTGACATAAAGAATTCCGAAGGTAACCTAGTCTCCCATTCCGATCTCCGGGGGCGACTATGTCAGGGGGATCATCATGCAGATATTATGATAAACAACCGAACTTTAAGAGGTCCGTCATCGCATAACCGGGCTCGCTTTCGAGGCTCTGCCCACGCTCGACTGGTGACGGCATTTTGTAACATCAGGGGCAACGGTTTCACCAATACGAATGTCCACCAATATTTGCAAACAACTAAACCTGATATCCTTGCCATAACTGAGACCTAGGTTGATTCGTCAACTGATTCGACATATCTTCGTTGCTCAGGATACGACTTACATTCGAGATTCCGTTTTAAGGGCGGAGTCTGCGTCTTCGTGCGGTCTGATCTGGCTTGCCAGAGGATGGAGGCGTTGGAACCCAATAATATGGACATCATACGGTTGAGGGTCGTACTGAGGAATCTGTTAAATTTCTTTGTTGTGTTTACCGCTCCCCGAATGACGACCGACCGGCGACATTTTTCGAACATCTTTCACGTCCCGTCGACTGGATACAGATCAACCACCCAGCTTCTGAAATTGTTGTTCTTGGTGATTTTAATGTGCACAATTCCGAATGGTTGGTACATTCTAACAGAACCGACGAGGCTGGGAGGCTGGCGGAGATGTTTGCTATTAGCCACAACTTGACTCAACTCGTGGAGGTGCCAACGCGAGTGCCGGATGCCCGAGGCGATTATGCGAACACCCTGGATCTGTTTTTTACATCCGAACCGAGTATTTATACCGTAGAGGTTTCAGCGCCACTGAGAAACTCAGATCATGCTTGGTATCTGTCGCGCAAGCACTTGCATATCAAACGCATAACCGGCCTAGGCAGCTTCGCCATGTATGGAAGTATGGGGCTGCTAATTGGGACGATTTGCGAGATTCCTTTGCATCTTTTCCATGGTTGGAGGTGTGCTTCCGGGATTCCGATGTTAATGCTTGTGCGGAGTCGGTATCAGAGATTATTCTTCTCGGGATGGAGATCTATATTCCACATTCCATCAAACGAAGTTCGTCTGATAAACCGTGGTTTGATAAAAAATGCGAGCAGATTACAGCGGCAAAAATAGAGCTTTTAAGAAATGGCGCTCCGATCCCACCGATGTTAACAGAAAGAATTTTGTTAGAATCAGAAACGCGTGCAACCAGGCGATTGATACCGCGAAGAAAGCTCACAACGACAGGGTGATCAATAAATTCCTCCGGTGCCCACCTGGTTCGCGCACCTTCTGGTCAATGGTAAAAGCTGTCAGCGGTAACTTTGCGTCCTCCTCTTTCTCTCCGTTGGTGACAGACAGCGGGACGTTAGTCACGAATTCAAGGGGTAAAGCTAATGTATTCGCAAATTTATTTTCGGCGAATTCAAACCTCGTTCCTGGCCTTTTGGACCCACCTGTGATCTCGACGGTACAGTCTTCGATGCGGGATGTGAGATTTCGTCCGCGCACTATTCAACACATTCTACGTGAACTGGATTGTAGGAAGGCAACTGGCCCGGACGGAATACCAGCAATAGCCCTTAAGAACCGTGCTCCAGAACTATCGCCGGTTCTTGGCAGACTCTTCCGCTTATCTTATGCACGGAGGACCTTTCCTGCCTGCTGGAAAATCGCTCGAGTTCAGCCAATCCCAAAGATGGGAAAAAAGTGTCTCCCACAAAATTACCGTCCGATAGCATTACTCTCTATTTTATCTAAGGTAATGGAAAAAGTCATCAATACAGAGTTAATTAAATATTTGTTGTGCTTCTTCTTCTTCTAAATGAATTGACTTCTGAATTATCGTTAATACGGATTCCGTGGCAAGCGTTCCACGGGAGACCTTTTGACCCTTATAACCGATATATGGACATCTGCGATTGAGGGGCATAGTAAGTCAAGAGCGGTAGCATTGGATATCTCCAAGGCTTTTGGCCGCGTCTGGGACGGGGCAATGCTGAGCAAATTTCGTTCATACCGACTTCTTCAGCAGCTTTGCGACTGGACGAAAAGTTTCCTCGAAAATCTATCGATCCAGGTTATTGTGGGCGGCGAGTGTTCGGATCTTGTTAGTTCCGGGGTGCCTCAAGGTTCTATTTTGGCTCTAACCCTTTCTTTGCTTCACATACATTATTTGTTGGAGTCAACGGATAACAGGGTGTTCAGTTTCGCGATGATAGTTGTTTCTCGTTTTCGAGTGATTAGTGCATCATCGTCGCACTAACTGAGTTGTAGCCAAATCGACACTCTGAATCGGGATCTGGATAAGGTCCTGCAGTGGAAAAGGCCAATCTCGTCGACTTTAATGCAACCAAGACAGAATATACAACATGCACAAAGAAAAGTGGATCATCGGTTCCACAGGTGATGATGAATGGCCAGGCCCTCGAACCTGAGTGAAACTTGAAATTGCTCGGCTCACGGTCTGTGGAAGCGGGAAAGCTGTTCCGTTCCGTTACAGAGTGGGAAAGTTGTGGAACTTCGTCCACGCGCAGGTGTTTCCGGAACGTTACAACCTGCAACTGTTCAAAAAGAACTGCAACAGTTATTTGGTGGCATCTCGGAGAGCCGCGTCGGCGCAATAGATTCGCCTCTTCCAAGAGAAGCATATTTAAAAAATTAAATAAAATGAAAGTAAAGATGCTGAATCAACCAAGATATCTAACTTCTGTTTTTTTCTTGTAGGGGAAGATTATTGCTTCCTACAATGGTACACTTTTTTCCAATTCTGTTTTGTATCCCTCGATACCCTGGACAAGGGCGTTCTGAGAAGGATATTTTCTGTTTTTTGACAGCAAATCGGAAAACTGTCGAGATCAGATATTGTTCGGAATAATACCATTTTCATCACACCAGTTTAACAATGCCTTATTTATAATTTTTTTAAAATACTTTGCTGATGCTTGGAAGCAAACAATCGAGCGATGATTTGCGGGTTTGCTTCTGCCCTTGCCGTTTTTGGGGATGGGATGGACTACTGCAGTTTTCCAACGGATTAGATAATATGCATTATTTAGAGCGTTGTTGAATAAAACAGTGTACACCTTCACTGCTTCAATAGGCAAGTGCTTTAGAACAATGTTTGGAATACTATCTATTCCAGAAGATTTCTTGTTCTTAATAGATCTAAGGATGTCCATAAGTTCATCCTTGTGCACAAATATGCTCGCGTCTAGATTTCTAAGAAGGGAATCTGCACTATTGTTTACACTAAATGTAGTGAAACTTCGACTTTCAAGATGCCAATTGTTAAGTTCATGGCGGATCGAAATATGATTTTGGAGAGCCCTATTTTACAGGTCGAGGTTAGAATCAACGGACTCATTTACTGTATACACAGGCACCAATTGAGTTCGCTTTCTCTTGCGGATCCTCGACTATTATTAACTCTTCGCTGGAGCTGACGTGTTCCAGGGTAAGTCCTGCGTTTAGCATTGATGAAGTTGATGAAGTGAGTGTTGATGCAGAGAATGTCGGGATGGATTCTGCGCGCCTGAATGTGTTAAGATTGACTAAAAGGAGCCGGCTTGTGTATGGAGGCAGAATCAGAGGATTCTCCTAATTTATTCCTCCGAGGGTAAAGCGTAAGAAACAAATAAAAAAATAAAACAGCTGAAAGACGAGAAACGTTGAACGCTTTCGATCCTGTGAACATGAGACAAATGTTACCGGGACCAGACCTGACTAGCATATTCGAGAACAGGACGGACAAAGGTTATGTAAAGTGAGCGTGTGACGTAAGGCTTTAGGAATTCTTTCGACCAGCGTTTCACAAACCCAAGGGCAGCGTTGGGCTTGAGGATTATGTCGTCAATATTTGCTGTAAAATTGAGCTCCTTGTCACATAGGATGCCTAAGTCATAAATGGATTTAAGCGATGTTATCTGTTGGTTAAGTAAGAGATCGGAGTGCGGCGGGGTGGTGGAAAACTTAGTTGGATATATCATTCTTGGTCCCTTTTTGTGTATGGGGGTGATATAAGAGGATTTCCAAATGTCTCAGAATACACCCTGTGCAAGGGATATATTGTAGCGAGTGGAGGAGCGAGAGAAGAGGAACATTTTTTTTAAAGAGTGTAGCAGCGAGTCCGTCTGCGCCGGGGCTGAACTCGTCTTTCAGCTGTTTTCTTTTTTTTACAACTTGATGTTGTTGAATGTGTAGGGGGGTGAGAGGGTTTGAGAGTGTGTGGTCTGTGGAAGTTGGAAGTATTTAGCACAGGTTTTCAGGTCGAAAAGTGGTAATGGCCTGGTGATAGGGGCAAGATGTGATGTGGGAGGAGTGGTTGGGCTGTTATTGGACAAGGCGTTATTATGGGAGGGTGCGGAGGAGGATTTGGAATAAGGAGTGCGAACGCGGTGAGATATAGGGAGGGAGGTCGGTTGTTCCTCGGCTTGGGAGAGGGGTTTGTAGCGGTTCTACTAACACTACTGCTACCTTTTCAACCTACCTCCAAATCTTCCTTCCTAAAGCTCCACTAATTTCATCATTTTTGCATATGCAAGCGCAATAACTTCCCCAAGCATTCTCCCACCTATTGCATTACCTTTCGGTTATGCAAATCGCATCCAACATCAAGCATCTGCCCTTCAAGGACATTAACGCAATTAACGCGTTATATAAATTTTCCTAGAAGAAATTCGGTACGCCAGTACCGCATAGATCAATGCATCTCAGCATTGTTTTAAAAAGAAAACATTTCGGTTGCCATACTAGATAACCGAAGTGGATTACGAAAACAATCAGCAGAACCCCTGTCTGCCTGCATTTACTGTCGATCAAATAGTTTTAAAGGAGTCGAGTCTCCTGGAGTGCGCCCGGGAAGTCGGTGAGGTAGTTGTATAGGAGTCGGATGTCCACTGGGTCGAGGAGAGGAGCATTCCTAACTTTAAATCACGGCCAAGTTTGTTACCGAGTTGACCGAATGTCCTTGTTAAGTGTTAAGTAAGAAACCTCATACTGAAGGTCCTTGTTATGTGTTGATGTAAGAAACTTGATACCGAATGTCCTGGCGCGCGAAATTAACCTTTGTCAGCAGTCAATAAATTGTTAAGTGTTAATGTAAAAAAAACCATCGTCAAGATTAACAAACAATACAAGTCACTATACAATATCAACATTTCCACGAGTTTTATTTTCTTTGCTGGAACAGTGGCAGTTACCAGTTGGACAGCTGAATGTTACCGTCAGTATCGTGGGTGCGTCGTAAAGTGAACAGGTTAGGAAGCTTAATGAACCTTGCCAATGCCCGCACATAATTAAGTGAAATTCCTACAGGTTTAGTGGGATGAGTGAAAGTTGGATCAGAATGACGAGTCCGAGTGCGGCTAGGTTTGGGAGTAGGATTATGAGTATAACTTGGTTTGGAGAAGGACTTTATAGGACGTGTTATAACTGGAACGTGGGGTACTCCGGAGGATTTAGGAAAAGAAGTGAGGGCTGATTTAGAATGGAGAATCCTGTTATTATTACCTAGTGCGGGTTTAGGTTAGAGACCAAGTGTTCAGTTAATTTGTTGGAGTTGCTTAAGGATAAAGTCATCCTGCCGATGCTAAGGTGCCTGCTGTTGTTCGGGTGGCAAATCCAATCATATCTGGAGGAGAGGACTAAGCGGAAACTGGGTTTGTTCTTAATGACGGGAAGCAAGTGACCGTCCTTTACGGGAATGCTGTATTTCATCGGAACGAACTCAGAGATCCAAGGGGAGTTCGCGGTTTTAGGTGTACCCTTTAACAGATATGAGTTTGCCATTCTGCAGGTGTACAAGATGTGGCAAAATGGACTATTGGCGGGGTGCCGGCTCGGGGCGCCACAGAATCCGGGGTGGGGGGGGGGGGGGGGGGGGGGTAGATGAAGGGGGGGGGGTTAGTGGGGCATATTTGCGGTGTAGTGGGTTGGGGTGGGGGTGGGGTTACCTTCTGTATTTCGTCATATAGGGAGAGGAGGAGTGGGGGTTGGTTTGAATGAACAGATGAAATAGCGTTGTCAAGCTGGTCGAGAAAGGATCGCGAATTTCATTTACGACGATATCTAGTTTGTGAAGAACAACGATTAGGGGTTAGGTTCCGTCGAAATATCTGGCTATACTGCTCAAGTAATGAGTGTGCGTTTGGAACATGAATTGTGGCGCTAAGTCCGTAATGATCACTATCGTACTCGATCGCGCGAAGACAATTTCGAGCAGTTAGATCCGTTTTCAGTAATTGTGTTCGTTCGTCCATTAATAGTGAATCCAAGAATGAATTTCCTTTTGGATAATATGGCGTTTGTTTGCCACCAGTCGGACAGTGCATTGCCTTTTGTGTTCGAGACAAAATTACGCCTAACACTGTACTTGCCAATGAAATCTTCTGCCAGAATCTTAGAATTAATTTCCGAGTCTAACTAGGCACCTCGGAAAAGGGTATCAAGTTCATTGATAGACTGTATGCACCGAGGAGCTTCAGGAGCGTAAACAGAGACTAGATATAGATAAAATGCAGGCTTCCAGCACCTGAAACTTGTGTTCATTTGTGGCAACTCTAACAGATACACACACAATTCACAAGCAAAATAGTGAAGAGCACCGAACGAAAAATCGAATAAGAAAATACATCAGAACCGTATACCAAGCGATAACATAACAATTCACATCAGTGGAGTATAGTCGAGTTTTGAAATTGAATTCAAACCACGGTCAGTAGCCTGGTGGGTAACGCTTAGGTTCAATTTTTTTCGTGATTCAAACTGTCATAGCGTCAGTTCGAATCACACGATCTTCTTCACTATTATTTCAAACGCTATACATTTGTGCTGTATTTGAGTGGCAGACCATTTTTAATTAGGACGACGACTCCTCCTCCTTGAGTGGAGTTTGGACGGTCTCGTCTTATAACTTTATAATTTTTGTAGACCAACATGTGTCTGTGGTTTAGCTCAGTTTCGCTAGCCAGAGGCATATATGGGCGTTCAGCTTCCAGCAGAGTGCTCAGATTATCCCCTCCTTCCTCGCGGATTAGTGAATTAACATTCACAGCAATAATGTTAAGGGTTAACTCAGCCGAAGTGAACATTTTGACTAGTGTATTGAGTTATCTGGAAGGAGCGTCGAGTTGATAATATCTATTCGGCCCACCTGTTGTGTCACTTTTTCTTCCATTGATTCGATTTTTTTCTAATACACAACAAGCTGTACTTGTATGGGCAGTAAAATTGCTGTTATGTTTGTTTGTGCCTCCAGTTCAGGAGTTTTAATGATATTTCGTGGTTGTTCCATGATTGGTGCATTCTTTACACCACTTGCCATTTGGACGTATGACACACTAGGTGCCACGAAGTTGTTGTAAGAATGAGTTTTCATTCGTTTCTCTTCTTCAACTTGCTTTTTATATCTTCCAACTTTACTTTTACTTGTTGGTGTTTAGGACAACCTCTAAAGTTAGTAGGATGACCTGTATTTTTGCAGAGAACGCAGGAAAAGTTATTCTTATCCGAGAGCTGTTGCCCAACGGGCATTCCCTAATAATGTGATTGTTTAGACACTTTTCACATCTAAATTGTATATTACAATTTGATGCCACATGGCTGAAGCCTTGACAACACATACGTTGCAATACGCGTTCGGGCATCTTTATTATCTCCCTACTTATTGTTTGTTGGTTTAGATATTTAATATAGCTAAGCCCATCAACTTTACGGTCGAGACTTAGTGACACACCAAAGAAAGGCAGCTTGCGGTTGTAATTTCTGGAGTTTGCGGTGGAGAACAGTTTTACGCCTATAAACTTTAGACTGTCGGTTTCAACAATTTTTAATTCCTCAAGTAATCCTTCTGTGGGAAAAGGAAGAATCAACTCGCTTTAGGAGAATGGAGACAGTTTTTTCCACTTTTGGAGTGTACGTGTAGTCTTCACTACTCGCCCTACCCAAAGCAGATTTAATTTTATGGTAGTCCTCTAAATCACTACACATTATACTAATTTTTGCATTACTGATGCGTTTGGTTCTGAAATTTTTACATATTAACTTACCGAGTTTAATTGCGTCCTTGGTCTCCATGTGGCTCACAATAATGAGAGGTACTTTCTCCTTCCTATCGATTTGTTGTTTCTGTTGCTGTTTTTCCTGCTACTGCTTGTGGTGTCGTTGTTTTTGTTGATATAGTTGTAAATGCTGCACGTTCCTCTTTTCCAGAGCTGCTTTTACTTCTCTGCACACCTCATCTCTTTTTTTGATAAGCTAGACGTTAATCTTGTCGAGCTCGTCATCCGACTTATTTGCCACTGGCTTCTTAACGGCCAGGTCTTTGTATTAGTTCCCTGCTCCAGAGTAGTGAGCATCACTGGGATGCAAATTTTCATGACTTTTTACTTATTTCACGCTCCTCGTTCGCATATGATTTGTGCCTCTTGGTGGCCAAGTTCGGTTGGAGATAAATAAAATAATGTTCAAAAATGATAACTTCGTCTTGCGTTATAGAAAGATCTAGCACCTCATTGATGACATTGATAACAAGCTTTTACGATTCGTTGGGTTAACCAGGAGGGACGTAGGAATAATTGACGAAAAGAAAATGATAAGGGGGTGTAACCTCAACAGATATTTAATTAAGCATATTGATGGAAGAGGAGAAAACAAAGGACGAGTCAGATTTGTTGTAGCTGTTTCTGCAAGGAGATTTGAGAAGAATCTAGAAGTGTGTGTCTTCACGAAACACATTAGAAGATGACGAAACAGCTCATTAATTTTAATGTCTGGGGAGAGTCTGCTTTCTGTTAGTGAAAATACTTTTAAATTTTGATATTATAAGCATAGAGGGTGGAGGTTTAAACCAAGTACATGATACAACCTTTCTACTAACTAAGCCTGACATTTACTGACTATGCTGCCTCCACTTTATAAGGGTATTGTTATTCGCTTGCTTATTATAAAAACAAAGGTCTGTCTTGTATGCCGTTTTTGCTGGTTCGACGTGGTCCATCTACAGTTTGTAGGGTGGTATTTAACCGGACCCAATCTACCATTCAGTACTGTCAAACTAATTCAACAGATCTTGTCTGATTTCAAAACGTCCGACACCACGTTCCACGTACTGCAACAACAAATAGGGTAATCTGATCTGAAACCACCGGAAACGCTATAGACGATTCTGAATAAGTTTAAAATATTTTTTCCTCCGTTTTATTCCTACTTAAAACTTTAATCGTTTTTTTTTTTTTAATTTTTTGTTTGTAGCCGGTGGACGCGATTTTTCAAAACCTAATACATCGATCTCTTTTGAAATTTTGCATATAATTTTTACATATAATTGATTTGCCCTTGAATGAAGGTTGTTTTGTTCCTTTGATCCCAACTTATTTTAGAAAGTAATAATTTATTGAAGACTTTCTTTTTTTATATGAAAGTTTGTTAAAAATCAAAGTTAATTTTTTTAATACTTCATTGAAGAAAAAGGTGACTGCCAAAAATAATTTTTTTTAAATATAATACTTCGTTCAAAAGAAAACTATAATTACATCATAACAGAATATATTTAATTATTTGATTTTAAGTAAAGCTATCACAAATTATCCTAGCCAATCGGTTTTCAAGGTGTCTCCGACAACTAGCGACTGAAGTTTAAAAAATGTTTAATAAAGATTTTATAGAATGCTGCTTAAATATTTCTTTTGTGTGTCTATAAAAATTTAAGTCAAATAATTACATTATCATATTAAAAAAAAAATTAGAGATAACATGTTTCGTTTTAACCTTTAAAACACATGTAACTCTAAAGGGGGTATTCTGGTTTGGAAATTTGAAAAAATCATTTTTTTTCATATTTTCAAAGCTTAACCCTCTCTCTCTTAATGCGCCGTCTAAACCGGCTCGGCCGGAACGAATCGAACAAAACACATTAGGGACTTTCTGTCAACCTGCGACCCTGTTTCCTCGTAAAACCTTTATATATATATATTGAAATACAATAACCGAAGGTAACCTTTATGTATTTTTAAATTATCTATTATATTTAGTGTGAGCTTACATCCAGTTGCGAACAGTTGAATTTTAACCTAGCAAATTAACTGATAACGTGATTAATAAATTGTCTTTATATTATGGTTTAGCGATTCGCCGGCACCCTGATTCTGTTGAGGACATGAGAAATACAATTTGGGCTACTTATCATAATAGTTCCACAAATAAAAATCCGCAACATATGTATTGCCCACCTGGCGCAGAGAGTTGGTGTAAGTGGCAAAAAGCTGCATCTGAAGATACATTACAGGAGTTTGACCACGAAAAGCCTCCTCTATGTGGGAAGGTATTGGATATTATGTAGCCGATTTACGAGAGTTTATCGTCGGAGGAGTTATTGACTCGATATTTAGGCTCAGAAACTCAAAATAATAATGGGTCTCTAAACTCTTTGATTTGGACTTTCGCGCGAAACATATTCATTCCGGAACACACGTCATTGAAATTGCTACGTTTATTGCTGTTTGCATATTCAATGAAGGCTACATTCCTCTTTTAAGATAATGATGCTTATGGGAGTCAAAATTGGTCCAGAAGCTTATTCATTCGCTGGGAAACGAGACAATTCCCGGATTGACCGCTCAGAGATACGAGCGTCTAACGCATCAAAGGAGGCCAGAACTGCTCGGTTGGAAGAGAGAACCGCGAAAGATGCTTATTTCGAAGTCGAGGAAAGTCCAATGTATGCATCAGGAATGGCAGTTTGAATAAACGTACGCCTAAAATATCATTTCATCACTTAGACCGCGAGAAACTTTACGTGAAGCTTTAAACGCGTTTTTCTCGAAACTGTCTTTTTTAAAACAATACCCACGATTTTTCAAGTTCTACTGAACCGATTTACTTCAAATTTAGTATATGTCTTCTTTATAGGCTTTTCCAGTGCATGAACTATCCTCATCCCCAAATTTCTATGTTAACAATTTTTTAAAAATTCGAAAACTAAAAAAAAGTGGTACAAAAACAAATTTTTTTTTCAAGCAGGCGCCATTTTGTTAAAAAAAACTTTTTTTTTAAACTTTTTTTAGTTCCAACGATAGAGGCATTTCTGTAAATTACTAATCTTTTTTTTCCAGATTGCTAGGAGGGTTGAATCATGGGTATGTTCGCGTGCCAACTTTTTGAGATCCCCCACTTCATCAGCTGCTAACTTTTTGAATTTTGAATTTTTTACTTTCAATTTTTTTTCCTGTATTCTTGAAATATTAATAAACATCCTAAAAAAAATGAATAGTAAAAATATTGATTGCTTTTTTTTACAGCACTTCAAAAATTGCGTTAAATTCGTGCGTCTAGACCAGAATACCCCTTTAAGAAAACTGCTTATGAACCACTAAGCAATTTACACAGATTCAAAAGACAAAAAAAAATAAGAATATGAGATTGAATATAAAAAACGACATGCTTTCCTGAATCCGCAGCTTGGCACAGGTTTTATAAAATTTAACGTCAGAGGCACATATATCATTTGAACCCGCACAAATAGTTTTGTTTGATACACGTCGGAAGGTTCTTGTAAAATAAATAATATGTTTTGATTAGTGATGTATCAAGGAGATTTGAATCGAATTTGCAGTCTCAGAGTCCTATTTCTAAATGGTACAGCGTGCAGCAAATGACACAAATACATAACCGACTTAAACTTCACTAGTATAGATATAAGGAACCTTACTAGAATATATAATTCCGATTATGTTCGTGTAAGCAGAAGTTCATTAAAACCTTCAGTACCGCAGTCATAGTTAATTTTTCTAGATACAATATCTGTACTAAAATGGGCCCAAGTAATAAGGATAAGAAACAGGACAAGAAGGATAAGATTCAAAGCTCGTAATTCCCTCTCCGTTATGTTTCTCAGCCTTTATATTTTCAGTTGTAAGTCCTTGACCAAAGTGTCCTCCAATAGCACCTTCGCATTAGGAGTGTATTCCTGTAATGTTGACTTACGAATAGAGTGGTATTGAATCCTTTTCACTGCACATTCCAAAGTGGGCACTTTGATTGTCTTCGATCCTATTTCAAAAAGTTCGTCATTGGGCCGCCATATTTTTTTTCATTTTCTTATTGAATTCATTTTCAATCATGTCGTGCAAGGAGACAGCCGCATACATTGGAGGTAAAATTAAAAATGAAAAACGACAAAAAAGTGCAATAAAATAATAAAAATAAATAAATAAATAAGAAAAACCACTGCAGTAAAGGTAAAACGCAAAAGAGACGAACAATCGATGACCCACTCGCGCATCCTTCTGATCCGACGTCGTGCATTATAAGGTCCAAAGTTTTGTGTTGGGATTCTTCCATTCTTCACGCTGTACAGAACCTCGGGATCAATGCGAATGAATATTTAATCGTTTGTAGATTGAGATTTTGTTTTTTTTTATTCGTATTGCCCCTTGACAATAGTGTGTACGTGAATTTGAAGCAGGAGCAATAATTTATGTCATTAATTCAATTCGACGACAGTTTCGGATTTGGTATCTATCTTCGGTTCTGTGGCTTTTCTGAAGCTGGTAAACGCGTTGCCTTTGGCCTAATGATGCTTCCACCCTGTCCCACTGGACGCGAAGGAGATCAAACAGCGAGTTGGCTTATGATAGCCATGCTCATCAGTTATGTTGTTGTATGTTGAAGCCTTAAGATGACCCTTTGGCATTGTGTTGCTTCGAATATTGGTCCTTTGTTCTTCTTCTTAGTTTTCTGTGTCTATTTTCATAATGTTTTACATTAATCATTGATTGGCATTCGATGATAGGCATCCGACAGACAAGAGCAAGACGTGACGTAAAGGCTAACCGCTAAATGACCAGGATATGTGGTACGGTGGCGAATGTTTGAATTTTATAATTACTGCCCACTCTATGAGGTTAAGAGTTTGATATTTATTTTGGGTACATTACTGGTATAGATTTTCTCCTTCATATATGGAAAGGTTGCTTATTTATATGGATCTACAAACGAGATCGCGGTAGTTGTCTTAGGAACGCATCAGAATTTTAATTGAAAGCCCTACAAAGGTTTGTCTCTTTTTTTTAATTAATGTAAGTTGGAAGCATTGCGAATGTGTGGAATCCTTAAATGTATTCCACCATTTCGTTTCCATAAATCCGAATCCATTGATCTCTTAATGTAGTTTGAATACAAACTCCAGATCTAACACATTCTTTGAGAACATTTTCGATAAACCAGCACTTTAGCAAAACTTCACAAAAATAATGGAATCACTGATTAACCGTCAACTTTCGAAATATCTGGAATCAAATGATCTCGTCAATGACCGACAATATGGCTTTCGTAGCGACAGGACTACAGGAGACCTGATGGCGTATCTTATCGAAAAGTGGAGCCATTCCATCCACTACTTCGGTGAAAGCAAGGTTGTCGTATTGTATATTTCAAAAGCGTTCGACAGAGTTTAACATCGAACACTTTTGTCGAAATTACCTTAGTATAAATTCACTGATCCGATGGATAAGAGACTATATTTCTGACCATGCAATACAATTGGTTCTGGAAGGTATCAAATCTGACTCCCATCAAATTAATGCAAGTGTTCCCCAGGGTTCAGTTTTCTCGCTCACTCTCTTCCTCTTCTTTGTAAACGGTTCTTGTCCATCACCCTCAACGCAATTTACTGGTTTACTGATGATAGCACGTTAAGTTTCTCCTACTCGTTTAAACATTCCCGTCCAAACTCTTCGAACTTCCTTACCAATCGGCAGGATATGCTTAATACAATGAATGCTTACTTCAACAAGATAATATATATCAATGGGGATTATCTAACCGAGTAGAAGTCAATGCTTTAAAAACTCAGTGCTGCCTCTTGTCCTTAAAGGCGAATCCCAAAGTAAATATACTATCGATGTATGCCCTTTGAATTGACGAAGCCACGGAACTATCAATCCCTGGCACTCGAGTTAATTCAACTCTTAATTGGGACAACCACATTTTGAAGCTGCGAAAAGTGGGGCCAAATGTATGGGGTCTCTTAAGACATACAACCAGGTCACTATTTACAAGGTGTACATTCGTCCTAAAATGGAGCTCAACTCACATATTTGGTCAGGCGCATCGAAAACTGCGCTACACGTGCTTGATAGGATGCAAAAACGAGCAGTGAAGCTTATTGGAGATCCAGCCGTAAGTCGATCAATTCCGTCGTTAGAAAATGGGCGCAATGAATTATGCCTAGCTCTTTTCTATAGGTATTATCACGGTCATTGCTCAAATGAACTTACTAATCAGACATTTTCCCGCGATACCCGTCAATCTAAGAAATCGCATCAGTTCACGTTGAAAGTCAACTTCAGACGCACAGATTCATTCATAGCCCCATTGATATATAATGTCTTTCAGGGAGTCATTCTTTAGCCGAACCACCCGTCAACCTGTGAATGCGCATCAGTTCACATTCAAACAAACATAGAGAGTCATTCTTTAGCCGAACCACACGAATGTGGAATGCTCTATCTGATCATGTGTTTTCTCATCGTTGTAATGTCCAGGCATTTAAGACCAATCTATATCAATACCTCCTTTCCTTATCCACTTCCTCTCCTTCCGGTCGTACTGTGCTCTGACATCTAAGGTTACTCCAAATCCCAATTTGTGCGCGCGTTAGTATAAAAAAAATCGAGATGCTTAGCAGTTGTTACGACCCACCACTCCTAATATTCCACAGTAGTGGGCCAAGTACGTACCTTGGGGAACTCCTACCGAAATATTATTGGATTTTTTCGTCCTCGACCGCACCGTACATCAGCTTTAGTTGGTTGACTACCTATTAGTTTATTTTAGGGGGCACCGCCAAGCTCCATTCTACTCAGGAATCTTTTTTATCTATATTTACTTCTCCCAGGAAAGACGAATCTATAGCGCTGAGCGAGCGCCTTGAGATGCTATATTTTTCTCGACTGGCTCCATCAGCCAAGCTCCGAAAGATGGTCAAGGATTTCTCGGAAAAATTTGACGGAGCCTATAGCTTAATGGGGTGATATTTCACCGGGCGGCTGGACTTTGGGACTCAACCTACCACTGAGTAATTGTATCAAGCTGCACAATAGTAAGAGTCGTCAGTTGAACCTAGGTTTGCATAATCAAACGCAAGACACAACCTCCATATTTTATCCAGTTCCTATTGATCCAGTCGACCCACAGCACTAACTTCTATTTTGATGAAGATGTATGGTCACTGATCAATCATTAACGTTCGAAATGTCTTGAACCAAACAACCTTAGCGGTCGGCAATATGGATCTCGTAACAACAGGTTAACAGGTGATCTGATGTCGTACCTTAGCGAAAAGTGGAACCACCCCATTCACTGCTTCGATGTAAGCGATACAACAAAAGTGTTCGAAAGAGTTTGGTACTAGATATATTGTCGGAATTGCATTTCTATGGAGTTGATGTACGCTGAAGCAACGGATAAGATACTGTCTTGCTGGCAAAATTAACAATTTTCATGAAAAAAATGGCATTTTCCGCTTTATGAATAAATTCTGGGCATTTTTTGAAGAAGGGTGTACATATGTATTATATATATTTTCCATATTATAAAATAATTTTCTCCGGGTGAAAAAAAAACTCTTTGCTGTGTCCGGAAGTCATTAAAATTGCTCCAAGCGACAGAATAATTTTGGACCCCATCCAAAATGACATATTTGCACTCGCCACGAACACACAAACGTGAAGATAACCAAGAATTCCCATCAGTATGTAACATCATCATCATCATCATCATCATCATCATCATCGGCACTACAACAGGGAACCGGTCTTGGCCTTATTTAGCAAGCCCTGAGGCTTGTTAAATTTTACATAGTGATGTGTTTTTTTCCGGGCAAGGTCATTAGTCTTGCGCCAGAGGCTCCCCGACGGGGAATCGAACCCCGGTCTCCCGCGTGACAGGCGGGTATACTAACCACTATACTATCGAGGAGCCACTATGTAACATACCATGTACAAATTAACTGTGACTTATAAACGAACAATAAAATTCCTGAGTAGCTATGATGATTACAACGCACTCCCGCACACAGTGGAGGCGACAGACAGAAAGCGGTTACGAATTAATTTTAAATTAAGTGTTACATGATCTTTCTCGCTACTTGAATTATATATAGGGTGGCCAAATTGAATCACGGCTTTAAACTTTTTTTTTTATACCTTAAAAAATTCCATTGAGATAAATCAAAAAATTTCAAGATATACACATAATTTAAATCTATTTCGAATTTTCGGGCTGTGGAATTGAGTGTCGAATAATGCGTTCCACGCTGCCCGAACGTGGGCCAGTGGTATCTTGCGCCATTCACGGAGAAGGTCCTTCTAAAGTGCATCCACACCATAGCTTTTTTTTAGTTCTGGCTTCGGACAGCAAAATGTTTAATGCCAAAAAATCCAGAGGAATTGGCTCTGGTGGCTGTGGAAGTCATTGTGGAGTGGAAATAAGATTCGGAACATTGTTTTGCATCGGATGTCGGTAGACGCTTGCTTTGTGTGATGTTCCAGTCTTGTTAAAACGTCTCTTTCGTCCAAATGAGTAGTTGCCAAAGGCTTTCAATCACTTCCCAAAACTATTTCTCGGTACACAGCTAATTGTAACGCAATTATATTTACGCTAATCGTTGAACATGCTTGTAAATAATAAAATTTTCTGTCTTTAGGCAAAATATGGCGTTGCGTTGTTACGTTTGAATTCTATCACGAATACAATTTGTTTTACTAAACTGAGACGCTTGGGCTCCACGATAGTACAGTGGTTAGTATACCCGCCTGTCACCCGGGAGACCGGGGTTCGATTCCCCGTCGGGGAGCCCCTGGCGCAAGACTAATGACCTTGCCCAGACAAAAATAAATCATTATGGAAAATTTAACAAGCCTCAGGACTTGCTAAATAAGGCCAAGACCGTTCCCGGTTGTAGTGCCGATGATGATGATGAAACTGAGACGCTAATCGTTTAACACGCCTGTAAACAATAAAAATATGGCGGTAGCAGTACCAGCTATATAGAAATTATAACCGTGTTTTTGGTTGCAGTTCAATTGGCCTACTCTTAAGACGTACAAGAAATATATCACGGCTGTGTAATTGTGTACACTTTCGGAGATATATTTACGTACTAAGTTTCCATTCAATTTTCATATTTCGAAAAACAGAACTGCACGATAGGGTTCATAATTGGAAAATGACGTTCAATTCCATCAACTCCTGCTCCCCAGATAGTACCGTTTTATTGATATCTTGTAAATAAAACATTGTATTTTATACATTTATTTTAATAGTTTTACTCATTTATATTTATTATTGAATTCTAATTATATATTGGGAATACAAATTAGTTCGATCGATTTTTCCAAGGTTAAAAATGCATTTATAATGAATTACTTTTTCCCACCTCTCAGGCAATATTCGAATTCCATCTCGAAAAAACGTCTCGTATTTTGAATCGACCCAAGTTGGGAGTCAATATTCGATATCTGCGAAAGAACCAATAACAAGAAACGATGACCTGTCAAATCTTGCTGCATCTGTTGGAATATCCAGTAATTAGAAGGAGCGGCTGCAGTGGAGTTTACCACCTGAACGTTTTCAAATATTTTTGTTACGACTTTTGCGACATGAGAACGAGTGTTGTCGTACTGAATAATTTTGTCAGTCACAGTGCAAACGTCCTCAGGATCGCACGAAGGCGGACGGTCGTGAAGAAAAAAAACACAAAAAAAAGTGAAAATAAAAGTGCGTGAGTAACGTAAGTGTGAACGAGTGAACGGTGTTTACGTGTGAGGGCGAGTCCGCAATCTATTTGTCCTTCGCGCAATAAAAAAAAGTGGGAACACGTGATCCATAATATGGACGAAGATCAGTTAGACCAATTACTTGAACAAGTCAATACATTTTGTTTTTCGCGCCGTGTTTTGTTTTGTGAAAAGTGACAATAGCAGTGTGCATACAAAGGCCACATAAAAAAACAATTAGTGGCGATACGCGACGTACGAAGTGTTCCTGTTTGTGTATGTGCATAATATAATAAACAAACTCCTGAACGTGATTATCTATCTATCACTCGCGCAATAAAAAAAAAACAATAAAAAAATGGTAAGAACACGTGGTCCATAATATGGACGTAAAACAAATGGATGCCAAAATGGTGATTCGGAGAAGGCAAAATACAGACGTAAATCTAAAGGCTAAGCGCCTTAGAACAAATGAAAACAAGGCTACAGACACGTTGATTGTCCACAGCGACGACGAAGACAACACCCATGGTGCCCAGTACTCAGGGGTTGGAAACCAATTCAAAGAACTAGCTGTCAGCGAAACAAATGCAGACGCCAGCAATCAGATCGAGGTCCTCAACTCATCCATGAGATTAGTCTTAAAAAACAACAGCAGGAACCGCATCACTATTCTGTGTCTTCTATAACAACACAGGTCACCCTGCTCACTTTAGATGTTGCCCTTAGTACCAACAACTAAAATCAAATTTGGAAGCCAGAAAGAAGCAAGTTGAAGAAGAGAAACGGATGAAAACTTGCTCTCACAACAACTTCGTGGCACCCAGTGTGTCATACGCTCAAATGGCACGTGGAGTAAAAAATGCACCAATCTTACAACAATGTCGCAATATCTTTAAAACGCCTGCTTCAGAGGCACAAACTGATATAACAGCAATATTACTCTCCATACAAGGACAGTTTGCTGCGTTCGACAAAAAATTCAAGAATATCAACAAAAAAACTGACGGAAGAAGTTGCTCAAGTGGACATTATCTATTCGACCCTGTTTCTAGATGAACCCGCACTTTATTCATAGTGTTCACTACGGCTGAATTAACTCTAAAAATTATTGCTGTGGATGATATGAGCAATCTGCTGGAAGCTGAACGCCCAGATGTGCTTTTGGCTAGCGAAATTAAGTTAAACCAAAGGCACCAATTCATCATCATCATCATCGGCACTACAACCGGTTCACTATTTAGTGGGTGCCAAAATAGCTATCCAGGGGTGTCACGTGGAGACTGCATGTCAACTTTCATTGAACAGGGACAAGGATCGTCCTGGCCTTCGCCGGGTTGAAATCAGAGACTTTGCCCTGTATGTTCGCTTCCACCCCTCCAGATGATTCCGTCCACCGTGCTATAATTCTAGGCATTCAAAGCAGCCTTGAGTCATCGTTTATTACTATCTCTACCTCCTTCAAGCTCGGTTATGGTTCAGTAAAATAAAACTACCTAGAAAACAATATATAGGTCATTTTAACTACGTTTCACCATCCTAGTCTGTTGAATCATATAAACTTGCAATTAATGCAATCGACTATATAACAGAGATACGCGACTTTCAGAATATCATCGTCATTTTCGTCGACTTCACCTGTTTCAATGAATGTCTCTTCATAGGTCGCTTAGCAGATTCAAGCCTCTGTCATGTTAGCAATGTCTCAAATTATATGCAAGTAGCTGCTCCTTATCTTCACAATTAATTCCCTTAATTCCCCAGATTCACACTTTTCCTTCATCCTTTCAAACATTGACAATTACCGTCCACCTTTTCTTTTTTTCAGAAAACTCCTCTGCTCCAAGATCATTTCTCGTATGACTCACAAAGTGAAGTTTCGCCTTATTAATGATTATGTTCGTAGAACCTCGTTTTGTTCTGAACATCTAACAGTCAATGATTTCCTATAGAGAAAGGAAGTTTAATTTCCATTTACGTTTTCTATTTTAGGCATAAAACTCCGACCGCCTGACCTCACTATAACCCAAATATTTGTTTTTTTACGAAATAAAAGAATAAAGTTGTAAGCTACTTTCCTTCGTCATCGGTCTCTCTGTGACTATTACAATTATTTCGGCATTTATCTTCTCTTCATTGAACTTTGCAACTCCCTCTAGCAAAACTATTTAATCAAAACGTAGCCCAACTTAAGGGGGGAAATTCCTATAAACAATTTTTTTGCTTTAAAAATTAATCTAGCATCTGAAGAATGTATTCACAAAGTTTGGGGCTCAACAGACGCTCCTTAATGTCCGTAGAAAGTCACCATAGTGGCCTGGAATGTAAAATGTTCGCCGATTCGTACGACACCAATCTAGTGAATAGACAATATCGACATTCATTACATTCATCCAAAGAGGCCAGAACTGCTCAAAAAAGGAAAAAAACAGCCCAGATAGATGATTCCCTTGAAATAGAAGACTTGTTCTATGGTCCTAGCATCGCTGAGTAAGCTTGGGTAATTATGAATCACTCTAAACTCTAAACTCTGGCCTATCCTCGCCTTTCCCTGTCCTACCACTTATACTATAGTCTATCCTCCTTTGTTTAGTTCTCCATTACCCTGTTTTTATGTTACTTTAAAGTGAAGTTAACTATAGACAGTAAAGGTTTATTTTAAATGTACAGATTAGTAGAGGGAGTCGTTCTTCAGTCGAACAACACGAACACATTATCATATTGTTTCCATGCGTTTTTACCGCCAAACATTTAATACGAATGTGCATTGGTACTACCTTTTTTATCCCCTGTCCCTCCTATCGCCAACAATGTGTATGGGCATTTAAGGAAGTCAAAAACTCTCTGTCCTCACATATTATAAAAAAATTGAATGAGTTGGAAAAAATACACTACAATGTATTAACAAGTATGGGCATATAGGCTGTAAAGCTGCCAATTCATAATTCGTATTACCTTGCTATAATTTATATTACCTATGCTTCTGAATTAACTGTTAAATACCGCGATCCTTGTCAGGTGTTTGGTTATAGAGGAATTCTGCAGATAACGTAATATGTTGGTCACCATCAACATATAAATGTATTCCGTTAACTTGTGCTACTATTCTGTAACATTTAGGCAATTTCTGAACTCGTCCATCTCAGTCCAATTTAGAACTAAGGATCAGACAATACACTCCGTATAATGCAGGATATAGAATGCAAATGAAAACGCTGAGCGCTTAACGCAGCGTGTAGAACGTGGACTGCTGTACGCACAGCACAACGGTGCGCACACAATTGCACACATGATTTATTGAACCTCTAATTGGTAAGCATTCACAGTATGCTCAGTGGGGACATAAATTTCAATGGGGATCCACGATCGCTCGCTTTACTCCGCAGTTGTGTTCTGCATCCGGAGATTGGATGGCGAACGGTAACAGCGCCGAAGTGTGATCAAACACTTATCCCTTACCTCCGTGGGTGAAAGCAATATGCAGCAGAAGACACCGTTCGACATTCCGCTGCGGTCATGATGTGCGTTGTCGTCTCTGCACATGCATTTCACGCATCCCGTGAGATGATCGTGCGCACCTTGGACAGGCTTATGATGTTGTGGCGCGCGTTCTCTAGCCCCTGCCTCCTGCCCCAACCTCAGCTCCATTGCAATTGTAAAATATTAAATGCTTCCTTTTCATTGGGGTTTTAGATTTTTATCTTCTTTTGTCGTTTGCACTTTTTTTTTCTTCCCCATCTTCATGTTTCAATTTTTCTTATTATTTTTCCACCTTCTCCTTCCACTTCCTCGTCTTTCCCGCTTTGTTATTTAATTACCATCATAAGAACTTGAAGCCCCATATGCACAAGTCCAATTCCAAGCCCATACTCAATAGCTGCAGATGGTACCTGTATCTGACTTTGCCAAACACACCCAGATACGGTAATTTATTCATTTAATTTAGTACAGATATAAAAATTAACATACCACATGGCCGGCAAATAAAATGATGATCATCAACGTGATCTTTCTCAGCGCTGTGCACAGTGCTTTCATTCATTCCTTGGATTTTGTGGTTTGTTTTAGTTTTTGTGGGTTTCATTCATAAATAGAAATGCTTTGTAGGTGTTTTTTTTTTAAAACATTTTTTGAGTATCACAGGTAAAGTGGCAGCCGGTAGCTGGTATCCGGTAGTGGGTATCGCAGTAGGCCAATATAGATATAAGGTTTTTATGCCAACAACAAGCATATGAGTGGTTTTTAAATCGGTGTGCTGGTATTGATTTAATACTGTCGATACCTACATTGGCCGTTAAAAGTTGATTCTTGGGTATATGCTTTCACAACAACTGAGCAATTAAACATTTCGAAAACGAGTAGAAGCAGCTTTAATTGAGTTCTTATGTTGAGGCAGAAATAACGACCCAAAAAAACAAAACTCGTCGTGAAAATCTTTAAAATTAGTTTGTGGGTTCTTAATTTGCGACAAATTTGTATGAATAAATACTACGTATATTGTCACAAAGGGGTCTCTTGATCTCAAGTACATGTAGCCGCACGTAAGTTTTAACCTCGTATTTTTGAACTCTTGTGAACATTGCCGAAATCACTGCCTTCGTAAATTTATATTACCGTAGAATATTTTATTGATACCACTTAAAGTCAATTTAAAAACCGAGTGTCTCTCTTTTTGACGAATTATTTTGTTTCATGTTTAGAATGGTCTTGGTTAGAAGAAAAAACCATCCTCCTGCAGATTCTTCTTATAATTAATTAATTAATAATTAAATAATACCTTATATCGGGTAGGCCGTACATTTTTGCAAATGGCAACACTTGATTTCTTAAAAACCGTTAGAGGGAGAGGCGCGAGTTAAGGGAGTTAATGGTAATTTAGGGTTAAAACCATTGTAATCACTTTAATCTATTATTATAATAAACATATTAAATAATCATGGCCAGCAAAACCAGCAATCATCATAAGTCAACATAATAAGACGAAAATAACCATTGTTATCAAACTAAGATAAAAAACCATTGCAATTACTTTAAGCTAATATTCATGTCAAGCAAAACCCAACAATCATCATAAGCCAACAAAGATACACACGACCCGAGTACCCAACAAGCATCATAAGTCAACACAACAAGACAAAGATGCACACGACCCGAGTACCCAACAAGCATCATAAGTCAACACAACAAGACAAAGATTCACACGACCTAAAGACCCAACAATCATCATATGAGCTAAGATGATAAGACGTCCGAAGCAAAGACTATAAATGCTACATGATGACCAGACGAAGAGGGGATTCTGATTTGGACACCAGCCGGCATAGCCGAGAACTAAGTAAAACTTGTAACAAAGATTAATAGCAATTAGAATTTGTAAATAAAATTAATATAAGTGAAATTCACAAATAAAGTTTTTAAAAAGTTAAATTCCGTGAATTGTGACTTAATTGGCGATCCTGCCAGGAGTGTTTTGGATTATAACTCCATCACAACCTGTGGACCATACCCGGACGAGACGAGGACCATATCTGGACCTAACTAGGACCATAGCTGTACCTGACTAGGACCATATCCAGACCTGACCAGGAACTCATCCGGACATTACTAGGCGAAAAACACACTGGAAACCACACTAAGAGTTGCATAGGAAAAACCGTGAGTAAAAATTAAATTTTCTTAAAGTGTCAGTGATTCCCTAGCAATAAAGGACAACATCCGCATAAGTACGGACACAACAAGTTTTGACTGCATAGCAGATAAAAAAGGAAAGTGAGAAAAAAACACACTCACGATAAAACCCCGGGATTAGACCCACATCTCCTTTATGAAAATTCCTAAAATACGGAATAAGTCGTCGAGACCATTCGAGAGACCATCCGCCCCAACCGAATCAGAAAGTGAAAGTGAAGAAATGGCCTCAGCAGCAGAACTACAAGCGCAGATCGCTCACCTAACAAGTACTCTATCGGCATTAATAACCGAGAATAAGGAAACCAGGGAAGCCGTCATACGGATACAACAGCAAGGATTAAACAAGGAAATAGTTACGATAGAAAAGCTAACCCCCGTAACTTGGAAGCTAGAAGATCCTAGCCAAATCGACACCAGTATATTTAAAAACATACCTGTTTTCAACGGCAAACCAGAGGAGTATAGAGCATGGCGGAGTCTGATCTGGAACCTAATGGAGGAAATAAAAAGATTCCAACAGACAAATGAATATTTTAAATGCCTACAAATCCTCAGAACAAAAATACAAGGCGACGCAGCGGACATATTGGTGAACCACAATACCATACTTAATTTCTACGCTATAATCAATAGGTTAGATTATACTTACGCCGACCAAAGGCCACTTTATGTGTTACAAGAAAACTTATTGAAAATTAAACAGGAAAAATTAGAAGTTACGGAGTATTTCAATAACATCAATAAAGCCTTAAATCTAGTACTAACTAAAATCGAGATGCAAGGTACGAATAAAAGTGAAGCCTCATACACCAACGCTATGGAATCAGGCGTTAGAGCCTTTGCTCAAGGATTAAATTGTGAATACACAAGAGGAGTACTTTTTTCCCAAAATCCGAAAACTCTGGAAGAAGCGTATGCAATCGCTAGAACTATCTTACACAACAAAGAAGCATACGGATTAAGCGAAAGGTATCACTATAGACCTCGGAACTCATATGATCAGAGACACCAGAAGAGATACGAAAAATACGAAAGGAAAGTCGAACCACCACAAGGCTACAAGGAGCAACGTTATTACAAACCCAACGTGCAAACATATGTGAAGCCGAAGCCTGAACCAATGGAAGTGGATGAATCTATCCGAGACAGGAGATCACACAATAACCAACAACAGAGACAGTGGAATAACCCCTTCAGAACAACTTCAACACAATACCATAGAAATGGGCCCCAAGAAATGAACAAAATACATCATAACGATAACATTTCTAACAGCCCACAGATAGGTAGCGAAGACAATGACCATGAAGCTAAGACGACTTTTTTAGCCGAATAAATGGTCTTCCGTGTTTGACCCTAAGAACCAAGGATAAAGGAAGACCCGAGCTCCGAGTGACTATTCTTATAGATACTGGAGCCACCAATAATTACGTTTCCTCAAACTACCCCTATGGAGCACCCATACCAATAGAACCCATTGAAGTTAATACAATGCATGGTACGACATTAACTCATGCAAAAAAACAAGTCAATATGTTTAATACGAATCTAATATTTTATGTCATACCTACTCTAAGAAATTTTACAATGATACTAGGAGAAGCAGGCTTAGTTCAATTAAACGCCAAGATAGACTTAGAAACTTATTCAATTACTTACAAAACCCCCAAAATGCAAATAAATTATTCTCTTGATGACGAATACTATTCTAAGGAGGTAGATGCAATTATGGAACAAAACAATAAATTCATTCCCACCCTCCCCTTCATTACCCAAGTAGAAGCCTCAATACGTACTAAACATGAAGATCCTATTTACTCGCGACAATACCCTTACCCCATGTCCGACAACAAGTTTGTAAATGAGGAAATCGCTCGACTACTGAAGGAAGGAATAATCCAAAAGAGTTTTAGCCCATACAACTCACCTGTATGGGTTGTACCGAAGAAAGGATACAACGAAGATGGAACCCCTAAGAGACGTATGGTAATAGACTACCAGAAACTCAATGCAGAAACAATTACGGATCGATACCCTATCCCTGACGTAAATTTAACAATACAAAATCTAGGGAAAGCCAATATATTTTCAACATTGGACTTAGAATCAGGTTTCCACCAAATAAAAATAAAAAAAGAGGATCAACAGAAAACTGCCTTCTCTATTAATGGAGCGAAATATGAATTCGCACGAATGCCGTTTGGACTCAGGAACGCGCCCAGTATATTCCAAAGAGCAGTTGACGATATACTTCGACCATACATCGGGAAATTCGCCTACGTCTATATCGACGACGTGTTAATATAGTCTCATAGCAAAGAGGAACACTCAGAACACGTAAAAATAATTACAGATACATTAAGAAGAGCCAACATGAAAATTTCAAACGAAAAATCGCACTTCTTTAAGGAATCAATAAAATACCTGGGACATATAATAAAACACAACACAATTACCGTCGATCCGGAGAAGATTGAAACAATAAAAAATTACCCAGAACCGACTAACCTGAAAGAATTAAGGTCATTTTTAGGACTAGCTGGATACTACCGACGATTCATACAAAATTATGCGAACATCACAAAACCAATGTCCATATTCTTACAAACAGAAGAACAAGTGTCTAAGAATAAAAGTAAAAAGGTTGAAATCCAATTCGACGAACGAGCCAGAAAAGCATTTGAAATGATCAAAGAGGAACTACGAGCAAGGATAGAGCTATTCCAACCAGATTTCAGCAAACCCTTCGAACTTACGACCGATGCGAGTAACTTCGCCATAGGTGCGGTCTTAAGTCAAGGAAATAATCCAATAACCTTCGTATCACGAACACTTAGCAAAACAGAAGAAAACTACTCCACTAATGAGAAAGAACTGTTAGCGATAGTTTGGACGCTACAAAAACTAAGGAATCTGCTGTATGGTATAACAAACCTGATCATATATACGGATCATCAATCATTAACATTCGCCGTATCAGAAAGAAATCCTAATACCAAACTAAAACGATGGAAAAACTTCATAGAGGAATACGGAGCAGAAATCAGGTATAAACCCGGTAAAGATAATGTAGTCGCAGATGCATTGTCAAGACAACAGGTAAACACCTCCACTTGCTCTGAACATTCCGCAATAAGCTCTCCACGAACACAAATCTCACGAGTAAGCCAACCTCTCAATAATTATAAAAATCAAATAACGATTAACGAATCAAACAAAAACCAACCTATAAAAACAAAAAATGTTTTTAATAACTTCAGGCATGACGTATGCATCATAAATGAAGAAGATTTAAAGAAAAAACTAAAGAAAATACTTAACCCCAACGTCATTAATGCAATAAAAATACCAGAAGAACTATTACATAAACATGAAAGAACAATTAAAGAAACATTCAAACATTATAAACTAATTATAACTCAAACACTATTAAAAGATATAGAAGACAGAAATGAACAAATAAAAATAACAGAAGAAGTGCATAATAGGGCACACAGAGGATATCGAAATAATACCAAGGAAATCCTATTACAATACTACTGGCCGAAAATAGCTAACGCATGTAAAAATTACGCTACAAAGTGCAAAACATGCCTCAAAGCCAAATACGACAGGAAACCCAATAAGCACCCCATAGGAGAAACACCAGTACCAACCAAAATCGGACAATACCTACAAATGGATGTCTTCCACTTAAACGACCAAATGTACATCAGCACAATCGACCGTTACTCAAAGTACCTACACCTAAGGCACATACCAAACAAACTAAACATACCGACGGTTATAAACGAAATACTTTCGCAAATATTCAAGTACAACGATCAACAGTACGTAATGACTGACAATGAATCAATTTTTACAAGTCATCAGGCAGAATCAATGTTCAACCGACACAAAACAATACACGTAAAAACACCTATTGATCACTCAACATCTAACAGCCAGGTCGAAAGAGCACACTCGACCATTCTTGAAATAGTACGAGCTCTTGCAAAACAAAACAGCACAGATTGCGAAGAGGAAATTTTTGAAGCTGTGAAACAATATAACGCCACTATACACTCCGTCACTAATTTTAAACCCGAAGACATATTTTTTAATCGAGAACAAATACCACCACTCGAAAATGTTCTGAAACTCAACCAACAAAAAATATTAAACCACTTTAATAAAAATCGAGAAGCGAAAACATACAACCCTAATGACATAATATTTCACAGATCAAAGCGACGGAACAAGAATACAGACCGTTTCATTGAGACAAAAGTAAAAGAGGATAAAGGGAATTATATAATCACAACTCAAGGCAAGAAAATCCATAAAGACAACATTAGGAACACAAAATGTACATCATAATTGCTCTCCTACTAATACCTCAAGCGAAAACTCTTGAAATAAAAGACCTAACTGGCCAAAAATACATATCCATCGAAACCGCACCAGTCCACCTGTACAACGAGACCGAATACCTCCTTCATATTTTTAACTTAACGAAGATACTCGCACCCATACACATGGCAAAAGAAACAGCGGGACATGAAGAAACATCATTACAGATGAAAGCAATTCTCCATCGTATAGATTCGCTAATGGCGCAAATCACTCCGCATGAAGTCAGGCCAAGGAGACAAATAAACCTTTTAGGGTCAGTATTAAAACTGATAACGGGTACACCAGACCACAACGACATAGTCGAAATTGAAACCCGCTTGAATACGCTAGTAAAAAACAACAACGAACAAAAAGCGATTAACTCGAGATTCGAGAAACTACTAGAGAAAGTAGATAATAAAGAGCACAGCTCAGAAACCATCCTACAAGAAGTTTATTACGAACTCGAAACAATTACAACCACCATAAATTTAGCAAAAAATGGGAACTTTTACTCCAAAGCTATTGATACGTATGACGTAGAAGAAATAATCAAACATGAAAATACTGGTATCCCTATCATACATGTTCTAGAGTACTCTAAACAATTTATCTGTTATTATAAAGATTCTATTGTAATTACATACAAATATCCAGTAATAATCAAACAATGTCATTTGTACAAACTATATTCCCTATCCAGTAGAATTGGCAAACTAAAATTAAAAGAAAAAATAAGTCTATGTAATCAAAATTATGTAAATGTTAATGATTGTAAAAATTATATTGGGGACTACATTTGTAAAATAGATTACAGCAAAGATAGTTGCACCATACCCCTACTAAAAAACGAACCAGTACATTGTAAGTCTATAAAGGAAAACAATAAAGATATAAAAGAGTTAGAAGATGGGTACATATTTTTTAATCAAGAACAAATAGTGAATAATGTAACAATGACAGGCCCGAAACTCATTCATTTTGAAAATACTGTAACAATAAATAATAAAACATATACGAACAGAAAAAGGTTGATAAAAAAATTAATTGTACAAAACCATAATAATGATGTAACAATACTAGAGTATATGACCTCCAACAAAGAAACTAAATTTACAAACTTACAAGAATTATCCACGATACTCATACCAATCGAAGAACATCCTATACTTACACTTTTTGTAACACTTATAATAATTGTAATAATTAGCATGAGCATATGTGTAATAAAAACCATTGTAAAAATTATTAATATTAAGAAAAAACACAAATACATAGTACAATACACCAATGCTCTGGAAAAACTCAAAAGCGAGGACGCTTTATCTTAACAGAGGGGGGAGTTAAGGGAGTTAATGGTAATTTAGGGTTAAAACCATTGTAATCACTTTAATCTATTATTATAATAAACATATTAAATAATCATGGCCAGCAAAACCAGCAATCATCATAAGTCAACATAATAAGACGAAAATAACCATTGTTATCAAACTAAGATAAAAAACCATTGCAATTACTTTAAGCTAATATTCATGTCAAGCAAAACCCAACAATCATCATAAGCCAACAAAGATACACACGACCCGAGTACCCAACAAGCATCATAAGTCAACACAACAAGACAAAGATGCACACGACCCGAGTACCCAACAAGCATCATAAGTCAACACAACAAGACAAAGATTCACACGACCTAAAGACCCAACAATCATCATATGAGCTAAGATGATAAGACGTCCGAAGCAAAGACTATAAATGCTACATGATGACCAGACGAAGAGGGGATTCTGATTTGGACACCAGCCGGCATAGCCGAGAACTAAGTAAAACTTGTAACAAAGATTAATAGCAATTAGAATTTGTAAATAAAATTAATATAAGTGAAATTCACAAATAAAGTTTTTAAAAAGTTAAATTCCGTGAATTGTGACTTAATTCGCGCGAGTGGCGGGGAATTGTGCGTCGCTTCATGCAATTTTAGTCACGATGGAGCGCTTCACGAGACAACAGCGTGCTTTCGGTGTAAATCAATTTTACAAAAACAACGATTCCTCCGCTACTGTACGATGCCTATTTAGAATTGAATACGGATTACGCCGTGTAATTGAGTGTCCAAGTGTTAATTTAATCAAAGCTTGGGCCAAGAAGTTCGAGCAAACGGGGTCGACAACGAACATTAAACAAACAGGGCAGCCACGTTCAAGAAGAAGCGATGAGAATATTTGAGAGGTTGAATTTCCGTGAGGAACGATCCAAAATCAGCATGTGTCAGAGAGTTTTCCAAAGTTTACGTAGTCGATTTCAGGCGTGCCAACGACGAGATGAGGCACATCTCGACGATGTCATTTAAAAAAAATAAATTTCAATAAACGTTTAATACGTTAAATAAATGATCAACAAAATAACATTTGTAGTTTTATTTCTATTCAGGTTTCAAATGTTCAAAAATGTATGGCCCACCCTATAATACAAATATTATAACATTTTTGGACAACGTAATTGATAGTGTTACATTTCGCTTTACACCCCTTCTCAAACAATTAAGATTCCATCATCTTATGATCCATCATCCTATGATTCCATCTATATCAAAGTATTCTGCATATAATGCAATACTCGCCTTTCCAGCAATTGAAATCCGCATTTTGCATACAATGCAAACAGTTGAAATTCGCATTCATTCGGAAGCAAAGCCTTCCCCACGGTCAATTAATTCATATCGCATACTTTGCGATAATGACCCATCCATGCCAAAGCCATACACTTGACCCACTTCCCAAGGCCACTGCATTCGGCATCGTATTACGAAGATCCTACACGGTCTCAGTTTACAAGTACACATGTTTACAAGTGTGATACACGATATACGAGCACAGGCGGCATTATCAGAGGCCACCGACTACGAAGTAGTTGAACGTCAGTGAAATGCTGAGCTCGGCGAAAGTAGCGAACACAGCAGTGAGTCGCAATTAATCGTATGATGCGATTTGTACGTAGAGCAATTTACTGTAATTGGTTCGGCCATTGCCACTACGAGTCGAATAAGAGTTTATTCGATACCGTTGCATTTTTGGCAAGGAAAACGATTATTGAAAATTGCAAATTGCGAGTGACAGGCAAATAACCCCCAAATAGGCTACACGCGCTGGGTGAGAAAAATGCTCTGTCTGCATTCACTCCCCAATTAAAACCGTATTGAATGGGTAGTACAAGTGAGTTTCTACACAGTGTAAAGTAATAAACAAGAAGGCTGCAGCCATCGAAACTGTACAGCGGGTCTTCTTGTTTTTGTAAAAGTGGTAACAGTAC
Source organism: Microdon myrmicae (assembly GCA_963931805.1). Lineage (NCBI taxonomy): Eukaryota > Metazoa > Arthropoda > Insecta > Diptera > Syrphidae > Microdon > Microdon myrmicae. Next base: position 27,702,408 of record OZ007500.1, read on the forward strand.
AGGAATGGAAATTCCCAATTTGTCTTGTTAATAAAGTGAAAACAAAAATAATTAAAGTAAATAAAGTGTCTTTCATTAAAAGGAAAAAGGGAAGACAGCCATCTGCAATAGTGACTCAACACACGCAGTGTCACCGGCCACAGGAACGACTCAACACACTCAGGGTGTCAAGCTACGTAAGTAGTTTATAGCCTCATCATCATCATCACCGGCACTACAACCGGGAGCCGGTCTTGGCCTTATTTAGCAAGTCCTGAGGCTTGTTAAATTTTCCATAATTATTTTTTTTCCGGGCAAGGTTATTAGTCTTGCGCCAGAGGCTCCCTGACGGGGAATCGAACCCCGGTCTCCCGCGTGACAGGCGGGTATACTAACCACTATACTAACGAGGAGCCAGTAGTTTATAGCATATAACAGTAAATAAGATATAAACGTTGATGACGTGGGGCTAGAATAGCATAAATATATTAACAATCCAATCACAATCTTTCCGATAAATAAATAATAAATGTTAGCATCTGGGGTTACGCTCAGGTGTTACATTTTGGCACTCAACGTGGGGCCTAATAAAATATAAATAACCTAACTAATAAAAGATAATAAAACTAATATAACTAACAACACATTCATGATAACCAAATATTAAATGTCAATGTCAGAGCTCAAGCTTTGATGTTACAATAGTAAATCGATTCATTTTCTATTTCTTCCTCCTATTCTATTTTATTTACTCGCTAGACAAAGATGATTAAACTCTAGCTTATGGTATCTTATTTCCTAACTTACTGGTCCCTTGGGGACTCTCTAAGTTACATGCATACGCTTAAAGCTTGAAAATTTAGTTTACATGAATTTTAATAAACTGAATTGGTTACAAAGGAAATGAAAAACAGAAAAACTTTGTTTTTGTTTTTGTTTTTACCGTATATCGAACTTCAATACTAAACTAACTAAAATTTTTTTTTTATCTTAACTCTATCCTAAACCTAAACCTAACATATACTAAACTCAATCTTCGAAAGGCTAAATCTATGCAAGATTTCCGTAGTTAATAGGTTTTTTTTTTAATAACATTATTATTATTATTACTTTTTTTCAGTTATATGGAAACAGGTTTTTAATTGTCACTAAGCCACCAAAATCTCTGGTGTTGCTTATTCGTGTCTTTTCGGTTTTTCTGTGCTACTGCCCTACTGAACTGTAGGCGCTCTTCGTCTGTGTGCTCAAGCTCTCGATTATAACATATTCGTTTATCTATGGCCGACCGACGCACGTGATAAATTAACGGTATAGCAGATTCGAGACGAATGCTTCTGGTGGAATAAAGCCATTGCGACGGACCCCCTCATAATACATATTGTTTGGATAATATCCACCAAAAATTAAATCGTTCGGCGAGCTCATTGATCTCGCAAAATGTCCTTGGATCAACTTGATCATAAGGTTATCCACTCTGTTTATATTAGCCCCACTGTACAACGCTTCATTGGGATAGTATTTTTTGTGAGTACAAATGAACGTGAGGTGATCGCATTTCACAAAAATAAGACCACGGTAGGATGCTGAGAAATTGTATACATTTAACGGGAGTTTTTACAGGCCAGAGCGGTTAGGACGCCTAGAGGAAAATTGATTAACTAAATTGTCTAATAACTTCTATTTCGATGAAAACTTCATCTTCTTCACTGTCAAATCACTTTCTTTTCAAGCCTGACCATTATCTTTGAATAAAGCAAATAATCGTACCTCTGGTTAATAGTTTTTTTTTTAATATCATTTTTTATTTCTTCCTATTATTATAATTTACTCACTCGCTAGACAAAAAATGATTAAACTCTAGCTTATGTTATCTTATTTATTAACTTCCTGGTCCTTGCGGACTCTCTAAGTTACATGCATACGCTTAAAGCATGTAAATTTGTCTTTCGACATTATGATTATTTTGTTTACATGGGGATTTTAAAGAACTTAATTGGATACAAAGAAAATGAAGAACAGAAAAAACTTTGTTTTTGTTATTATTTTTACCTTATATCTAACTTAAATCATCATCATCATCATCATCATCATCGGCACTACAACCGGGAACCGGTCTTGGCCTTATTTAGCAAGTCCTGAGGCTTGTTAAATTTTCCATAATGATTTATTTTGTCTGGGCAAGGTCATTAGTCTTGCGCCAGGGGCTCCCCGACGGGGAATCGAACCCCGGTCTCCCGGGTAACAGGCGGGTATACTAACCACTATACTATCGAGGAGCCCATCTAATAATCTAACTTAAATACTAAACTAAAAATCAATTTTTTTTTTGCCTTAACTCTATCCTAAACCTAATATCAAGACTTTGAAATGCTAAATATATGTAAGCTTTCCGTAGTTTGTTGGGCTTTTTCTTTTTAATTATTATTATTATTACTTCCCTTTTTTGCCAGTTTTATAAGGAAACAGGTTTTTAAATGCCACTCAGTCACCAAAAACTCTGGTGTTGCTTATTCGTGTCTTTTCGGTCTTATTGTGCTACTGCCCTACTGAACTGCAGGCGCTCTTCATCTGTGTGCGCAACCTCTCGATTATAACATATTCGTTTATCTGTACCCGACCGACGCACGTGATAAATCAACGGTATGGCGGTTTCATTTTGTATAAGGCCGTTCATGTCAAGACTGAGGAGTGCTTCTGGTGGAATAAAGCCATTGCGACGTACAATATATTGTTTGGGTAATATGCACCAAAAATTAAATCGTTCGGAGAGCTCATTGATCTCGCAAGTGCCCTCGGATCAGCTTGATCATAAAGTTATCCACTCTGTTTATATTGGCCCCATTGTACAACGCTTCATTGGGAGAGTATTTTTTGTGATCGGATTCAAGAGTCCGATGTAAGTTAAGGCGCGTCCTGAGGCATTGTCTCCCAAAAATCCGATTCTTTCCATTAAGCTAGGTCCCACATTAAACCACACTGGACATCCATAAATGATCATCGGTCTGATGAGAGCCATGTAGCATACAACTTTAACTCTGCTATCAAGATGACTACTATGAAACAGTCTTCTTGTCATAGCATACGTTTTCTCTTTATCATCATCATCATCGGCACTACAACCGGGATCCGGTCTTGGCCTTATTTAACAAATCTCTCCACCGGTCCCGATTTCGAGCCGATGTCATCAAGATTGGCACTCCCAGGCTCTGGGGGTCCTGGTATACGTCATCCCTCTATCGCAGACAATGTCTGCCGCGCTGTCTCCTTCCACACATCCTGCCACAAAGGATTTTCCGGGTAGGCTCCACTTCGCTCATTCGAGCTAGGTGTCCCGCCCGCCGGAGTCGACCGAGCTTGATTTTTCTTACAACATTAGCTTCAAGGTAGATTTGTGGCGTCTCTAACAGACACACGCACAATACACAAGTAAAATAGTGAAGAGCACCGAACGAAAATCGAATAAGAAAATACATCAGAGCCATATACCATAGCGATAGCAAAACAATTCACATCAGTGGAATATGCTTGAGTTTAAAAATCGAATTTTAAACACGGCCAGTAGCCTGATGTGTTACGCTTACGTTCAATTTTTGGTGATTTTAACTGTCATAGCGTCAGTTCGAATCACACGTTCTTCACTATCATTTTAAACGCTATAGATTGCATACAACTCATGGTTGTAGCCTCTCCGGAATCGTCCTCCCTCACAAACGGGGCCAACAACTCTCTTTAAGACCTTTCTCTCGAACGCGGCTAAGAGTTCAGAGTGCCTTTTATTGAGCATCCAGGTCTCGGATCCATCCATGAGTACAGGTAAGACCATGGTCTTGTACAGTAGTAGCTTGGATGTTCTGGATAAATTTCGGGATTTAAAGAGCCTTGATAGACCATAGTAGGCTTTGTTGGATTTGATCAGCCGTTCGCGTATTTCTTCTTCCATATTGTTATCGGCTGATACTATTGACCTAAGGTAGTTCAAGGTTTGCATTACTTCAAATTCGTGCTCCACTACCCTGATAGTTTGATCAACGTTAGGTCTTCTCTTCGCAGAAGTTGCTACCATGTACTTAGTTTTCCCCTCATTAATGTGCAGTCCCAGTTTTTGTGCCGCCTGCTCGATCTGGGTGAAGGAGTCCTGTACAGCCGATTCGGTTCTATCGATGATCTCGATGTCATCTGCGTAGGCAAGTATCTGGCTGGACTTGGTGACAATAGTCCCTCTAGTTGTAATTCCAGAGTCACGGATTGCTTTCTCTACTACCCTGATAGTTTGACCAACGTTAGGTCTTTTCTTCGCAGAAGTTGCCACCATGTACTTAGAGTGTATAATAGTCGGGCATACATCATTTTCCAACATGAACTCCTGCTTTGGAAATGCATTCGGCTTAGCGAATTGGAAAGCGGGTTGTGTCAATAAGCAATTGTGCACAAGGATCTCCACTGCTGCATTGGTTCGGAATCGTTGTCCTCCCGGTGCGTCCCGAAGAGTCCCAAATAGAAGGCTATCGCAGAAGAGAATGGTTAAGTGGAGTACATCTCAGTCCGTCTAATTTTATGACTGTAAGAGCTGTGGTATGGGGTATACTGCTGACAAAAGGTGAGGAATCCACTTGGCATATTATACACTTTACCGAATCCTAGACTGTGTTATGATTGATTGATAGATCCCACATTCCAACCTGTGCGGTAATTTTGGAAATTGTCAGATGTCGATCGCCTTCCAGATGATTAGAGATAAGTAGAGAAGAGAGTGTTCTCCGTCGTAATGCTGGACCGAGGACGGCGATCATGTTTCTCATTTTTAAACTATTCACTCTTTTTCTTGAATTCCTTACGACAAACAAACATCCGAGCTCTTGACAATGTTTGATGCCTAAACTGTATTCAACCTTTGCCGGATTTTAACTGGTTTTGCTTTTTCATAATCGATACATTTAACGATGATGTGCAATGGTGGAGTGAACCTGCTCTTTCGACATTGCGAGCGCTACTGCCGAACTAGATTAAACTAGAGCAGCACTGGATCTCTCCATTCCAGACATCCCAATCAATACACAGATGAAATGACCGCCCACACCCTCCAAACTCACACACACAGAAACAAAAATGTCGCTTCCGAAGTCTCAAGTTAGACTCGGAAAATAATTCTTTGTGGAAGGAGATTTCAATGGCAACCACAGTGTTTGGTGTAATTTTATCTCGAACACAAGAGGCAATGCGTTGTTCGACTGGTGGCAAACAAACGCCATCGAACATAATCTAGAATTGAACGCTACAAGTACCCCGTCTTATCCAAGAGAAAATTCCTACTTCTTCCTTCCCTATTTTGGCTGGACGAACGAATACAATTATTAGATACGAATACAAGTACCCGAAATTGTTTTCATACAATCGAGTACGATAGTGATCATTACGGTCTCGGCGCAGTGATTCATATTCCAAACGAAAATTCACTACTTGAGCAATATGACCAGATCTATTCTTTCGATTTCTGAAAAGCACATTCGCGTTTTGATCGATTTATAAAAAGAGAACTCCGCTCCAATGGTGTACATCCACCGACCAATAGAAACCCAACGAATGATGAAATCGATCATTACGTTTTAACATTGTCACGAATCCAACGAAATCATTCTATTCCAAAACACGGAAGGTCATACAATCCGATACAGAAACTCAGCGACTGACACTCTGTATAGGCAAAAGACCATTCTGCTCTCCAAGCTGAAATTGCTTCACAGACAGTTCAGCGATCCAAATAGCCAGGAAATAAAAACAATTCAGTAACTGATCAAAAACCTTCAAAAACTGATCCCTGACAATTAATCAGGTCGCGAAGACTAAGATGGGCCGGATATGTGGCACGAATGCGCAACGATGGGGCCGTGCGTAGAATTCTTGACGGTAGACCAACGGGAAAGATACCGACAGGACGGCCGCGACGGAGATGGGAGGACAATGTTAGGTTTGACCTTGAGGAGATCGGATCGGATGGTCAAGCGTGGAAGGAGAGCGCACAGGACAGGCAACGATGGCGGAGTCGAGTCGGCCAGGTCATGAACTTCCGGGTTCCTACAGGCCAATAAATAGTAAATAGTAATAGTAATTAAAGAAGACTGGAACAATAAAATCCAAACTATTAAATCTAGGAGATCGAATATGTCCCCAACAATAAATAAAGTATTTAGAAGGAAAGATTATAATAGCACTCCATATCTGGGAGTTCCGCGGACTCTGGAAAATTGTCCCACAATGCTAAACGCAAGAGTTACCATGGAACACGTAAACTCCAACGAAGAGTTAATAATAATCGAGGATCCGCAAAGAAAGCGAACTCAATTGGTGCCTGTTTCAAATCCGTTCATTCTAACCAGGATCTGGAAAACAGGGCTCTCCAAAACCATATTTCGATCCGCTATGAACTTAACAACTGACGTTTCGAAATCAAAAGTTCCACTACTTTTAACAAAAACAATAAAGCGAATTCTCAGTTAGAAATCTAAACTCAAGTATATTTATGCTCAAGGATGAACCTACGAACATCCTTAGATCTATTGTAAACAAGAAATCTTCTGGAATAGATAGTATTCCAAACATTGTTCTAAAGGACTTGCCTATTGAAGCAGCGATTGCGTACACTGTTTTATTCAACAACAATGTAAATAATGCATATTCTCCAATCCGTTGAAAATTGCAGTAGTCCATCCCATCCCTAAAAAGGGCAAGGACAGCAACTCCGCCAATCTTCGGTCGATTAGTTTGCTTCCAAATATCAGCAAGGTATTTTAAAAAATTATAAATAAAGCATTGATAAACTGGTGTGATGAAAATAGTATTATTCCAAGAATCAGTTCGGTTTCAGATGAAAACACGATACAGTTCATGCCGCAACAAAACTGATTTCCGAAATACAATGGAGTAATGCAATGCACACGGGCCTCTTTGTTTGACTTTGAAAATGTTTTCAACATCGTATGGTTAGAAAAGCTAGTATATAAGTTATCAGATCTAGGTATGCCCAAATATTTGTTATACATTATCTATGAGATTGTGACGCATATGACAATCAGTACTAGAATATTCGAGAAAGTACTGGAAAACTGGAGACTATGAACAATAGAACATTCAAGGCTATGGAACGGCCGGAAACGAAACACCGAATCAGAATGTGAGGAAACAGTATAAATACGTCGCACACAGATCATGGAGACAAGTAATAAGTAAGAAAGTGAAGCAACCGATGAGTAAGAAGTAAAAGATGCGATAAGTACGGAAGCGATAAGTGAAGAAATCGTTAAGTGTACGGTAAAAAGTAACGGTTGCTATTAACGGACTAATAAAGTGTCACATTAATTCAAAATCGATTTAACGGCTCTTATTTATTAAAAATAATTAATCCAGCGAACCCTAAGCTCGCTACAATATGATAATGGGTAAACAGTTTGCGGTGAATGTGGACACATGACATCCAACGAGGCCTTTCACGTCAAAAACGGCTTACAGTAAGGAGTAGTGAATTCGCCCTAATTACTAATGATCTAGTGGGTTCTGTCAACCATGCAGTAACATATGCCGACGACATTGTGGTGCATAGATCTGGAGAAAAGATTGATGTCATTAACAGGCTTCTGTAAGATGACTTCAATAGAATCAAACGATTTTGCGACGACTGGAAATTAAAGATCAATTTTCAGAAAACAGAAACCATTATTTTCAGAACGCCCTTATTCAGGGCATCGAGGGATATAAGAGGGAATTAGAAAAAATTTGCCATTGTAGGAAGTAATAATCTTTCCCTACAAGCAAAAACTGTAGTTAGATACCTTGGTATCTGGCTTGATTAGTATCTTTACTTTGATAAGCACATAACAGCAGCTCTTACCACAGCTAAAAACGCATATGCTGTGACAAGAAGTCTCTTCCGTAGTAGTCTTCTAGGCTCCAAAATAAAAATAATTTCATATTCGGTATTCATCCGACCAGTATTGGTGTATGGCTGTCCGGTATGGCATAACGTATCCCCATTCTACATGGAGAAGTTTCGGGTGTTCGAGAGACAGTGTTTGCGTTTCTGCATTGGAAAGTGTGGAACACCAGAGTCGCAACATAAGAAGTTCTACCCCAATAGAGTCCTGTATGACAAGTCAGGACTAAACAGTATAGATAACTTCATAATCAAAATTAGCCGTGGTCCCACTGTAAGGGTAATGTTCAGTGAAAATAATCTTATTTCGGGAGCATTCTATCCCAATGATAGGTACGCGGAGAGTACTCGCTATAATGGGTTTATTCCCCCAGAAACGTTCCCCTTCTTGTATAAAAAACGTCTTATCCAATATAAATATGGAGTCCCTATTATTTACCAAGCTTTCCCTGCTACCACGGATAAACAACTTCTCCACGATAGCGATATCGCTAATGTTCCAGAATGTCTACGTTTCAGTATGGTCATCAGTGTAAGAGATAAATCTAAAGGAGACCGATCTCATCCAAAATGGTGGCGAGTGTATGACGAACTTTACCTCCCCAAATATGATATGCCTCTCAGGCGCAACGCTCTTATTTCCCATCCCTGGATGTAGTTTTAGTTTTAGTTTTAGTTGTATTTCCGTCCATTCAGATTTATTTTAATACCTAATAATGTTTCGTTTGTTTCTAAAATTCTTGTGTTCGAACAAACAAAAAAAAAAAAAATTAAGAAATTTAAAAGAGAAAGGCCTCTTATATATAGTACTGTGAAAAATTATAGACTCAAGCGCAAATTTTCAGTTGGCTTGGTATGAGTAATACACTTTTATGAGTAGTTTTGTGACAAAATATTGTCACCGGAAACCAACTCAGGGAAATTAATTGCTCTTTTACCAGGAATTTTCTGAAAAAAATAAATAAATTTCGCCTGTGAAAAAGTATAAACTTGACATTTATATTTGAATTTTTGTATAATCATTTATTTAATACTGAATGCTTTATCCGTTGTTTCTTGTAATAGTTAACAATCTTCGTGGTAGATTGGAAATAAGATTATTTAATGTTTTGTCTTGTATATTAATCCATTCTTCAACAATTCTTTTTTTGAGACTTTTCCTGATCGTAACCCCCTTGCCAGGATCCCCCATAGCTTCTCATTGATAGTTATGCTTGAAAATAACCACCGTAAAAGTTTAATACCATGCTCTTGAAACCACGCTGTTGTTGTTCGTGGTGTTTGGATAGGAGCGTTGTCCTGTTGAAATATGACATCTTCGTCCTCTGTTAGGGTTCTTAAAGGAAGAAGATTCTCTTCCAACACTTCTTGGTACTTTTTGGCGTCCATTTTTCCAGAAATAAAAAGAATTTCTGTTTTCAGATTTTCATATTCACCATAACTCCTCCTCTTCCTAAAGGTCTGCGTTACATGAATCTCCTTTCTTTCCTGAGATCATGCCAATAGTACTTGAAGCCTTCGTGGCCAGATTAAATTTTTTTCTCATCACTGAAGATCACGTGAGACCACATTTCACGGTTTCGGATGTGTGTTTCAGCGCATTCAATGCGTGCTTCCTTATGTCGTTTGAGTTGTGGTTTGCACAAGCACTTTCGATACTTCAAGTTGCTTGAGGCTATTGCCAATTTTCTAACGAGGCTAGAATGGCAGTCCAAATTAAAACGTCGAACCATTTGGTACGAAGAAATGGTGGACATTTCAAATAGAACGGCTCGTTTTACCATCGGCGAACATTTTGCTGGTCTCCCAGATCACTTATTTCTTTCGTAATTTTCAATACCGGCTTGTAGAAAATTCTTCACTACACCTTGAGAGCTATTTATTTCATTGGCATTTGCCACTGCGTCCACTATTCTGTAAATCGACTATACTTTAAAAAAATTCGCTGCGTAATATAAAAATCTGTTTATTATCACTCCAGAATGTCTACACTGGTTTTTAAGAACTTTTGTTATACCAAGCTATGTGTTAAAACTAAGTCTGAGATCGAAAAAAAGGCCTGAGTTTTTCCACAGTCGAAATTGTGGTTTTTTTAGAAAATTTATTACCATTTCTGGTAAAAAAGCAATTAAACCATTAAAGGGTTTACCCTGAGTTGGTGTCGGCTGACAATATCTAGTCACAAGCCTAGTCATAAAAGTTGATTACTCATGCCCTATATATTAAATATTTATTCAGAAAATATTCTACACCCAAAGATAAAACAAAACAAAAAGTAATTGTACAAGGTGGCGCAAAATTAATCACCCTATCGGAAGATGTTATAATATTTGCAATGGCATCGTACGTCAATCATATTTGTCATTTGCAAACTACACAGCTACAGAATACAAACAGACAGGCAATGAAGCGCTATACTCCGCAAGAGCGTAGAATAATTGTGTGCTTAATCTCAACAACGAAGAGGATGATTTTGTGGCGGAAATCATCATGAGCGACGAGGCGCATTTCCCCTTAACTGGGTCTGGTCTGGTCTAGACGCACGAATTTATCGCAATTTTTGAAGTGCTGTAAAAAAAAGCAATCAATATTTTGACTATTCATTTTTTTATAGGATGTTTATTAATATTTCAAGAATACAGTAAAAAAAATTGAAAGTAAAAAATTCAAAATTCAAAAAGTTAGCAGCTGATGAAGTGGGGGATCTCAAAAAGTTGGCACGCGACCATACCCACGATTCAACCCTCCTAGCAATCTGAAAAAAAAAAGATTATTAATTTACAGAAATGCCTCTATCGTTGGAACTAAAAAAAGTTGGATTTTTTTTTTTAAATAGTTAACATTGAAATTTGGGGATGAGGATAGTTCATGCAATAGAAAAGCCTATAGAGAAGACATATACTAAACTTGAAGTAAATCGGTTTAGTAGAACTCGAAAAATCGTGGGTATTGTTTTTAAAAAGACAGTTTCGAGAAAAACGCGTTTAAAAATTTCAGGGTATAGTAGCTTCAAATGACATGATATTTCTAAAGCAGCTGTAACTTCGCCAATTATTGGAATTTTAAAATTTCCTTTGGACAGCATATTCTTAATGTAACCTATAAGAAAATATAAAAAGAACAAAATCGATTTTTTCAAAATTCTAGACCAGAATACCCCCGTAACCGGTTACGTCAATAAGCAAAATCTTCGTTTCTGGGGCACTGAAAATCCACGAAGAGACATAACATCCACTTAAAGCCACTGTGTGGTGCGGCGTTCACACGTGAGGAGTGATTGGGCCGTATTTTTTTGAGGATGCCATCAGCAATACGGTCACTGTTACTGGCGAACGCTACAGGGTCATGATAATTATTATATTATTATTATTATTTATTGGCCTGTACGAACCCGTAAGGACATGACCTCACCAACTCGACTCCGCCATCGTTCCTGGCCTGTGCACTCTCCTTCCACGCCCGACCATCTGATCCGATCTCTTCAAAGTCAAACCTAACATTGTACTCCTGTTGTGATTCGTAATCACAACTCCTTTACCTACCACCTTACCTAAAACCCCTTTAAGCTATCCCATTCCATACTTACTTTTTTCCATACTTACCTTTTCCATCCACTCATCCATCCTCCTATAGCGGGGCATATGTGCAACGGGTGAAACCTAAATCTAATCTGTCGCACATTGCTCTAATGACTAACCTTTTTATTAGCACAACAATCGAGTTTGTGCTTGGCAAATAAAATACAGCATGTGGGAAATTCTCGATTGGCCACAGTATAAAAAAAAAGGGCGGCCCATCTTGGTTTCGGGCAGTCTTTCCCGAACTTTTCACGCCGCTGCAGGCGTACCACAGGGCTCCATTCTAGGCCCCATCTTATTCAATATTTACACCTCCGATATTCCCCGCCCTGCGGACGGGAGAGTAAACCAAATATGCTATGCGGATGACGTCCTGGTGTACACGTCAACCAAAGGCCCTAACCTCGCAACAAATCGACTCAACCGTCACTTGGACGAACTGTATCAGTATTACAGTCGATGGAAAATCCGACTTAATCCATCCAAAGCAGTAGCCATAATTCTGAGTAGTAAACACTCCCAACCTACTTCTCGATATTCACAGAATATTCGAATAAAGATGGGAGATACTACGATTAGACCACAGGACAAGATGAAATATCTCGGGGTCACTTATACCCCAAAAATGAATTTCATCAAACATGTGACCCACATTCTACAAAGGGGCCTCGGTCGGTCTAAGCAACTGCACAACATCTTGAAGTGGGGGATCAAAGTTGACACCAAAGTTAAGCTTCTCTGCTATAAGCAGCTAATCCGATCTGGAATATCGTACGCCTTTCCCGTATGGTCCTGCATATCTTCGGCTCAAAGACGTGATCTGCGTTTACTACCACACCCAAGACCCACCGGTCTTGTATGATTTCTTTCCCACCATCCCTCTATAAAAGTAGTTAGAGAACACTTGGACTAACACTGTCCACACTATCCTTGGATACCCCCCCTTTTTTCTTCTCTTTTCAGATGCTGCGAGACCGAGCCCAACATCCTCACGGATGTGGGTGATTCTGGTTATCGCAAGGTGACCAGAAGTCAGAGACAAGATGAAGGACACATATGTCCTGTCTCGCTAAATTCGGCCTTCTCGCCACAATTTTTTTTTTTTTTTTTTTTTTTTGGTTTCGGGCAGTCGATCACAGGCAGCCAACTCGGGCTGTCGAAAACCAGAGGCCGAGGCGCCAATCCAATATTTATATTGTGCAAATAAATAATTAAATAAGAAATAAAAACTCGTCTTATTTTTGGACTCCTTGGACTTGTCAATGGGAGGTAAGCAAATAGCACTTATTAAAATATAACACGACACTCCCATCTCCGTCGTGGCCATCCTACCGGTCTCTTTCCCGTTGTTCTACCGTCAAGAATTCTACGCACGGTCCTATCGTTGCCCATTCGCGCCACGTGTCCGGCCCATTTTAATCTTCGCGACTTGATTACTCTCACTATTGTAGGCTTGCGGTATAGCTCTTCCAATTCGTGGTTATCGAGTTTCCTCCATTGTCCAGCCTCGTCGTCATATTTATTTCCAAAGATACCCATCAAAACTTTATTCTCAAATACGCGGAATTTATTTTCTTCCCGTTTTGTGAGAGTTCATGTTTCGCATCCGTATAGAACAATCGGCATGATGATGGTCCTATAGACACGGAGCTTTATGTTACGTGATAGCAGTTTGGTTTTCAGCAGTTTACTGACTGCGTGCCAACTAGCGTTGCCGGAGTGTAGTCTTTTGTTTATTTCCTTCGACATTTCGTTACTGGCCGTCAGTATTATTCCCAGATATTTAAATTCTTTAACTTTTTCGAATATCTTGCTACTGACGTTTATATGTGTTCTCTGAGTTCCACCTGCTCACGCCGTAATCATGTATTTTGTTTTGTCTTCATTTATTTCTAGGCCCACCTCTTCTGCCGCCTGAATGGTGATTTCACAGTTTTCACTTACAGTTTCTAGATTATCGCCCAGAGCGGCGATATCATCCGCATATGCGAGCACTTGTGTGACCCCGTTCAGGGATGATCCGGTCATGTTGTCGTCTTGTACCTCTCTGATGACATAATCGAGCACAAGGTTAAAAAGACACGGTGGTAGACCATCTCCCTGTTTTAGTCCGTCCCGGATTGCAAATGGTTCTGAGATGTGGTTTTGTATTCTAATTCGCCCTTTGTTTTCGTTCATGCAAATTTGAATGAGGGCGGCATATTTCTTTGGGATTCCCAGCTCAACCACAATATGGTAGAGTCTTTGCCTTGCGACTTAGTCGTAGGCTTTTTTGAAGTCAACGAACACTTGGTGAACCATCTCTCCGTATTCCCACTTCTTTTCCAGCAGTTGCTTCTTACTGCCGGAATTGGATGAGCCAATTCCACAAGATGGTGCAACCGCACACCCAGCACGAGCCACAATGGATATTGTGAAGCAAGCGTTTACTGGTCGCGTAATCTCCCCTTTTGGCGATTTGGCATGGCAAGCAAGATCGCCCGATTTGACGCTCCTAGACTTCTTTCTTTGGGGCTACTTGAAGTCGCGGGTTTACGCCAACAAGCCTTAGACAATCGCAGCCCTTAAGGAGAATATTCGACAGGAATGCGAACATTTATTACCGGAAATCTTGCGGAAAGTCATGGAAAATGTGATAAAACGGGTACAAATGTGTATCAACACTGGCGGCAGCTACTTGACGGATATCATCTTTTCCAGTTAACAAAACAAATTGTAAAGGTCCAAATAAAGATTTCCATCACTCAAAATCATTTTTTTTATTTAATAAAAAAGTAATTCAAAAACAAAATTGGATGATTAATTTTGCGGCACTTTGTACAATTTACAATGCTTGTGAAGAGGCAGTAAGTTAATTAAGAAAAATAACTGCAAAGAGGACAGCATTTAGTCTTAAGTGAAAAATGTAATTTTTTTTTTGTAAAATAAATGCCGAATTTAATGTAAACAAAAATGTAAATGTAGAATATAGTAAATAAGGAAACAATATTAAATTCTGTGTTAGTTCATCATTTCATGAGCAACGACTTTATAGAATAAATCAATGTTCAGTCGTTGTTTTTCTAAATGTATCTCAATATTTGATCAGCGAATAGATATTACAACCGTAAATGAAAAAAAAAAAACAAACAGAGCTATAATATTAATGCGAATCAAGAAGCGATCTCTCCACACCAATGACTTTCTAATTACAAAATTAGTTCAATTTTGCATACGCGTTTCCGCTACCTCCGTCTGATTTCACATATGCTAATTATCGATAATGTTATTTTGATCTTGAAACAGATAGAACCTTTAAGATTTAACGTTCAAATCTCGCCCACCTGATGTCCAGTCGACGACCTATTAACACGATCCATTCTAATTTGATTCAAATCCGTGTAGCGTCTAACATCTTTATCTTCATAAAAGCATATCCCATCGAGATTGAGAGGAAGCACCTCTGTACGCCATCTGTCTCGCCATTCATATTCACACCTCGAACGATACCATGGGCTCGGGTCGCAGCGGTTGCGGCAGTTTGTTATGACAAGTTGATCAAAACACGTTGCTCCTGACAAAACAAGAATAAAAATATGTTCGAAACTCAACACCAGTCTATGAGTATCTCAGACATTGTTCTCGTATCTAACATCCATCCCCGAGGCCGACCTGCCGATCTGGCTGGCATTCATACATTAATAAAACCCTACCACCCGCCTTGACAATATAACTGTCCAATTAGTCACTTGTCCCGTGGTATTATCCTCACTATAACTATTAAATGTAGTTTTAAAGAGGGTATCTGGCAGATAACAACGCTGTCAAGCAGAAAGAGATATTTAAACGCATTACTCAGGTAGAAGTCTGCGCGCCGAGTCGTATTAGGTGAGTTGTCCGACTCGCTCTGTCCGCCACAGCATCCCTTCTATTTAAATTAAATAAGTTAAATGAAATGAATATCAACGAGAGGGGGAAAAATAGTATGTAGAGAGCAGGGCAACTGATCGGAGGATAGATACTTTGGATGTACCTGTAACACTGAACGCAACGACACAATCTCTGTCCCACGCATAATATAAGGGGGAGTCTATAACATCCCTGCAGCTGGCATTGCATCCGTGCGCTTTCCTAAAGGAACCGCGATATTAATTTTGTCTGGTTTTAGTTTTATTTTGATTGTTTTTTGATTGGTGTTACAGGGGCTTAGTGTGTATCTATTGGTGCAATCTCTATTTTCTTTTGTCAAGTTTTTGATTTAGTGTGTGTGCAGTCTTAACGTCGGATTTTATTTACGTATTTACCTGTGTGCACTTTATAGCCTCAGGTGTTTGCTGGTAGATTGCTGCTTTAATCATCGTCCCGTTATTATGTCAGTCTCGATCGAGAGAGTGTGAAATCTGAAACATTAGTTACATTAAGCACAGAGGAATGCGTTCAAACCGCATATTAATCTACAAAGAAAATCAATATATGGTAGAAAGGTATCTCACATCTGCTTTCTGTGATTTTGGCACACCAACTACATTATCCGACTTACCAATGGGGTGAGTGACATCATTTTAATTTTTAGAAAATCCACAAGTTTTCTTATTGGTCTAAAGGGCGCTTTGAACCTTTTATAAAAGGTTTTTTCTGTGGTTTCTCTCATGGCTGGTCCTTGCTCTATTTTTATTTTTATTTATTTATATATTTATTTATTATAATTCCTCACGAAAGTTGACGCTGAGCGTCTTAAAACGCCTTTTTTTCTTGACCGGGTCCACTAGTCAAGCCTGGAAACATGATCGAGATTTTTTTCCAATCATTTCACGGGTCTATAGCTGGGAGGAGCGATATTTTACCGCGAGACATGGCGTTCGGACCCAACCTATCGCTTAGTAATTGTACCAAACTGCCATAATGGAACGACTTGTCAGTTGAACCGGCGTATGCACAATTAAATGCACGACATAACCAATTTACACGTTGAGGTAGCATTTACTGGCTAACTGTATACTTTATAAGGGTATTAGTAATCCCTACCACATTATAAGAACCAAGGTCTGGCATGTGTGCCGTTTTATTTGGTTTCTCGTCAGTTTGTAGTGTCTGTTTATTGATGACAGCGAATTTCTTCAAGATAGTTCTATTCCGGCTATTCTCCTTGTGTGGATGTACAGTACTCGAAGAGTTTTATAAAGTTTTTTAGCGTTTGCTATAGAGTCACAATGGTAGTTTCACGAATTCACCATTTCAAGCTGTCCATTACTTCAAGTTCACTTCCGTCCATCTTCAATATCGTACCAATGTTAGTTCTTCTAATAGATTTGGTCAGAGTATTAATTCTTCAATGATGTGCAGTTTCACTGTTCATACGAAAAATTTGGTTCAGATGAACCTTTTTTGTATAGCCCTAGAGACTTATCGACAAAGTAAATGCGTAACCCACTGTTAGGTTGGAAATCTCGCTGTAACACCAGAATCTAGGCTCGTTGTCTATACCGAAACACTCGGAAGACTGCTAACGTATAAGTCCAGAACACAATAAGAAAAATTGGAGCCTCCACAAGATATTCACATTCTGGGGAATCTCTCCAGCCTGTACATGACTGATGTACTCTGGGCATAAAAGGATTCAGGGAAGACATCTACCTGACGAGACAAAACTAGGTCCACATTATCTCGCATGGTATCAACACGACGCATCAAAACCATGGTAACCACACAAAACGAATATTAATGCCGTTAGAATCTATCAAATGGATTTTCGCGATGTGATGTGACACTCCAACTGATTTCCTCTATTCGATATCCAGGCGATAAGAGCGGAAACAAACTCACATATAGTGTTTTACATTGTTGAGGAGCTGACTTTGTCTTTCTTTTAAAATCACATACTATATGTGTGAAAACAATGGTCACATGGGAATCTGTACCATTATTGGCGGGACGGAGTTGGAGCTCCATTGCCGCCGGAGTTTGGACTTCCATTGTAGCCCGCGATAAAAAAATATTTATACAAGCTGCAGACTGGATAACTGGATTGCAGTGTATAGTTAAAGCGACTGCATGCATCTAAATGACACCAGCCGTACGTTATTACAATCACGGGAGTGGCCGTAGCCATTCAAACCACGACAGTCAGTCGTGCGGTATACCCATCACGGCAGTGGCCGCCCACATCAAGACAACGGCAACCAGTCGTGTATTAGTCCAATCAATGAAGTGACCTTACACATCGAAACCACGATACTCAGTCGTGCGTTAACGATTGTACTCCTCGCCACCATCTGTGCCCTGTGTTGCAATCCAGCGCCGTGCTTCCTTGTTTGAGGGAAGAGCGTGGATCTTTTACTTTTAATCTATTAATATTAATTAAAACTCAGGATTCTTCTTTGTGAATTTAATAATTTTAATTCTTTTCTTTATAACTTCTCTGAACTGTCTGAGCTCCTGAAGTTCTACTCAACTCTTAACTCTGAACTCAACTCCTTTCTCAACTGTATATTCTTTTCTCAACTGTTTTCTCAACTCTATCTTTTTCTCAACTCAACTCAAACTCAACTCTTAACTCAACTTTATCTTTTTCTCAACTGTCTTTACAATTTTTTTTTTTTTTTTTTTATAAAACGCTGTCTTTATTGACCATTAAAAGTTTAGTTACATAAGTTTACAGCTAACTTAACTAAGTTGTGACAAATTTACTTACAATGCCTAGAACATTTTTCCAAGTAATATTTAAATTGAGGTCTTACGTCTAAGGAGATCTATAAGATACAATTTATTAGTATGACTCCTGGAAAGGTCATGAAAACCAGGATGGATTGTCAATGTTTACAATAAATATTCTTAAAACTACTTATCTCTACTTAAATCTAGCTTATATCTAAGGTAGTTAAATAAATTCACATATAGTCATTTAGAACAAATTTGACTAGTCTTAAGCTTAAGTTGAGATTCCATACTTTACATACCCTAAGGAGGGAAGGGAGCGGCAGAGGGAGGTCTCTCCACCGACTGCTCGTTAAAGGAAAGAACCCGAGAAAAGGGTTGAATGTTTGAGTATTTGAAGTGGTTAAGATCGGTTACCCTGTTATGGTAGATGATTTCGTTCGCATCATTTACTAATCTTCCTGAGTAGAAGAGAGCCTTTAAATGGAGTGCATGAAGATAGGGATTTGATGCATTGTGGCTGGGGAGGCTAAGGGAATTGATGAGAGGGTTTGGATTGGCTGACAGGTTTTCAATGAATCTTATCGACAATTCCAGGAACCTTCTATCCAATCTCTCCAGGCCGACGGAGTGGTATAGCGTAAGGCTTCCGATATATTTGTGGGAGTCGCGCTGTCGACGTAGCCCTGTGATTAGTCTGAAACACTTCCTTTCGAAGATACGAAGTTTTTCCATTTGAGAGGGAGAGATATGGAACCAGATGGGACAAGCGTAAGTAAGTGTGGGCCTGATGATTTGTTTATAAAGTAGAAGTTTGACTTGTTGAGAGAGACCATCTGCCTTCCACATTACTTTCCGACAAAGGTTCAGCTGTATCCCCGCTTTGCGGATGACATTGTTTATGTGAGTCGTGAAAGAGAGATTATTTTCGAAAGTAATGCCCTAGTATTTTAGTGATTTAGATGGTTTTATGAGGGTGTTGCAGAGGTTGAGTTGGATTTTTGAATGGTTACGTACCGTGTTATTGGTACAGTGAACGTTTCTACCTTTAAATACAACCAGTTGAGTTTTGTTGGGGTTTAGGCGGATCTTCCATTTAAGGAAGTAGGAGGAAAGAATTTGGAGGAATTCATTTACGCGGTTTCTGGCAGATAATACGAGCCTACTGCTGGAGTAGACAAGGGTATCGTCTGCGTAGTTGAGGATTCGAGTATTCGGTGAGAGGGTGTCTTTACAATGAATTTTTCTCTCTTCTTATATAACTTAGTGTTCTAATCTACTGTAAATTATAACTTGAACAAAATCAATTTTATCAAAGTATTACTTAATCTACTGTGACTTTAAATTTTGAACAAACTTTGAACGAAAATCAAAGAGCCATGTTTCGAATGAAAAAAGGGGCATGTTATGAAAAAAGGGGCATGTATGAAGTGTACTGAAACTGCTTTGATATAGAATATTGTGGATGTTTATTAAGGATATATATTAAGTGAGAATGTTAGATATGTTAAGAGTATGTTTTAAGGATGTGTTAGATAAATAATGAGATTCAGTGTTAAAGTTAATAATCATAAGGACAGTAGTATTCTGAAATACTACACCTGTTAACCTATTTCTCGGTAGTGATCGTGAACTTCGTTACAACAGCGTTCTCAACAACATTTTCCACAATTGTCCCACAATGTTATAACGTGTCTCGCCGTGCTACTTCAATTGTGAGGGAAGATCGAGTAAGCGAAGTGTTAAAAACGTTTTTCTTTTGGTTTTTTATATGTTTTATTAGTTTTTGTTTATTATTTTATTCTAAACCAAAGGGCCCACTGTTCTGTGGCAAAGCTGGAACCCATCGCCTGGCTACTTAACTCTGAGTTATTTGCTTTGCAACCACTCCTTTTATACCCAAATTATTTGGGGAGAATCGCAGACGATGCACTCTATTCTTCACCACTTAGCATTATCCCGAACGCAAGTCATTTACCCTGCCGCAGTTCAGTCGGCTTTGATCCATATTGAGTGCAATTGCCTGGTACGAGTCGTTTGCGTTGCTTAATTGCTATCGCAACTTAATTGATATTCGTTTAAACGATATTTCACTTAATTGGTCCACTTAAAGTGCAGTGGCCTCGGTTCAAGCAATTCGTTTCGTCACTTCGAATTACCGGTGGCAATTCGTCATTATCCGTGTGCCTTTCTTTCGTAGATGGCAGCATTTTTATGGGAATTCCCTCTTGGCGTACGGTAATTGTCATATTCTGTTGCATTTTTGCAGGCGCCAGCAATAACCAGGAATCTCCTATGCCAGGTGTTTGCTTTTGGATATGAATGACGATATACGATACGGTGCAAAAAAAATGTACTCGTCATTCGATAGCGTGTAGTGTGAGTGGAAAATGACTGCGCATCATGGGTAGGCAATTAAAGAGGAGACGATTAAGAGCGCATTTCGTGCAATATGAATTGATTAATATTATGTTATTTGTGGGATACCACAACAATAGCCATTACAGCAGCCTTAAGTTCAACAAATCAATTTATCTCAAACCCAATTATTTTGGATTGGTGGCGAGCGAATGGTCACCAATTCTCCGACTAAGCTCCGGCGAAAAGGAGGATGACGTCTGGGATTATCTGACAGCACTCCCGGTCAGCTGTTCTTTTGGCCCGCTGCCTGATAGGACTTCAAATGGGAATGTTCGGCGTGCGCGTTCTCTTTAAATGTACGTTATGTGATAGGTTCACAATATAAATAAACGGATAACCTGTTCCCAAAGGGTTGATGCCAATCCGTATACATAAAAGGCGACCAGTCCGCAAACGTTGCCTCTGAGGTCCGCCGTTTCCCCTTTGGGCCGATAGCGATGTTCCGCCACGCGGCTGATGACCAAGTCCTGTTGCGCACTCTAGGAATGCGCGCACCTGGATCCGCGACCCAACACCGCCACTGTGTCCTTTCACACAAGGACGAGTCGCACAGCACGACAAAGTCACGGCACACCAGAACACGAAATGCAACAGGACTGACGCAACGACAAAGTACCCTGAACCGCAGCAGGGGCGAACCAGTTAAATACACTTGATGAGTTTGTAAGGACAGTCACTTTTATTGTTAAAGGTAGTCAAATTAATGCACTGAATACAGAACTACAAATGCGGATATTTCATGGTAATAACGTAAAAACACACAAAAGCAACAACTGTGCTTGGAACGATTGCATGAGTACGACGTCAACAGATCAACACGAAGTCTACAGCCGTTAGCCAAATTCAAATTCAGAAGACAGTTTTCCGATAAAGCTGCACTGTCAGATGGTTGTTGACAGGTGTGTAACGAGTGTTCGTTGGGGAGTGTACTAGTCGATAAACGTACTCGATTCTCCCCGCTGCATTTAACTGCGAATCCGCAATACCAATACTCTCAGGAGCTTCAGCACCCTTGTGATTCGCAAAATCTTTCCAACTCTATCCTAGGACAATTCCAAAATGTCATCAGCTTATAAATGCTACATTATGCACAGCAAAAAAAGTTGCAATAGTAATCAGAACAATCTACACAACCTCAACCACAAAAGACCACTGTGGCGTGACAATGAATACCTTCAACAGCAAAGCAAAAACTTCGACTTGCGTAATCTATCTCTAGCTCAAGCAGGTACGGCACTCGAAATCAAATAGTACCGCCCGCTCTATAATAGTTCTAACAAATGGTCTCAATAGCGCCACAGCGACAAATTTTTGCAACAGATTATTTAAGACCTTATCAAATGGTCTCCAGAATGAGCGGAGAAAATCGGTTTGATAGACTCAGAAAAGCTCAACACGATGGTAAGCGTCCACCAAGTCGACTAGTGTGGCTGGCGGCCGGCTCCCAATAGAAGGAATAAAATACTCCAATAACAAGGAGAACAACTTGCTGTAACGTAGGCTCCTGGTCAAGTGATGAAATTTATCCTAAAACTGATGAGCCCATTCGCATCCTTATAGTTGTCACCACATCATGTAACTATTCGTTGCTAGGATCCGCGAAATTGGGCGGAATGCGGGATGAGAAAATATAAACACCTCCAGGTAGCCACCACATGCTACCTTCTGTAAATAATGAACATCATTGAACTTCCATCCAGAAGTTCGCGTGCGCCCCTTTCGTCCTTTTATCATGTCTATGATAAGCGGAAATGCCACAAAACATGGGCAACAATAAGAAATCGGCAATACATTCCGGGAACTCAATCATGTAGAAGAAAATCTAACAGAAGTTGAGTTGTGTAATGTTGTAATGCAAAAACTCTGTGACGGCACCAAAATGAAATGCTCGTTACGGGGCAAATAGTGCTACCCATAAAGTAAACAAATCCGTGGAAGTGATGCCAATAAAATATGCAAAATGTCTTTAGTTGACCATGAATGGATGCTTCTGTAAACACAAGTTGGTTGGGATTGTGATATTCACATGTCAAAGTAATAAAGTATCGGCGAGTAATCAGGAATCGCAACGGTGACATTGGCCCAATTTGGTATGCATCTTCGAAAATGTTTAGATTACATCAGTAGATAGTATGCCCTTATTGTAATGAGGCAAAACGATTTGAAAAATTACTCGTGTACGATTGGAGATAAGGACCTTACATTGTAAACTGCCGACAATGGTGGTTGAGTTATATTTTCAATTTCAAGAGTCTGAATTTAACCATCGACGCAGACGGTCATATTTTTAAACAAACTAATGAAGCGATTTGCAAAAGTAGTTGCAGTATCGTGACAAGGTGTTGTGCTTGCTCGCACTATATTACTTCCGTTTTACAGCCAATTTCAATGATACAAATTTCGTCTATGTTTCGTCAATTAAATGAAAATAAATTGAATTTATATTAAATCATCATTGTATCCAGAAAAACAAGAAGAAAGAAAAACAGCAAAATGCAGTTGTGTTTGTTGCTTCGTTGGCCTTCGAGCTGAAATACTATCTACGACTGATTCAAAATTGAGTATATTAGTAGAATAATATAATTATAATAAAGAAATAATAGGGGTGGTTTACTTGTCAAATAATTAAGAGAGGGTGTTTTATTTACCAAATAGTTAGTATCATAATCACCATCGGCACTACAACCGGGAACCGGTCTTGGCCTTATTCAGCAAGTCCTGAGGCTTGTTAAACTTTCCATAATGATTTGTTTTTTCCGGGCAAGGTCATTAGTCTTTCGCCAGAGGCTCCCCGACGGGGAATCGAACCCCGGTCTCCCGCGTGACAGGCGGTATAGTAACCACTATACTATTGAGGCGGGTATACTAACCACTATACTATAGTTAGTATGGTAGTGTGTTATTCGAATACCAAAATTTGGGTTCGCACTGTTCTCCCGTCGGGGAGCCTCTGGCGCAAGACTAATGACCTTGCCCGGAAAAAAAAAGAAATCATTATGGAAAATTTAACAAGCCTCAGGACTTGCTAAATAAGGCCAAGACCGGTTCCCGGTTGTAGTGCCGATGATGATGATGACTGTTCTATTAGAACTTATTTCTTTCTGCTTTGAGCTAGTTTTCCAAATTCTTCTGCGGGACATTTTTTTTTATGCGCGTCCGAGGTCTTTGGGTCTGCAGAATTGCTCGGAAGGCAAGTGTTATACTAAGTAGCCAGTGTACATTCAGTATTTTTTTCATTTCATTTTTGCAGCCGTTTTTAGTTCCTCTTTTTCTTAGATTCCCAATGACAGACTAGATCCTTAAATTTTTAAATTATACCTTAATTATGTTAGATTCTACCTTAATTATTTTAGATTATAAGTGGACGCTCTAAGCTAAACATAATACGACTATCGTCGTACAGTTTGCCCATCGGCGACAGAACTTTGTTTGTCTCTTTTATTATGATTATTTGTAAGACAAAGAAAAATTAAAAAAGCTTTGTGCCAATTTATCATTACTTAAATTTAACTTACTTTTTAATTCTGTAACAACACCTCCGGTTGGACAAAGCCATTGCCACGCACCTTCTCATAAAACAAAGTATATGAGGAATAAACCCCGAAAATTAAGTCATTCAACGAGATTATTGCTCTCGCATTATGTGCTCTGATTAATTTAATCATAAAATTATCCACCCTATTTATGTATGCTTCATTATATAAAGTCTCACTTGAATAGAATATTTTTTAGTCCGATTCCGCTGTTCGATATAATCTGAGAGAAGTTCTGAGACATTTCCTTTCGAACATTCGAATCTTTTCTATTAAATTTGGACTTATGTTCAACTACACTGAGCACCCATATATAATTCATAGGCCTGATTAGCTTCATGTAGCATGTATCTTTTACTTTGCTGTCGAGTTGGCTACGGCTTGGGGAAATGGCTTTCTTGTCATAGCAAACGTTTTTATGGCTTCCACCAAAGCAGTCTCTACCTTATCTTGCAATATAGATATTTTTTCATTTTTAAAACATTTTTTTATTTTCTTTTTATCTTCTTAGTTTCTAAATGACATGCTAGACAAAAAATGCTTAAATTCTATCTTAATTATCTTATATTATAACTTACTGGTCCTACGCATACGCTCTAAGCTAAACATTACATAACTATTGTATAATTTGCCTTTCGGCGACAGAATTTTGTTTGTGGCAGTACTTATAATTATTTAAATGACAAAGAAAAATTTTGAAAACTTTGTGTCGACATTTTTTTTGTTTTTTTTTCTTAAAATTTCACCTACAATTTTTTTTTTTATATAATTTTATTTAAAAGAGCTTAACTTAACTTAACTTAAATCTTATACTACCCCGCGTATTCCAGAATAAAGTTTTAAGGGGCATATTTGGCGGTAAATATGACGAGGAGTCAGGACAATGGAGGAAACTCCACAACCACGAATTGGAAGAGCTATACCGCAAACCTACAATAGTGAGAGTGATCAAGTCGCGAAGATTAAGATGGGCTGGACACGTAGCGCGAATGGGCGATGATAGGACTGTGCATAGAATTCTTGACGGTAAATTAACAGGGAAGAGACCGACAGGACGGCCGCGACGGAGATGGGAGGACAATGTTAGATTGGAGGTCGAAGAGATCGGATCGGATGATCGAACGTGGAAGGAGAGCGCACAGGACAGGGAACAACGGCGGAGCCGAGTCGGTGAGGTCATGAACTTCCGGGTTCCTACAGGCCAGTAAATAATAATAATAATAATATAATAACTACCCTAATTCTAGAAAAGCTAAGTCTATGTAAGCTGGCTGATAATACTGTTATTCTATACCGACTTTGGTATCCAGGTCTTTATAAGCCATTCAACCACCAGAACTGTTGACGCTGTCCAATACTATCGTCCCGGTTTCTGTGGGAGATAGCCCTACTGAAGCGCAAGAGCTCTTCTACGGTGCGCGTTACTTCCCGATCGTAGCACAATCGCCCGTCGACGGATGATCTACTTACATGATAGATCAGCGGTATTCCGGATCTATCCTGTATAAGCCTTTTCATGTCCAGGCAATACAGATATTGATCTAGCCAGATGCCAAGGTATTTAACCACACTCTTGGTCTCCAGATTACATTCATACGGTCCTACGACGACTAACTTTCACTCGTTTTGTCTTGAGTCGTTCATAGCCTTATACAACGGGGTCCTCTAAATAGGATGTTTTCCCATTTTTGAAGTTCGTCTTAAGTTTCCAGTCGTCAAAATAACCCTGCACCTTATTGAAGTCGCATTGTAGTAAACTGTTTATGATCTCAACTTTCGGAGCTGTTCTGCAAATTATGAGGTCGTCTGGGAAGTGCCCCTATAAATCGCTAATGTAAGTGTTCAAAAGAATCGAAGGCTGTTTTCAAGTCGATCAGACAGCCACCTGTAGATTGGTCCTTATGTTTATTCCATTGTATGTCGGAGACCAGTTTAGCTACGGCATGTGTGATTTTATGGCTCGATTTAAAGCCAAATTGGTTATTCGGAATAATGTTATTATATTCCTGGTGCACCACCGTGCTTCCAGGGCCTCCGGGAAGAGTGAGCGACCGTATATATCCTGATGGATACGTGGACGTGTATCTTTCATCCTTCCGGATAATCTAAAGAATGCGCCGTCCGTGAACAGGTGAGTTTGCAGGATAATCTTAACCACTATCGGCGCAAGTGTCAAACCACACACACGAAAAGATCTATCCATCTATCGATGGCACCGAGAACGAGCAAATCACAATACACTAGAAGATTTTGGAAACGCAGCGACAAGGATTCCGCATCACAGCCGAAAACAAAAACTGATTTATTTTATAAAACGGATTTATTTTTATATTAACTTAATTCTGGAGGATCCTCTCCTTGATAATGCTGCTCACCGATTAACTTCCGTATCTTCTGCTTAAAGACTGCTATCTGTATCTTTTCTTATTCCTTATCTTTCGAAGTCGGACGCATCGGCACTTATCATAGATCGTTTTTGCGGTTTGTTTGTGTTATCCATCTGGCTAAGGTAAAAAGGAGTTTGCGTGCACTTCAGATGGGGATAAAGTTAATGTTCTTCGAACGTTGTTCTCTTGTTAATGATCTGGTGAACCGTGGCAATCACCTAGTTGTAGGGTTGTTGGACCACGAATTCCTTCAGTTCTGCCAATTTGTTCGGAAGCTTTATTACGACCGTGAATGCATAGTGGTCACTGTTGTATGCAATTGTCCGTAAACAGTTTCTGTTTCGTCTATCGGTGTTAAGTAGTCTCAGTCGTGAGTCAATAAGCAAGATATCTAACTTGGATCTACTTTTAGAGAACGATGGGTATTCTGTGGCCACTATGCCAGTTTTCTATTCTATGTGATACTGATCTAACCATGTAGCGAACTGATTTCCTCTGGTATTAGATATATAATATCCCCAATGTTGATGTGTGGCGTTCATAACTTTTTCTCCAGGTGCAGTTCCAAGCATCGAAAGTGAGACGCGAGATCTGCTATAAAGAGGTTACGTTGGTGTACCTCAGGTGCGCAGTCCGCAATCGCACACAAAACTCTTTTTCGCTGGAGGTGTATGAGTAGGATGCAGACTTCTAGCGCCCGGAACCTGCGCAGTACTCCACTATATATGACTCTATGTTGGAGTTCTTTTCCAATAAAATTTTAGTCCGATTCCATGAATCATTACGTAAGACGCATCCCGCAACATGTATACGAGAATATAATGTATTATGAAGTATGATTCAGTTTAAAACCAATAAGAAAAGTCGCAAACAGTTTGAGTTTGCAACGTAACAGCTCATCAGCGGATGCAATTTTTCAGGCTGCTGATCGGCGAGGAGAAAGAGCGCGAGAACCGCATGCTGAAGCGGGAGATCGACTCGAAGCAGTACTCGGCTTGCATGACGAAGCTGTGGGACATAATGGAGCTCTACGACGTTGTGGATCTGCAACTAGACGTGGACGGCATCTACCAGACGCTATGCAACAACATCAATCCGATGGCACAGAAATTCGTCGGTGAGTTGTGCCAGAGTTTTAAGGATACGATTAATTTTTTTATCGCCTTTTGAAGCCGGATACTATTGTTGTCGACCCTAGTACGGATGGGCAAAAAAAAAAAATTATAAAATTACTAAACCGGCGGAGCCGACGATGCAGTATTCCCCGATTCTCTTTTGTGGATCACTTTTCGCCGCTTTTGGCCTCACTTTTTGATCAAACAAGAACTCTTCTTGTATGATGTGTACATTAGACTCATTTATTGTCTTTTTGAATTGACTCTAGTTTTGTTATGTTTGGTTAGATTTATATATCCAGAAGCTTAACTATTAGTCTTGTTTTGCCCAAAATCGAACCACACAATTGACTTCGGATACTTTTTGCTTTGTTTGAAATAAAGGTCTAGATACTAAGCAGAATTATATTTGTTATTGTGTTACAGAAAGAAAAACAGGGACTCTTCATTATAGTAATGTGCAAAAAACGTCACCGAAGTGCACAATGTCACAAATAAGTTTCGAGACTGGCCTTCATTGAAACCAGATAGCTGAACGTTTTTCGATTTTTTTTTTTCAAATTAGTCTCCTCTAGTTTTGATGATCGAAACGCCATTAAAAAACATGCTTTTAAGTTCAATTTCAATTTTGGGAATAAAAAACAGTAGTACGGGAAAAAAATCAAGGGAATAAGACTAATGACACACAGACTTGATTTCGACCCAAAAATTGACAAGAAATCAGTGATGTTGGTCGTCCACCAAAGTGTGTGGAACAAGTTATGCACAGACCTTTGTTTTACCAGAATTCTTGTGAACTGTTCGCTTCTGTGCTGATGATTAAACCCGCCTTCATTACTTTCAGTGATGTATTGCCATCATTGTAATAAAATAACGTACTTTTTCGATGTTTTTGGGTCTCTGAGTTGAAACTAGCCTTCCTTCACGATTATAATCTTCTAATCTCTCTCTATTTTCCAAAAAATGTTTATGCCACAGAAAAATATTTTCTCTACTCAAACAATCATCGCTGTATACAATCTGCGTTAAGCGGAATGTTTCTGATGCATTTTTATCAAGTTGTGCGTGAAATTAAAAACTGCCTTTTGTTAGCATTTTAACATCGACAAAAATTTTGCGTCGGGACAATTGTCTTAACTTTTCTATTAAACACTGACTGAAAATTTGATATTACCGAGAAGAGGGACGCCCAATTTTAAAGCGTCAGTCTGGGAAGATAGATGGGCCTACTAGTTATTCAGACATGTTTAGACTACAAAGTACTACGCACTGAGTATAAAGTACTGCGATGATACTAAGGTGTGCCCTTTAAAAGATTCGACAATAATTTTCTATGTATCCCTGTAGAATCGTAGCGATCTATGGAATTAGTAATCAAATTAAGCAGGTTGTCACACCGTCGGTAATGTCGCTTACCGTTTTTTGTTTCTGTATATCAGCTTAATGGCTGGACTGGAAAGAAGGTTGTATTATGCGATTGATTGTACATACGTGGGTTCAACTGACTAACGTTGTTATCGAGGCAGTTCGGCACGATCATTGAGAGGTAGGTTGGCTCCTAATTCTCATCGGCCTAGTGAAAAACCAGTCCATAGAGTTATAGCGTCGCGAAATTGTTGGGAGGAATCTTTGATCATTTTTCGGAGTTTGGCTGATTGACCCGGTTGAGAAGAAGTAACATACCAGGGCGTCGACTGCGCGCTACAAAAATGCAATGGTCTGAAATTTATTGACCAATTGACTTGTATCACTTGGATCAATTACCCGATAAAATACAGCAAATCTATTTTGGGTAACAAAGGTAGATGTCAGAAAAAGCCCCAAACACACTAGTAATGAATTCAAAGCACATGCCAATAGAATAGTAATTAGCACATTGGTCGTTGTGGATGATAAGCAGTGTGTGTTATATTTCACCACACTAGTTCCTGAAATCAATCTAGTATCTTACCCCATGGTTAATTACCCATACTTACCATCAGTAATTATTTGTTTGGAAGAAATGATTCCCTACGTCCATACTGTGTTTCTTTAATTTTAAAATGACGCTCTGTTAAATAGCAAAACTCAACACTAAATATATCCTTTAAAATTGTAGTTGCATAACAAGTATATTCTATGCTTGCGTACGGTCTCCTACGTATTTGGCTTGCATGTCGATTACATCTGTTACCACAGGACATATCCTATCTAGACCATGTCTAATCGAATGTGTCTTCTTGTGACAGGCTGTCACCAAGCCGGGAGGGAGGATGAAAAAATCGTTTTAAAATCTATGCGGGCTCGTTCAGTTACGAGACACCACATATACTTCTGTGGCCATGTTTACCGCCTCCCATTTGTAGATACCTCCGCATATTTAAATTAACACGGCAAACTAAAAAGTTCGTTTGTCCTTCGGAATATGGGCAAAGATGCCTTAACAACGAACCTAGAATTGTGTGAGACTATGAGAACGTACATAGGTTACATTTGTGATGCACACACAATAACACCATAGATTCACGGGGTGTAGTTACGTACCTAAGGAAGAGACAGTGTTTGCACGTCTTGCACGTGACCACGTTACTCGAATCGCGAACTAAGTACAAAACAATTCACTACTCACTGGACAACAAGGATTTAAACCTCGATGAGGGAGCAGGGTAAAACCGGCGAGCATCCAGGCATCAGGCAACAGACATCAAGACCTAAGACAAGGCATACGAATTCAATTTTTTCCTAGAAATGGTTCTGCAATTAAAATTCTCGGTTTCCTCGCCTCAGGTTTTATTTATAAATTTATTTATTTATCTTTTTATTTTATTTTGTAAATTTATGGATTAAACGTGGGCTGAACAAGTTCATATTCCACTTCGTAGAAGCGTATGTGAGCGACTGTTGTACTGTTGGACTGTTGGTCTGTTCAACAGGAGTATGTACGCACGGGGGCATGCGACGAATTGATTTCGATGTGAGTGGCATTGCTGGACCTTGTGGTCCTTGCTTTAAAGAGATACTCTAAGGTTTGTTCTTCTTGTTTCGTCTTATGCAAATTTAGCTCGGGCTTGATGTATCTACTATGGGCATAATGAATGTTTTGAGATGAGTAACATTATTTGTGTAGTTCAGGTCTTTTCTGCGCCTTTTGTGCTTTTTCGTTTTTTTCATCCTTGTTTTTTTTTTGTTTTTGTTTATTGTGATTTTTTTTAATTTGTTTTTTTTGTTTTGTTGCGATTCCATATTGACTTGGAGGCTGTGTATACGGTTGTCACTGGTTAGGAATTGGATTCTATGAATACAAAACCTACGTGTTCCATTGTCCAGTGAAATGCAGATAAGCTACGTTCTGCTCCTAAGTGAAACATACACCTACTTAACGAGTTTGTAAATCGTGTAGAGTTCTCTATCTAAGACAATGAGGCCTTCATCGTTTCTTCTGAATTCATGGAAATGCATCTTTGTTGCCATGCTTCGGAACGGATATAACGCGTAAGGTTCTTATTAAATCTGCAATGAAGGTAGCGATGTGTATGATTTTGTGTGTAATGTTTGTCATCTCTTTTTGCTTTATTGCAAACCTTTGTTATATTTGCTCTCAATCCTCAACTACCTATTAATATAATAGAGAACGGTGATTATAAAAAATGCTGATATTTCTAAGAATCTTTATAAAAATGTTTAGCTAAACGGATTACAATTTCACTTTCATGCAGAAAAAGGTAAGTGTGGCCAATTTCCCAACATTTTTGACCTGCTTACGGCACAGTTTGCTACAGCGGGCGATAAATACAGTAATACGTGATTCCAACATGATCACATGATCATGTTTGTGAAGATTTACTACCCGAACTCTATATCCAATCTTATGTCAGAGTGCCAATCCAATTAAATTGTGATCAAAAGTGTCCTATATCAAATCATGGTAGAGTTACCGAAAAAAAGGGCTGGCCAATAAGCTACTCGTGTAGGCCTTATCAATTGATTTTGAACAATTTACTGACAATGTAAAAAAGAAAAGTTGATGACTAGAGCGCAGGACCAAATTGTCTGAAAATAACTCCAGGTTTCAGAACTTGTCATAATTTTCATGAATAACGAGAGTATTGCCCAAGCCACTTAAAAATGTTGGTTTTACCTTTTAACACTTATTTTATTTTATAGTTTAAATTTTAATTTATGTAAAGACCATTCCCTGGTGTGATGCATTTTTCAATAGAGTTCTCTCAATGATGCCTGACACTTGTGAAGTTTTTGTATAATAGTTGAAATTGTCGAATTATACTATTTAATTATGCAACATTGGGCGATCTGAAAACCACTATATCGCGCCAAATTACGGCAATATTGCCTTAGTAATGGAAAAAGTTGTGGGAAATTGGGTTCAACAGCGTGTAGGCCTGTGGCGGTTCCGCCAAACACCACTATCTACTTACCCGAAGAACCCCCATAACTACAACCCAGCTTTCATAAGTTTCTGCTAATGCAATCGCATTAGCACCTGTAAATGCTTCACGCAACAAATTTACCAAACGTATTTAGCTAAAATCTCCTGGAAGAGAATTCTTACCTTCATTCATTTATTCGAATTCAAAATTCCCTATAAGAATTCTGTTACAAACATCATAAATCCCAAGCCCAATTCGGCACCTTCGGTTGTCAAGCAAATCCCAATCTTATCATACGCATTTTCCCCAGACGAATTCCTGAAAACAAAACAATTTGGTTTATATATAATGTAACCATCATAACAGGAATCATAAACATTGCGTCGCCTATTCGCATGGTATAATATCTCACTTTGTATACACATTGGATGGCGATCTTTTTCTCCCTACTATAAACAATCCAACGCAGCTGCACACAATTGGCGCAAACGATGCTGAAACCAAAACCTATAGCATAGGCAAATGCAAACAGGAATTGTATACTTACCCTTGGCAGCGATGCCATAAACACCAATTCCCTGTGAATACGCTAGAACCAATTAGCATCATGTCCACCAGCATTGCGTTCTATCAATACAACCGCAATGCACATCATAGACAATGATCTATACGGTCTCTTTGTCCTACATATTTCTGGATCTGCTTCTCATGACCTAGCGGTATGAACAAACACAAACCCAATTAGCACCCAATGAGATTCGGCTTGTTTTTTAGCCGAACTCACATCTCATTGATGCACATTATTCCCTTTCTTCGTTTTCAGATTCGTTCTCATGGCGTTGTCCCATGAAAGAACCAATGTTCACGCATACATGTGTACCATACGATCTTCTCCATGAGATCAGGTTACCTACCCCCAAAGAGAGACTTTACGTTTCTCTTGGAATAGAAAATGCATCCTTCAATTAAGAAAGCCAGTACCACTGGCCGAATTTCCTTTGCCAGCGAATTTATATCGCTGAGTCGTTTTTCATCACCCGACCGAGCCGGTCGGACGGTCCATCTCCCGCTCCCCGTTTCGCGCACGGGGACGTTGTTATCACCAGTCGAGTCGAGTAAGCGCGCGAGTCATATAAATAATCCGAATCTGTGTTCTGACATCTAATTTAGTATTGCGTCATATAAATAATCCGAAGCTGTGTTCTTACATCTAAATTAGTGTTGCGGCATATGAACAAGACTTATGGATTACTTAAAGTAATAAAATTAATGAACAAACTTTGAATAACTAAACCAGTGTTTCATTGTTACTTTTGTCGACGTTGGGTTTTGGACTTTCGCTTGTGTTTTCTACCAGTGCGTACGTTTTATCCTTGGTGTGATTGCTTGTCTGGTGGACACAATTCCTGCGGCTGAACTTTCGATTAGTGATGGGGAGTGAAGTGAATCAGCGCCGTACGCCGGTGCAACATACTTCCTACCCCACAGACCTTCCCTAGGAGGGCATTTTATTACAATACATATATTGTTTTGTTGTTTGATTCCATAACGAATGGAATTGATTGTATTCCAATGCGAAAGAAAAGCATCTCTTTTCTAAAAGTTTGTGCATTTTATTTGAAAGACAAATTGCACCACCTTTAATTAAAACTGCTAGATGTAAATTTACTGGTCTCACGCGGACACTCTAAAACAGACACAACATGTCATAAAGTATGGCCCTTCGGCCCTACTATTACTCTTGAATGGTGTCAGATGTACTCACTTTTAATTTCAAATAAGGGGAGGATTCTAACGAGGTCAAATCCCAAGATGTGGGCGTTCAGTTGTGATCTCCCTTTCTTGAGATAATGCACTCAGGAAACTTCTCACGCAGAACGACCATCGGTCTCATGAGATGCCCACCATCCTGTTGAAAACATATGTCGTCCAGATCTATACAGCTTTGGTTACAAAAACATCTTTGTTATGTCGCGGTAGCGTTTTCCGGTCACTGAAATTGCTCCTTGGGTATGATTTTTGATTGATGCAATTCAGCGAGTTTTTTGAAGGTATGAGTTTCACTATCGCTCTTGGGTTCTTATCCGCCTAAATATGACAATTCTGCTTGTTGACGAAGTAACCATTCATCCATCTAATGCATTCCTGACCTGTGAGTAGGGCGTTCGAATTTACTCACAGCTAGGCCGGCTTGTCGTAAAAGGCGACTAAATCCCAAGTGGTAGGTGGGTTCCCAACGCCCTGCCGCCCGGTCAAATGTCACCCCACTAAGCGGCTCCGTGAAGTGGTCGGGAGAAATCCCTGGCCACCTTTCGGAACTTGGCTGATGAACCTGTTTGAAAAAAGGTTGGTTTAGGTGATAGTCGGTCCCAAGGTGAGATACCACCCCGTCATGCTGTACATTCCGCGATATGGTCGGGAGAAATCTTCGACTATGTTTCGGATGTATGGCTCGTTCTCGAGGCTCTGTCGATGATCGGCTGACAACGGCATTTGGTAACATCAGGGGCATCGGTTTCACCAATACGAAAGTAAACGCCGTCCACCAATATTTGCACACAGCGAAACCTGATATCTTTGCCCTAACTGAGACCCAGGTCGATTTGTCAACTGATTCGACATATCTTCGTTGCTCAGGATACGACTTCCATTGGAGATTCCGTTTTAAGGGCGGAGTCTGCGTCTTCGCGCGTTCCGATCTCGCTTGCCAGAGGATGGAGGCGTTGAAACCCAGTAACTTGGCCATCATGTGATTGAACGTCGTGCTGAGGAATTCTGTTAAATTTCTTTGTTGTCTTTACCGCTCTCCGAATGAGGATTGACCAGCGACATTTTTCGAACATCCTTCACGTACCGTCGACTGGATACATATCAACCACTCAGCTTCCGAAAGTGTAGTCCTTGGCGAAAATTGCTTGCTCGACGCACTGATCAAGATCAAATCACGTTGGCAAATCATCAGCAGATAGGACCGTTCTGTCTTTTTTTCACGTTTCTGTTGCTTGCTGCATTTTTTCTTATTCTAAGGATATTAATAACCTTTTCAGCGCGCGCATATAATTGCAGGAAAGAAAGTCAATGGTTTTGTCAGTGCTCTCGTAGGGCTGTGTAAAATAGCGAAGCTCTTCTCATAGTCGGCGATTGGCGATTCTAATGTGCACAATTCCGGCTGGTTTGTGCATTCTACCAGAACCGACGAGGCTGGGAGGCTGGCGGAGATGTTCGCTGTTAGCCGCAATTTGGCTCAATTTGTGGAGGCACCTACGCGAGTGCGGGATGCCCGCTGCCAACTGGGACCATTTGCGAAATTTCCTCACATCCTTTCCGTGGTCGGATGTATGCTTTGGAGACTCCGATGTTAACGCTTGTGCGAAGTCGGTCACAGAGATTATTCTTCTCGGGATGGAGATCTACAATCTGCATTCCATCAAATGAAATACATCTGTTAAACCTTGGTTTGATAAAAAAGGCGAGCAGATTACAGTGGCAAAAAATAGAGCTTTTAAACAATGGCGCTCCAATCCGACCGAAGTTAACAGAACGAATTTTGTTCGAATCAGATACGCGTACAACCAGGCGATTGGTACTGCGAAGAAGGCCTACAACGACAGACTGACCAATAAACTCCTTGTGTGCCCAACTGGTTCGCTTCATTTTTGGTCAATGGCAAGGGCTGTCAACAGTAACTTCGCTTCCTCCTCTTTTCCTCGGTTAGTGACGGGCAGCGGGGCGTTAGTCACAAATTCAAAAGATAAAGCTAATGTGTTCGCAAATTTATTTTGCGTGAATTCAAACCTCGATGCCGGTCTTTTGGAACCACCTGTGATCACGCTGGTACGGTCTCCGATGCGGGATGTGAGGTTCCGCCCGTGTACTATTCAACGCATTCTATGTGGACTGGACTGTAGGAACGCGCCCGACCCGGACGGAATACCTGCAATGGTCTTTAACAGCTGTGTTCCAGAACTATCGCCGGTTTTTGGCAGACACTTTCGCTTATCTTATACACGAGGGACATTTGCTACCTGCTAGAAAACCGCTCGTATTCAGCCTATCCCAAAGAGGGGAAAAAAGTGTTTCCCACAAAATTACCGGCCGATAGCATTACTGTCTATGTTGTCTAATGTGATGGAAAAGATCATTAATGTCGAGTTAATTAAGTATTTGGAGTGCAATGATCGTCAATACGGATTCCGTGGTAGGCGGTCCACGGGAGACCTTTTGATCCTTATAACCGATATACGGACATCTGCGATTGACCAGCGTGGTGAGTCAAGGGCGGTCGCATTGGATATCTCGAAGGCTTTTGACCGCGTCTGGCCCGGGGCATTTCTGAGCAAACTTCATTCGTATGGACTTTCCTAGCAGTTTTGCGACTGGAACTAGAGCTACCTCGAAAATTGATCGATCCGAGTTGTTGTGGACGTCGAGCTTTCGGATCTGTATCCTGTTAATTCCGTGGTACCTCAAGGTTCTATTTTGGGTCCAACCTTGTTTTTGCTTCACATAAATGATTTGTTGGAGTCGACGGATAACAAAGTGTTCAGTTTCGCCGATGATAGTACGCTTGTTCCCTCTTTTACGAATGCAGTGGAGAAAGGCCAATCTCGTCGATTTCAATCCAAAGAAGACACAATATACAACATTCACAAAGAAAAGTGGATGATCGGTTCCACAGGTGATGATTAATGGGCAAGCCCTCGAATTTGGGGAAGCATGAAATTGTTCGGCGTCACGGTCTGCGGAAATGTATTGTGGCATAAACACATGTCGAACATCGCCAGTTCCGCCTCAGGAAAACTTAGTTACCTTTTTAGAACCAAGAAATTTTTTACTCCGACTCAACTTCTTCTCCTAAACATATCCTCGACCTACTTTAGAGCATACAGAGGCGAGCTATCCGCCTGAGTAGCGTAGTTGACCTCT
Source organism: Microdon myrmicae (assembly GCA_963931805.1). Taxonomy (NCBI): domain Eukaryota; kingdom Metazoa; phylum Arthropoda; class Insecta; order Diptera; family Syrphidae; genus Microdon; species Microdon myrmicae. The sequence goes on from OZ007500.1 coordinate 27,739,271, forward strand.
GTCTGTTTTACAGATATTATCACGGGTACTGTTATTCGGGGATTCGTTTTTATATGCGCTCTACAAGACAATCCGACAGATCGCACCAATTTGCGGTTCATCTCTCGATGTCGCGAACATCCCTGCATCAGAACTCGTTTCGTTACACAGCGGAGAAGCTGTGGAACCCGCTCCCCGCGCGAGTGTTTCCAGAGCGTTACAACCTGCAACTGTTCAAAAAGAACTGCAACGGTTATTTGGTGGCATCCCGGGCACCGTGTCGGCGCTATAGGTTCGCCTCTCCCGAGAGAGAAGTGTAAAAAAAAGTCGATTGAGAATACTGGTGACGCTACAAATGGTCGGTTGATATGTAAGCTTGTGGCAACCTTAACAGATACACACAATTCACAAAGCAAAAATAGTGAAGAACACCGAACGAAAAATCGAATAAGAAAAATACATCAGAACCGTATACCAAGCGATAAAATAAAAATAATTCATATCAGTGGAATATAGTCGAGTTTGAAAATCAAATACCAAACACGTTCAGTAGCCTGGTGTGTAACGCTTAGGTAAAATTTTTTTCGTGACTCGAGCTGTCATAGCGTCAGTTCGAATCACACGATCTTCTTCTCTATTATTTCAAACGCTATAAGCTTTCTGTGACAATACCCTGTGTCAACTCCGTGAGTCAACTTTTTGTGTGAGTTGCACTTTGTATTTGTACAAGACCCAATCTGTCGTCAACATCTGTAACAACGGGCCCATGGAAAGTTCAGTTCCTCGCCAGGATGACGTATCGATATTTTCGGATGCTTCACCATATTATCGTGCACATGGGTGATATTCTCGATGGGACGGGCCAAACAAAGTTACGTTTTCGGGCCTACATTCACCGTAACTCCAGTGTTTTGGAAATCCTGAACGATCGGCCAATTTGTGAGCTAAGCAGGACGATGTTGTCCACCAAAAAAAATTCTGAAATGTGCTGTTTTATCGTCTATTTTCGTAAAATGTATCAGGCTTGATGTATCTACTATGGGCATCATTTTTGTAGTATAGTATATCAGCAAGGGCCCCTATTGAACTGCTTACTGACAGCCTCCTTTTGGGGTTGAGTAATGATTCCCCGTCGTTAGTGTCTTCTTGATTACGGATACCGTCGACTTGGAGGAAGAGACCCTCAGTGGAGTTTCCTTAGCGTTGACTTGGCAGTTAGAGCACCTTTTATTTTTTCCAGATCGGGCATCCTAATAGAGGATGCCAGTAATAGACTTTAAAGGATCTCTCGTTTTTTAGCCACTGTGGGCGAAATTGTGAACCTACGGAGGTTTTCGTCACGGTCACAGCGAACAAAAAAGATGTCACTTGCTTTCTTTTATATATATATGTTTTATTGGGGCTGTTCTCTTATAATTTTATTTCGGCGCACTCGAATCGCACATTTACTTTTTCTGGTTGTTTGTCGACTACTCCGTTTGACTCTCTAGCCTCCAACAATGCTCTTGACTTTATCTACTTACCAAGTCAACTCCCGGGTCTTTTTTTCTCAGGAATTTTCTCTTCTTTTTGGCGCATCTTTCCCCATGTACGGGGATGCAGTTACTTACTTGCTATCTGTATGACCGAAGATATACCGGGTTTTGTCCTTTTTAGAACAATTGTTCGTATTACACAAGAAGTGTGACACACTTCTACATTTGACACAAGTTCACTGGCTTTGATACTACTCTCGGTCGACATTGTTATTGTTGAAAGCGATATTTGTTTTGCTTGATCCTCGATTGAAAGATCTAGCGTGGGTTGTGCGATTCCATTGTAGGAAAAGTGTTGGTTTATATTGATTGTTCGTTTTTCTGGACCTACTGGGATCCTTTCCGTAAAGGAAAACCCAACTGGCGATGAGTCAAAGAGTGGTCGTACAATTTGTTTGTGTTTACTTGGCTGCGCCATTTCACCTAGGCTCTTGGTTTTACGCCAAGGAAATTGTAATCTTCTACAGATACCGCTGACATAAACCAACCTGGGTTGTGCAATATGTAACAGCACTGCGTCTATCTACTAAAACACAAAGTTTAGTGGGGTTACCGCCCCATTTATTAGTTTAATGCAAACATATATAAAATAAATACTTACAATCTAACTTATATGATACCTTAACTAAGCTCATCTTAAAGTAAAAAACTTAAATATACGGGTAAGAGGAGGAGCGAGAGATGGAGGCAGATTAGCGGGGAAAGTACAGGAAGAAGCGCTTAAGGTTGGGTTTGTGATTGAGAGGAACGATTTAGGAAGCGATGCTTGAGAGTGTGGGGAGTGTAGTTGGAATCAAACAAGGTTGAGTTCGAGTTGACATTTCTCAACATCCACGATAAGGGTTCATTGGGGCCGCAGGAGGTGCGGTTCGGGGGAATAAAAAGAGGGCGGGGTTTTCGTATGTTACGAGGGTTTGTATTCAGAAGAATTAAAATCAAGAGGCTGGCGCAGTCAACCGAGTCGGAGAGGAGCCGATGAGTGAACATAATGTCGGCCAGGAATCTATGCTCCTCAAGTGCATGTAAGAATGGCCTTTGTGAGTCAGGGTCAATGGGCGGTATAGAAGGAGCAGGTAGAGGGACGTAGAATTGATCGATGGGAGGTTCGTTGGGGGTGTTTGGGGGGGGGGGGGGGGGGTTGAGAGCGGGAGTGGAGAATTTCTCGCAACGTTTTACGAACCCCAAGGCTGAGTTGGCTTTCAGGGTCACCTCGTCGACATGTGAAAGGAAGTTAAGTTCCCAGTTGCGTATAATGCCAAGGTCAGGGTTAGTTTGGTCAATAGTTATGGATTGATTTTGAAGGAAATATGGGCGCAAGGTTGATTGAATACCCCTACGAGAAAAGGCACTTGCGGATGTTAAGCACGAAGCCGTTTTTACTGCACCAAGCTAAAATGTTGTTGAGGTCTGCTTGCAGCATTGCAGAAAAGAGTTTTACGCGAGGAACTTATAGAACTTAGTGTCACCAGCATAAAGAGACAACCAGGAATGCTTAGTGACGTTATCAATGTCATTAGGGGCAAATAGGACAGGGTTCAAGTGCCTTCCTTGAGAGATTCCAAAGGCAGCATGGAAGGAGTTGGATATCATGGATTTGAACTGAATGGAATAAAGTCTATCATTAAGATAGGAAGAAGTTCATTTTAACAGTCCTGGTTCGAAACCGAGCGCGAATAGTTTGAAGAGGATAAGGTTGTAAATGAAGGGTACTCAACAAGCTTGGTAGCCTGAGAAAACCATATTGCCTCGGTGAAATGAAAGATTTGCAGCGAAAACTTAAAGATTCGTATAGAATGCTCTCGAGAATTTTGGGTAAGTGGGGAAGTTTGGCATGTGGTGATAGTTTGCGACATCGTTCTTGGGTCGCATCTTGTGGATAGGGGTGATGGAGGTGATTTTCCAAATGTGAGGGAATACACCTTGAAAGAGGGAAAGATTGAATTTTCGAGAGAAGACCAGGGAGAATGGATGAACATTTTTTGATGAGAATTGCTGGGATACTATCTGACCCCGGAGGGAATTCGTCTTTGAATTTGAGTCATTTAGATTCAGTTAAGGGCGGATCAATGAAGTGGAGGAGAAGAGACACAAGACGGAAGTTAGGTAAGTAGTTAATGTATGACGTGTCTGGAACAAAGGAGTTATAGCGTTTGAAATAATAGTGAAGAAGATCGTGTGATTCGAACTGACGCTATGACAGCTCGAATCACGAACAAAATTTTACCTAAGCGTTACACACCAGTCTACTGACCGTGTTTAGAATTTGATTTCCAAACTCGACTATATTCCACTGGTGTGAATTATTTTTTATTTATCGCTTGGTATACGGTTCTGATGTATTTTCTTATTCGATTTTTTCGTTCGGTGCTTCTTCACTATTTTGCTACTGAATTGTGTGTGTATCTGTTAGAATCGCTACAGAGTCATTAGTGAGTGATTATTTGAAATCAGTGGCAAATAAATTAGCGATAGTAAGAGGATTAGATGAGGTTTGAGAGTTAAAGGTAAGCAATGCGGAGTAACCATAGGATTTAAGTTTATAATTGACGAAGTGAAGAAAAGGATTTTGTGTCATTTTTTAAGTTGGTCTGAGTTTTTATTAAAATTGTTATGGTATAAGGTGTTATATAGTTCAGTAAATTGGAGATAATAGCCGAGGAAGTTGGTGTAGTCGAGGATAGTTCGATTCCGTAAGAAGGTGGCCCACAGTTTGTTCCTTTTGTTACACAGGGAATGAAGGCTGTGATTGTACAAAGGTTGGGCTCAGGTCGATGTTCTAAGTCTATAGGAGGGAACGTATAGCGGAACAGAATAAAGAATGAAGGTGTAAAAGAGAGTGATGGCACCTTCTATGGATAGGTGATCTTATTTGAATGAAAGTCTGTCCAGGGAATTGTTGATGAAGCGAAATTTAGCTTTATAGAAATCGTAGGAGTTGTGATTGCTAAGGGGGACAGACGGTGGCGAGTGGTCCCGAAATGAGGTCATGAGGAGACGGGGTTATCGGTTGTCAATAGATGAGAGGATAAAGGGTGATAAAGGCCTTGACAGAGCCAAGAATCAGCTAGCCTATCAATGAAGAGATCTTTCTTGGCAGAGGTAGGATGTGCGATATAGTAAGATTGATTGCCAGATAAAGCCCAATTTAGTTGTGAAAAGTTGAAATCCTTAAATAATGTTGATGTCGCCCTGGAGAGTACTCTCGATTATATGGTCAGTGTCATTAAGAACGAGTTCGTAAACTTCGATGGACTGGAATTATAAGATATAAAAGCATATGACGAAGATTCATTTATGCGGAACATTGATTTTGATTGAGAAAAAGTCGTGCTTGGAAGAGACGAAGAAACCAATTTGTAACGAATCGAGGCTGCTGGATAACAATGAGCACGCATCAGCATGGGGGATGGCCAGTAATGTAATTGGGGTAGTGTTGGCATGTTGCCCAGGGGGGCGGAGACGCGGTGAGTGGCTGGAATTATTTGGGATGACAGATGATTGGGTAGAGTTGGTAGAATAGAAGGTCTTGGGAAATGAATGTTGTGATGGCTTAATAGAATGCGATCAGAGGAAATTGGAATACTTGTCTCCTGTTTTAAGAGGGTCGGATAAAACGGGCTGGGGATGTGTGGTCTAAGGATTTTGAAGTGTTGCAAAGGGTAGGATTTGGATTAAAAGATACTCTATGAGGAGAATATTTTGATGGATGCCGCCTTTTTAGAGAGCCTGGCTTGTTAGGCATGTCGGTGTCTTCATGATTAGGTTTGGGAAGAGGAGCACGATGAGTTTGGTCGGGATTGGAGGTAAGCTTTGGTCGGTCGGAAAATTTTAGGAGGGGAGTGAAATCGGGCAATATAAGGAGTCTGGAGGATAGGCTGTTACCGGGTAAAAGGCTATGTTGATGAGGTGTTTGGGTAGAGATTTTGTTGAATTAAAACTAGGGGACTGGCGGGTACTATTTTTGTAGTTTAGGAATGTATTAGTGTTGATATTTTTTTTAATAACGGAAAATTTACCCAGTTTAAGTACGTCACCAGCCGGGTGAGGGAACTGATGTTTTTCATACAGGTGGCCTAACTCTTTGGAAGAAGCTGCTACTCAGGAAGCGTCAGCGTACTTGGAGGTAGAGCTTTGGAGGAAAAGTTCAATTTTATATATAAGGCATTGACACTACTTATTATATCCTTTGAATGATCGGAGGTCCCGATTCGTGTTCCTAGGTCCGTCCCAAGATCGTGATTCGCGTAATTAATATGGTTCGCGACGTGGGATTTTAAGGAATCTGGACTAGAGTTATTTAGAACTTTAACCTGTTTGAGGTGGATTTTGATCGAATTGGCCCAGAGCTCAGAAGCTGAGGGTACAACCTTAGCAGCGAATATACGTTAATGCATAAAGAGGCTCGTTCTCCGAGGTTTGTGCAAGAGGGTTGAAACCTTATACCGCATAAATCACCACATGGGACTATGTTTGAGCAAGTCTTTGAAACAGTACAGTCAGGTTTGCCATGACCTCTCATCTTACTAGTAGACCTCAACTATGCAGGTGTCGCTGTAGAGATTAAAACGAGATTAAAACAGAAAAGAGAGAGAGAGACATAACGGGTGGAAAGAGTAAAAAGGAAGCGAGACAGAACGGAGAGAAAGGGGAAAGGGGGAAAAAAGAAATTAATAAGAAAAAAAAAAAGAAACGAAAATCTGTATCTCTTACCACTCACCTCGTGGGACTGACTTTGGGTTTTGCTCTGGAAGCTTTCGTGGCTGTCGGCATTTTCTGGTACTGGGCCTGACTACTTGAGTATACCCAGCAAATGGATCGACAAACACTTTTATCTTTATGGTCCTGTGTTTTGCAATAGCCGTACAGGCACGGCCCATTATTAAAGGGATGCAACTTACGTGTCTGGAAATAACGTGGCACGTTGGTCACAAGGGTGTTAAGCCCCTTTTTACTGGGTGAATGGTGTGGATATTTTCCGAAGGTTTGCTGGAGAATCAGAACAACACACAAAGTTTTTAGAATCGATCTGGTGGGTTCTAAATAGCATTAGTGGCTAGAAATGTCTTTTTTATTGCGTTGTAGATAGAGAAAACTCCTGATAGAATTCGCCTTAACAATTTCAGTAGACGGAATCCTTTAAAAAGACTTGGGTAGAATATTGAGTTCGTTACGGAAGGCTTTTCTATTCAAGTAGGGCCTTTTGCATAACAAATAATAGTGACTGAAATGCTTTCGAATGTGAAGTTTTAGCCACGAGAAATAAAATTTTAGTTGAATCAGAAACTTTACAGTATCAGAAGTTGATAAGTATATATAAAGTGGGCTGAAAAGTTCGTAGGCTGGCACAAAGATATTGTTACTGGAATTAAATCCATATGATTTTTAGTTAGTACTAACCTTCAAACGAAACGTGTATAAATTTGATGGCTGTCGGGCAATTGGTTTGTGAGATATACCATTAGAAGTGAAGTAACTTTTGTTATTATAAAAAAAATGGATAAAAAAGAATTTCGTGTGTTAATGAAGCATTGCTTTATCATAAAACAAATATTATTGAAGCCAAACCTTGGCTTGATAAACATTATTCGGATTCTGCACCAGGAAAATCAACCGTCGAGAAGTGGTTTCCTAAATTTAAACGGGGCGAAATGAGCACCGAAGACGATACACACAGTGGACGCCAGAAGGAGGCTGTAACGGACGAAAACCTAAAAAAGTTTAGAAAATAATTATGAATGACCATAAATTGAAGTTGATCGAGATAGCCGAGAGTCTGAGGATATCAAAAGATCGTGTTGGCCATATCGTGCAGGAATATTTGGACATGCGAAAGCTGTGTGCAAAGTGGATGTCGCGGGAGCTCACAATCGATCAAAAGTTTCAACGTGTCGTTGACTCGGAACAATGTTTAGCGATATTCAACCGTAATAATAACGAATTTTTCCGTCGTTATGTGACAATGGATGAAACATGGCTTAATCAAAACACTTCAGAGTCCAATCGACACTCAGCCGAGTGAGAGTGAGGCCCATTTTGAGGCTAAATAGAAATCGTACTATCAAAATGGTATAAAAAAATTGCATGACTGCTGTAAATGTTGTATCGCCCTCGAAGACAACTATGTTGAATAATGAAATCAAATTTTACCAACAATTTTACTATGTTAGCCTACGATCTTTTCAGCCGACGTGTTATATAGCAAATCGGCGATCTGGAAAAAACAAGGGTTCTGAGTTGTGATGAAGCAAGCCGGAATCCGAAATATCAATTTCATTATCTGGGGTTCACTTAGTGCAAGAATTCCTGATTTAGATATATGGCCAGACACAGTGAAGAATTTGCCCCTTAAATCATGAATGTTGCATTGGTCCACGCGGTACTCCAGTGATACTGCAACGGTTCAATGCAAAAGATCGATATCGCCTTGGAACAGAATATATGCTAATATTCGAAATTGATAAGCGAAAGCGACGATTATAGATGTTATACCCTTATAAAAGACCTCCGTGAATCACTGCACTTACACTTACATATACAGAAACTTGGTGCAGATCTATATCATATTAATGTATTGGTGTCATGATTGATAACCACGTCTTTTGAACATGACCTACAATGTATTCCAATAGTAATAGTTATAATGTCGATTGCTGGATTATTCTATAATTGCTCTCCACTTGTTGGTTTTTAACCATATCATGCAAACTACAAGGGCATACATCAGAGGTTCACGTTGTCAAAAGAATTCCCGGAATATACGAGAGGGAAATTCGGATTTCAATATTTGCCTCTGCATCCCATCGTACCGCCATAAATGTTCAATGCACGAAAAAGCGTCAAATCGAATCAAAAGCAGACACCAATTTAATGCTCTGACATTAACTGCCCCTCTATTAACACGATCGTAGACATTCCTTGCCGAAGCCGCTAAGACAGAATCTTTTACACCATCAGCAACACGTAAAGACCCGGCCAAATCACATCTGTGTGCTCGCCACTCCCCCACTTCCTCAGTCGAACATCTTCACATTGGAGCAGGTAATAGCCGTCGCGCGAACTTCTAAAATGTCACACAAGCAAAAAACGAAAACTTAATGATATAAACTTAATTATTATTTGTTGTTGTTGTTGCAGTTGTTGTTATTATTATTACTATTGTTGTTGTTGCCGTTGTTTATTTTTTAATCGAAAAGCATTTAAAAATAGTGCCGACTCATTCCGCCACACATCCCTTTAGCTCTGGTCATTTTAACTTCCCCTTACCGATTCCCCAAAGTTCCTGTTGGTCAGATGGACAAAACTTCATTTATCCCCTTTTAATGGTCTCGGTTTTCCATTTGGCCGCATCTTGCACCGTCCTTTTGGATCCTCAACGGCGAGCGTCCGCCGTGCATCCAACAGACACACGCACAGGAATAATTTAACTCATCCCCAAGGAGGAAATCACAGCGGCGGGGATGGGGCTCCGACTAATAACTCGAATGCCCCATGGCTCAGGGAGACCAGACCTCAGGTGATATTAAAACCTAAAAAATATGACTTCACGCCCGTGGACCGTGGGTGCCCGTGTAGGCGTTAAATATTGAAGAAACCTGTAAATAATCAATTAATTAGGAATTTTTTTTTGGTCTCCCCTTTTTTGTGTGTTGATCGCTCGTTCCTTGACTCATTTACAGCCCAGGTGAGTCGCAAGGGACACTTTCTACTCGTGTTGGTTTAACGCGATGAATATTTCATAGTTTGTTGTTGTTTTTATGGTGTTGCATTAAGCTGGAGATTAGGTTTCGGTTCACACTTTAGGGGATACTCGCGCGCGCGTTCGTACGCAACCTTATGTCTCCCTGTGTATCGTAGTTGACTGCATGTGAGTATCTTCTTCCTGTATAACAACTCATTTGGTATCTTTTCTTTACCAGATAGGAGTGGCGTTAGATTGTTAATTTTTTTTCTTTCTTGTCTAAAGATACGGAGTAACATGCAAAAGATACGTTAATGGAAATTCTTTTGTTGGTCCAAAATAAAAAAAAAATACTAATAAGAAATTGAAGAAGAAAACGAGGCAAATGAAAAAGTAGATTCTTTCTCCGCCCCAACTCATGACTCCGCATGTCATAAATCGTCACCAACTGTGTTGTATTCTAATGAGTTCAGCAATTAAAAGGCAGCCTGCAGGCTTTATGGCACTATTGGTGGTCCATCCAGGTTTTACAACACGCGATATTACTGTCACACGATAGTGACCAACGTGTTGGTCTATTGAGACCATTAATAATCCAACAAGCGAGAATATTCGTGAATGAAGAATGCTGTTAGACAAACAGACAGAAGTTAGATTGTCATCCAGTTTTGGTGGACGGCAGATACGTACGTGAGCTGAGCTTGGAGGTTGACAAATCGACTCACGATGATATCCCACTTTGATCGATGAGCGTATCGTTTTTTAAATTAGGTTTTTAATATTCGTCATCTCATAGACAAGATTTTTTTTAGGCAAAAACTTAGGGACGTATAGGTATTGAATGGATAGTATTTTAGGCAAGTCTACTTAAGGGGTGACGAACTTCTACCTGCTATACATCTATTGCTGCAAATATTACAACCTAACTATTAAACTATATTTATTTTCGTATTGTATAATGACATCTTTAGATGTGGACGGTGTTTCTGAATTTTGACAGATTTTCCATTTCAAAATACGCACAATACGGCTTAGTCGTCGATAAAGAGCGCAAAGAGTTCCTAAACAGAATTCTAAGGTTCGAAATTTGACACAATTTGGTATAATAATATGGTGATAACGACATCCATTCGTTGGTATAATCGAGCATTTTTTTCTTACGGATCCAGGGAAAAGAGTTTTGACAAATGTTTTTCGAACAAAGGCAGATTATTCCAATTATATCGGTTCTTATCAGTGCTTCATACTGTTCCTCCGTTGACTATAAAACAATATTTTATAGTTGTCCTCCTAGTATCCCTTTCGAAAACGATTCCTCAATCGATCCACTCACGATTGCTACCTTCTTTCAACAAACAGTGCTCATTTAATCTTATCAATTAGTCGAAATCTTTTTTTGGAAACTAATTGTCAATCGATCCACTCAAGGTTGCCAAGTTTCTGCCACATTCCTTAAACAAACAGGTTAATCTTGCGGTTTAATAACTCAGCGGCTTTTTGATTAAAGCATACTTTTTTCGGCAAATAGCATTTTATTTTTCAACAGAGTCTCCGTTTAGCTCGATACATTTAGTCCAGCCTTTTTTACAATTTCTTTATTTCTGCCAATTAATAGGTTTCCTCAATGGGCAATTCCAGCTACATCTCTTACCGTCCAGCCATTTATTCAGGTTTGGAAACAGGAAATAGTGGCAGGGGCCTAAATCTGGAGAATATGCTGGATGGGGTAGCAATTCCTAGGCAAATTTACGGATTTTAATAAATAATGCCTAATCAGCACACGAAATTCCCTTTTTCGTTAAAATGCACGAGGTTGTTCAAACTTAGACAGTAGTCTATTTGAGGTGTTTCTAGCCGACACACACGACCAATAGTGAAGAATAACACCACCAAAAGCACATCCATTAAAGCCGTATACCATAGCAATAATGTAGTATTTCCACATCAGTCGAATGTACTTGAGTTAAGAAATGGAATTCGTACAGGCGACGGTGGCCTGATGCGTTGAGCTTTGTTTCTATATTTTAGTGATTCTAACCGTGATAGCGTCGGTTCGAATCACAGGCAATTTACTATCGTCGCAAACGCTATATATGTATAGATGGCAGTTGACGAGAGCAGCGCATTTAAAGTAACTGCGCGGGAAATTCAAAAAGTCCGAGACTTATCAAACTGCCCTCGTACTTTGGGTATCCGACACCTCCAAAGTTTTTGCACTAGCTAAGTCAAAATACGGTTCGTAACAAATGTTTCAAAGAGCCTCCCATCATCGTCTGTTCTTTTAGAATATACCAAGATGTTGGATTTGTGTACATTAAAGTACGACAAGAACAATAACCTCAGATACTCTGTGGTTGATTTGTATCCAGTCGACAGTGACTAAAAGATGTTCGAGGAGAGTTGCTGGACGATCGTCGTGTGGGGAATGGTAAACACAACAAAAAATTTGATGGAGCCACGTGAAACGATACTTAGCCAACTGATCCACATTAATAATGTTTTTTTTCTTTGACAAGTAAGATCAAACCGGATGAAGACATACATTCTGTCAATTTATGGGCGGGAGCGAGTCACTCAAACGATCCGCGTTAATGAGTTGTTAAAAAATGTTTTTCCATATGTTAGCACCATTGTTGTCTGTTGACGCTAAAAACATTCGTCTACCTCCAGTGTTATCGGCGATTATTGCTAGGGAGAATAAATATTCCCCAACGTTTATTTGAAATTTTGTGTTGCAAACAGCATTTCATGTTCGTATTCCGCGGCAACTGTTGGATATAGCCAAGGAGGATTCTGTAATATCGAGAACAAGAGCATTGGCATAAAGCACTCAAAAAGAGTCGTGAAATATTTGAAAAGTTGCCTCATCCGAGACGATCGAAATGTCTCTTATTGAAGAAGCTGTTAGCTGAACCTCGATAATATAGTGGTTAGTATACCCGCCTGTCACGCGGGAGACCGGGGTTCGATTCCCCGTCGGGGAGCCTCTGGCGAAAGACTAATGACCTTGCCCGGAAAAAACAAATCATTATGGAAAGTTCCTTCCGAGCAATTCTGCAGACCCAAAGACCTCGGACGCGCATAAAAAAAAAAAATGTCCCGCAGAAGAATTTGGAAAACTAGCTCAAAGCAGAAAGAAATAAGTTCTAATAGAACAGTGCGAATCCAAATTTTGGTATTCGAATAACACACTACCATACTAACTATAGTATAGTGGTTAGTATACCCGCCTCAATAGTATAGTGGTTACTATACCGCCTGTCACGCGGGAGACCGGGGTTCGATTCCCCGTCGGGGAGCCTCTGGCGCAAGACTTAATGACCTTGCCCGGAAAAAAAAAACAAACGATTATGGAAAATTTAACAAGCCTCACGACTTGCTAAATAAGGCCAAGACCGGTTCCCGGTTGTGCCACCGATGATGGTGGTGGTTAGTTGAACGACTCAGACTTTGCACCACAAATTCACAAATCCGTCCTTGTGAGCGCCTTTTCTGGTCTGTATGATAGAGCGAGGACCGTATTCTCCAGATATGGCACCCTGCTACTTTTTTCTGTTTTCCAAACTCAAATTACTACTTCGTGAGACCAGTTTTGAGTTGTCTGAACACATAAAAAAAATCGTTGAGAAAACTGAAGGTGATCTCGAAATATGTCTATATGAATGACTGAAAAAAATTACTGTATATGGAACCTTTCTTGAAGGAGACAAAATAGATTTTGATGATGTGAGTAGGGCGTTACAATATACTCACAGCTAGGCCGGCTTATCGTAAGAGGAGACTAAGCACCGAGCGGTAGGTGGGTCCCAACGCCCTGTCGCCCGGTCAAATACCACCCCATCAAATATTCGCTTATCGTCCATACACCTAATTCCCCAAATTCCTTACACTTAAACTCGAATTCATCATCCAAATTCACAAATACATTCTCTCGATAAAACAAAATTCCTGTTAAAGGAATCAAATGTTCGATTATCATCCATACACCCAATTTGCAATAATCCCCAAACTAAAAACAAACACATGGTAAGTTGAACCAGATGTTCAATTGCCATACTCATATCCCAGATTTCCAAAATTCGCTTAACCGAAATCCTAATACTCAACCCCAGCCGAAGAACCTTTTTCGAGATTATGTCCACATCTCGATGCATCCGCGATGTAAAATATCGATTAAATTTCGTTTACAAAGGGGCATGCATCGTGATCTCGGGCGGCACCAAAGCGCAGATTATCAGAAGCCAAAGACGTGATCTGCGTTTACTACCACACTCAAGACCTACCGGTCTTGTACGATTTCTTTCCCACCATCCTCCTTCCCCTTTCTTTTCAGATATCTTGAGACCGAGCCCAACATCTTTACTGCCAGAGACAAGATGAAGGACACATTTGTCCTTGTCTCCCTAAAGTCGGCCTCTCGCCACCCCATTTATTATTTTTTATTTTTATTATTTTTTTGATCTCGGGCCAGTATCTTGAGATTCACTTTCCCTGGAGGAAGTACCTCAGGATCACAACTGTATTAAGATAAATAAAAAGAGTTCAATTAAAACTAAAAACCATTAGAAAAACACTTTTAATAACTTACTGAGTTTTGGCTGATGACTGATAACTGGTAAGTAGAGTTGTGGGAAATCCACAAAAAAAACACTCCTTTTTAGAAAACCCCGTTCTTTTGCATGACCTGCCCCCACAGAAGCCAGCGGAGGTCACTTTTGTTTCCCTGGAAATTTAAACATAACTTACCCGTATGATCGATCGTTACTCTTCCCTCAGGTCTGAGGAAGCACGACGGCGACCGCTACGAGCCTCACCAGGAGCGGTCTGTTAAAAAGACCCTTGTCCTTTTAAGAATAAGGAGACGCGCTCCCTGAGAGTAAGGTATTATCGTACAACATCATGCAGATGTTATGATAAATAACCGAACTTTAAGAAATTCGTCATCGCATAATCGGGCTCGTTCTTGAGGCACTGTCCATGTTCGGTTGACAACGGCATTTTGTAACATCAGGGGCAACGATTTCACCAATACGAAAGTAAACGCCGTCCACCAATATTTGTAAACAGTGAAACCTGATATCCTTACCCTAATCGAGACCCAGGTCAATTCGTCAATTGATTCGACATATCTACGTTGCTCAGGATACGACTTACATTCGAGATTCCGTTTTAGGGATGGAGTCTGCGTTTTCGCGCGATCCGATCTGGCTTGCCAGAGGATGAAGGCGTTGGAACCCAATAGCATGGACATCATATGGTTGAGGGTCGTGCTGAGAAATTCTGTTAAATTTCTTTGTTGTCTTTACCGCTCCCCGAATGACGATCGACTAGCGACATTTATCGAACATCTTTCACGTACCTTGCGATTGGATACAGATCAATCACGCGGCTTCTTAAATCGTCGTCCTTGGCGATTTTAATGTACACAATTCCGGCTGGTTGCTGCATTCTAATAGAACCGACGAGGCGGGAAAGGCTGGCGGAGATGTACGCTGTTAGCCGCAATTTGACTGAGCTTGTGGAGGAACTTACGCGAGTGCGGGATGCCCGACGTGATTATGCGAACACCCTGAATATGTTTTTGACATCCGCGGACTTATACCATGGAAGTTGCTGCGCCATTGGGAAACTCAGATCGCGCAACCACTTGCATCTCAAGCGAATAACCGGCCTAAATAGCTTTGCTAGGTATGGTGGTATGGGGCTGGTCACTGGGACGATTTGCGAGATATCTTGGCATCCTTTCCGTGGTCGGAGGTGTGCTTTAGAGACTCCGATGTCGATGGGTGCGCGGAGTGTGTCACAGAGATTATTCTCCTCGGAATGGAAATCTACATTCCGCATTCCATCAATCGAAGTTCATTTGACAAGCCTTGGTTTGATATAAAATGCCAGCAGGTTACAGCGGAAAAAATGGAGCTTTTAAACAATGGCGTTCCAATCACACGGAAGTTAACAGAACGACTTTTGTTAGAATCAGAAATGCGTCCAACCAGGCGATTGATACCGCGAAGAAGGTCTACAATGACACAGTGACCAAAAAACTCGTTGAGTGCCCGACTGGTTCGCGTTTCTTCTGGTCAATGACAAGGGCTGTCAGCAGTAAATTCGCTTCCTCCTCTTTTCCTCCGTGATTGACGGCCAGCGAGACGTTAGTCACAAACTCAAAAGATAAAGCTCATAATTTATTTTCCGCGAATTTAAACCTCGATGCCGGTCTTTTGGAACCACCAGTGATCAAACCAGTACGGTCTAAAAAAAAAAAAAATTGTGGCGAGAAGGCCGAATTTAGCGAGACAGGACATATGTGTCCTTCATCTTGTCTCTGACTTCTGGTCATCTTGCGATAACAAGTGAGGATGTTGGGCTCGGTCTCGCGGCATCTGAAAAAAGAAGAAAAAAGGGGGGGTATCCAAGGAAAGTGTGGACAGTGTTAGTCCAAGTGTTCTCTAACTACTTTTATAGAGGGATGGTGGGAAAGAAATAATTCAAGACCGGTGGGTCTTGGGTGCGGTAGTAAACGCAGATCACGTCTTCGGTGTCTGATAATCTGCTCTTTGGTCGGTGTGTATGTTTGTGTTTGTGCCGTCTTGTACTGTGCGTTCGTGTGTTTGGTTTGTTAATAGTAGACCCTATGGGATGGGTCCAGGAATCCTCTATTATAGAGGGGAATGTTGTTGGGAAGGGTGCTTTCTACAGTTTTGTACTGAAGAAGAAATTGTGGAGGTTTGATCCGAAGAGATCGAGAGAGAGAAGGGTCAAGAACGCAAGAGTCCCGTACAAGTAGGTTCTCGCTGTTCTGAATGTTTTCGAGGTATTTATATGCTAATTGAAGCAAGTACTCGTCGATAGGGGTAATGGAAGCGCCTTCGTATAGGTGAGAGTTGGGGTAATGACGACCGTCAGGCCTTCTAGAATGATTGGTGCATCTTCTGAGGAGTTTCCTTTCGAAAACCCGAAGTCTTTCCATTTGGGCCGAAGATACGCAGGACCATATGGGAAAGGCGTACGATATTCCAGATCGGATTAGCTGCTTATAGCAGAGAAGCTTAACTTTGGTGTCAACTTTGTTCCTCCACTTCAGGATGTTGTGCAGTTGCTTAGACCGGCCAAGGCCCCTTTGGAGAATGTACGTCACATGTTTAATGAAATTCATTTTTGGGGTATAAGTGACCCCGAGATATTTCATCTTGTCCTGTGGTCTAATCGTAGTATCTCCCATCTTTATTCGAATATTCTGTGAATATCGAGAAGTAGGTTGGGAGTGTTTACTACTCAGAATTATGGCTACTGCTTTGGATGGATTAAGTCGGATTTTCCATCGACTGTAATACTGATACAGTTCGTCCAAGTGACGGTTGAGTCGATTTGTTGCGAGGTTAGGGCCTTTGGTTGACGTGTACACCAGGACGTCATCCGCATAGCATATTTGGTTTACTCTCCCGTCCACAGGGCGGGGAATATCGGAGGTGTAAATATTGAATAAGATGGGGCCTAGAATGGAGGCCTGTGGTACGCCTGCAGCGGCGTGAAAACTTCGGGAAAGCTTTCCATTCATTCTAACTTGGAAGGTTCTGTTTCGAACGAACTGGTAGATGATGCTACATAGCGTTCTACTGAGGCCAGTATTCAGTAGTTTAAAAGCGAGACCTTCGATCCAAGTCGTATCAAAAGCTTTTTCAATGTCTAGGCTTACCGCAACGGTGGGTTCCTTATTAAAGAGCCGCACGCAGACGTGGTTTTGAAATAAATTGAGAGCCATAGTGGTGCTGTGCGCTCTTCGAAATCCGAATTGGATATCAGGTATTAGGTGCCTGGCACTGACAAAGTTATTTAGCTTCTCGTATATGAATTTTTCATATATTTTGCTGATGCAAGTGAGAAGCGAGATAGGGCGAAAGCTTGAGGGGTGATACGTTGGTTTCCCAACTTTTGCTATTGGACAAATAATAGCGTGCCTCCAAGCTTGGGGAAAGTACCCCATGTTGTAAGCATGGTTGAACAGAATGGAGAGCTTTATAAAGAATAAGGCAGAAAGCCTTCGCAACGAGTGGTATGACATGTTGTCGATACCAGGTGACTTCTTAGGGTGTCGAGATTTAACCAGACTCTGTAGGGTATTTGGTGTGATGAAACCGTGACCATTATCACGTGTGTCATCGAAGTATGCACTGTTAGTTGGGTTAAAGACAACAATTGGCTCGTTGAAGTCGTCCAACTTACTGTGGACCTCTGAACTAACGATTGCATTAGTTTCCGGGTCGCCATCTTGGAGAGTGAGTTCGTGATTGTTTTCGAAGGTCTCTCTGATGATATTTGCTTTATTGGTGTCGTTATTGACAACAACACCATTGTGCATAATTGGCCCAGTGATGCGGGAAGTGTCACATATCTTTTTAACATTTTTATAAACGTTCTGGTCCATCTGAATACCAGTAGTAGGGTTATGGCGTTTCTGCCCCAGTTTTTGTATGGAAAATGGCATGGCGCACAAAAATAGATCCACCTTGTTTTTTTTCTGGACCTTTAAAAGTTGGGTGGGGTATCGGTGTGTATAACAGTTTGGTATTTTGAAATGGGTGAGTATTTTTTTTTGTTGATTCTTTGGTTTGGTGGATGTTTGAATATGTTATTATTAGTCATTGAGTAGAGTAATATGCTGAAGCTTGGGTTGTATGGAAATGATTCATCATCACAGTCGTCCGCAAAAATAGATCCACCTTGTTTTTTTGCTGGATCTTAGTGTTGTTATTAGTTGTTTCAATTTTGTTCGGGTGTGATTCATGATTGTTTGGCTTGTTGTGTTGTTAACAGTTGAGCAAATCTTTAGTGGTTCGTGGGTTTGTTATCTCAGTAAGTGAATTATGTATTATTATTATTATGTATGTGTTTTTGCTGAAGCTTGGATTGTATGGAAATGATTTATCATCACAGTCGTCCGCAAAAATAGATCCACCTTGTTTTTACAGTTGGTTGGGAGGCCGGTGTGTGTATAACAGTTTGGTATTTTGAAATGGGTGGCTATTTTTGTTGATTCTTTGGTTTGGTTGTTATTATTAGTCATTAAGTAGAGTAATATGCTGAAGCTTGGATTGTATGGAAATGGTTCATCATCGCCATGGAAATTTTTGGTGATTCTTTATAGCGATTCTGAGACACTTTTTGTATGGGGAAAAAAAGCCATGCCCATATATGGTAATTCCGGAAGTGCTCCCCTAGGAAATGAGGTAATCGGAGGGGGGCGGATGATTCATGATCGTTGTCTTTGTGTGATAGATATTTTTTTAATTTTGAGTTGTGGATTTGTACTTGTTATCAATTGTTTTAATTTTGTTCAGATGTGGTTCATGGATGTTTGGCTTGTTGTGTATTTGTTATCAGGTGCGTACATCTTCAGTGGGTTGGGGATTTATACTTATTATCAGTATTTTTTCAATTTGAGGTGTGTGATGCATAGTTGTTTTGGTCTGTTGTATATTTGTTATCAGGTGTGTACATCTTCAGTGGGTTGTGGATTTGTACTTGTTATCAATTGTTTTAATTTTGTTCAGATGTGGTTCATGGATGTTTGGTTTGTTGTGTATTTGTTATCAGGTGTGTACATCTTCAGTGGGTTATGGATTTGTACTTGTTATCTCGGTAAGTGAATTATGTATTAGGTTTGGGTGATTAGCGTTCAAGGTTAATTGTGTGACATGAGCAGTTGGTATTTTTGAATTGTGTGTGAATATGTGATAGGTGATTCATGATTGTTTGGTGGTGAATATATTATTATTTAGTCATTGGGTTTGAGTAATATATACGGGAATTTTTAGGATGATTCTATCGTGAAATGGGTGTATGTTTTAGCTGTTTCTTAATATATGGAAATTTTTTGTGATTATATCTGCTTTTGGCTTTTGTTTCGGTTGTCGAAGGCTTTTTCAGTAAATCTAAGCTGGTTCTTAATATATGGGCATTTTTTTTGGGTGATTCTATGTTGAAATGGGTGTATGTTTTAGCTGTTTCTTAATATATGGACATTTTTTGTGATTCTATCTGCTTTTGGTTTTTGTCTCGGTTGTCGAGAGCTTTTTCAGTAACTCTAAGCTGTTTCTTAATATATGAGAATTTTTTGGTGATTATAATTGCTTTTGGCTTTTGTCTCAGTTGTTGGGGGGCTGTTTTTCTTTTTATGAATATACCACTTGGCAGTAAATCTAATTTTATGAATATATACCACTTGGCATTAAATCTGGGTTGAAATGGTTTGTGCTTTTGCTAATGGTTTGTGTCCTTGGTCGCTAGACTTTCGGGTGGGTTGTCTCAGTTGTTGGGGGCTGTTTTCCTTTTTATGAATATACCACTTGGCAGTAAATCTAATTTTATGAATATATACCACTTGGCATTAAATCTGGTTTGAAGTGGTTTGTGCTTTTGCTAATGGCTTGTGTCTTTGATCGCTAGACTTTCGGGTGGGCTGTCTCAGTTGTTGGGGGGCTGTTTTTCTTTTTATGAATATACCACTTGATAGTAAATCTAATTTTATGAATATAGACCACTTGACATTAAATCTGGTTTGAAGTGGTTTGTGCTTTTGCTAATGGTTTGTGTCCTTGGTCGCTAGACTTTCGGGTGGGTTGTCTCAGTTGTTGGGGGCTGTTTTCCTTTTTATGACTATACCACTTGATAGTAACTCTAATTTTATGAATATATATACCACTTGGCAGTAACTCTATGCTGAACTGGTTTAATGCTTTTGATCTCTAGACTAGCAAGCAATATATATATATATTGAATATAGCCTATTTTTAAAGCCACAATTTTGAGTTTTTATATGGATATATTGTTAATTGCATACTTTAGGGCTACGCATTATCCATATAATATATTAAATTCTTTGTGCTTTTGGTTTTTTTTTTTTTTATGAATATACCACGAGTCAACGAATGATTATTCAAGTCCATATTGGTCAAAAAAAAGTGTTGATATAAAAAAAAAAGGGTGTTGTTGTCCAATCCCTTGACCTTGGAATCTATATTAAATTCTTGATTTCTAAGTGTTTTTTAGTGAGTCGCCATTACTCTTATCTTATTTTGCATCCAGTATCACGACCAAATACTGATTTCTATATAGTAAGTTGTTGGTCATTATTCTGATCCCTTGACCTTGGGTGCTATATTAAATTCTCGATTTCTAATTCTTATTTTTCCATAGAACAGTTTTTTCTAAGTACAAATGATTATTCAAGTCCATAAAATGTGCTGTTATCAAAAAACATGTGGCTGCTTGTCCAATCCCATGACCTCAGATGCTATATCAAATTCTTGGGTTTTTTTCTTTTTTCCCATAGAACAATTTTCTAAGTACAAATGATTATTCAAGTCCATAAAATGTGTTGTTATCAAAAATATTAATGCTTACCCGGTCCAATGACCTCATATTTAACCATAAAAAATTTTTGAATTCTAAGAAATATTAATTGAGTCCCACGGTTCTCTTATCAAAAATATGAATGCTTGCTTACCCGTTCCAATGATCTCATATTTAACCATAAAAATTTTTTTGAATTCTAAGAAAATATTAATTGAGTCCCATAGTTCTCTTATCAAAAATATGAATGCTTACCCAGTCCAATAATCTCATATTTAACCATAAAAAATTTTTTGAATTCTAAGAAATATTAATTGAGTCCCACAGTTCTCTTATCAAAAATATGAATGCTTACCCAGTCCAATAACCTCATATTTAATCATAAAAATTGTTTGAGGTCCAAGAAATATTAATTGAGTCCCATAGTTCTCTTATCAAAAATATAAATGGTTACCCGGTCCAATGACCTCATATTTAACAACAAATTTTTTTGAATTCTGAGACGCCTAGTTCTCTTATCTTATTTTTTCTTTTTTTTCGTTATATTGTTCAAAAATGTTTTGCTGGTCCGGTGATATGACTAAATAATGATTTCTATGTCGCTGGTCATTATTCTTATCATAGTTTCCATATTGTATAAAGAATGTCTCGTTTCCGGTATTAGAAGGGATTTCTTGTATAAAAGCTCGAGTGTTTAAACCAGTGCGTATCAGTTTACTTTGAACTACAATCTGCAAACAACGTAACAGTGTGAAGAAAAAATCAACATCATCATCATCACACTAAATAGGAAAAAAGGTAAGTTATCTTATATTTATATTAATTATGAAAAAATTTTTAGGGAACAATTACGTGTCGATAATGTTTCGCGGTTAAATTTTAGTTAATAATTACGCGGTTCTAGTGTTTTTGCGAATAAATTTTTAGTTAACAATTACGTGGTTAAATTTTATTTAATAATTACGCGGTTTCTAGTGTTTTTGCGAATAAATTATTAGTTAACCATTAGGTGGTGCTAGATTAAATTTTTAGTTAACAATTACGTGGTGATATAGTTAACAATTACGCGGTTAAATTTTAGTTAACAATTACGCAGTTCTAGTGTTTTTGCGGTTAAATTTTTAGATAACAATTACGCGGTTAAATTTTAGTTAACAATTACGCAGTTCTAGTGTTTTTGCGGTTAAATTTTTAGATAACAATTACGCGGTTAAATTTTAGTTAACAATTACGCAGTTCTAGTGTTTTTGCGGTTAAATTTTTAGATAACAATTACGCGGGCGGTTCTAGTGTTTTGCGATTGAGTGTGTTTACCCTATTTTGATCATTGTTTTAATGAAGTTTTTTGTTTATATAGGAATTCATCAAAAAATTAAAAAAATCATCGAGGAATTCATCAAAAAATTAAAAAAAAAAAATCAACGAGGAATTCATCAAAAATAAAAAAAAAATCAACGAGGGATTTATATATAAAAAAATCATCACCAAAAACGGTAAGTTATCTTATATATTAATTATTATTTTTTTTTTTTTTTTTTTTTTTTTTTTTTTGATGCGGTGTTAGTATTTATTTTGTTCTGCGTTTTAAATGTAGAGCGCAATATTTAATGAAAATTGTTTTGTTCTTAACAATAATACGGTGTTATCGTTTTAGAGAGAGGAAGTAAATATTAATATGAAATTTATAGTGAAAAAATATATATAGCAAAAAATTATCACTTTTTAATAGACAATCGCGGTCTATCGTAGTGATGTTTTGTAATAGCGATTTTTTTTTTTCTGCTTTTTTATTCGTTCTTATTGCTAAAATGACACCGCCTAATACCTACTCAACCTCTCTTCCAAACAAAAAACAAAACTGTAGTAGTAACAATAAAATTTTATTCATTCCTTTTTAGATAAAAAAAAACACCAACCAAAAAAAAAAAAAAAAATTTTATTTAATAATATAACAAAATATTTAATAATATGAAGCGATCAGGACAACAACAACAACCACCAACAATGTCAGGAGAACAACCTGCAAAAAAATCTAAGCAGTCGACATACAAAAGATGCTTGTTTTGCTATGAGAATGTTGAAGAGCAGCGTTGGGTTCAACATCAAAGAAAAAATACCCATAAAGCAAACGCTCAACAAGCTCTAAATGAAAATGTTTCCTTGATAGCAAACGCGTTCAAAAATCGTGTAAAAACATTCTCCATCACCAACAAAGATGAGAGTATGATAAATGTGAATAATCTGTTTGAAAAAAATATTCCATTGATTAATGAATTATTGGAAAATCAATTGGAAATTTTGAACACATTTAAATTTAGCATGGAGCTTTTTGCTAAGTTTGCGAAATTCACCAAAGAATGTGATGAGTTAATGCAAATAGATATAAAAAGCATGCAAACTAAAATGTACACGATTGAGAACGAGGAAGACATAAGGGAACATTTGAACACGGCAATTGAAAATATCAAAGCAAAATTGGAAGAGTTTCAAGAAAAAGAGAGCGGATGGACGTTGTTAACATTTCAGAGCATTGAAATTAACATCAACAAATACGAGCCACTTCGAGCTTCTTCCCATTTTAGCCTGCCTAAACAAATATTGACCAAAAAAGCCTGTATCAATGTTAAAAACAATGATGATTACTGTTTTAAATGGGCCATTATATCGGCTTTCGCGAATGATACACACCATGCTGATAGACCATCGTATTATAAAATTGCCAACATAGCAAGCGAAACAATAGTATACAATGATCAAGTACTTTGTTTCAAGAATATGCAATTTCCTCTGATAGTCAAAGACACGAGCATATTCGAAGCAAATAATCCAGCCATTAGCATAAATGTTTTTGGTTATGAGATTAATGATAAAGGGCAATATAAGATAATTGGACCCTACTATCATACTCGTGAGGAAAAAGCAAAGCATATTAACTTGCTTTATTGCATAAGTAGTGATGATGTAAATAAAACTCATTATGTATATATTAAAAACATCTCACGTTTGTTGAAAAGCCAGATCACCAAACATGAACATCGAATGCATCTATGCAACGGCTGCTTGCTACGATTCGCTTCAGAATCTGCCCTACAAATGCATAAGAGCGAATGCAAAAAAATAATAACAATTATGCCTGATGAAGGTAATAAAATACTTAAATTTAAAAAGCATAATCGCAAATTAATTGTTCCTTTTGTGGTGTATGCGGATTTTGAATCCATTCTACGCCCCATTAACCAATGTGCACCGGATCCGGAAATTTCTTCAACGACAAACGTTCAACAACATATCCCGTGTGCTTTTTCATACCATATCAAATGCTCCTTTGATGATGATTTAAGCAAGCACCGCATATTTGTTGGTAAGTCAAAACATGTTTAATAAAAAAAAAAAATCATAAAACTAATAAAACATTTTTTCTTTTTTGCAGGAGAAGACACACCAAACCGTTTTGTGCAGATGCTATTCAACGATTTAATTCATATTCACAAGGAAGTCATTGGTCGACCAAAGCCAATGGCTCCTTTAACAAAACAACAGAAGCAGCATCAAACAACATCGCCAGTCTGCAGTATTTGTAAGGTTAGATTTAATGAATTAGATGTAAGAGTAAGGGACCATTGCCATTTCACTGGTGTCTATAGAGGACCAGCCCATTCTCAGTGTAATTTAGATTTTCGCGTTCCAACCTTTTTCCCAGTCTTTTTCCATAATTTGACTGGTTATGATTCTCATCTATTTATGAAAAGTCTGGGTTGTATTAAGGGGGAAATACGTATAATTCCACTAAATAAGGAAAATTATATATCAATATCCAAACGCATATATTTAGATGAGCACAATTCATTTGAGATTAGGTTTTTAGATTCATGTCGATTTCTACAGTCTAGCATAGATTCACTAACTAAAAATTTATCCGAAGACGATTTCATAATTAATAGGGGATTTTACAAAAACGATGCCTCTTTGAAGTTAATGATGAGGAAGGGGGTATTTCCCTATGAATATGTTAATTGTTGGGCTCGTTTAGATGACTGTTCTCTTCCTCCAATTACAGAATTCTATAATAGACTAACGAATGAAGATTGTTTAGTTGAAGATTACGATTATGCTCAAAAAGTGTGGAAGCATTTCAATTGCAAAACATTAAAAGAGTACATGCTTTTATATCTGCAGAGCGATGTCTTATTGCTGGCAGATGTATTTGAGAATTTTCGTAAGGTTTGTCTAGATATATATGAGTTAGATCCATGTCATTACTATACATCTCCCGGCTTATCTTGGGATGCAATGTTGAAAACAACAGAAATCAATCTGGAACTTCTAACAGATGTTGAGATGCTTAATTTCTTTAAGAATGGCATCCGTGGCGGTTTATGTCAGTGTAGTCATCGACATACCGTTGCGAATAATAAATATTTGAAAAATTTCGATGCTAGCAAACCAAATAAATATCTTATGTATTTAGATGCAAATAACCTGTACGGTTGGGCAATGTCGCAACATCTTCCAGATGGAAATTTTCAATGGAGTGATCCACAAATCTTCACAACCGATTATATTTTAAATTGTGATGGAAACGATAAAATCGGCTATGTATTGGAAGTAGATTTAACTTATCCAATTGATCTTCACGATCAGCACAATGATCTTCCATTTTGCCCAGAAAATATGATAACGCCTGGGTGCAAAACTCCTAAGCTTGTCGCTAGTCTACATTCAAAGACAAAGTATATAATTCATCTAAAGAATTTACAACAATGTCTGAAACATGGGCTGATTCTCACTAGAGTTCATAGAGTGTTGTCTTTTACACAATCTGAGTGGTTGCAAAAATATATAACCCTCAACACGGAGTATAGAAAAAAGGCGAAAAATAAGTTTGAAAAAGACTTTTTTAAATTAATGAATAATAGTGTGTATGGCAAAACCATGGAGAATGTTGAGAAGCGACGAGATGTAAAAATTGTCTCTCAATGGGAAGGAGAAAGAAATTCACACAGCGCCAGAAAACTGATTGCTCGTCCCAATTTCCATAGCCTCTCAATATTTACACCTCAGATGTGTGCTATTGAACTGAGCAAGGCGCGAATAGTATTTGATAAACCCATTTATTTAGGATTCGCAGTATTAGAACTATCAAAATGGCTCATGTATGACTTTCACTATGATTACATGAGAAAAAAGTTTGATAGGGCGATTCAGCTGAATTACATGGATACAGACTCTTTTATCTATACAATATCAACTAATGATTTTTATTCGGATATATATAGCGATATTGTTGATCCCGAAAAATCTAGGTTTGATACATCGGAATATCCAATAGATAACATTCATAATTTCCCTCAAATAAATGGAAAAGTTCTCGGAAAATTCAAAGATGAGAACAATAGCAAAAACATGACTGAATTCATTGGGTTAAGAGCTAAAATGTACTCTTTTGCTTTAGACACCAGTGAAGTAACAAAAAAGGCTAAGGGGGTAAAGAAGTCTGTTACCAATAGTTTAGATATAAGAGATTATAGAAATTGTTTGTTAAGGCGTAAGTTATTATATAAGCCTATGTTAATATTTAGAAGCAAGTTACACAATATTTACACTCAGTCTGTAAATAAGTTAGCATTAAGCGATAGCGACACAAAAAGATATATTTGTGAAGATCGCGTAAGCACGTATGCTTGGGGGCATAATAGATTAAGTAATGTTTAAGTTAAAAATTATGACTCATATTTATATTTAATAATAGGATTGTTATATATTTGTTTAAATAATGTAAATAATTTTTTGTAGCTAATAGGTTAGATATAAGAGATATTTGTAGTAAAAAAATAAAAAAAGTAATAAATTATAACGTTATGAGAAAAAAATTACCTATTGTTTTTCTTTATTGATTCGCTTGTGTGTCTATGGAATGAATGTTTTAGACTAACTGGATACACTCGGTAGTCTATCATTTTAAATAGACCTTTATTACGCGTGCTGATTACTGTGGAAAAACTAATATTGATGTCAATGGGTTAAAAATAAATTCTTCAAACTCATTTGGTCATGGTACCGGAATCCACCCATTTTTAACAATATGGAAACTATGATAAGAATAATGCTCAATAATTTACTATATAGAAACCAAGAATTCTTCAAACTCATTTGGTCATGTATGGAAACTATGATAAGATGAATAGGATAACCACCTAACCCCAAACAGGGTGGGTTCTTCAAACAGGGCGGATCCAAACAGGGCGGATCCAAACAGGGCGGTTCCAAACAGGGCGATTCCAAACAGGCGGTTTCTTTAAACAGGGCGGTTCCAAACAGGGCGATTGCAAACAGGCTGTCTCTTCAAACAGGGCGGTTCCAAACAGGCGGTTTCTTTAACAGGGCGATTCCAAACAGGGCGGTTTCTTCAAACTGTTTGTATTATAGCTACCCCTCTGTGATAGCTCTTCAATGCTGTAAGCAGGTCTTATCATATGATGTTATGGTGGACTATATTTGATATTCTAAGACTCCTGGAAAAAAATTGCCTCAATTAATTTTAAGGTTTAAAGAACAATGATCAGCGGTTTTATTCATATAGGTAAGATAAGAATAATGGAGACTTATTAAAAACACTTAGACATCAAGAATTTGATATAGCATCCAAGGTCATGGGATCAGGCAAGCACCCCCACATGTTTTTTTGATAACAGATCATTTTATGGGCTTGAATTATCATTTGTGCTTAGAAAATTGTTCTATGGGAAAAAAGAAAAAATCCCAAGAATTTGATATAGCATCTGAGGTCATGGGATTGGACAAGCAGCCACATGTTTTTTGATAACAGCACATTTTATGGACTTGAATAATCATTTGTACTTAGAAAAAATTGTTCTATGGAAAAATAAGAATTAGAAATCGAGAATTTAATATAGCACCCAAGGTCAAGGGATCAGAATAATGATCAACAACTTACTATATAGAAATCAGTATTTGGTCGTGATACTGGATGCAAAATAAGATAAGAGTAATGGCGACTCACTAAAAAACACTTAGAAATCAAGAATTTAATATAGATTCCAAGGTCAAGGGATTGGACAACAACACCCTTTTTTTTTATATCAACACTTTTTTTTGACCAATATGGACTTGAATAATCATTCGTTGACTCGTGGTATATTCATAAAAAAAAAAACCAAAAGCACAAAGAATTTAATATATTATATGGATAATGCGTAGCCCTAAAGTATGCAATTAACAATATATCCATATAAAAACTCAAAATTGTGGCTTTAAAAATAGGCTATATTCAATATATATATATATATATAGCAAAAAGGCTTGCTAGTCTAGAGATCAAAAGCATTAAACCAGTTCAGCATAGAGTTACTGCCAAGTGGTATATATATTCATAAAATTAGAGTTACTATCAAGTGGTATAGTCATAAAAAGGAAAACAGCCCCCAACAACTGAGACAACCCACCCGAAAGTCTAGCGACCAAGGACACAAACCATTAGCAAAAGCACAAACCACTTCAAACCAGATTTAATGTCAAGTGGTCTATATTCACAAAATTAGATTTACTATCAAGTGGTATATTCATAAAAAGAAAAACAGCCCCCCAACAACTGAGACAGCCCACCCGAAAGTCTAGCGATCAAAGACACAAGCCATTAGCAAAAGCACAAACCACTTCAAACCAGATTTAATGCCAAGTGGTATATATTCATAAAATTAGATTTACTGCCAAGTGGTATATTCATAAAAAGGAAAACAGCCCCCAACAACTGAGACAAACCACCCGAAAGTCTAGCGACCAAGGACACAAACCATTAGCAAAAGCACAAACCGTTTCAACCCAGATTTAATGCCAAGTGGTATATATTCATAAAATTAGATTTACTGCCAAGTGGTATATTCATAAAAAGAAAAACAGCCCCCCAACAACTGAGACAAAATCCAAAAGCAATTATAATCACCAAAAAATTCTCATATATTAAGAAACAGCTTAGAGTTACTGAAAAAGCTCTCGACAACCGAGACAAAAACCAAAAGCAGATAGAATCACAAAAAATTTCCATATATTAAGAAACAGCTAAAACATACACCCATTTCAACATAGAATCACCCAAAAAAAATTCCCATATATTAAGAACCAGCTTAGATTTACTGAAAAAGCCTTCGACAACCGAAACAAAAGCCAAAAGCAGATAGAATCACAAAAAATTTCCATATATTAAGAAACAGCTAAAACATACACCCATTTCACGATAGAATCATCCTAAAAATTCCCGTATATATTACTCAAACCCAATGACTAAATAATAATATATTCACCACCAAACAATCATGAATCACCTATCACATATTCACACACAATTCAAAAATACCAACTGCTCATGTCACACAATTAACCTTGAACGCTAATCACCCAAACCTAATACATAATTCACTTACCGAGATAACAAGTACAAATCCATAACCCACTGAAGATGTACACACCTGATAACAAATACACAACAAACCAAACATCCATGAACCACATCTGAACAAAATTAAAACAATTGATAACAAGTACAAATCCACAACCCACTGAAGATGTACACACCTGATAACAAATATACAACAGACCAAAACAACTATGCATCACACACCTCAAATTGAAAAAATACTGATAATAAGTATAAATCCCCAACCCACTGAAGATGTACGCACCTGATAACAAATACACAACAAGCCAAACATCCATGAACCACATCTGAACAAAATTAAAACAATTGATAACAAGTACAAATCCACAACCCACTGAAGATGTACACACCTGATAACAAATATACAACAGACCAAAACAACTATGCATCACACACCTCAAATTGAAAAAATACTGATAATAAGTATAAATCCCCAACCCACTGAAGATGTACGCACCTGATAACAAATACACAACAAGCCAAACATCCATGAACCACATCTGAACAAAATTAAAACAATTGATAACAAGTACAAATCCACAACTCAAAATTAAAAAAATATCTATCACACAAAGACAACGATCATGAATCATCCGCCCCCCTCCGATTACCTCATTTCCTAGGGGAGCACTTCCGGAATTACCATATATGGGCATGGCTTTTTTTCCCCATACAAAAAGTGTCTCAGAATCGCTATAAAGAATCACCAAAAATTTCCATGGCGATGATGAACCATTTCCATACAATCCAAGCTTCAGCATATTACTCTACTTAATGACTAATAATAACAACCAAACCAAAGAATCAACAAAAATAGCCACCCATTTCAAAATACCAAACTGTTATACACACACCGGCCTCCCAACCAACTGTAAAAACAAGGTGGATCTATTTTTGCGGACGACTGTGATGATAAATCATTTCCATACAATCCAAGCTTCAGCAAAAACACATACATAATAATAATAATACATAATTCACTTACTGAGATAACAAACCCACGAACCACTAAAGATTTGCTCAACTGTTAACAACACAACAAGCCAAACAATCATGAATCACACCCGAACAAAATTGAAACAACTAATAACAACACTAAGATCCAGCAAAAAAACAAGGTGGATCTATTTTTGCGGACGACTGTGATGATGAATCATTTCCATACAACCCAAGCTTCAGCATATTACTCTACTCAATGACTAATAATAACATATTCAAACATCCACCAAACCAAAGAATCAACAAAAAAAAATACTCACCCATTTCAAAATACCAAACTGTTATACACACCGATACCCCACCCAACTTTTAAAGGTCCAGAAAAAAAACAAGGTGGATCTATTTTTGTGCGCCATGCCATTTTCCATACAAAAACTGGGGCAGAAACGCCATAACCCTACTACTAATACCCTTCAGCTTGTCTTCCAATTGTCGGGTACGATTGTTTTGGATTCTCTGTTTTATCAGTGTACCAATATTGTGAATAATGGATCGCAATAATGGCTCCCTTTGCGTAAAGCGGTGACGATATCTCATTCTGCAGAGCTTTTTACGCTCCCGGATGAGACGAAGAGTGATGTCGTCATGGGGAATCTGATAGGTCTTTTCAAGTTTATACTTCGGGACATGAGTCTCCGAAGTTTCAACTAGAATCTCGTGAAGTCGTTTTGCAACGTTGTTTATCTCAACCGTCGTTAGGTTCCTGTCAGTGGGAAGAGAGAAATGGTGGAGTTTATCGTTCAATGTAATATTGAAGTTGTCCCAATTTGTCCGCCCATAATCGGGTATGTATCTGATTTGAGCCCGGGATGCTCGATAACCGCGAATGAATGTGCTCACAGCATTGTGGTCAGATACACCCGCTGAAACTTGAGGAGGAGTGATTTGTGGAAGTAAGTCTTTGGACACAATAAATATGTCCAGAATTGAGTTACCTTGAGTACCAACCGTAGGTGCGACTATTTCGAAGTTGAGGGCATACATGTTTGCGGTGTACCATTGGTACAGTTTTGTGCCATTTGGGCAAGAGACAGAATTGTTCCAGTGGGGATGTCTGGAGTTAAAATCGCCGCCTATGATGAAGGGTGTATGCCCCGAGGTCCTTATTAGTTTGCCGATATCTTCGGGATTAATGAGGCCATTATTGATTTTATGCGAGTGGTATACGGAGTATATATTCACTCTACCATTACTAGCCAGATGCAGTTCAACTCCAGATACCTCTATGGACTCTAGGTGTGGGAAGTCAATAGCTTCATGGCGAAGTCCGCTATTAACCAGTATACAAGTTCCTCCTCCGTTGATGGTGGGACCGCCAGTGAGGGTTCGATCTCTTCGAATCATGGAGAAGTTTGGGAATACGGGACGGTGACATGGATGCAACCTAGTTTCGGTTACAAGTACCACGTCCGCCCGGTTTTCCTTTATGAAGTCAGAGACTATCATACGCTTGGAATGCGACCAACCAGTACGGTCTTCGACGCGGTATGTGAGGTTACGCCCGCGTGCTGTTCAACGGATTCTACGTGGACTGGACTGTAGGAAGGCAACCGACCCGGACGGAATACTAGCAATAGTCCTTAAGAACTGTGCTTCAGAAATATCGCCGGTTATTGGCACACTCTGTTGGCTTATCTTATTTTCGGAGGATATTTCTTACCTGCTCGAATTCACCCAATCCAACAGAGGGGAAAAAAGTGACTCCCACAAAATTAGCGGCGATAGCATTACTGTCTATCTTGTCTAATGTGATGGAAAAGACCATCAATGCCG
The DNA here is from genome assembly GCA_963931805.1 of Microdon myrmicae. NCBI lineage: Eukaryota > Metazoa > Arthropoda > Insecta > Diptera > Syrphidae > Microdon > Microdon myrmicae. Next base: position 27,771,039 of record OZ007500.1, read on the forward strand.
AGTTAATTAAGTATTTGGAGTGCAATGGACTTCTGAATGATCGTCAATACGGATTCGATGGCAGGCGGTCCACGGGAGACCTTTTGACCTTTATAACCGATACATGGACATCTGCGATTGAGAGGCATGGTGAGTTAAGGGCGGTCGTATTGGATATCCCCAAGGCTATTAACCACGTCTGTCATGGCGCATTGTTGAGCAAACTTCGTTTATATAGACTTTCCCAGCAGCCTTGCGACTGGACGAAGAGCTTCCTCGCAAATCGATCGATTCCTCGAGGTTCTATTTTGGCTCCTTGTTTTTGCGTCACATTTTTTGCAGACAACGGATAAAAAAGTGTTCAGTTTTGCGGATGATAGTACGCTTCTTTCCTCCTTTTCGAGTAATGGGCCGATTAGGGATGTAGAGATGTAGCCAGATCAGCTCTCTGAATCGGGATCTGAATAAAGCGCTTTCGGGGACACGGCGCTGACATCGTGACTGCAGTCGCTATCAGATCGAAAGCGCGTAGCGGACCTCTGTCTGTTTTACAGATATTAACACGGGTACTGTTGTTTGGAGTTTCGTGGCATTGTTCCGCCCAATTCGGTTTATATGCGCTCCACAAGACAATCCGATGGATCGCACCAATTTGTGGTTCATCTCCCGGTACGAACATTCCTCCATCAGAACCCGTTGTGCTACAGAGCGGAAAAGCTGTGAAACTCCTTCCCCGCGCGAGTGTTCCCGGAGCGTTCCAACCTGCAACTGTTCAATAGAGCTGCAAGAGTTATTTGATGGCAACTCAGGGCGCCCACTCGGCGCTATAGATTCGCCTCTACAGAGAGAAGTGTAAAAAAAATAAATAAATAAATAAATGGTTTTAATGCTTTTGACCCAGTCCCGGTTATATTTTGACAAACTATGGACTCCAATTTAGACGAAATCTTGCATGTGGGTCGAATCTGGGGAATAAAGATATGTTAAGGCGGTTGAAGGGTCAACTTGTGCCTTAGGGTTAGGGCTAAAATATTATACTGCTTCGCTTAGGGTGAAATATCATGCTTTTTAAACATTGATGAACAGCGCTTACATTCGTATTAGTGAAACCACAACCTCCGACGTGACAAAATGTCAAAATGGACTCAACGTTGGCAGTGTTTTATGAGCGGACTCGATTCCCCGGTGATGAGTTGCTTACTGTGCGATTTCTTTTTAGATTTTTCGCATGCTGTTCCCCCCGAGAATACCTCGCAACCTCCCGGTGATCCGAAAGAGCGATTAGTTTACCTCCAGCATTTTTTATCTCAGAGGGTACAATTATGCCATTTCCCCAACCTTAAACCGGAATATTAGCTACACTCCGAAAAATGATCAATATTTTTCCCGTCCACATCGCGGAGGCTTTAGCGTATCGTAGTGTTTTCTCACCAGGAGATCGTTGGGACCGACTTACAATTCCTTCTGACTTTTTTAATCGTCCCTTCAGCCAAGCTGCGAAAGATGATCAAAGATTTTTCTCCAACAAATCCCAGAGCCTGTACTATGATAGGGTGATGTTTCACAGGGTGGTTGCGCGTTTTGACACCGTGCAGTACCTACAATTGTGAAAACACTCTGTAAACCCTTTTAATCTTACTATCATTTAGTTGTAAATAGTTAATGAATATCTTATCAGACGCTGAAAACTGAACTATGTTTGAATATCCTCTCCTTCTCTCTCTCTTAAACTCCCCCCCTTTCCTTTTTCTACCTTCTCTCATCTTAACAAACATTAACAATCATTTTGATCGGTACACTATTCTACAATATCTGTTATTTAAAGGTTACTCACACCTATTTGCTGATGAATTTGAAAGATCAGTTGACACAGGACTGGACCATAACGAATATAAGAACCCAGACTCATCCCTTCCAATTAGCTGCCTAATTATAAGCAGAAAAAAATGTGCTTGTTTTTTCTTAAGAAGCTAAATAGTTATTAATGGTTCCCACCAACGCTGTGGCACTCTATCATAGATATGATATCTAAAGCGTCCATACTCTCAACAATTCACATGGATCACGTATATTGTTCATTCATAAAAATTTGTGTGGAGGAGTAGATTAGGGGAATGGCCGTGATATAAGAAAAGATAAGGAGGTAAAAAAAACAAGGCATAAGACGCACAATATACGTCGAGGTACCCATCGCACACTCACACGACTAAGAAATATCGTGTCCGAGATCCAAGAATAAGAAAAACCTCGGCGCGGGAGAATAAATTAGTAAATTAAATTAAGAATACCTCTGTCGGACGAGCCGGAGGTGTCATTGTACACAGAAGGTACCCCGGGCATGAAGATTGAAAAAAAAAATTCTTCGTAATGAATGCGATGCTTCATTTGCAACAACAGAATATGGCCCGGTCTGTGGGTGACACTCAATATGTGGTCCTTCGTTATTAGTACGCACAGAACAAACAAATAAACAATGATTATGTTCCCCATCCCGCGCCCTTACACTTGTGGGGAACCACGTGCACCCTATCCCCTCTTTGCGATCACGATTCATTATTATTATTATTTATTCTTTTTGTTGTTGGTGTCGTTGTTGCTTTTTTATTCGTTTTGTTTGTTTGACTTTGGAATTTTCTGAGGAGATACGATACGGAGCAGGAGCTATAGGTGGAAACCATAAAGAAGCGTTACACACAGAGGAAAGGTGAGAATATTAATGATCCTATAAATAAGGCATAATTTGGGCTTTAGATTCGCAGAGGTAGGCATTCGAAGAGTGAATGAGTTGTGTCTACGGAGACAGTTAATGATCAGATCTGGGCGGCGATCAAGCACCATCGATCAAGAGATGATAGATATGCCTGCGATAGCGACACATTTACTGAGCCGAATAACTTCGTCAGTACAGGTTTATATATTAACGTTGGTCTTTCGCATACAACTTGTTGAAGATCAATATGGTATTTCTCGTGAGCCTGATCTAAATTTGTTAAATCTGTAATAAGTAATATAAATAATACTTTATACAAAAATATGCGTTCTTGCACGGTAACTTGATCAAGATATCTCTTAGCATGTTGCCTACTAACCGAATGGATGGTTTTTTTTCTCCGGCACCATATGGGGCACATCTTTGAGGATCTCCCGAATCCTCGCAAGGTATTGATCAAGCTGTGTAAATATAATATTCAGATACTAACTGCTGCGAAGTTCCAACACCAAATTGATTGATGCTTCATTTAATTGACTTGCCAGCGGTCTTCTTTTGTCGCTTTATCTCTGTTATCTGGTGTTCTGATTCGACGAGTCTCCAATATCGGAAACATGAGATGAGTACGCTTTCCCTGTGGCGTACCAGAATTTCTAATCTAATCTGTTTGCTATTAAATTTTATTTAAATGTCATTATCTGACACATACTGAGTTTGGATATTAGAGTATGTTAATTTCTTGGCTACCTTACATATCGCGGAATGCAAAATGTTGCAATTAGTATTGCTCATGCAGTGGCAAACGTTGCATGGGTTGACGTGAAATTCTCAAGAGGTGATAGGTACAATCCCGACGCGGGTTACTATCTCCTACTTAATAACCCGTCTCATCCGAACCATATCTAATTAGTATATACTGCCAACACTGCACCTCGTACGACACTTTTTAATTCCATAGGACTCGAGGCTTTTGATACGAACGCAAACGCCGTTCGCAAGCACTTCCAATCAAAGAAAATTGCTATTATGATCTTAATCGAGACCCGAATCGGTTAGACTTGGATACGATGTCCACGCGAGATTCCAATTTAAAAGTGGCGTATCCGCCTTCACCCGGTCTGATATGATTTGCTTAAGGAAAGATAGTGAAGAAGAAGCAATTCGAAGCGACGCTATGATGGTTAGAATCACTAAAAGATAGAATCAAAGCCTCAATATATCAGGCCAATACCGCGTGTGCGAATTCGATCTGTATTCTTAAGTATTTTCAACTGATGTGGAATTGCTATGGTATACGGCTCTAATGCTTCGATTGTTTGATATTTCTTTCGGTGTTGTTGTTCTTCACAACTTGTTGTGTGTTTATCTGTTAGGAACGTCACAGAAGCAAAAATCGTTTTACAAGGGTCCGTCAAGTTTGTTGCCTCTTCCATTATCTAATTGACGAGCGAAAGTCTCCGATACACTGTCAACTGACTACGAATCTACCGCTCATCATCTGAAATTATTGTTCTTGGCAGCTTGGAAAACCTTATCAATTTTAACAGGATGAACGGGGCTGGCATGTAGCTGAAACCCTCCCTATCGTAATTTCATTCAACTAGTAGAAAAATCTACGGGAGGTTAAGGCAACTAAGATTGTTTCCGAATACCTTAGGTGTGGTTCAAACGACTGATAAGTCTATGTTGCCTCACCAAGTATGTTGGATAGGGTTTGCCAACTGCGAGGATTTACAAGATTTCATTGCATCCTTTCTGTGGCCGGCAGTTTTCGGAGAACGTGAATTTACTGTCTGCCCATTTCGCACCCGACTCTGCGTTTCCTGATTTTTTATTTTAACATACTGTGTTTATTTGACCAATAATCAATTTTACATTAAGTACTACAGCTAACTTATACCAGGTGAACGTTTTTTTTTTTTAAATGGCAAAGTAATTTTAAATGGGAAAGTAAAAAACCTTTTTTTTCAAAGTTTTTGCCATTGCTTTCTACACATTTCGACCACCTTTCTGGCAATTTGTGGATACCACGCCAATAAAACCGGTCGTCTTTTGAGACAAACCATCCGGGGACCCAATTTTCGACTTCTTCGTAGGAATTGAAATGCTGCTCAGCCAATGCGTGTCCCATCGATGAAAACAAATGGTAGTCGGAAAGAGCCAAGTCTGGTGAATACGACGGGTGGGGTAACACTTCCCAGCCGAGAGCATTGTTTTTTCTTTCACGGTTTCTGCTGTATGACTCGGAGCATTATCATGCAACAAAATACCTTTCCGTGCCTTGTGGCCCATTCTGGTCGTTTTTCTATCAATACATGGTTCAAATTGATCATTTGTTGTCGGTAGCGTTGCGCATCAGCAGTTTCGCCAGGTTTTAGAAGTTCATGATACACCACCCCGTTCTGGTCCTTCCAAACACAGAGCATTGTCTTTTTTTCCGAACCGATCGGGCTTTGCAGTCGATGTTGACGCTTCCTGGATGCACCCATGATTTTTTGCGTTTAGGCTTTTTATAATAAATACATTTTTCATCACCAGTCACAGTTCGATGCAATACAGATTTCCTTTCGTGTCGTAGAAGCAACGTTTCATATGTGGTGTTTCGCTTTTCCATCTGCCTGTCATTCAATTCATGTGGCATCCAGTTTCCACACTGTTGGTACTTTCCCATAGCTTTTAAACGGTCAGAAATTGTTTGTTGTGCAACATTTAACATTTGTGCCTTTTGTTTTTGACTTAAAGTCTCATCTTGATCCAATATTGCTTGCAATTCGGCGTCTTCAAACTCTTTTGGTGGTCTTCCACGTTCTTCATTTCGCACATCAAAATCATTATCTCTGAACCGCTGAAGCCATCTTTTGCATGTTGCTTCCGATAGAGCATGATCACCATAAGCCTCGACAAGCATTCGATGGGACTCTGCAGCACTTTTCTTCAAATGAAAACATCATTTTCTGGTACAAAATTCGACATTTTTAACAGGAATGACTTGATGCATACTAAATATGTTTGACAGATGTCATAGCAACCAAATAAAAAATATATAAGGGCTCGTTCACAACAAACGTTCCCTATCGATACATTTGTATCTTGACGCCCACTTCACACCGGTACACCTGGTAATTCTAGTGATACAATTGTTTACATGTACACATTTTTCAGACATAACTGAATGTGTGAATAACTATTTGAGTATTATAGGTTTTAATATTGACAGTTTTCCTGGAAAAGGTCAGAAAACCAGGATTCGTGTTCCCCGATATCACATTAGTTGCTTCATCAGAGAAGTGTGAATTTCCAGTATACTTTTGAATATATGTTATTTTTTTATTTTTTAAATTACGTTTTATATTCTTAGTTTCTAATTTATATGATAGACAAAAAATGCTTAAATTCTAACTCAATTATCTTATATTATAACTTACTGGTCCTTCGCAGACGCCCTAAGCTAAACATAATAAGACTATTGTGCAATTTCCCTTTCGGCGACAGGACTTTATTTGTGGCTTTAGTTTGTGGCTTTAGTTGTGATTACTTTGTTTTTATTTATTTTCTTTACTTAAAAGAACTTAACCTAAATCTTATACTACCCTATTTCTAGAAAAGTTAAGTCTGTGTCAACTGGCTGATAATGCAGTGATTCTACTGACATTGGGAATCAGGTCGTTAATTGCCATTCAACCACCAGAACTGTTGGCGCTGTCCAACATTATCGTACCGGTCCCTGTGGGAGATAGACCTACTGAAGTGCAAGAGCTCTTCTTCGGTGCGCGTAACTTCCCGGTCGTAGCACAATCTCCCGTCTACGGATGATCTAGTTACATGATAGATCAGCGGAATTCCGGATCCATAAGCCCATTCATGTCAAAACCAAGGAACGCCTCTGGTGGAACAAAACCGTTGCGACGCACGCTCTCATAGTACAGAGTGTTTGGATAGTAAGCCCCGAAAATTAGGTCATTGGACGAGCGTATTGCTCTCGCAATATGTCCTCTGATTAATTTGATCATACAATTATCCACCCTATTCATGTACGTTCCATTGTATAAAGTCTCATTTGAATAATACTTTTTATAGTCCAATTTCGGTGTTCGATATAATCTGAGACAACTTCTGAGACACTTCCTTTCGAACACCCGAATCTTTTCCATCAAATTTGGACCTATGTTAAACCATACTGGACAACCATATATGAGCGTTGGCCTGATAAGCGTCATGTAGCATATGACTTTTACCCTACTGTCAAGTTGGCTACTGTGAAATAGCCTCCTTGTCACAGCAAAAGTTTTCCTAGTTTTGGCCAAAGCAGCCTCTACATGTCTGTTGAAATATAGATATTGATCTAGCCAGATGCCCAGGTATTTAACTAAACTCTTGGTTTCCAGTTTATCTCCATGCGGTCCCACGATAACTAACTTTCGCCAGTTTTTTCTTGTGTCGTTCGTGGATTTATATAATGGGATTCTAAATAGGATGCTTTCGCATTTCTAAGATTTGATCTTTTCCAGTCGTCGCAATAGCGCTGCATGTTGTTGAAGCCTGGCTGTAGTAAACTATTTATTATCTCAACTTTCGGAGCTGTTCTGTAAATTATGAGATCGTCTGCGTACCCAATACCATGCGGAAGTGCATCTAATAAGTCGCTAATGTAAATGTTAAAAAGAATCGGAGAAAGTACCGCGCCCTGTTGCAAGCCATTCTTGATATTATACCATTTATTAGAGGTCACATTATCACTTTTGACCACGAACCTCCTGTCCTTTAACATATCGTAAAGTACATATAATAAAGGCTTATGTATGCCATGTCTGACCAGTTTGTAATATAACCCTTCGATCCAGACAGTATCAAAGGCTTTTTCCAAGTCGATCAAACAGGCACCTGTGCATTGGTTCCTACATTTATTCCATTGTATGCCAGAGACCAGTTTAGTTGCGGCATGTGCGGTTTCATGACCAAGCTGGTTATTTGGAATAATGTAGTTGTCGTCTACCCATTTTAGCAGAGCTTTGTTAATAGTTTTTTCAAATACTTTACTGATGCTTGGGAGTATGGTTATCGAACGCATGTTCATTGGGTTTGTACAGTCTTTGCCCTTTTTTGGGATGGGCTGAATGATAGCCGTTTTCCAACGCGCGGCATAATATGCATTATTCAACGCGTTGTTAAACAGGACCGTGTATATATCTATTGCCATTGGGGGCAGGTTCTTGAGTACGATGTTAGGTACTCCATCTATTCCAACTGACTTTTTGCTTCTCAATGAGTCGAAGATACCCTGGATTCCTTCCCTCGTAATTAAAAGGGTATTAGCCCCACCATTGGCATTAATGTCAATTGACAGATTATCGTCACTGAATTCGGTAAAACCATGATTCTCCGATTGCCAAAGTGAAATTTCATTTCGGAGGTGCAGGTGATCCGGTAGAACTCTGTCCTCCAAGTCGTAATTTCGGCGAATGCTTTCATTCACTTTGTACATTTACTGAAAGACAACTCCCACGGCGTTCACCTTTACCAAAGGATCTTCGATCACGAAGAACTCACTAACATCTTTTGGGGATCACTTTTATTAGGATTAGTCCCTTGTGTTGATTGGATCTTGACTTCAGGAGTAATGATGGACCTAGATTTCATTCACTGTCACAGGTCTTCGTAAAATTCCACCAGAACTGCACTCAAAAATATTCAAACACTTTTTGATATGTTTACGCGATTCCTTTCTTAATAGACCAGAGTATAAACGGCTGCGTATCGTGTGGAATATTACGATGGTGGACTGAAAAGTAATGCACACATGCTTGTGGAGCGTGATCGAAAACAAAATTGCAAGATCAGGCAAGAATTATTTTGATGTACAATTCTTAAGCTTCAAAATTACACATTTATTTTTCAACCATAGTCACCGTTAAGGCGAATACATTTATCCCAACGTGCAACTTGTTTTTTTATTCCATCCCTGAAAAATCCCTTACACTTTTTTCAAGACTCATCCCCTGTCACAATTTTCGGAAGGAATTCGTCTCCTTCATCACAATGGCGCTGCGAAGGTTGCTCGCAGCATTCCAAACGACGTCGTCTGTACTCGTCTGTGAGACGACGGGGAACCCATCGTGCACAGATTTTGCGGTATTCCAATTCTTCAATAATAAGGCCGACACCTTCCTTGGACATTTGCGATACGGTCGTGAGTGATTCGCCGGTCATTTGGAATAAAATCGTTGACTAGTTTGTGATGTTATCGTCCATGACAGTAATCGGACATCCGCTGCGTGTTGCATGAACAATTATGTCTTATTCAGGCTCGCAACCACGAAATTTTATTGTCCATCGATTTACAGTAGACCTATCAAGAGCTTCGTCATCATAAACAGCCTTTAAACGATGATGAATTTCAGTAAAAGTTATTTTTTCAGCAGTTAGAAATTCGATAACAGCACGCCATTTAAGTTATGTTGACATCGCACTAGAACACGCCGCTATACGTCCCGCTCTCGAAAGACACTGGAAGAACGCTCGAACTCATCTTGCGCATGCTTATTAAGACAGAATGTCACTTCTATTTCACGTCAGGCTCACTTCTGAAGACCATTTCATTCGCGTTCTGCAAGCACGTGTGCGTTACTTTTCAGCCCACCTCGTAAGATGTACATACTAAAAAATGGTAGTAGTAGTACTGTAGTCGTCAACTGAACCCACACACCATATGTCAACTGCCTTACCAGTTGCACCACTGCGTTGGATCAAAAGCTCTACGGTAATATAACATATTTCAAAAGGATTCCCGGCAAATGCCCTAATATCAACTAACTCACTCTCCAGTATACATTCAGAGGAACAGACGCTGTTCAACCCTTTCGTGGACGAAGTAAAACGCCTTCTCTATAAGTAAAAGTCTTCACCCACTCATATAGCAAAAGTGAATTACACATCCGCTCCGCCTATACTCAGCCTCATTTTACTCGTCTTTATTATTTCCTTGAAACAGTTAAACGTGTCCACCAGATGAAATCCCTTCCTCCCACACCACGGCGACCTGTTGGTTTAAAATCCCCATAAACAATTGAGATCATCCCTTTACAAGGAACATTGAAATTCTTAATTAGAACAACGCTTATCCAAAAAGGTCTTCCACGCTTTTCACACCGGAAATATTCAACCCTTGTCAGGTTTCAATGAATGGAGCTCCAGCCCACCGAATGTATTCAAAGGACAATGAAAGGGTGGTAGGTAAATCGTAAACGAGTTTAATTATCCTGATTTGTTATTTGATTTGGGGACACTTCTCAACTTATGTTTCTGGATTGCCCACTCTAGGATAACAGTGCCCGGCACGTTTTGCCTGGATCATGTGCAAATCACGTGCCAAGGAACAGATTCGGTAATGGTGGTCGCCTTCAGTTTACTCCTGGACTGTGGCTTGATGGTTCGGATGGAAGAATAAATTACAAGAATGAGTCGACAGGAATCGTCTTTTGTACAACACACGCCTGATTAAATAGATTTTTACGTAACAAATGACATCCGGATATTGTACGAGATTCGCTCATAGTTGACTTAATTGTTCAGGACATTTTTGCCGGAGGGGTGGCTCGAGAAGCACGCCTCTTTTGTAGCATGATGACAGCAATGATGATGCTGTTGATTTTCAGTTCTTGATAACGAACAATATGAACGGGGATCCGAATGCGAATTACGAATCCTACATTCATTTGTGATTTTGATTAACTTTTATGGAAGCCTTTGAACGGGTGCTCCTTAATGACATTGTTCAGGAAAAAGGATGTCATAAGTACATGGTAATCTAAGAAGGAGATGGTGATCTGAATGAAATCGCTTTCTAACTAATTTCAGTCCACGACTGATATCTAGAAGGGTGGACATTTCATGCAATTCGTATCCACTGCCCATTTTGTACAATATGTATCAGTAACTTAAAGTGCCTGATTTGGATACACTTCCGGAAATAAAAGCTGTCGTCATGTTTCATGAATATTTCGTGTGCTTACAAGGTAACAATACATCATACCCTCTTTTGGAAATACAAGCCGGGGTTACATAGGTTTTGTACCTGCTCTATGGCGCACTTGAAAAAAACGCATTGTCTTGGTCCGCACATACAACACACAAACCGCAGTTCGGCCAATTACTAAACGATAGGTTGGGTACTAACACCCAGCCACCCGGTGAAATATCATCCTATTGAACTGTAGGCTCCGCGAAATGGTTAGGAGAAATCATTGACCATCATTTATGGCTGACTGGATGGACCCGGTAGAGAAAAGTGGAAATGCAGGGCTACAGGTTCGCCTTCCCTAAGAAAAGTTAAATAAAAAATAAGACAAATAATTTGGTGTCTTTATTAAACAAAAATTAACTAATATGGATAAATTCACTTTAAGTGAATTCAATTATTGCAGCAGGACAGCTCTAATGGGTAAGTATTCGGTGCTGGCAATTTTTCCGAAAGACTGCAGCATATCCGGACATGAATAATGTCCGAAGTTTGAATAAACGTCATTTCAAAAAAATTGCGTTTAAAATGTTTGTGCGTTTTATGTATTGAATTAAATAACTACGGAGTGCAGAAAATACAAAGGTACTACTACTATTTCTTTTCTTTTGGTGTTTGTTATAATTTCTCAAAAAAAATGTTGGAGACGAGATCTGAACATATAAATTATTGAAGAAGAAATAATTGAAAAAAATTGATTTTTTGTATAAAATATATTGATTCAATTGCCCTTCGTGGGCTTCAGATTTGAAAATATTTTAGTGCTTGTAATATCTTACGGTCTTTTCTTAATTTAATTAATGCGAAATTAAATTATAGCTCAAAAATTACGCATCCCAATTGATTAAAACTCTTTTCCACTAACGAATTTTTTCACGAGAAACGCCAGCACGTAAAGGGGTTTGAAATACCCCTTAGATCTCAGCAAACAGAAAAGGAGGTATCGATGTACAGTCTTGAATGCCTACAGATTTGTAACGCGGTAAAAACATATGATGAGTCATAGCCACATTCCTGTAGTTCGGCTAAATAATAATTACTAGTATCTATCCATACAACTGAAGTTAATTTTGAACGTAAAGTGATGCGCACTGTCGGAATGACAAGTATCGCCGAAAAATATTTGGGGCGGTAAAATGCTTTCATCAAGTTCGATTGAGAAACGATCATGATAATACCCCAAAAAAAGAGCTAGACGGAATAAATTGCTTATGTCTGGGTCCCCAATGAATTTTACTGTTTTTAATCATATTGAACACGCGTAGCACTGGTTTAAGACGTGTCTGACCAAATGTGGTAACTGAAATCTAGTTTATAAATATATGCATTTTAAATTATATCCAAGTTGGATGGGCTGCTTCTGTTAAAAAATTTCGTTTGTTTGGCTGCATTTTTCTGAGTTTTATGGCAACTCTACGATTCCCCACATAAGTTAAATATATCAACAGATCTTTCGCCCAGCGAAAGGAGACGTACCCTACACATACTCCACGCTACGCGGCAACCTCGTGACATATCACCCATATGCTCCCCGCCTACACTTCTAACTTGTGACACACGACTGTAAAACCAATGCGGTCCGGCGACCCAAATTCTGGGTAAACATAATTGACCAAGCGCAAATGATGGCAAACTTCAAAATCTCAAACGACGAAGCGCGTTCAAGGATGCATCAAACATAAACAGATTTTACGATCCTTTTTGCACCACCATCGACTGGGTTTTCCTTCGCGGAAATTTTGCCAATAGAAGAAACATTAAAAAACCATCAAGGATGAGATAATGCTGCTTTTATATTATGACACGTAACCCACGATAGATCTTTCTATTAAAAGATAAACAAACCGACACTGAGTCCATAGATAACAATCCCAGACAGAAGAGGTTATCATGGAGTTCAAATCACAAAGCGGAAAATTGTTCAACCAAACATGACTCTCGGCGCATTTTTGATCACACAGACGGCGATTATTATACCATATATAAGTATGTGATACATCCACTCCCTATCAGTGTGTCTGAAATTAAATGCAACAACAAGAGAAGAAAATATTTTTCTCGAACATATCAGTCGAAAGTAAGCAATTAAGAAAGTCGATGTGATCAGAAGTCTCTTGTGGATTAATCGCGAACTCTGAGAATAAACAGAGCAATCGTTTAGGTCGTTGTTATTTATTGTTTTGTGCAGGTTAAGAAGCTTTAATAAAACTAAAGAACAATCAATAAATTAAATTATTTCAAAGAAAACAATAAGTGATCGCCATTTACGTGTTGGTTGAAAAACCCGTAAGAAACAGCCAACTCTCCAAAATAAGCGTCGTCCCGATTAAGAGTCGAATTAATTAAGCGACACAAATTGATAAATCGTGGCGTCGATGATACGAGTGCCTTTCGTTGACAGCCTGTCCACACTGGGGTTTCTCCTTGTCTGCAAAATGCAGCATTAGACTTCTAGAATTCTAGAAAAAACGCCAACAAAAAATATTAAATCACTTTAATGAAAATCGACAAAGTAAAAAAACATACAAAAAACCTGATGACTCCATATTTCGCAGATCAAACCTATAAAACAAAAACTCGCAATCATTCATTCATTCATTAATATAACCAAAAGGTTTCAAAACTTCCAATTGGGGGGTTTTTTGATGACTTCGCATATTCATAATGGGATAAAATTGTCGCATTCATTCCTTCATTCATTAATATAAACAAAAGATTTCAACTTTACAATTTGCAGGAACATTTTTGATGATCATGTAGTTAGATATAAAAAATTCATACACATACAGTTAATATAATCAAAAAAAAAATTTCAATACCCGAACTGCTGCACCGCTAAAATTATGCTGCTCTAAAATAAAATAAAACACAATTAATATATAAGTATAATAATTTTTGCTTTTCGAATATGTACGTGCCTAAAGTTATACTGCTAAATTCACATACAATTCTACCAGTCGCATTCGTTCATTAATACAATGAAAAATTGAGTTATTTTGATGATGTTACAGTTACACAATATGATGAAATTCTCACATTCACTCATTCATTCATTAATACAATTAAAAATTGAGTTATTTTGATGACGTTACACAACATGATTGAATTCTCGCATTCAGCCTATTAGTATACTCAAGAGAGCTTTCAAGATAGCATCACTCAGCGATGACGTCACAAGTGACCCAGAAACCCGCCAAAAGTGTCCCAGAAGACCCCATAATACACTACTGCCAATCTTCCGGCATCTCCTCTTACTCCCATACGTGCACCACGATCTCATGAATTGCGTGATGTGACGCCGTCCCTCCTTGTTTGATGAGCTCAGCTGGTACGCCATCAGTTCCGGGGGCTTTGTTTGATTTGAGCTGTCTTATAGCTTTTAATGTTTCCTCAATGATTGGTGATGGCAGCATTTGGTCTGACTCTTGCATTGGTGGAGCCTCCAATTCTTCTGTAAGCTGACCATTTAGCAATTCATTGAAGTGCACTTCCCATCGCTCCCTCTTTATCCTTGCAGTAAGGGCAGCATGGTGTATAGCACGTCATACTGTGGATTATTTGGTAGAACTTCCGCAACTGGTGCGGACCTCGCTCTCTACTTTTCTCTATTTCACAGACAAGGTTTTGTCCCAGGCACTTTTCTTTTGTCTGTGAAGCCTTTTTTCAGATCTTCTCAGCTCTTTGTATTTCTCCTCGTGTACCCATGTCCTATGAGACTGCTGCATTGCCCGGTATGCAGCATTCTTACGTTCAGTGGGTAGTTTGCACTCATCATCAAACCAGTCGTTCCGATTTCTACGACCACTGTCTAAGATGGAGTTGGCAGTACTAATGACAGTATTTTTAAGGCGTGTCCATTTCTCTTCTACACCCGGCATTCTGGCCCCAGGACTTACTCTCCCTCCGTCGAGCTCTTCGAGGGCGAGTCCTAGCGCATGACCAACGGTGTGACTGGTATTCTCATTGCGTAAGGCAGCCGTGTTGATTCGAACCTGATCCGCGGATGCAATACGTCTTCCTAAGGTAATCCGCGAACGGAAAACTGTACCAAGGGGGCCGAGGGCCCGTTCGTCGTTCTCGTGGTATTCTTCCTTTTCGTCGACAGGGGACTTCTCTGTAGGCCCGTGAACGTTTATGGGGCTTATGTTCTTAAACTTGCCTCGCACGCGAAGAGTGCATAGCCTTTCATTTATTGCATTAAAGACGACGATGGCAGGCTTCAGTTTTTGGCTAACTAGAAAGCCTGCCCCGAGCACATGGTGTTTTGCGTGACAGCTGTAATAATTATCATACCCGTTTCTTTGAATAACACCACTCCCCGTCCATTTTATTTCTTGTGATACTGTTATGTCAGCCTTATATTCGGACAGAGCATCGGCTAGTTGCTGTGCAGTTCGAGCTCTGTATAGTGACTGAATGCTCCATCAGAAAATTCTTAAATCGTTTAGCCATTTTCGTTTCCGTAGTCGTCGTCGTGTATCCGGTCCATATCCGAGGCTTGTTAAATTTGCCATAATAATTCATTTTTACGGGCATGGTTATTAGCCCTGCGCCAACCTTTCTCAAGATTTACAAGGCGTATCATCATCATCATCATCATCGGCACTACAACCGGGATCCGGTCTTGGCCTTATTTAACAAGTCTGAGGCTTGCTAAATTTTCCATAATAATTTGTTTTCCTGGGCAAGGTTATCAGCCTTGCGCCAATTACAAGGCGTATATTCGCCCCAAAGACTAGTTCAACTCCCATATTTGGTCAGGCGCATCCAAAACTGCGCTACACGTTTTTGATAGGATGAAAAAAACGAGCTGTGAAACTTATTGGGGACCCAGCCGTAAGTCGATCAATTCCGTGTTGGAGCATAGGCCATATACCTCCTTTCCTTATCCATCTCCCCTCCATCCGCTCGCACTGTGTTCTGATATTTAAGGGTACTTTATAATTCCCTTGTGTGCGCGCGTTGGTGTAAAAACAATAAACAAGGGACGATGATTTTCGGATCAACTATCCTTGACCTTCTGGCGCAAGACTAATGACCTAGCCCGGAAAAAACAAATCATTATGGAAAATTTAACAAACCTCAGGACTTGCTAAATAGAGCCAAGACGGGATCCTTGACGTTCAAAAATCAGGTCTTGAGTTATTCTATTATATAGGGCTTCCTGACTGCGGGCTTTAGTTGCCGGTATTGCAAAACCTTCGAAGCGTTTTCTAACTAACTGTGATTTGCGACGACGTCGAGCACATTCTATGTTGGGTACCCGAAGAACCAAGTGGGTGGTACTGATCGCCGAGCGCGAACTCTTACGAAAATCGCAGTGCTTTTGGCTATATTTCGTACTTGATATCAATTTTGTGATTGTTCCAAATTATCATGGTTTAGTATATGGATCAAATTATTTATAGTGATATAAAGGGCGCCTGGTGGCAGTTTTATGTTTTTAAAATCGAATAAAAAATGAACTACTTGAATTACCTTTTTATTAACAATACTTTTAAATAGAATAATGTTGCGGCTTTCACCTTTTAAGAAAAAAAAAATCATTTAAATGTCTTCCATCACGTTGCACGCACTGCTCGAAATGGAGCTTCGTTTTGCTCTAGACGCTGCAGTAAGATCGATTGAATTTTACTAATTTCTACAATGTAAGAATCGCCGCCTTTCGAGAGAGAATGGCTCCCGACCGTCGCGAAGGAAAAATCAGTATCAGTACCTGGCTGACTTTCAAACAGACAACTTGTCTCACAGTTTTGCTCGTGCTATTTATCTTAATCAACCGTTATTTTCACAATAATTATCACAATTTAATTACCATTATCTTGTTTTCTTTGCCTCGTTTTCCGCATACAAAAGTTTGAACAAGTGTTAAAACCGTTAAGTTATGGCCCCTGGGCCACGTGTGTTAAACAAAATTAAGCGCAAACGGTTGCGTTACGACCCCGTTATTGGACGCCAAACTCCTCCCGATAAACTTTCAAAAGTGAACAATAAAGTGCTAGAAAAATCTAAAATGTGTTCAAACACTAACTTTTTTCAACCACTTCAAAGGCTGATGGAAGACTCTCCTGAAATGGATCCGACCAATGACGAACAGTGCGCAGAACTTCCTAAAGAAACCGTTCCGCCAATTGTGGTGTTAAAAACAACTAGTGCCAAAGTGCGTGATATTTTGAGCAACATTAAGATAGACAAATACCTAATTAAAAACATATCGCTTGGACAAAAAAAATGTGCCTCAACAATGGACATATATAACAAAATCAGAACCGAACTCTTACGGTTAAAATGTGAGTTTTTTACCCACTCGCGTAGGGAAAATCGTCCATTAAAGGTAGTGTTATCAGGATTAGACTTGATTAGCAACGATATTGTGAAAAATGAACTAATTGCACTCGGGATTAAGTGCCTAGATGTTAAAACCATCACATTAAACTCGTCAACAAAAGCCCTGTACAAACACTACTTTTACATCGTCTACATTCAACGCGGTACTGTTAAATTAAACGAACTAAAACGGAACTACTCTATCTTGTTCAAAACCATCGTTCGCTGGGACTTTAAAAAACATCATCCAGGTAAGGTCACAGAATGTCACAATTGCCAGCTTTACGGTTACGGCTCGATGCATTGTCATATAAATAGCTTCTGTGCAATCTGTTCGGGAAACCATAAAACATCCGACTGCAAAACGAATGAGGTCATCAAGTGTGCAAATTGTAGTGGGCCACATAAATCCACCGATCCAGAATGCATAACCCGAAAGCAGTACATAGACATTCGCCGCAAATTATCCCCACGTGGACGTGGTACAGGAAATACAACGTCCCTACAGCCTCCGAGTGACAAACAGCAGCCACTGCCCGACCGATTATCCATTGATAATTTTCCTCCACTACCCCGATCTGTGCGTCAACCTTCACCTCCTTCATCCACCTGGGTTCCTGGCCTCCATCAAACCCAGCAACCTTCCAACAGTGATACGACACACACGAAGAAAAATCCGTCTGAAACTATAACTAATGATAACTTGTTCTCATTTAGCGAGATAAATTCTCTTCTTAATGAAGTTGTAACCAAGCTTGGTGCTTGTCAAACTAAAGCTGACCAATTTAACGTCATTACTTCATTAGCTATTAAGTACCTATACTCGGAAAAAACATGTTAAGAAACTCTCTTAACATCATAACTTGGAATGCGAGAAGCATCAAAAACAAAAAGCATGCATTTTTTAGTTTCTTGATAAATTTTAATATTGACATTGCACTTGTTTCAGAAACCTGGCTCAAACAAGACATTTCTTTCTCACATCAAAATTACATATGTTATCGCCTAGGCAGGGTACATGCTAGTGGTGGAGGTGTCGCCATTGTTGTGAAAAAATGTATAGAACATTCCTTGCGTCCTTCATTGCACCTTAAGTTAATTGAGGAAATTAGTATAGATGTAACATTAAGTGATAACTCCAAGGTGAGTCTTTTTTCGGTCTATTTCCCTGGTGGAAATAGAAACATTGAGAAATCTACTTACTTTAAGCGGGATCTGCAAAAATTGTATAGAGTCAACACTCGATCGTGGTGATCGTGGAATTGTCTTAGGGCAAACTGCTGGGGTGACATTTTACTAGATGTTACTGAATCCAGCCCAAGTTTTTCCATATTTTATCCACTTCTCCCCACCTATATCCCAGCGAGTGCTAACAAGAACCCCTCAACTCTTGATCTATATATCACTAATATTCCAAATTACTGCACAGTACCATTAACTCTAAATGCATTAAGTTCGGACCACCTTCCGATCAGCCTCACAGTAAATCATAGAGTAGCTGTAAATCGTACCAGTTTATACCACAACTATTCCGCCGCCAACTGGAATTGTTATAAATCATATATAAACACGAACTTGGTTCTAGGTGATACCAGCCTAAATTCTATAACCTGCAGCGAGCACATTGATATCCTATGTAACAATTTTGTTTCTGTTATCAATAGAGCGGCCGATCTTACGATACCTAAATGTTCCACTGCTCCAGTTGATAAGGCGCCGCTTCCTGAAAATATCTTACCTCTGATTGGGCTACGAAACTCTGAAAGAAGAAAATGGCTTCACTATAGATACGATTGCTTTCAAGTTAATGTTAAAGTCTTAAATAATATCATTACAAAAGAAATCTCAACATATAGGAACAAGTGTTGGAATAAACCCCTTTCCTCTCTTAACAAAGCAAGCAAACCGTCCTCCGTTTAAAGTTCACGACAAGTTGTTTATTTCTTCAGTGGAGAAATCGAACCTACTTGCTAACATGTTTAGTAAGAACCACTCCATATCTATGCATCTAAGTGACGCGTATACTGAAGCTGAAGTTGCTAACACTATCCATGTACTTTCTCAAACACCAGCTGAAAGTACTTACGCAACTAATATCAGCAAAGTTAAAGAATTGATAACAAAATCGAAATCAAAAAAGGCTGCTAGTCTTGATAATATTAACAACAAATTAATCAAAGCACTTCCACCTGCTGCAAGTAACTATTTAACGTTCATTTTCAACGCTTGTCTTAAGAATTGTTATTTTCCGGACTGTTGGAAAACAGCAAAAGTAATACCTATCCCGAAACCCGGCAAACCGAAGAACAGCCCCGAAAGCTACAGACCGATTAGTCTACTTAGCTGTCTAAGTAAGCTCTTAGAAAAAATCATTAAGGAAAGGATTGATCGTTTTGTGGAAGACAATAACATCTTACCAAACTTCCAGTTCGGTTTCCGTAGTGGTCACAGCACAATCCACCAAGTTTTGCGCATTAAAAACCACATAGCTGGTAAATTCATCGACAAGGAGTCAGCGGGACTGGTTCTACTAGACATCGAAAAAGCCTTTGATACGGTATGGCACGATGCCCTGATTTATAAGCTACTAAAACTTACGCTGCCAATACCGCTTATCAAAATTATCCAGAGCTTTCTTCGTTCGAGAAAATACGTTGTGAGTATAGGAACCGACATATCCTCTACTAACCAAATCCACTATGGTGTACCGCAAGGCTCGGTCCTTGGTCCCATATTATTCACATTGTTTGTCGCAGATTTACCATTTCTAGGTGAAAACATTCAGGTAGCTATGTTTGCCGATGATACGGCCATTTTCTCTTCGGGTGCCTTATTCACTAATGTCTACAACTCTTTGCAAACAGCTCTTGACAAACTAAATGGAAAATAAAAATAAATGGTAATAAAACACAAGCTGTCTGGTTTTCGAGATGTAGGAAACACTGCTACCTACCAAATGGCACAAAACTCAGTATGTGCGCAGTTGATATTGATTGGTCCGAAGACTGTAGATATCTAGGTATTATTCTAGATAAAAAACCTATCTTTCAAAAACACATCACTACCACAATTGACAAAATAAACAAAGTCGTAAGAGTTATGTATCCATTAGTGTGTAGAAAGTCAAAGCTTAGCATCGAAAATAAAATTATAATATTTAAAACCATTTTTCAAGCTATACTCCTGTATGGGTCCCCTGTATGGTGTAATTGTGCTCGCACACACAAAATAAAATTGCAAAGGTGTCAAAATAAAATATTGAAAATGTTGCTGAATTTGCCAAGGCATTATTCGACACATGAACTACATGAAAACGCTAACGTTAAACCGGTAGAGTTCCTTATTGATGCGTTATCCTAAATCACTACATATGTACTCTGTCTATGAAAATTATATCGAGGTCATTACTATATAAAATAACCGAAAGCCAGTGCAATATTAGTCTTAAGATTCAAATAAGGGTTTTTTATTGTAGTTTTCCATTAATTTATGTTAAATAAAACATTTCCGCAAGGAAAGCGTGCATGCGACTCAAACGCTAAACGCATGACACTCATCTAGTACAATCACCAGATGTGCATCTGTCATTAAAAATGACGGGTAATCGGGCACGAAAGAAAACGCGTGACTCAACTTCCTTCTTCTGCATCCGGACGTCGACCGACACGGACGTGTCGCTTTGCATCACCGCGGACGACAGCTACCAGGACTTCGAGCACCCCCGAGGACGACCGTCAGGTATATTTTGCGTACAGATTGACTTGCAGTTTAACCTACGTTATCTTAGCTCTAGATCTTATGAGACCTAGTTTTGGTTAGTTTTAAGTCCTGAATTGTGTAATAGCTCTTAAGTTAATAGTGTCGTGTCTTTTTGTGTTAGTCTAAGTAACTAATTGTAAAGCAACTACTGTTTGTCCAATAAATTAGAGTCTCGTAGCACTAGACCTGGTGTAAAGTGTCCGAAGATTTTTCCGAGGAGGCGTTCTGATCGTCCCTAAGTTCTTTGGAAAGTTCCTCTGGAGTCTCTGTCGACGGCGGCGGATACGCTTCCCCCTGCGACGTGGTATAGCATCGCGGGAACCTCCTCAGACATATACCTTTATTTCAAACAATTTATTATTTGTTATTCATTAAAATTGTGCTATTGTCATTATATAGATTTAAGATTATAGTTGTAAAGGAATTGCTATCCTAAATCTCTTAAGTCATCATCATCCGCACTACAACCGGGAACCGGTCTTGGCCTTATTTAGCAAGTCCTATTGTTAAATTTTCCATAATGATTTGTTTTTCCGGGCAAGGTTAATCTCTTAAGTACTAGTTGTAAAATATACCATAATTGTAATTATCTACCAAATAAAAATCAGTATGGTCCGGGAGTCGAATCCTACCACTCCCTGCACGGACTCCTTACTTTTGGATATAATCGTATTTAAAATCATGAATCTGTTTGGCCGCATATTTACGGCTTTAAATATTATTTGATTATTTGAAATTCTCACCGGAAATGTCAAATTGTATTTTGTTTAAATACGAGGGTTGCCTCTTATGTTTCGGGATTTGGCAACCCTAGTGTTGCAATCCGGCAATTGACAGCTCTGTCGTAAAGTTGGACATTTTTGAGGTTATACCCACTCAGAACGTTTTGGCATACGAGCGCTATTTGTGTTGTTTACAGTAACTTAAAAGATTCATCTCGGCCCAAAAATGGAATTAAATCGTCAACATTTTCGTGCGATTATTTTTTACAACTTTCGGCGTGGATTAACTCAGCAACAGTGCATGGATGAACTTAATTCAATTTTTGGCGATGAAGCTCCATCAAGGACCAGTGTTTATCGATGGTATGGTGAATTCAATCGTGGTCGTAGTTCACTCCAAGATGATTTTCGTGAAGGTCGTCCAAAATCAGTTGTTGTTCCGAATACCATTGATGCTGTGCGCGAACTGATATTGGAAGATCGTCATGTGACCTATCGTGAGATTGAGACAACCTTAGGCGTTAGTGGGCCCAGCATACATTCAATATTGCATAAACATTTGACTGTCAAACAATTTTTTTCGCGTTGGATCCCACACAATTTGTCAATCGCCCAAAAAAAGGCTCGTGTCAATTGGTCGAAAGAAATGCTCAAAAAATACGGTCGCGGTGCTTCAAAACACGTCTATGACATCGTGACAGGTGGTGAATCGTGGATTTACGCGTATGAGCCCGAAAGTAAACAGCAGTCGACTGTCTGGGTGTTTCAAGATGAGCCAAATCCAACAAAAGTTGTTCGCGCACGAAGCACTTCCAAGCAAATGGTCGCCTGTTTTTTCGGAAAAACTGGACATGTCGCAACCGTACCACTAGAACAACGCAGAACAGTCAATTCTGAGTGGTACACAACCATTTGTTTGACAGTTGTCTTGTGGGGGCTTCGTTGGGAGTCGGCAAGGACTCGGATTCATCGGTATTCCCACCTACTTGTTCCACCTAGAGCGAAAGGCACCAAGTTCACCGACAGGCTTTAGAAAAGTAACAAAAGTCAGGCACTGGGATGTTGTTCGAATTAATGTTCATTTATTTGTCATGTATAACTTAACGGTAACTTATATCGTGTATCAACTTTACAAAAACTTTACAAAGTGTGTGAACCCGTCGCACTCGGAACAAATTCTGATTCAATCAAGTCCGTGAATTTTACGTGGTTGCTACTTCAAGCTCACAGTGTCACAATCTCACATCATGGGGAGCGCAGTTAGTCGAACACCTAGCCGTTTAAACGTCGCGCACACGCGTCACGCGTAGGGATTCTGAACCGGGGGACGTGGGGACGGCACGGCCGTTTGAATTAATACCGCCGGTGAGTAGTGTAAAGGCTGCACTCGCACACGCTATCCTAAATACGCGCCCGTTAATTGGTGACGACGATTCGTTAGGTTCAATGACCCGATTATTCGGTGATGCGCGCTGGAGGGTACGAAGGGACGTGTGTCCTCAGTGGTGGCTATTACTCGACTGACTCCTGGATGAATATAATTCATTCATTGCGTCGTGGCGGTGCGTCATGGCAGAGTTAGGATCGCTGCCAATTACGGGGAATTGTGGACGAGTTGCTATGCTCGCATAGGAATTCAGTTCCAACGAATTCTGGCCGTACAGGCTGGGTTGACTTCGTTGGTTGGGTGTACCGGGAATTGGTTTGGCGACGCGAGCGAGTATGGGCATGCATTTTCGGGGGAAATTGGAATGGCTTGTGTGCAAGCAAGGGGTATCGTTTAGATAGAAATGTTAACCGAAATAATTTCGGGGAAGTGTGCGCGGTTTATTTGGTTGGTAGTGTTCCGTTGAGGATTGGGTATACGCTTTGTTAAGGCATATGAACTTCGGAGAAATGTGTGCGGCTGGGTATGCTTGCTGATGTTCCGTTGAGGATTGAATATGCGTTTGCTATGGCATACGAGTTTCGGGGAAATGTGGATTGTTAGGTTGCGTTGAGGAAATATGGATAATTGAGTAACGCAATTTTGGGAAAATGCATGTGGTGGTGATTAGAATATATTCGGTTGAATTATATTCTCTTGGAGGTTTGGGAAATATTTTATTGCATATTTGGGAATATATGCTATTGCAGATTCGATTTTTGCATGTTTGCAGGTGAGGGTTGTGGGTTGGTTCTGTGTGATGTAGAGAACCCCCACAGTCTTCCAAGAAATCAGGAAAACCAACCGCCGAAGACGGATCACTCTTCACCACGACAATGCGAGCTCTCACACATCGGCTGCGACAACTGCATTTTTGAGCACCCAAAACATCGATTTGATGGGTCATCCGCCGTATAGTCCTGACTTGGCACCGAATGACTTCTTTTTATTCCCGTACGTAAAAAACAAACTGAAAGGTCAACGTTTTTCGACACCTGAAGAAGCGGTTGCTGCATTCAGAATGCATGTGTTGGAGATACCTTAATCAGAGTGGCAAAAGTGCTTCGACAATTGGTTCAAACGCATGCAAAAGTGTATAGATCTTCATGGGGAATATTTTGAAAAACAATAAAGTGATTTTCGATGATCAATATTTGTTTTTGTTCTCTAATCCCGAAATATAAAAAGCAACCCTCGTATTAGTTGATTGGAAAAAGGGAAGTCTCTTTTATGGAAGTGTCAAACAGCATTATTAGACCGATTGCACCTTGTCATGATAAAAAAGGAGATCCATATGTTCAAACATATCCATTACCAAACTACACTCGTACTTTACCTATGCCAACCATTTCACAATACATAAGGCGTGCCGCATTCTAAAACTGAATTCAAATTCCATATTTGGTCAGGTATATCTAAAATAGCGCTGCATATATTTGACAGGTTGCAAAAACGTGTAGTATGTCATTGGGGAGCAAAGCGGAAGCATTTCAATACCATAGTTAGGACATAAAAGCAACGTATCCTGCCTATCTTTTTTCTATATAGTTATTGTTAGGATTATTTGTTCAACTGAATGCATTCCATCTCTTCAAATATTTTCCCGGGATAACTGCCGGGAATGTGCATGGGTTCACTTTAAAAATTAACTTCAGACATCCGGATAATTTTAAAATCGTTCTTTGTTCGAATTACACGGGCGTGGACGGGTCATATGCTTCCACGACATTGTAATATCTGCATTCAAAACCGATGTACATCGATATTTCTTCTCCTTATCCCCTTCCTCCTCTTCCGCTTCCACGTCGCTCAGACATTTAAGACTCCTCAAAACTCTTATTGTATAATAAAAAAGAAAATAAATGAGAACATGGTATGTGGTTATCCATTTTGCATTTTTAAGAAGCTTTTCAGAAATTGTTAAGATAGAAAGTCAACATTAACGTTTATAGTTAAATATAGTAATAGCTACACATGTTTCACGGTCTTCGATTGAACAGCCCGGTGTTATAAGTTCGAGGTAATTAAAAACGTATGTCGAATCTCAAAGCAAACCGAAGCGTTTATCTAATTACATTGACCACATTCCTGTACCCAGAAATCTGCTACCAGTCTATTTTTTTTTTAATTGTGTTTACTACTATATACAATTTTTATGTTAATGCTATTCATAAATATCCGCATTTCGAATTGTTCTTTTTTTTGTTGTTTTTCATTCGCAAGACCTCAGTCCACCTCGAGCCGAAGAAACATTTAACCTCGCAGTTATCTCCCTAAACAGAGGCGAGATGTCGTTAGTTTTTGAGGAACCAGTTTCCACACTCTTCTTATAATTATTGATTTTTTCCTATCACTTTTTTTCTTACCTCTTGTGCGTGGGCTGCTTCGTCAGACCGGATTAAGGCTTGGTCTTAATTAATGTTGTGAGGTTATTGTTATGAGTGACCACGACAAAAAGAAGAGCTCTCGGGTATCGTTCTATGCGTTATTTTTATTTTTATATTTATTATTATTTTTTTTAAAGTATATTGTGTTGTGTTTTTTTTCAAACTGGTTTTGTATGCTTAAGTCCGGCTAAGGAAGGGGCAGGTTCAAAAATTAAGTGTATTGTAAATATTATGTAGAAAAGTATCTTAATTAGTGTGACACAAAACAAAGAGCACACCCAGAGCTATTGACTTTAAATTTCACCTTGAATAAGTTAATAATGAATAAATTAACGACGGATTTGCCTGAGATGAAGTTTAATGCTATAACGGTGAAACTTTTGAGTTGCTTTTTTTCGTTCTTAACACGAATATTGTGACCCATCAAGATCGGCCGGACTTCGGTGACTTACAACGTTTCACGGAAGCATCATGTTTATTCACACATTTAAGGGCATTGAACGTATTCACAACGTATGCGGGGGAGAGGGGGGTGCCCATTAGAGCCGCTTTCGAGCATGAAATATACATATGCAGCTTCTTTCGATAAGTATTCAGACCTCGTTGGAATGCCGCGCTAGAAGTTAATTTCTTTTTCTAGTTCTACTAATTTACTGTATAGACGAAATACCCAGTAACTTTGATGAAATGTTTATTGGGCCCTTAACACAGAAGCCAGATTACACCTGACAGATTGCGACGTTGGCAACAACCTGAGCGTATCTTATCTTAAATATGTACATCTCATTTATGATTTTATTTCGGTATGTGATCAGGTTAAGGTAATTTACAGATAGCAAGAAAAGCGATTCTCTTAATTTAAAAGTAATCGTACCCGTAAAACCATTTCTAGTTGTGGATGTCCTGTCGAATGAATAATTTGGGCAAACCAAAAAAAAAAGGTTTTCTTCGGTTAAACAACAAATTCAGTGTTCAGTTAGTTAATCGGTTTTTATAGCATCGTCACGCAAAATTGTACTATGGGTATAATTAAACAATCAGCAGTGGCGATCTTTTTGCAGAGCGAGCACTTGTGTTACCCGAGAATCAAGAAATAGGTGTAGTCGTCAAACACTCTTAACTGGATAGAATAAAATGAAATCTGGTGACTACCCGTTTAAAGTGTAGATTAAGAGTACACTTGTCCTGTAGTATGTTGATGGTGTAATTTGATCAACATTTATGGTCAATTTCCCCATATGACAGGGGTATGTTAGTCCATCATGTCGTAAACGGAGACTGAAAGCTGAGTGGTAGGTTGGATCTCAACATCCAGCCACCCGTTAAAATACTACTCCATTAGGCTTTGTGAAATTGTCAGGAGAAATCCTTGGCCATCTTTTAGGGGTTGGCTGATGGACCCGCCGGTTGAAAGGATTGTAATAAATTGCAGGCCCCGATGTCCCCCCCCCCCCCCCCCGCTCACGTGGGGACTACTCTGTCACGTTAGAGGTACCGCGATATGGTCAGAAGAAATTGTTGACTATATTTCGGGTATTAGTGGATGGCTCAGACTAAAGTTGGGAAAACGACAAGATGGTACGGCCCGAAATCCTGAGGTATACTAAGGACTGTCTCAGAGAAGATAACATGATAGCGTCAACCGTGAAAAAGATTCAGCCCGATGGATGGGAGTTTAAAGTGTTTACCAAGAATGTCTTAATGACATTCACCAGATCTCACAACACATCGGGTTTCGAACTAGATCACACCTGAAAGAGTAGGCCCCTCTGGTTCTGGATTGTTATGGAATTGAATGAAGAAATGAACGAATTTATTCGATAGTTTAAATTATTCTATAACTATTAGTGACTATGGTTCAGCTTAACGTACAAAAATTGCATGTGTTGGAAAAAAACAATGTTGCTTTGTAACAAAGCATTCAACGACATATGAATGGTCACCTGGATATCTCTATGGGACTTCTTACTAAATAGGTGTTGACAATAAGCACAATATGTTCACGTATATATAGTAAAGCACTCTCGTAATCAGAGTTTTGCTTAATCTAATTGTATTATAGTATTCTCTTTAACTATATCGAGTTCTATTTCTAACATTCTATCTACATCATCACATGAGATAATTTCGTAGGTTTAAAAAAAACACTCTGCGGTGTAATAATGTCAGTTTCGTAGCACAGCACCAGGCATCACCCTATCGGTGGTTTCTTTCCATCATACTGCTGCCTAACTTCAAGCAACGTTATCCAATTAATCTTGCGTCTAAGTTGAACCTTTTAATTAACCACAATTGTGTATCGTCTAAAGTTGTGTCGGGATTGAATCTGAAGAGGAAGCTATTATCCGATTTGATACAATTACTTTTTTTATATAAATTTGCACATTGTCTTCGTTTTTCTTTCTCGTCATTGCCGACGTAAACAAAACTTCAAGGGATACATATCACCGGTGGCAAGCAAGTATCACACTCCCTTGACTATTAGACTCCTTACAGTCATCATTAGGGCCTCATATAATCGCCTGCGCGGTAAATGGGAGCAACTCAAACCCGAAACGTGCATCGCCCGACAACACTGGAAATTTCAGGCGATTTGAATGACATTCACATTTTCTACTTAACACATATCACGGGGCGTTCTGGAGGAGAACGTGGGTTGTAGCACGTCAAGCAAAGCCACTAACTATGACAACGACGTCAATTACAATACGAAGTCATGTTCATTTGAAATTGTTGTGGGAATGCAAATACGGTTATCCAGAATCAGGGTATCTATGGGATGGTTCCTCGGTGTTCGGATGTTAGCGGAATAGATATGATAGTTTGTTGTAGATGGAGCGCAATCAATTTTTATGACTCTGCTGGTGCAGTTGGGTCTTTCATACCAGGATAGTTTCTAATATCGTGGTATTTGCGAGAAACTATTGCGAAGGGTATGTTGGAGGTGAAGAAATGCGGCATCATCTGGAAACTGGTAAAAATAATTCCATCAAATTCATTTGGATTCTAAGCTATTTATGCGTAATTCTGTGGCTTGGTAAATATGATAATACGTAAGAAATTCATGAGCGTCAAAATTGGCTTAATTTTTAATTTTTAAAATTTAAATCAACTTGATCATTTTATAAAGCTCCAATTTGGCAGAGATCGCCCCGAAATGCAGTCAATTTGTCATTCAAAGGCGCAATTTCAGTACGCTCGGTATGAATTTATGCAATTGTTTGATTTTTGGGTGATTGAAAAAAAGTTAAAAACCATAGACAAACAGTCGTGTCTACCTCTATTATTCTCGCTATTATTCTGTTAGTACCTTCCTCCTTTTCCTATCCGTGTATTGTGTGTTGGCGCAAGACTAATGACCTTGCCCGGAAAAACAAATTATCATGGAAAATTTAACAAGCCTCAGGACTTGCTAAATAAGGCCAAGACCAGTTCTCGGTTGTAGTGCCGTTGATGATGATGATGATGTATTGCGTGTTGAAAACTTTGGCGCGTTTATTTTATAAAAAAGGTACTCGAGCTAGATACTTGGTATATATTATATTCTATATAGAACAGTATTGATTTCAAAAAATACTCGGACAGCATATGTGATTGATAAAAGGGTAACAATTACATAAGATCAGTCAAACCACGTCCCTACTAGGTTAGCCTGGCTTTCTAAACGGCAATAAACTACAAGGGATTAGCAATGAGGGTTTTTAGAATCGTTTGTAGAATCCATGTCATGAGTTTTTACGCACGAGCGTTTTTGCCTTGACACTTTATTTCTGATTATAGTAGTGGAATCCGTAGTTGGTACCTTAAACCAATATAAGATTCGTGCCCTCAGTTTATGTGGAATGGAAGCTAAACAAGTGGATATACATATACTAAACGGGTCCAACTGCGTAGCGCGAATCACGTGAAGGCCGAGAAAGCCTCTCATCCATTTTTTTAACCTATCAATTTTTTTCTAACTCTATCACGTTCTTTACACAATAATACTTTCATCTGATTTTTTATATTTTTGATATTTGTTGTGACACATTGCTACGTAGCAACTTCCCTACCACCTTTGCTTAAAATTTTAAACATAAAACATTCATTCAATTTTTGCATTTTTCACACATAAAATAAAAAATATACAACATAAATTCGAACTGGCGCATACGAACGCCCAGTTATGTTACCGGCGATGATATCTCAGATAAACTCGAGATCAATCATGGCCGTTGAACAGATCATACGAGGTAACGGTTACTTCGTATGATCTGTTTTTCTCAAAGGGATTACAAAAGTAACAAAAAAGAACCGGTGGTTTCGCATCAGTCAATGTGAAGCAGTCTTAGAACTGAGGTGGAGGGTGCGAAATTACATAGAAATAATAAATTTGGATCTCCTTAACAAGTGAATAAATAAATTTGTATCCCTTTGAAATAACAAGTGAATAAACATTTCCGAAAGGCTTTACAAAACAATTAATAAAAGTACATATACAGAAATAGAACTTTATGTAATAATAAATTGTAATAGTCGAAAAATCCGATTTTTATATTTTGTTTATTTTTTTTATAGCTTATAGTGTGTAGAATAAGTCCTCAAAACCGTTTTTGCGAAAATAATTTTATAAAAAAGTTACAGCATACGAGGTCACTTCGAGGCATCTTGTTTAGTAGGCTCTCTATACTAACAGAGCAATCGACCTGAAAATGTATATACAAGCTAATGAGACATAGTACTATAGACCTGCTGTGCCACCTGTACGTCAAGCCGGAAACTTTTCACCCCACCCTCGTATAGTATTTTGAAACTTTTAACCCGTTTTTTCTCGAAACCATGTTTTTCACATTGGTCCGATTGGGTACCTTTTTTCGAATCGTCACACTGCGCGATCTATTAAATTGACAATTTTTAAAATTAAAAAATTTTTTTTTTCTAATGTAAACCTAAATAGTTAATAAATATGTGTCCAACACTTGACATTGATATTTGCTTCCGTCTTTGAGAAAAAAAATTTAAAGAAAAACACGTCATTTCTGGGTTTTTATATGAGAACCTCCCTTAAAATAACAAGTGATTCAACTTTATCAAAAGACTTTGCCAAAACAAATAATAAAAGTGTACATATATACATATACAGATATAGAAATATATTTAATAATAAATTCTAATAGTGGTTCTGATTAAAATAACAACATTTGTTCTTTACTAAATTGAAAAGGAAAAATATCCCCTTTCAAATAGTCGCACAAGTCACCTACGGTTCAAGATACATCCGAACCACAGAAACAATGTGTAGCATTTTCCATTTTTTTTTTTTTTGGTTGCACAAAATCTTATGCTGCAACAGTTGGCACAGCCGGTGCCCACTAGCTGGGACTGTACTGGACCGATTTTTGTCCTTAAATCCGACAAAACCCCGAGGCTCTAAGCGTACCAGTGCGAACCACAGCAAAAAAAAAAAAAAAATAAACCCTGGTTTTGCTGTGAGCGAGGTTTAAAAAAAAACAAATAAACAAACATTACCAAAGCAAAACCAAATTAAAACATAAAAAAAAGGAAAGGAAAAAGAAAAATTATTGTCCCGAGGAACAGGCCACCAATCCAGGAGGATCAGCAAGAAATACAGCAAAACGGCAGAAGCTGCATTTTTTTTTTAAATAATATATACAGTCGTACACATTATTAATTTTTTTATTTTTTTATTTGTTTTTATTTTGTTTTTAAATTTGATTTTTATTCCCTCTCTTTCTTGAATATTTTTATAATAGTTTTTAATTTTTATAATTGTTTCTTTTTTTAATATTGCTTTTTATATTGCTTCTTAAGCTGAGTGTTGATTTTGCTGAGACAGGGAGGTTGTTGTTCTTTCAGGCGGAATATTTTCTTTTCTTAGCGTGTTTTCTCTCCTACACTCTTCTTTTGTTTTGGGGACTGACAAAGTCCCCCCATTTTTTGATTTCTTCTTTTCCTTCGACGCGGTTTGGGAACCGACGGGGGTTCCACTTCGGTAGTCAGAGGGGTTTTCTCTTGCTGGTCATTCTCTTCTGTTTGGTGGGAATTGACGAAGCCCCCCATTTCCTTGATTTCGTACTTTTTGGTCAATGCGGCGGGGACTGACGAAATCCCACGTTTCTTTTTTATTACGGTTTGAACACCATTCGGGTAGAGAGTTGTTTCGTTTGAGTTTTTTTTTTCTTTTGTGATTATTTTTCGCGTCTTTAGACTCTCCCGTTTTTAATTGTGCTTGGTTTCCGGTAGCTTACATTAAGCAATTAAAGGCAAGGACAGCGTGCTCCTTAGAAGAAAACAGGAAAGCAGCTGAAAGTAAGCGAACAGAGCTCGTCTTCGCCAAAACCTCTACCTTGTTGGCCTCTTAAGAGTACGTCAAGACACGGGCAGTCTTCCCGGTACACCGGGCACACCTGACAGTTTGGACGTGATCGACTCGCCAGTTCCTTCGAGAACGATGTTAGGTGTGGATACAATTCTTGATATCGTCTTAAAGACGATCCCAGTGTTCTCTGGGCAAAAGGGTCCAAGCGCACCTATTGAAGGTGAAATGTTTATAGATAGTTGCATCTAAGTAGCATCTAAGGGTGCTTGGCGAAGGAGGAGGAAGATTAGGTGGCTGCCCATGAGGTTAGGCGGCGAGACATACCGCATGATAAGTGAGGCGGCACCCGAGACGTTCTTGGAGCTCAAGCAGCGCCTAAGGAACGCTTTCCAACCGCAAGAGTCCTTTTTTTTTGTTTTATCTCCACATTTATTAACAATTCAATTACAGATTGCACTTAAGACTAAATGTTAAATTCTATTTTACAAATATCATTCTTACATTAACTTACTGGTTCTTCTCAAGCACTCTAAATTATACATTAACAATCTTTTGTTTTTCTTATGCCTTTCGGCGTACAACCCCATAAGTCCTATAAAGAGTTGTGTGCACAGCTTTGCGTAATGCGACAACTCCCTGCGGGAGACGCCACTGGCTTGGTTTCCCGTATGAAGCAATCCATCGTGCGTTGCACCGAGAAGTTGGAGCGTTCGTACGGGCAGGTGACTGGTGCCATTTTCGCCATCCAGATAGAAAAGATCGTGAAGTCCGTTATCATTTGCTGGCATTTGGCGATGGTCCTCTCGATGAAATGGAACGATCGCAAAAGGAGATGTTGCGACAGCCAGGCCCCACAGGTTTCATCTTTAATCTATCTTCCCCCACAAGACCACGACAGAATACTAAGTCATGGTAGGGCATTCGATACTATCCACTCACAGCTAAATCCACTAGTGTGTTCGCAGGAAGTACAATATAGGTACTCTTTTCCTGCCAACACACCATCGCAAGTTTCGCCTTATCCCAGCGGAAACACATTAGACATCACAACGGCTTCCACCACACAAAGTCCGGTTACACAGGACTAGCCTTATAGGCAATAACCGCTGGTGAATGAGGCGAGTTACGCTGCTGGGAATATGGTTGGTAGGTCGTTCGACAACATCGAAACCTTAATAGGCCAACCCGAGTATGCTCTGCGGTGTCACACACAACACTCCCAGATTGTGACAGCCGAAACCCTGCCCTAACCGCAGCGTAGTTCCCCACCAACAGGGCCTGCGGCCCCGTTACCACGACAAGCTGTTCCGCCACACTCAGCCTACACAGGTCAAAGGCACTCGGTCGGTGCAGCTTTTGCAACAAAAAAGGGCATCTTCTGTTTGGATTGCAAGCAATATGGGCACGACATTAGGAATTGCCGTGCACACCACGTACCGCCACAACCCCATCTCGGACCTCCACCACAAAATAGGCCACCACAACAGCAGGGGGAGTCCCAGAAGAAAACACGTGCGGGCCCACACCAACCCTCTGCCCCTAAAAAGGCAACAACATCGAACCATCGGGTTTATAGCATTCGATGGTGCTGAGAATTCTGTGGCCATAGAGGCCACACGTAGGACAGGTGCGGGTACAGGGTGAGGTGGAAAAAAACAAAAAAATCCCAGACAATACCAACCCTAACACGTACCCAAAGGGCCAGGACTAAACGACAACGCCAAAACCCATGGACCTGTGTGGCCAATCATGGGTGGCAGAACGTTAAAAGAAAAAGACCAAAGGGCCAGGGAGGTACGCCCGACGAAGACGCAAACATTGGAAGCGCCGACAACAACATCGTCGGCCCAATGCAGGCCAAAACTGCTCCAGCTCTGATACTTCCTAGTCCACGAAGATTCAAAAGCAGACCAGAGTACACAGGAACAAGAGCCACAAACCCCAGATGCGCGGCCACAACAGCGTCGGCCCACGACAGGCGAAAGCCGTTCTAGCTCTGCTAGTACAGAGTCTATTAAGGCTCAAAAGCAGAGCAAAGGCAGTTCTACGGGCTTAAAATGCCGGAAGCAAACTACGCACACACGGCGGGAGTGTGTCTACAAAAAGCAAAGTGGGAGAGGTCGGGTTGGGAAACCCCAACCCGACCGCACTAAACTCGCAACTCAGACAAAGCAGTTTTCAGCTTTCGCCAACCAAAGTCCCGATTGTTCAACTTCCTTTGGACATTGACCGAAGAAACACTACGCGCCTAATCGTGAACAAGCTTTTGAAGCTGAAGACACTCCACCCGACACATGTTGTGGATCCCCAAAAATCGACCACCCTCCAGACCCTTTTCGGCAAAGGTAAGTCTAGGGGATGCTGCCATGGGAATTTCAAATTGCACCTCGAAATTCCCTGCAGCTTTCAAGTAATAGACTCCTTGCCGGGGTTGTTCGAAGATGCGCTGTTGGATAACGACTCCCTGTGGAAATGTTGCAAGGTCAATGGGCGGTTGTCTGGAATTTCCCCAAACAAACGTAAGTCCGGAAAATTTTTCCGTTGACTTTGCAAATAATAAGGCGGGAAGGGGGAGCATAGGGTAGCTTAACGGGGAACCATACCAATGGAACCTGGGCAGGTTCAGACTGCGGTCGGCATTCACCCGGAAGTCTTACCCACACAGGGGAGGACTGCGGAAAATTGCCGGACTCCGTTATTCCAACAAAACAGTACCACGAAGGCCCAAAAGGCGTTAAAGAAGCGAAAGCAGCCGTAGAGCACTCACCAACCAACCCTTCGGAGGTCGACATTTTTGGGAACAACAGGTCAGACTCAAGTTTCTCTTTAGTAGCGAATAAGTTTTCGCCTTTTACTAAAGACTTCCGCCGAGAGGAGAGTCTAAATGGAAAATTTTAAAGGGTGGGCTCAAAACTATAGGGGTACACCAGGGAGCTCACGAAAGACAACTGGGCAATTGGAGTTGCCCCCACCCAGGGAATATTCCATAATTCCCCTGGAGTTGCGAGTTAACACGTCAACTGGACTCAACTCTGATGACTAACTCGTAATCCCGTATCCGAGAACAAACGTTCGGAGGAACAACACCTGCAATACATTAAACATCTGTTCTCGGATGGCAAGTCGTCAGATGAATCTACACATTTTAAAGGCGACTACGTGTATCAGTGCTTACTCGTAATGAAATATCTTCAAAATTGATGTGGTCAGACAAATGCCAACAGGCATTTGATACCAAAAAGGGGATGTTGGTTTCGCCGCCAAAGTGGGTCTAACCAAACCATTCGTCATTATCATCATCATCGGCACTACAACCGGGATCCGGTCTTGGCCTTATTTAGCAATTCTCTCCACCGGTCTCGACTTCGAACCGATGTCATCCAGTTTGGCACTCCCTGGCTCTGGGCGTCCTGGTCTACGCCATCCCTCCATCGCAGATAAGTTCTGCCGCGCTGTCTCCTTCCATACATCCTGCCACAAAATACTTTCCGGGCAGACTCCTCTTTGCTCATTCGAGTTAGGTGTCCCACCCACCGGAGTCTACCGAGCTTGATTTTTCTTACAACATTAGTTCAAGGTAGATTGCGTACAACTCATGGTTGTAGCGTCTCCGGAATCGTCCCTCTATAGCCTTTGCGACGATAGTGAAGAACGTGTGATTCGAACTGACACTATGACGGTTAGGATCACTAAAAATATAACAAATGGTCAACAAATCAGGTCACTACCGCGTGTACGAATTCGATTTCTAAACTCAAGTAGATTTAACTGATGTGGAATTGTTATATTATCGCTATGGTATACGGCTCTGATTGCTTTTGCTTATTTTCGGTGTTCTTCATTATTGGGGTTGTGTACTGTGTGTATATCTGTTAGAAACGCCACACCCCCTCACATACGTGGCCAACAATTCTCCTTAAGACTTTCCTCTCAAACGCGGCTAAGAGTTCAGAGTGCCTTTTATTGAGCACCCAGGTCTCGGATCCATACATGAGCACTGGTAAGACCATGGTTTTGTACAGTAGTAGCTTGGATGTTCCGGATAAATTTCGAGATTTAAACAGCCTTGATAGACCATAGTAGGCTTTGTTGGATTTGATCAGCCGTTCGCGTATTTCTTCTTCCATATTGTTATCGGGTGATGCTATTGACCCAAGGTAGTAAAAGGATTGCACTACTTCCGCTACCCTGATAGTACCCCTAACCAAACCATATGAAACCCCTTTAATCTGACGACGGATGTCAGCAAAGACGCACTCAGAGTCGTGTTATCTCAAGGCGAAATAGACAAAAACCAGCCCACGCCAGTCGCACCTTGAATAGGGTGAAAGAAAACCACTTCACTCTCGTGAAGTAGGTATCAGCTGGAATGTGTGCGAGGCTAAGATTTTCCGTCGTTCTTTAGGAGGTCACAGATGCACGGGACACTCCGCCATCAAAATAGGGAAGAAGACGGTAGTAATTGTCAGGCCCTATGGAGTAGTAGGTGGTCACATAAAATAGTGGTGGTCTTATCCCCATTTTCCTGTCGCATAATCTCTTTTCTTGGACAAAGCCAGGGAGGAGTTTTTTTTCTTATTTTCATTTATAAAATTACAAACAACCCAGCGCCATCAGCAGCAATAACAATAACAATGCCACCAATATTGTAACACCCGATGCGAACCCACGGTTCAACCGCTAGCGTGTCATTCTTCCTCGAAAATGACATGTCCCCCTTAGATTTAGTTCTTTTTTCTCCTTTTTACTACTTTTACTCAAGTTAATTCGTTTGATTTTAATTTTAATTTATAAAATAGTTAAAAAAACATATATATATATATATATATATATATATACATATATATATATATATATATATATATATATATATATATATATATATATACGAGTATATATCATCATCATCATCATCATCGGCACTACAACCGGGATCTAGTCTTAGCCTTATTAAGCAAGTCTCGAGGCTTGTTAAATATTCCATATTAATTGGTTTTTCCGGGCAAGGTTATTGGCCTTGCGCCATATATTTATATATATATATATATATATATATATATATATATATATACATATATGATAAAAACATACAAAAATGTATGTATATATATATACGGTTAAAAAACATACAAAAAATGTATACATAATTAAAAAAAAAATATATATATATATACATATATATATATATATATATATATATATATATACATATATGATAAAAAACATACAAAATTGTATATATATATATATATATATATATATATATATATATATATATATGGTAAAAAACATACAAAAAATGTATACATAATTTAAAAAAAAAATATATATATATATATTTACATATATATAAATATATATATAAACAAACAAAAAATAAGAAATTTAAAAATCATAATAATGTAAGCAGATTCAAGTATTCCTTCTATTTTTCTGATATAATTTGTAAATTTTGTTAAAGTAAAAACAATAATAAATAAAAATACTGTACACCGAAAGGTAACATATTTGTATAGAAAATAAAATAAATGTACATAGAAAAATGTATATGCTCATACAGTGCTCAAAATGTAATATGTTAAAATAGGCTTAGCATTTAGTCTAATATTGTAAAAAACCGTATCTGTACTTCTTTTTCTGTTGAAAATAAATGCGTTAAAAAAAAAAAACGGTTCAAGATACATCCGAACCACGGAAACAGTGAGTACCCTTTTCAATTGTTTATTTTTGTTGGCACCAAATTTTACGTTGCAACAACATTGTTACATGAGTTTCTGCAAAGGGTCAGCGTGACATTTGGTGGCCTGTTTTGTCCATATACTGCTAATCGCAGCTTACACCCCATTTCGAAGCAACATTGACCATTTATATAGAGTTTTTATATATTGCCGTTGTAATGACACACAAGTTTGGCGTCGGTATCGATATTTTGGATTTTAACCTTATTGTGATATTGCTTATCAGCTTGGGTCCCAATATGGTATACAATCTCGAAAACATTGGTAAAAACTTGCGGAAGTTCTTCCATTTGTCCTATTTAATTGTTAATTCCCTAGTAAATGGAAGTCGGCGAATACCCCATCAATTCAAAAAAAGTGCCATCTTCCCCTTGTTTCTTTCGCCCATTTACACCTGTTTGGAGGTTATGAAGTTTCTGCCGATATAAGAAATATCTATGATTAAACAATCTTTTTAATGACAACCAGTATGAGTTTCGTACCAATAGGTCAACAGGACATCAAGGGGCACAGTGTACCGAAAAGGGGACGGACTGTTTTCACGCCTTTGGTGGAAGCAAGGTTGTCGCACTGGATATCTTAACATCTCTCGACAGAGTTTGGTCCGAAATTGGTTTCCTAAAAAGTTGACGATTATCTGGATCAGATACTATTTTTCTGACTTCAATCTCAGCAGTTTAACCTCCTATCAAATAAATGCATCTATGCGCGCCCATTCAATTCCATATTTTTATAAACGATCTTTTGTCAATTACTGCCAACTTAATTCACATGTTGAGTCACTCGTCCTCATCCGAATATGTTCTTGGAACTCCATTATCCCGCCCCGAGTTTTAAAACAGGCAAATTTGAAGACAACAAACGGTTTGGTGCAAACAATAAGAGGAAAACAACCAGCTGTCGTAGCTGGTGATTTTAAGGCTTGGCCTATCTTATATTACGATATGGTCCACCTAATAAATTCTGACCTCAGCAAAATACATCAAAGGGGGATTGTCGAAACGAGTGGTATTCAATGGCTTTAAAACCCAGCTAAAGACGAATATCAAAGTAGACACATTGTCAATCAATGCCGCTCGCGTCCATGAAACCAACGAACTATCAATTCATGGTGCTCGAATTAATTCGTCTCTTAATTTGAATGGCAAAATGTTTGAAGCTGCGAGGCCAAACGTGTGGTGTTTGTTAAGAAATAAAAAAAAATAGTTCACCCCATCCAACCTGAACACAATTGATAAGTGTACATATTGTACATTCGTCCTAAACTGAAATTCAGTTTCCATATGAGGTCAGTCGTATCCAAAACTGCCCTACATCGATACGATGCAAAATTGACCAGTGAAACTTATTGGACTCATACACAACTCATTAATAACTCGTTAGAATGAATACGAGGGAGACACATTCTGCCTAATCTGCTTCTATGGGTTCACACGTTACGATTGTTCTTCAACTGAATTCGGTAAATACAATCCATTTCTTCAAACTTATTCCCGGGATATCCGTCGATGAGAGAGTGAACATTAATTCTCGTTGGAAGCTCTTCGTTGTTTTGCTAAACTACACGAATGCGGAATGTTTTGCTTGATCATGTGTTTCCTCGTCAATTATATCCTGATTTTCTAAACCAATGGACATCGACATTTCCTTTCCTTATCATCCTCCTCTTCTTAATCTTGTGCTATGATTTTTTTTTACACTAACGCGCACAAAGGGCGATTTTGGAGTACCCTTAAATGTCAGAGCATATTGCGAACGGAAGGAGAGGAATTAAATAAGGAAAGGAGGTATCGATGTACATTGGTTTTAAATGCCTGGACATTGCAACGACGAGGAAACACATAATCAGGTAGAGCGTTCCACATTCGTGTGGTTCGGCTAAAGAATGACTCTCTATATTTATTTGTGCGCCTGAAGTTGACTTTCAACGCGATTGATGCGCATTCTCAGATTAACGGGTATCGCGGGAAAATGTCTGAAGAGGCGGAACACATTCAGCAAGTTCAGTTGAACAACGACCATGATAATACCTATAGAAAAGAGACATTATCATGCATGTTGCGCCTATGTTCTAACGATGCAATTGATCGACTTACGGGTACATCAAAATCTCCTTAGTGTGCACGTTTCGTAAAAAAAGGTCAACTATAGTCGTTTAAGTTTAACTTGGATGTACAATTCTTTCAGGACTGTATAGAAAAGTACCATGTCTTCAAAAAGATGTCATTCTGGAAGCCAAACTCGACTAGGTTTTAACCCTTATATCAATGACCAACTTTACCGACAGTAATCATTTCGTCGCAATTTCACGATTGCTCGGCCTAGTAGACGAATTTCGGTCCCATGTCTTAGATCATCTCCATTCAAACGTTTCTGAATGATAATTACGAAATTTCAATGAAAAAAATTTTTTTTTTACTTTCAAATTGACATTTTAAAAAATCGAAAGGGTACCCGGTCATTGAAATAAGGGTAAAATGAATACACATCTATATCGACTTAAAATACCTACCTTTTGGAGAGAGGTGTGGTGTAGCTTTTCGGTCTCCTTCAATAATGTCATCATATATGTCATGCCAATAATTAGTCTTGTTTACGACATTCATTCTTTTTTATATATAACATATGAGTAGTAGATTGCAATAATGCTCAAAATGTATTCGTATAGGATTAAAATACAACACAATATCAAGTCACTTTATTCAAACTACTCCCCTTCTGGGTTAGTAGACATTTTAAGTGGCCAACCACTGCAATGCATAGAATATCCAACGACGCTCTTCAGCACTGCGGTTAGAATTCTTTAAAAGTCGTATTCGTCTATAACTATTCAATAGTTCAGATTTGGTTAACATACGCCACTTCAAAATCGGTATTGATTTTCAATGCTGAATTATTGCAAGGCGATCAATAAAATGTTCGTGGTGCAATTTTCGTGTTGTGTCTGCTTGTCCAACCATAGATCAGGATCTTTTTCAAACCCAAGTAGTTCCCAATACTGATATTTTCGACTTTAATCCTTCTTTGCTATTGATTTACCAAGAATTTCTGGGTCATATGCATATTGTAAGATCTCTCACAAAAAGGAAACAATCGCCGTTGTTGGTGCGGCGGGTACTACTTTAACCTCTCTGCTCCGCAGGTGGAGCATATATATGCACTGATTTATTGCGTCAATCAGACTTACCAATAGTTGAACTGTATTGAGTCTCAAATGAGAAGCGTCTTCTTATATTTGTGTTACAAGAGAAAAACCCAAACTGTCAAACAACTGTAAACGAGTTCAATATAACGACGGATAAATTTCACTTTTGCAGTACTGCTGGTAGGCTTCCTTCTTAGTTAATTCATCGCAAATTCAGGAAACGATCGATCAAAAAGCACGGCGTCCAAGTAACCTTTGTCTTTGTGTCCCAAAAACAGAAGAAAAAAAGATCAATAAAAAACAACAAAGGAAAAAATTCCGCATCTATTGAAAGGGATACGCGTATATGTAGCGGCTGCACATCGACTATTGGGAGCCTGCCCAATGAAGTTGGTAAAGAAAAAGTAATAACATTCACGTCTAACTTAGGCAAACGGAAAGCGGGAGTCAAAGGGACCATTGGTGAGGATCAGTGAAGCTGTGATCTCTTATTAAAGGATACGCACCAATACTGACACCGAATGTGGTGCAGTGTCTACACGATCGGCGAAGATCCCATCCCTGCCGGCACCCGTTGGTGGAACACTCACAGCCGAATGAAAAATTATATGCCGTAAATAAATGAAGCATTCGGCCTTTTCGCGAAGGTCTATCATTGTAACCAACAGCTTGAGTCGGGTTATTGTTTTTGGTGTCCTCATCGTCGTACCCGTCGACGTTGTCTTCGATTTTGATGGCCGTTTCGTTTGTTATATGCGTTTGCAAAGGGGATAAGGGATACAATTGCAGTAGTGTCCTTCTCGGTGGTACCTCCTTTTGTTTGTTTTCGGCGCGTGAGCTGCAACACTGGATACATTTATTAATGACAAAGGCGAGCTAAAGCAAAAACCCAGCTTAGTTGCGGGGATTGCATGCGAAGGGCGTTTAGGCCATTGTTTTCCAGAGCAGACTGGAGCTACTATGGACGATGTTCAGATTACGATCTTCTTGTGTATTCATTCATTCCCTTCGTTCGACTTTCTATGCGCGCCCATCAGTACCAGATATGCATTACAATGGAATGCGTTTCTGTTTATCACCTATTTAACTAATGATGCTCGGTAAGTTTACAGGTCATTGAAAACTTGCAGTTCTGTGAAGTGTTTCTTCGATGGGCACTCTTGATGATACCTCTCAGACTTTGCACGCACTTTTCAAACCGCTTTAAGTCTAATTTGGTTTACTTTTTTTTCAAATTCAAATGACCCTTTGGACGGATTCACTTGAGTTCTATCTCCTTGTGAGTCCTTGCAAGGGATTTTGCAATATATCTGTTTAACAACTATAAGCAGATGGATGATTTACTCTTTAAATGTTGTTTTCACAGTTTTGATGAATAAATTTGTGAAACGTATCACGGCAAATACCTTAAATTGGTCTACAGAAGTAGCAATTGTTTACACACTTTATGTCAAAATGTGTGGCTTGGGTAGAGTCCCATAAATCGTTGTATGAAACGAGCAATTCGCAATCTGGTGACTGATTTTAAAAAAATGGAAATGGTAGTAGGGAATTTTAATTCGTCATCTTTTGGGTCATATGTTTCATACTGTTTTATGTATATAATATAGTTTATTTTTTATATTTTAGATAGCAATCATTTAAAATTATTTCCCCGTAATCGCTCAGACACTTGTGTCATAAAAAAATCAGAGGTGTACGTAAAATGTAGACTTTTGGTTCGCAAAAAGTTATGAAGTAGCAAGAGGCAAAAGTGAAATCAATAATCTCTCTTTTTTTTCTTTCTTTTTTTTAGTTTTTAAACCCCATTTATTTTCCTAAATCTTTTTAGATGTATAATATAAGGGGTAAATGTTAAACCCGTTTCTACAATCACATACCTTAAATTAACTTACTGGCTCTATGCGAGCTCTCTAAATTACACATTGCAACTTGATTTTTATTTATGCCTTTCGGCGTACATCTTTTTTTTTTCTTATATATATATGAAATAGGTCATATATTAGAGGAACTCCTCGTTTCCATCTATATGTATACATTATTATTATAATTTTTTTTTATATTTTTTTTTATTTTTTTTTGTTTTTGTTTTTTTTTCTTTTTTTATTGTTATTAAGTAACAAACAAAAACTTCAAAACGAAACGAAAAGGTAAATAAAAAATAAAATAAAATAGAATAGCTACAAAATAAGTAAAAACGGAATGATGGAAGTGGACCAGGGGGGGGGGGGGGGGGGGGGGGGGGATGAAGCCACACTGAAATTGACCAATGGTGAAACTATCATATAGGGTTATCCGGTCTTGTAGGATGGTGGAGAGTATCTTATAGGTGGTACTCAGCAATGTTATACCCCTATAGTTGCTGCACAGTGTGATATCTCCCTTCTTATGTATGGGGCAAATTATACCACGACACCAATCTTCCGGCATCTACTCCTGCTCCCATACGTGCACCACGATCTCATGAATTGCCTGATGTAACGCTGTCCCTCCTTGTTTGATCAGCTCAGCTGGTATGCCATCAGCTCCGGGGGCTCTATTTGATTTGAGCTGTCTTATGGCTTTTAATGTTACCTCAATGCTTGGTGGCGGCAGCATTTGGTCCTGGTCTTGCATTGGTGGAGCCTCCAATTCTTCTGTGAGCTGACCATTTAGCAATTCATTAAAGTGCACTTCCCATCGCTCCAGAATGCCTTCAGGATCGGTGATCAGATTACCGTCTTAATCCTTGCAGTAAGTGCAGCGTGGTGTGTACCGCGTTATACTGCGGACTATTTGGTAGAACTTCCGCGCCTGGTCCGGACCTCGCTCTCTACTTTTCTCTATTTCACAGACAATCCTTTTTTACCAGGCACTTTTCTTTTGTCTGTGGAGTCTTTTTTTTAGATTTTCTGAGCTCTTTGTATTTCTCCTCGCGTATCCGCGTCCTATGAGACTGCTGCATTTCCCGGTATGCAGCATTCTTACGTTCTGTCGCTAGTTTGCACTCATCATCAAACCAGTCGCTCCGATCTCTACGACTACTGCCTAAGATGGAGTTGGCAGTACTAATGACAGTATTTTTAAGGCGTGTCGATTTCTCTTCTACACCCGGCATTCTGCCCCCAGGACTTACTCTCTCTCCGTCGAGCTCTTCGAGGGCGAGTCTTAATGCATGACCAAAGGTGTTACTGGTATTCTCATTGCGTAAGGCAGCCGTGTTGATTCGAACCTGATCTGCGGATGCAATATGTCTCCGTATGGCAATCCGCGCTCGGAAAACTATGCCAACAAGATAGTGATCCGAGTCGACGTTGGCACCTCGGTACATTCGTACCGTCATCAGGCTCGAGGAGTGGCTGGGATCTATCAACACGTGGTCAATTTGGTTGCGAGTGACTTCATCAGGTGATACCCAGGTGGCTTTGTTGATATCTTTACGCGGAAACTTGG
This sequence comes from Microdon myrmicae, assembly GCA_963931805.1. Classification (NCBI taxonomy): domain Eukaryota; kingdom Metazoa; phylum Arthropoda; class Insecta; order Diptera; family Syrphidae; genus Microdon; species Microdon myrmicae. The sequence continues at coordinate 27,814,997 of OZ007500.1, forward strand.
TACTTGCAACGAACAAGTTTTTCGATGCTGGGGAGGTTATGGCCTCCTTTTTTTTGGATGCGGATGGCATAATCTTTATCGATTACCTGCAAGAGGGAAGAACAGTCACAGGAGAGAATTATGCAGCGTTAATGGATAAACTAAATGACGAAATAAAGAAAAAACGGTTCCATATGGCGAAGAAAAAAGTTCTGTACCATCACGATAACGCACCGTCACGCATGTGCTTTAAGGTGATGACAATTATGATTTGAATTGGTTGTTCATCCACCGTTTTCTCCAGACTTGGCTTCTAGCGACTATTATCTGTTCCCAAACCTCAAGCGGTGGCTCTAGGGAAAGAGATTAAGATCGTATGAGGAAGTCATCGCGGAAACCGAGGCTTGGGCGGTTAGTACTACAGCAAGCGCGTCATTATGTTGGAATCCTGGCTCAATCAAAATCAAACACTCAAACAACGCCCACTTAAAGTGATCCCCAAATTAGCAAGCGATCTAATTAAATGTTTTTTTTGCCGAGTCTTATTGAAGACTAGTATATTGGTCAGAATGACTGAAACGTCTGCCCATATTTCTTATTTAAAGAAAATGTAAGATGTGTTATTGCGTACTCCTCACCAAGTCAGTACCACACGAAAGTTAATATTGGGTATAATTTGCAACACACTTCGCATATTGGAATACTCACTCCAGTCGTCTGTAGAACAGTCGTTTGTAAGAAGTCGACGTAGACACAATAGCAACAGAAGTAGTGTTATTGAATGATTTAGACTAAATCATTCATCATCATCGTTGGTGTTGATTTTCTGCTTCTTGGCATTTTTTTCCTCTTTTATTTTCTAGATTATTTTATTTACTTTATTTCGTCCTGGTGCTTCTCAAGATAGAATTCAAGGCAGAGCGTTAAGTAAAGAAGAAATCGAAATTACTTTTCACAACCAACATAGCTAGTAAACATAAGTCATTCGACAACCAAATCCTAATCTATAACCTTTTCTCCATGCTTCGCCTAGCACCCCCAATACATCGGTCATCTACTTTTTTTCTTCTTCTCCGCTATCCATGATCACAACAATAAGGACCATTAAATACATTACTCGTGTCATATTGTGTTGTATGTTGTCATACTGCTTATAATGCCTCGGTAGACGTCTGTTGCTTCGCTATAATGAGGGAACTCTTGACCAATCTGCAAGGATGCAAAAGGGAATCAGTAACACAATAGGAATACTTTTCTACACTAAAGGTTAATAAGCACTATAGAGTTTTACTCGGCGATGTTCTTGTTGCTGGAACTCATGGTGACGGTGTTCTTATTCGGATAGTCTGATTTAGACTCTTCCCCGAAGCCGAGTATGTCGTTTCGTTTTACCTTTTACTCTATTTATTTCTCATCCAACTGGTTCTATTAGATGAGAATCTTGGCATCATTGTTGCAGTTTATCGTTATGCTTTCTTGTTTAATGCCACCGAGGAACTGATTTCGGCCACGGACCAAAGATCAGTAAAATATATCAAATCGATTCAAGTCCAGCTGGTAGTGGGTGTATAGATGAAAGAGGTGTGAGCCCTTAAAATGGATCAGCAGCTTTAGCAGACAGCTGCAAGTTGTGTAGTTATAGATTCTTGAGCAGAACTTATTGCCTATTTAGCATATCCGATTAATGGATTCTACTGTTGAATTGCATTTTTGGTTTTTAATTTGAATTTGGTGGACTAACGACCTATTTGTTAGTTTACTACAAGCTGACAAAATAATTCTAGTTATTTTGGAGTGCAACATATTGAGACAGGTTATATGTGAAGCCTTATAGTTTGACAGTCTTACCATGACCATTCTAAAGGTGGAACTTCATGGGTTTATATCCGCAGATTAGTTTGAGACATCTTGCTTTATTGGTTCTTGTGGATATTTAGGCTACACCTTGAATGTTTTAGGTTGTCAAGATGCTTTTGGAAGTCAGCTGTTTCTTTGTTTTCTTCGACAAATTTTTAGTTATTTCGCTTTAACTTAGTCTGTCGACGAGAAGTTAGTTTGAGGAAAGAGGAATCCATTATTTCTGTGTTTATTTCAAGACCATATTTAACATAGTTCGGATTGACCGTGGAGTTTAAAGCACGCATTTTATTGTACAAAAAATTATAAGTTTTCACTTAAGACTGAATGCTAAGCCTATTTACGTTTATTCTTCTTATATTAACTTACTGGCTCTTCACAAGCGCTGTAAATTGTACAATGTCTTGTTGTTTTGTTTGGCCTTTCGGCGTACAATAATTTCACAATTAACATGTAATTTGTTATCTATATAAGGAGTCGCCTCGCAGCAATCCCATATGGACAGTCACGGGAGACGAGCAAAAAGTTCAACATTGATAAACTAAAAGACCTGCGCAAAAGGGCTGAATATCAATGCGAACTAACGAATAGATTTAGCATTCTAGAGAATGGGAGCAGTGAGGAAGAGGAAGCTAATAGTGTGGGCACTAAATGGACATCGGTCAGAGACACAATCAAACAAACAGCCTAAAAGGTAATAGGATTTAAGAAAACAATTAAGTCCAAACCTTGGTTTGGCGATGAGTCCAGGGCGAAGATCGAAGAACGTAAACGACTCAGAGTGATCCACTTAGAAAGATATGATGAAGTCAACCCAGAAAGATACGCGACGATTCGGAAAGAGACAATGAGACTCTTCAAACGCAAGAAACGCGAATGGGAGAAGACTCGGATCGAAAAAATCCTAGAAAATTCTAGAGCAAAGAACATCAGAGGTATGTATGACGGCATAAATTCAATTAGATTCCGTAGGAACCGGTCAACAAGCGACCAAATGTTCACAATAAGGCAACTGCTGGAAAAGAAGTGGGAATACGGAGAGACGGTTCACCAACTGTCCGTTGACTTCAAAAAAGCCTATGACTCAGTCGCAAGGTAAATACTCTACCATATAGTAGTTGAGCTGGGAATCCCTAAAAAATATGCCGCCTTCATTCAAATTTGCATGAAGGAAAACAAAGGGCGAGTTAGAATAGAAAACCACCTCTCAGAACCATTTGAAATCCGGGACGGAGTAAAACAGGGAGATGGTCTATCACCGTGTCTTTTTAACCTTGTCCTCGAGTATGTCATCAGGAAGGTACAAGATGACAACATGACCAGATTATCCCTGAACGGGGTCACACAAGTGCTCGCATATGCGGGTGACATCGCCCTTCTCTCACCCCAAAACGATTAAATATCGTTGAGTCGATTTCCATCCACCGATCGAGCCGGTCGGTTCTCCGCCACCGCTACTCGTAGCCCTGCGGGTATGCGTACGCGTATCACCATCAAGGAGTCGTTTTTCCTCCACAGTTTTTCCCTCCGCGGTCGAGAGTTTTAATTATTGAAAATAAATTTCGAGTCTCAAATCTAATCGTTGCCAATAACAGTGTGCACAGACTTGAAATTCGTCAAACTCTATGTGTAATACGAGGGTTGCCTTTTATATTTCGGGATTAAGGAACAAAAACAAATATTGATCATCGAAAATCACTTTATTGTTTTTCAAAATATTCCCCATGAAGATCTATACACTTTTGCATGCGCTTGAACCAATTGTCGAAGCACTTTTGCCGCTCTGATTGAGGTATCTCCAACACATGCATTCTGAATGCAGCAACCGCTTCTTCAGGTGTCGAAAAACGTTCTCAGTTTGTTTTTACGTACGGGAATAAAAAGAAGTCATTCGGTGCCAAGTCAGGACTATACGGCGGATGACCCATCAAATCGATGTTTTGGGTGCTCAGAAATGCAGTTGTCGCAGCCGATGTGTGAGAGCTCGCATTGTCGTGGTGAAGAGTGATCCGTCTTCGGCGGTTGGTTTTCCTGATTTCTTGGAAGACAACTGGCAAACAAATGGTTGTGTACCACTCAGAATTGACTGTTCTGCGTTGTTCTAGTGGTACGGTTGCGATATGTCCAGTTTTTCCGAAAAAACAGGCGACCATTTGCTTGGAAGTGCTTCGTGCGCGAACAACATTTGTTGGATTTGGCTCATCTTGAAACACCCAGACAGTCGACTGCTGTTTACTTTCGGGCTCATACGCGTAAGTCCACGATTCATCACCTGTCACGATGTCATAGACGTGTTTCGAAGCACCGCGACCGTATTTTTTGAGCATTTGTTTCGACCAATTGACACGAGCCTTTTTTTGGGCGATTGACAAATTGTGTGGGATCCAACGCGAACAAATTTTTTTGACAGTCAAATGTTCATGCAATATTGAATGTATGCTGGTCCCACTAACGCCAAAGGTTGTCTCAATCTCACGATAGGTCACATGACGATCTTCCAATATCAGTTCGCGCACAGCATCAATGGTTTTCGGAACAACAACTGATTTTGGACGACCTTCACGAAATTCATCTTGGAGTGAACTACGACCACGATTGAATTCACCATACCATCGATAAACACTGGTCCTTGATGGAGCTTCATCGTCAAAAATTGAATTAAGTTCATCCATGCACTGTTGCTGAGTTAATCCACGCCGAAAGTTGTAAAAAATAATCACACGAAAATGTTGACGATTTAATTCCATTTTTGGGCCGAGATGAATCTTTTAAGTTACTGTAAACAACACAAATAGCGCTCGTATGTCAAAACGTTCTGAGTGCGTATAACCTCAAAAATATCCAACTTTACGACAGAGCTGTCAATTGCCGGATTGCAACGCTAGGGTTGCCAAATTCCGAAACATAAGAGGCAACCCTCGTAGTATTCTCGAATGAAGTTAAAATAATAAAGAACAATTATACATTAACAGTATACAGTGTGTTTTACTTCCCTCTATTGGTGCGTGTCTTGTGGCGGAATTTTACTCCTTGTGTCGATGAACGCCGTTTACTTTTCAGCGGAACATTGATTAATTTATGATGGCGGAAGAAGTGAATTTAGTGCCCGTGACTGGTACATACTTCTTCCCCACAGTACTCCATCTTTGTCTTGGACAAGACCTTTTCTATCTAAGAAGAGGAACGCTTCTGGCGGAATAAACATATTCTGGAGAGTACTCTCCATATACATAACATCGGAATAAAATGCTCCCGAAATAAGATCAGTCTCACTGCGCATTGCCCTTGCACTGTGACCACGGATAATATTGCTTATGAACTTGTCTATCCTGTTTAGTCCCGATTTGTCGTACATGACTTTATTGGGGTAGAACTTCTTATGTTGCGACTATGGTATTCTATACTTTCCAAAGCCAGAACGCATTCACTGCCTCTCGGACTTCTCCATGTAGAATGGGGACAGGTTATACCATATCGGGCAGCCATACACCAATATTGGTCGGATGAATATTGAGTATGAAATTATTTTGACTTTGGGGTCCAGGAGACTGCTACGGAAGAGACTTCTTGTCATAGCATATGCTTTTTAAGCTGCGGAAAGGGCAGCTGCTATATGGTTATCAAAGTAAAGATACTAATAAAGCCAGATACCAATAATCTTCCCCCACAGTTTTTACTTGTAGGGGAAGTTTCTTACTTCCTACAATGGCAATTTGTTTTTATTCGCTTTTGTATCTCTTGATTTCCTGGACATGGGATGTTCTGAAACGGATAGTTTCTGTTTTTTGGAAATTGATCTTTAATTTCCAGTCGTCGCAAAAACATTTGATTCTCTTGAAGTCATCTTACAGAAGTCTGGTGATGACATCAATCTGTTCTGCAGATCTATACACCACAATGTCGTCGGCGTATGCAATGACATGGTTGAGAGAACCCACTAGATCACTAGTGTAAATGTTAAACAAGATGCTGATGAGATAAGAATTCACTGCTCCTAGCTGTAAGCCGTTTTTGATGTGAAAGGCCTCGTTAGAGATTGTATCTTCCCATTTTACCACAATTGTTTACCCTTTATCATATCGTAGATAATGTATAATAAATATTCGGGCATTCCCAAATTCCATAATACATATGCTTCTAACCTTACGGTATCGAAGGCCTTGTCAAAGTCAACTAACCATGCCCCTGTGCATTGTCGGTTTGCCTTGTTTCAGTGTAAGTCGGGAACAAGTTTTGTCGCGGGATAAAGTGTCTGTAAACTAAACCCAACCTGGTTGTCCAGAATGATGCCATTTTCATTACATCAATTTATCAATGCTTGCTGATATTTGGAAGCAAACTAATCTAGATAAGTTGGATTGCTCCTGTGCTTGCCCTTATTGGGAATGGGATGGACTACTGCAGTTTTCCAATGGGTTGGATAATCTGCATTTTTAGAGCGATGTTGAACAAAATAGTGTAAACTTTCACTTCTTCGGGGGAAAAATGCTTTAGAACAATGTTTGGAATCCTATCTATTTCAAAAGATTTCTTGTTTTTAATGGATCTAAGTATATCTGGCGCACGACTAATGACCTTGCCCGGAAAAAACAAATCATTATGGTAAATTTAACAATAGGACTTGCTAAATAAGACCATGACCGGTTCCCGGTTGTAGGGCCGATGATGATGATGGTGAAGTATGTCTGTAAGTGCATCCTTGTGCACAAGTATACTAGTGTTTGGATTTCTAATCGGAGAATCGGCTATATTGTTTTCGTTAAATATGGTGAAACTTCTGTTTTCGCGACGTCAATAGTTAAGCTCATTGCGTAAAGAAATATGCCTTTGGAGAGCCCTATTTTAGAGGTCGCGGTTAGAATGAAGAGATTGGTTCAACCTGTGCACTACCTCGAAACAAGCACCAATTGCATTCGCTTTTTTTTTGCGAATCCTCGACCAATATTAGCTCTTCGTTGGCGTTGAAGTGTTCCATGGTAAGTCTTGTGTTCAGCAGTGTTTGACAATTCTCGGGAATCCGCGGCACTCGCAGACATGGAATGTCATTATAATCTTTCCTTCTAAATACTTTAATTGTTTCTGGGAACATATTTAGTCCACTAGCTTTAATGGCTTGAAATCTGTTGTTCCAGTCTCTATTAATTACTGATCTATAATTGTCGCGGATCATTTTTTGAAGGTTTTTGATTAGTGACTTAATTGTTTTTATTTCCTGGCTATTTGGATCGCTGAACTGTCTGTGAAGCAATTTCAGCTTGGAGAGCAGAATGCTCTTTTGCCTATACAGAGGGTCAATCGCTGAGTTTCTGTATCGGGTTGTATGGCCTTCCGTGTTTTGGAATAGAATGATTCATTGTATTAGCGACAATGTTAAAACGTAATGATCAGTTTCATCATTCGATGAGTTTCTATTGGTTAGTGGATGTACACCATTGGAGTGTAGTTCTCTTTTTAATAATCGATCAAAGAGCGATAGTGTGCTTTTCAGAAATCGAAAGTATAGATCTGGTCATATTGCTCAAGTAGTGAGTGTTCGTTTGGAACATGAATCATTACGCCGAGATCGCAATGATCACTATCGTACGCGATTGTACGAAGGCAATTTCGGGTACTTGTATCCGTATCTAACAATTGTATTCGCTGGTCCAGCAAAAATAAATCTAAGAAAGAATTTCCTCTTGGATAAGACGACGTACTTGTAGCGTTCAATTCTAGTTTATGTTCGATGGCATTTGTTTGCCACCAGTCGAACAACGCATTGCCTCTTCTGTTCGAGATAAAGTTACCCCAAGCATTGTGCTTGGCATTGAAATCTCCCGCTATAAAGAAGTAATAATTTTCCGAGTCTAACTTGAGACTTCGGGAAAGGGTATCAGGTTCATTGATAAACTGTGTGGACTGGAGACCTTCAGGAGCATAAACAGAGACAACATATTTTTGATTTTTCAAAGGAATATTCATAATGGCTGTGTACATTTGTGGTCTTGACGACCTTGCGTTGCAGACCATTTTTGATTAGGACGGCGGCTTCACCCCTTGAGAGCAATTTGGATGATCTCATCTTATAACTTTATAATTCTTGTAGCCCAACTTGTGTCTTTGTTTTAGCTTAGTTTCTCTAGCCAAAAGCACATCTGGGCGTTCAGCTTTCAGCAGATTGCTCAGATTATTCCTTCTTTCCATGCGAATGTGAATTTAGATTCACAGCAGTAATTTTAAGACTTAACTCAGCCGAAGTGAAGATTGTGACTAGTGTATTGAGTTGTCTGGAAACTGGATCGAGTAGATAATATTTATTCGGCCCACCTGTTCCGTCACCTTTTTTCGTTTATTTCGATTTTTTCCTCAAACGCAGCAACCTGCCCTTGTATGGATATTGAAATTGCCGTTATGTTCATTTGTGCCTCTAGTTCAGGCGTTTTAATTGTATTTCGTGGTTCCATGATTGGTGTATTCTTTACATCACTTGCCATTTGGGCATATGAAACACTAAGTGCCACGAAATTGTTGTAGGAACGAGTTTTCTTCCAACTTTGACTTTAGTTGTTGTTGGTATTTAGGACAACCTCTAAAGTTAGCAGGATGACCTGTGTTCTTGCAGAGGACGCAGGATAACTCTTATCCGGGAGCTGTTCTTTGCCCAACGGGCTGTGGGGGCTCTCTATATTACGCCGAGAACCAACCCACAATTTCGCCCACAGACCGCGCACAACGCCAACCCCAATCCCTTTCGTCGGCCTATTTCACCTGTAATTCGCAAGAGTTTATTCACCTCAATGGGCGGGGAAATGGGCGAATGGAGATGAGTGTGCGATGAAGCATCGCTGATCGTGCGGGTAGAGTTAGTTAGTCGAATTTTATCCATCGAACCACACACACGAGTCGCAAAGGTCTGTGCGTGAGTGCGAAAGTTTCTCCTTACCAAATTAAATCATTAATTACACATCAATACTCTGTTAAACCTAGTATATACAGTTTAAAAAAGTTTAGGTTTCAATCATTTGCACAAAGAGAATTTCGCATAGTTTATAGTTCGGTCGGGCTGTCACCAGTACTATTGCTTATCATTGAGAAGCTGCTAACGAAATCTGAAAAAAAATTATGTGAACGTACTTAGAACATTTAAAATATCAAATAAGATACATAAATAAAAGGGTCGAAGTGCTCATAGCAAATTTATAAAGTTATTGTGAAGTTTGGAGTTAAAATTGAATGTACTTAAAAAATAATTTCGACCCAACCAGTGCGTTTTTATTTCTTCTCTTCTCTTGGTAATCGTTTTGTTGCGATAATCGGTGGGGGATTAGTGAACGCGTCCCCGTGCTGGCGCCACTACTATCTACCCTCGCAGGGCATTCTCCAATAGTGTGGTCGTTCAGACACTTTACACATATAAATTGCATACTGCAATGAGATGTCACATGGCTGAAGCGTTGACAGCGCATATATATACGCGTTCGGACTTCTTTATTATCTCCCTACTTATTGCTTGGTGGTTTAGATATTTAATATACCTAAGCCCATCAACTTTACTGTCGGGACTTAGTGACACACTAAAGAAAGGCAACTTGTGGTTGCGATTTCAAGAGCTTGCGGTAGAGGTCGGTTTCGCGCCTATAAACTCTAGACTGTCACTGACGGTTTCAACAGTTTTTAATTCCTCAAGTAATTCTGCTGGGTAAAAGGAAAGATCAACTCATTTTAGGAGCATGGGGACAGTGTTCTCCGCTTTTGGAGAAATTGTACGTGTACGTGTAGTACTCGCTAGTCGCCTTACTCAAAGCGGATTTAATCTTACGATAGTCCTCTAGGTCGCTATACATAATACTAATTTTTGCGTTATTGATGCGCTTGATTTTAAAATTCTTGCATGTTAACTTACCGAATTTTTTATGTCCTTAGTTTCCATATGGCACACAATGATCGAAGGTACTTTCTCTTTTCTGTTGATTTGTTGCTTCTGTTGCTGTTGGTTAACAGCTTGCTGTTTTTCCGCTGCTGGTACTGCTGTCGTTGTTCACATAGTTGTTCAATCTCTTTTCCAGAGCTGCATTCAAAGCTCATCCCTTTTCTTTTATGAGCTCGGCGATAATGTTGTCGAGCTCTTTATCCGGGTTATTTTATATTGGCAGGTCTTCGTATTAGTCCCCTGCTCCCGAGTAGTGAGCATCACTAGGACATACATTTTCTTGATTTTTACATATTTTACGGGTTTCGATGGCGTCTGATTTGTGCCTTTTTGTCGTTACATTCGGTTGAGGATTTAATCTCCTCCTTGTCATTTTAGATATGACCTGCCCTTCATGGATGGTCAGTGCGCCACCATTTTTAAGGCCTGACCTCTTATGTATACTAACAAAGCAATCGATCTGAACATTTACCAGGTGTACCGGTGTGAAGTGGGCGTCAAGATACAACTGTATCGACAGGGAACGTTTGTTGTGAACGAGCCCTTATATTTTTTTTATTTGCTTGCTATGACATCTGTCAAACATATTTAGTATGCATCAAGTCATTGTACAAACAACATCTATTTTTTTTAATCCTGTTAAAAATATCGAATTTTGTACCAGAAAATGATGATTTGCGGAAAGCATTAATTTTTTGTTTTCATTTGAAGAAAAGTGCTGCAGAGTCGCATCGAATGCTTGTCGAGGCCTATGGTGATCATGCTCTTTTGGAAGCAACATGCAAAAGATGGTTTAAGCGGTTCAGAGATAATGATTTTGATGTGCGAAATGAAGAACGTGGAAGACCACCAACAAAGTTTGGAGACGCCGAATTGCAAGCAATATTGGATCAAGATGACACTTTAAGTCAAAAACAAATGGCACAAATGTTAAATGTTGCACAACAAACAATTTCTGACCGTTTAAAAGCTATGGAAAAGAACCAAAAGTATGGAAACTGGGTGCCATATAAATTGAATTACAGGCAGATGGAAAAGTGAAACACCACATATGAAACGTTGCTTCTACAACACGAAAGGAAGTCAGTATTGCATCGAACTGTGACTGGTGATAAAAAATGTATTTATTTTATAAATCCTAAACGCAAAAAATCATGGGTACATCCAGGAGAAGAGTCAACATCGACTGCAAAGCCCGATCGATTCGGAAAAAAGACAATGCTCTGTGTTTGGTGGGACCAGAACGGGATGGTGTATCATGAATTTTTAAAACCTGGCTACCGACAATAAATGATCAATTTGAACCATGTATTGATCGAAAAATGACCAGAATGGACCACAAGACACGGAAAGGTAATTTTGTTGCATGATAATGTCATACAGCAAAATCCGTCAAAGAAACAATAAAAGCTCTCGGCTGGGAAGTGTTACCCCACCCCCCGTATTCACCAGACTTGGCTCCTTCCGACTACCATTTGTTCATCGATGAGACACGCATTGGATGAGCAGCATGTCAATTCCTACGAAGAAGTCGAAAATAGGGTCACCGAATGGTTTGCCTCAAAAGACGACAGGTTTTATTGGCGTGGTATCCACAAATTGCAAGAAAGGTGGTCGAAATGTGTAGAAAGCAATGGCCAATACATCGAATCAAATGTTTTTTACTTTCCCATTTTAAAACGCTTTTTTACTTTCCTATTTAAAAACACTTCATACCGGTACACCTGGTACGAGTATAATCATACATTCAATTGAACACAATTCCTTTTTACTCTCAGGGTGATATCGTCTTTTTTGGAGACTTAAACCTCTCACATCTACAATGAACCTTCTCAGGTGACTTTTTATACCACCACCCCCTCTAGTGTCGGAGTATGCCTTTTCACCAACCTCCTAACAGATTCAAGCTTTTATCCAATTACTAATGTTTCAAACAATATATGCAGGCAGTTAGACTTCATCTTCACATCCGACGCTATTAATTCCTCAGTTGCACTTTTCCGCTTGTTCTGTCTACCATCGACCCCCTAATCTTGACAGTTTTCCATAATTCGACACTATAGCCCATCCCACTCCGCGACCTTTACTCATATGACGTTAACAAAGCAAATTTCTGTCATATTATTGATTATCTCAAGAAAATCTCAATTCATTTACGCTACTACCAATTTTTAAACCGAAACTTTTAATTTCATTTCCCTCTATCTTCCATATTCCAGGCATAAAATTCAAACCTCCTCATTCTTTTGGTTTAACCGCAAGCTTCGTTCGTTACGCCATAAAAGGCTACTTCCTCCGGAACCGTTCTGTGACTATTCTAATTATCTTGGCACCTATCTCCAATTCAATGATTTTACCTTTACCAAAACCACGTATTGAAAACACAGATTAAACCAATGAATAACCCAACAATCCCTCACTAACGACTCTTTTGTTCACGACAATACTTACATATCAAACATCTTCCATAATCCATCTCTTTCTCATTTCAATTATCCACCCACGATTTAAAATAAACCAATCCAACTTAAGACGAATTCACTCTCAACCCAGGTGGTCTACATGCTATATTCTTTAAAAAAAAAAGATCCTCCGCTCTCTCTTCTCCACTTTTGATTATTTTTAATCTGTCGCTTTCTCAAAGTAAATTCCCTAACATTTGGAAAACTGCGGTCAACACATCTGTGTATAAAAAAGGACCCAACGGTGATATCTCAAGCCACCGTCCCATCGCCAAACTTTCCTACACTCCTAAACTTTTCGAAAGCATTCTGTACGCATGGTTCCACTGCAAATCCCTTATTTCACCCGGGTAACACGGCTTTTTTGGTGGTAAATCTGTTACCACTAAAATCATCACACTCCTAGCCCTAGAGAAGGGCAACGAAGTCGACGTTATTCGGTAAAGCCTTTGATATAATCTTCCACAAATTACTAGTTCTAGGGCTTCGAATCAATATTGACAGAGTACGTACAGAGTACGTTTCAGATCCGTCCTCTCAAATCTTTTTCTCACCACTTCAGGAGTCCCTCGGGGCAGTCATTTAGGTTCCCTTCTATTTGTACTAACAATAAACGCCATCGATATGATTATCAAACATTTCTGCATCTCTTTCTATGCCGACGATATTCAATTTTTTCAAAACCATTTGTTCTTCGCTTGATTCTTCCCTTCTCCAAATAGACCACGACAATTTTTTGGTGCCAGAAGAATTGTCTGGGGCTTAATGTTGACATAGAAATCACTAAAGTTTTTACGGAAGCGCACCATCCACGTACGATTCTGTCGCTGCTCATTCTCGCTACATTCCCGGCCCATTGTTTTTTTCTTATTTGAAAACAGAATAGAATGCAATGGCGTAAATGTTGCTTTTCGACATCCATCTCTATACAACTCATTCACACGGAATGACAGCTTGTAAATGACTAAATCTTAGTCATAAAAATAGCAATGACTAAGCTAGATATATCCAAAGTGGTGAGAGAATTGGATGAGTGCAAGTATGTTTTTAATGCAACCAATCCGAGTTTATACTTGCACACCTATTAGGTTCCGAGTACAGTTCTTCCAATTCGCAGTTGTAAAGTTTCCTCCACTGCCCTGCCTCTTCATCATATTTACCATCAAAGATAGTACTTAACACTTTATTCTCGATTCATCATCATCATCGGCACTACAACCAGGAACCGGTTTTGGACCATTTTGGCAAGTCTCTGCACCGGTATCCGGTCCATATCCGAGACTTGTTATATTGTCCATAATAATTTGTTTTTCCGGACAAGGTTATTAGCCTTGCGCCAACCTTTACCTTCTGTATGTTCTCTGTATGTCTCTTCCTTAAATAGATAATGATAGTATCAGAAATGGGTCGCATACAGGCCTTATGCCACTGTAGAGACCCAAAACCCGACTACGTCTTCGGTAATTTTTTTTTTTTTTGGATGGGAAAAAATGTATTATTAATAAAACCAAGTTTACCACATGTTTATATATGTATTAAGGTGCATTTTTCTTTTCAAAAAATATATAATGTGGGCACACGGCCGTGTTTTTAAAAAGTTGTTCCGGGGCTTGCAAAATGTGTTGAAGAGTTTTGATCCTGCAAAAAAATCCTTCTTAAACTACATGAAAATGTCTAGAGAATTTCGTACGGAATTTTGAAAATATTGACTTTTGAAAAAATGACATTTGTTTGTTAATAACTTTTATAAAACCTGTACCTCATACTCTGCGGAATCCAATTAACAAGCTACAGTTAAACTTTGAACTCAATCGGATAAAAATTGAGAGAGTTATCTTGCAAGCCAATTTGCAAAACCTAGTTTTTAGATAATCGCGTTTAAAATTTTAAGTTCTGTTTAATTTCATACTTTACCTTGTATATAAATATTCAGGTCGATTGCTTTGTTAGTATATATTTGAGAGGTTAGGCCGGACACTTTTCACCTCACCCTCGTAAGAAATTAAACAGAACAGAAAAGTTTGGACTTGGTCGGATAAATATTGAAAGAGTTATCTTGCAAGCCGATGTGAAGAACATAGTTTTGAGATAATCGCGTTTAAACTTTTAACTTCTCATTTCTACTCTTTAAACTTGAAAATTTGTATAAAATTTCTTTTTACCATTAGTCAGCAATGCCAGCACCATACAAATTGCCTTCCAACTGTATATTTGTTCATATTCCAATTTTTTTAGCGATCTAGGGACCGCGCGCCATTTTTGCAGGGTCCGTCAACGACGATTCGGTTGACTGATTCTCGTTTCAATGTTTTCTATGCAATCATTGTAACACGTCAAACCTATCGGCAACTGCAACACCTCCATTATATACCTTCGTACGAGGGTTGCCTCTTACGTTTCGGGATTTGGCAACCCTAGTGTTGCAATCCGGCAATTGACAGCTCTGTCGTAAAGCTGGACATTTTTGAGGTTATACGCACTCAGAACGTTTTGACATACGAGCGCTATTTGTGTTGTTTACAGTAACTTAAAAGATTCATCTCGGCCCAAAAATGGAATTAAATCGTCAACATTTTCGTGCGATTATTTTTTACAACTTTCGGCGTGGATTAACTCAGCAACAGTGCATGGATGAACTTAATTCAATTTTTGGCGATGAAGCTCCATCAAGGACCAGTGTTTATCGATGGTATGGTGAATTCAATTGTGGTCGTAGTTCACTCCAAGATGAATTTCGTGAAGGTCGTCCCAAATCAGTTGTTGTTCCGAAAACCATTGATGCTGTGCGCGAACTGATATTGGAAGATCGTCATGCGACCTATCGTGAGATTGAGACAACCTTAGGCGTTAGTGGGACCAGCATACATTCAATATTGCATAAACATTTGACTGTCAAAAAAATTTGTTCGCGTTGGATCCCACACAATTTGTCAATCGCCCAAAAAAAGGCTCGTGTCAATTGGTCGAAAGAAATGCTCAAAAAATACGGTCGCGGTGCTTAGAAACACGTCTGTGACATCGTGACAGGTGATGAATCGTGGATTTACGCGTATGAGCCCGAAAGTAAACAGCAGTCGACTGTCTGGGTGTTTCAAGATGAGCCAAATCCAACAAAAGTTGTTCGCGCACGAAGCACTTCCAAGCAAATGGTCGCCTGTTTTTTCGGAAAAACTGGACATGTCGCAACCGTACCACTAGAACAACGCAGAACAGTCAATTCTGAGTGGTACACAACCATTTGTTTGCCAGTTGTCTTCCAAGAAATCAGGAAAACCAACCGCCGAAGTCGGATCACTCTTCACCACGACAATGCGACAACTGCATTTTTGAGCACCCAAAACATCGATTTGATGGGTCATCCGCCGTATAGTCCTGACTTGGCACCGAATGACTTCTTTTTATTCCCGTACGTAAAAAACAAACTGAGAGGTCAACGTTTTTCGACACCTGAAGAAGCGGTTGCTGCATTCAGAATGCATGTGTTGGAGATACCTCAATCAGAGTGGCAAAAGTACTTCGACAATTGGTTCAAACGCATGCAAAAGTGTATAGATCTTCATGGGGAATATTTTGAAAAACAATAAAGTGATTTTCGATGATCAATATTTGTTTTTGTTCTCTAATCCCGAAATATAAAGGGCAACCCTCGTATACTGAAAAATCCATCTATCCAATCCACTTTTAAGTTCCGTTTAATTTCATGCGAAGGTGGGTTGAAAAGTTTCCGGCCTGACCAACAGATGGCGACAGCATGTCTAACTGTTATCTTGTATTCTAAAATACTATGTCGCATTACCTTGTATATATGGTAGATATAAAAAGTAGATATCTATACCTTAGAATTACCATTAATTCATTTTTCTCCAAAAGTGATCTTAGACCACTTTAAAAAACACCAGTCCAAATCTTAATATAGCCATTTAGCGAAAAAATAATAAATTTCTTTTCCCCAACCTAATAGTTGCGACAAACACTAATTTTATCACCTCTCTTAGTTGTGAAGTCATTTACGCGACGACCCCTTTAAGTGTATTCCAAGCTGTTTTTCAAAGGATGCGTCATTGAAAGAGCTACCCTTCCACATAGATCCTATTCGTATGTTAGTTTTATTTTTGTCAGTAGCTATGCAAACTTTTTCGTGTCACATAGGTCTACATGTGAGCTCCCACAAGGCGAATAATCTATAAAACATTTTCGAGAAGCCTAATGGGTAATTGCCTGGGGAATCAGAGTTCATAAGTTGGGAATCAATGATCTTATTCAACATCGTTATGAAAATCTTCCTTATAATCACGTGGTATCCACTTTGGTCATTTCGAATCCTTTTTCTATTCTGGGTTGCAGAGCCAATGTCATCATCATCGGCACTACAACCGGGAACCGGTATTGGCCTTATGTAAAGTCGTGACGCAGAGCCAATTTGGAGAATTGAAATCCATGAGCGGATGTAATCCGGATTACAAATCGTCTTGCTTAGAACAGAAATAACTTATATGTAATCAATGAAAAATATTTCCGCCTGAGATATTGTTATTTAAATACTTCACTAATTAAAAAAATAAAAAGCTGGTCGTAATTGGGTGTTCGTACAAGCAGGAGAAAGTTCAATAGCTAACCTTCAAGGGAAGCCGTTAACAGCCTATGGCCCATTGAACCCTATTCAAGCTCGTGGTTGAAATAAAAATTCAAGTTGACTGCTAACTAGTGGAAAATCATTGCAATCTACATACCCAAATCAAAACAAAAGTATAAACAAATAGTTCTAAAGCTGAGAGACATTTTTGTACATATATAAAAATATGTTTAATGATTTGAAATACAGGGGAGATAGCACTTACATTCTGTAACAGAGATACAATGTCAATCTATCTACCATTATATTTATGGACTCTGAGTGCTTCGAAGTTTACGACTACGTGGATTTGGCTTCGCCCACGTTACAGATCGTTTGTATGTTTTCCTGTGAACTCATTTGAACGTTACGTTTCCTATTTTGTTTTCTACTTACTCAAGCTTGCGCGTATTTGTTGCCCTTTGCACTTCCCGACAGAAGCCGTTCATTTTGAATGGTTGTTACTTTATTCAGACCATCAAAATAATAAGAGAACTTACCTATAAATCGTTACCTAGAATTTGTTGTTGAAAACCATCTTCCAATTACTGACCTTACCTACAGGACATTTTAAATATTCCACGGAGAATATAAATTAATTACTGAGAACAATTTTAAATTAAAATGTCCAGCATTGAGGCGATGGCGAATAGCGAGAAAAGACGAAAGGATAATCCACATCGGTGGCTGCATCAGCAGCACCAGTTAGTGATGTTGCATTCCATGCAGATGCATCTACAGATATAAGCAATAGGAGGAAGAAGCCACAAATGACTCCAGGAGACTAAATGTAAAGGGAGATGCATCCGTATTAAGCTGAAGCGGCTATCGTCGCTTCGACTAAAACACCGAAGCAGACAATAATCTTACAAGGATTTAACGAACGACCAACGATCTACCACATCGAAAAGATCTAGAGCCGGGAGAGGAACACAATAGGAACATCTTTTGTTTTGTAGATCGACAGGCGAAAATCCAACGACCCTTTGCTCTAAAGGAGCTTGCTTTAGCCTTTGCACCTCTTGTGCAGTGTGCCTTAAGCCAATTGGTTCATTGAGTTAGCCTTTGTGGATGCTGTATCAATACTACCACCAAACGGCCAGCATTACCAATACTGTAAGCAGGAGCAACAATATCAGCAACAACAAGAGCACCAGCAATGATGACGACCAAGCGAGGTGCTACAATAAAATCGTTATTCACTTTCTGGAATCTAAGCGAATTATTCGACACGGCTGGAGATGCGGTTAAGGTTTTTGCATATTTATCTCTTGTTGTTGTTGTTGCTGTTGTTATTATTACTATTGTTGCTGTTGCTGGTTTGGTGTCGGCGGTGGCGGTGGCGGTGTCGGCAATGATGGTGATGATGCTGCAGCTGCTGCGCTCGCTAGTGTATCCGAGATGTAGATTGCCAGCGAATATTACTTCTCTTTGTTCTTTCAACTTTATTGTCAGGGCCGTCGTATTGACAAAGGAAGAGGGTGGAGAAATAAGGACGAGAGATGATCCAAGAATTGGTCCGAGTATTCCATAGAATTCCTTTCGAGCATAAGCCTTTTATAATTGATAAATTAAAAGTATCTACTATTCGAAGTTGAAATGAGCTCCTTTGTCCGAGTTTGCATACGTACAGAATTTGCTACGAACGTATTCCATTTCGAATTCCTATATAGAGGGTTGATTTGATTATTAAGGAAGCATTCTGTTGTTCAAGTGTTCAAGTTTTTTCATGCCTTCACTAGAAATAACTATATAAAACTTTGCTATTGTTCGTTCTGTTGGTAACCTTGAAGTTATTCTGTTGTCTTTATTCCTCAGAATAGTGATTGTCAATTCTTAAGATAGGTTCTTGTTAAATTTCGAATTTATCTTAAAACTGTCATTACTAAAAGAAGTCATATAGAATAGAAGCCATATCGTTAGATTTAATGGGGGTCATGTAGCACAAATTCAAGTTGACTGTCTTTTTACTATTGCTCCTTGTCTAGTCTTGGCCATATAGACATAACATATGCCAAGGTACACATAGCCTTAGGGAATGATATGAATCTACGAGAAAGCCACCTGAGGGTTCTAAGCCGCCTCAATGACTGAGTTGGTATGAAGGTTGTGTCTTGCGTTTGATTTTGCAAACCTAGGTTTAGGTAATTGACGACTCTTGCTATTGTGCAGCTCGGCAAAATTACTGAGTGGTAGGTAGGTTCCCAAAGCCCAGCCCCCCGATGAAATACCACCCCATTAAGTTATAGGCTTCATGAAATGGTTGGGAGAAATCCTTGAGCATCTTTTGGAGCTGATGGACCCGGTCGAGAAAAAATAGCATCTCAGGGCGCTGACTCAGCACTGACTGGAAGACGTAAACAAAAAAATAAAGCGACGTTTTGGTCTTTATTCTTTCTCAATAACACAGTTTACGATATAGAATAATACCCAGGCTAATCCTACATGCGAAACCCTATATCACATCGAGTAAAGAATATCAAACCGAAGTCGAATACATCAATTTATTCCGGATACGGGGAGGCTACCAGAGCTAAAGACAGCGGTTTTAAAAAACTGAACAAGAAAATATGAAAGTCGGAAAGATCCAAAGGGATTGGGAAAGACTGCACATTAAACCCGCAAATATAAATACACGGCCAGAATGTGAGTCCAAAAATATTACACTCTCCAAATTTCTAGGCTTTTGTGAAGAATATCAAAAACTGTATTACCTCATCTATTTAATCGTTTGTACTAGATTACAGTACTGTCAATAATAGCCCTGTGAGTACGGCATTAGAATATAGGCACAACTAGGTCGGCTTATCGTAAAGGCGACTAAAGGCCAAGTGGTAGGTGGGGCCCCAACGCGCTCTCGTTCAGTGAAATACCATCCCATTAAGCTGTAGTCTCCGTGAAATGGTCGGGAGAAACCCCTGGTCATCTTTCGGTGCTTGGCTGATGGACCGGTTTGAAAAAAAGGTTGTTTAGGTGGTAAGTCGGCCTCAAAGAGAGATACCACCCCGTCACGCTATCCACGATATCGTTTCGGATGTATGGCTGATGGCCTGGACTGACACGGAGATAAGTCATGATGGTGCCTTCTGAGATAAAAAATTCCGGAGGTAAACTAGTTTCCAATACGGACCTCCCCCGGGGCGGAGCATGCAGATATTATGTTAAATAAACGAACTTTAAGAAATCCATCATCGCATAATCGGGCTCGTTATCGAGGCTCTCCCGACGTTCCGACTGATAACGGCATTTTGTAACATCAGGGGCATCGGTTTTACCAATACGAATGTAAACGCCGTCCGTATTTGCAAACAGTAAAACCTGATATCCTTGCCCTGAGTCCCAGGTCAATTCGTCAACTGATCTCGACATATCTTCGTTGCTCACGATACGACTGCGTCTTCACGCGGTCCGATCTGGCTTGCCAAAGGATGGAGGCATTAGAACCCAATAACTTGGACATCATATGGTTGAGGGTCGTGCTAAGCAATTCTGTTAAATTTCTTTGTTGAACAGGCAGGGTGAACAATAAAAACAAAACGGGATTGTTGTTTAAATTGAGGATATATATTTTATGAGGATACGCGTCCGAACGACACGAAAGCTGGATGCTAAGAAGAAAGAAGTGAAAGTTGAAAAATGTGAGTTTGGCGTTTCTTGGTGTGGATGGCAGTTGTGTGCCTTAAGGACTTGAATGCAATGAGAAGAGTGAGTGTTTTCATGAGTGTGATAGTTTAGCTTTGAGTGCGTACAATTTGAATTCAATTTTTTAATTTGTTTAACACTCCCACTAAAAAGTTAACTTCAAATTGATTTCACAGTTACGATGTTTTCTGACTGTGTTGTGAATTGCGTGATAAAATATTGTTTGAGTTGTTGTATGTGGTGACGTTTTAGTTCCTCTAGTGGAGTTTTTGTAGACCCTTGGCATCTTGTATGTTGAGCATCCTTCTTTGTTCCTCAAAAAATGCTCCCGTCAGGGGCTTCGTCATCAAAGCTGCTTGCTGGTTTTTGGTGGCGACATGCTCTAAAGCAAAGATTTTGTTCTCGAAACTGTCGCATATGAAGAGATATTTCACGTCAATATGTTTGCTTCTTTTGTGAAACTCGGGGTTTTTTATGAGCTTGATGGCGCTCATGTTGTCGATGAGGAGGGTGCTCTCCAGATCTTGGCACAGGTTGAGGTCCTCGATGAGTCTCTTCATCCAGGTGACGTCCTTCACAGCTTGAGTTGCAGCGACATATTCTGCCTCAGCGGTAGAAAGTGCCACCGTCTTCTGCTTGCTGGAACTCGATGACACGGTTGACTCTCCAAACCTCAGAACAACGCCAGACGTTGATTTTCGGGTCTCGACATCTCCTGCATAGTCTGCGTCACTGTAGGCCTGGAGTTTGTTTGTCTGCTCGGCTGGAAAATAAAGACCATACCCACTTGTACCTTTCAGGTACTTGAGTATCCTCTTTACCGCACTCCAGTGGAATTTCTTCGGGTTCTCAAGATGCTGGCTGGCACTGTTGACTGCAAAGGTGATGTCCGGTCGGCTACCTACAGAGAGATACATAAGGCTTCCCACGGCTTGTCGATATGGAAATTCTGGCGCCCCCCTGTCCCATTTTTGTGCATTTCTGCACTCATTTGATGATGATGGTCTGCCGGAATTGCAACAGCATTTGCGTGCTCCATGTTGAAGCGCTGCAGAATTCTCTTGCAGTAGGCCTTCTGGTGGAGAAGAATTGAACCATCTGTCATCCGTTCAACCTGTAGTCCAAGGTAAGTGCTCAAACTTCCAAAGGTAATATCGAAGTCCTGGCGAAGTTGGTTTATTAGTTCCTCAATCATTTTCAATGCAGCAATCAATCCGTCGTCGATGTGAATTGCCAGCATCAACTGATTCTCAGGATCCCCGTTGGTGAAGACACAGTAATCAGCTCTGGTTGGACGTAGTCCAGCTTTGGCCAGGAACTTCGTGAGGTGTTCGTACCAGCATCTCGACGCCTGCTTGAGTCCATACAAACTTCGGATGAGTTTGCACACTCGGCTGGTACCATCTTCATAACCTTTTGGCTGCTTCATGTAGATGACTTCTTCCAGCTTTCCATAGAGAAAAGCTGTTTTAACGTCGAACTGTTTGAAGAAAAGATTTTGGGAGGCTGCAAAGGGTAGAATGAGGCGAATGGAATCAAATCGGGATACGGGACTAAAGGTCTCATTATAATCAACACCAGGAGTTTGACTGAAACCTCTGGCAACAAGCCTGGCCTTGTATCGTTGGATGCTACCATCAGAGAATTGTTTCACCTTGTAACACCATCGATTGTCGATCACCTTCTGATCTGGTGGTGGTTCCACCAAAAACCAAGTGTGATTCTTCTGCAGCGAATTGATCTCCTCATCCATGGCTGCTTTCCATTTTTCAGAGTCCTCGGATTTGATGGCTTCATCGTAGCTTTCAGGATCAAGTTGGCCAGTCACTGAAATCAAAACAGAAGGATACCGAACCGGTTGGCGAATTTGGTTCCTGTTTCTCAGGTTGTAGTTTTGCAGTGGTACAGGTTCTTCGAGTGGCTCTTCATCATCCGTTAGCGCATACAAGGGTTCTTCAGCTTCGCTTCCAGAATGTTCACCACCGTTCACCAAGTTCACGACCTTTGGCTCCTCGCCAATTTCAGCAACTTGAGGAACACTCAAGGTCATTGTTGCTGGCTCATTGCTTGACTTGTCTGCTGAAAATCGGTGTCCATTGAATTTCACATCTCGAAAGGTGTTTACCTTGTTTTCAGTAGGAAACCAGACTCGATACCCTTTCGTCGTTTCGTCGTAGCCTACAAATATGCCCTTTTTGGCTTTGACATCCCATTTCTTTCTCTTTTCCTTGGGGATGTGGACGAAAACTTCCTCACCAAAAGACCTGAGTGAGGCAAGCTCTGGCTTCTTTCCCAGCCAGAGGTCGCAAGGTGTTGCTCCATTTTTGCTGCTGGTTCCAGTCCTGTTCAAGGTGTAGGCTGCGTAGAGGGTTGCCTCTGCCCATAGCTTCTTTGGGAATTCTCCTGCATGAAGAATAGTCCTGGCCGACTCAACAATTGCCCTGTTCTCGCGTTCTGCTGACCCGTTTTGCTCTGGTGTGTAGGGAACCGTTGTTTGGTGTATCACACCGAGATCACTGGTGATTTTCTCCACGTCCCTGTTGGCAAATTCTAAACCGTTGTCAGCCCTGATGACCTTGATGCCTTTGTCCAGGTGTTTTTCTGCTTGGAGAAGGAATTTCTTCAGACACTGGGCTGTTTCCGACTTCGCCTTGATGAAAAACAAGTCGTCCTTGATCGGCAAGAAATAA
Organism: Microdon myrmicae; assembly: GCA_963931805.1. Classification (NCBI taxonomy): domain Eukaryota; kingdom Metazoa; phylum Arthropoda; class Insecta; order Diptera; family Syrphidae; genus Microdon; species Microdon myrmicae. The sequence continues at coordinate 27,838,148 of OZ007500.1, forward strand.
CGAGCGCCTCCTATTGATGTGTCAGGCATTGGGCCGCACAGATCAGCATGAACAAGCTCACCAACTCGTTCGGTTTTTGAGGTACTTTTTGGAAAAGGGAGCCGGTGCATCTTGCCGAGGGTACAGTCGTCACATTTGACTTTGTCGCCCGTAAAGGGCAAGTTCATCCTCCTCAAAATCTTTCTAACCTGCTTGAAATCCTGATGAGCCAACCTTTTGTGCCAGGTGAGGAGTGTTTCTTGTTTGACGACGACGTTTGCCTGGTGCTCATTTGCCACGATTCTAAATTTCATGTCGAAAAGTTGATCAAATCTTTCTCCCACTGCAACGATATTTCCATCTTTCAATAGATGGCAAGTCTTGCTTTCTGATTTTTGAGACATGCCTTTGTCAAGGGCTGCTCCTAGGGAGAAAAGATTGAAGCCTAGATCTGGAACATGGAGGACGTTACTCAGGTATTTCAGCTTCCAGATTTTTCCGTCGAAAACTTCAACCTCGATGTCTCCAGATCCCACAGCTGCGATCGTTTTGCCATCACCAACTCGAACAGATTTTGGCTGCTGAAAATGGACGAAATTTGAAAACCATTCGCGCCCATGAGACATGTGGTCCATAGCACCAGAGTCGAGGTACCAGATGCTGGAACAGTCCAGGTTGTCCGAACCGAGAGTCAAAGCACTGATCAGCGCGTCGGTTTTCCTGTTTGAGTGGCCCTCCTTTTCTGCCTTTCTCTCATTGGCTGCTTTTCTCTTGAAACAGTCTTGCTTCCAGTGGCCCAGCTTCTTGCAATAATGACAGGATTTTGAAGATTTCTGCTCGAAGTTCTTTTGTCGTGACTTCCCAGCTATAAAAGCCACGTTGTCGCTTGCATTTGCAGGCTCTAGCCTGGATTCTTCGACTGAGAGTCTGGAAATAAGGTTGGTAAGATTTCTCTCATCGGGCTGTGTTGATTCCCATGCACTGATGAAATGTTTGAAGGTGGAGGGAAGAGTCATTAAAATGTTTGTGATTATCTGCTGACCAGAGATTTTCTCACCTATAACCTTCAATCGATGTGCAAGGTTTTCCAACTTGGCAACGTGTGTAGCAATGTTGTGAGCTGGGTCTTTCTGAACACTGTACCATTGTTGAAGTAGCATGTGAATGCTGGTTCTCGACTTTTGTTCATAAACAGATGAAAGTTCGTCCCACATTTCCTTGGAAGTCGTGCAGTTGATGATGTGAAGTAGCGGTTCCTCGTCGACTGATGTGGCGATAGTACGCTGTCCAAAAGTGTCCAGTTTTGTCCATGAGACACGTGCTGTTCGATGAGCTTCGGTTATGTTTTCCTCTGGAAATTCCTTTTTTTCGCTGACGATGTCCCATGCTCCACTAGAGAGTAGAACGATGTGTACCTGGAACTTCCACGTACTCCAGTTCTCAATGCCTTTGAGTTTGGTTATCCTTATTGATTCGTTCTCCATCGTGGTGTTGTAAAATTTCACTGTTGCACGAGGGCGGACTTACAACACGAGATTTTAAGCGAAAAGAATTTAAACAACACAAGAATATTTATCGTTCCGCGAACCTGTGCCCATAACCTGTTGAACAGGCAGGGTGAACAATAAAAACAAAACGGGATTGTTGTTTAAATTGAGGATATATATTTTATGAGGATACGCGTCCGAACGACACGAAAGCTGGATGCTAAGAAGAAAGAAGTGAAAGTTGAAAAATGTGAGTTTGGCGTTTCTTGGTGTGGATGACAGTTGTGTGCCTTAAGGGCTTGAATGCAATGAGAAGAGTGAGTGTTTTCGTGAGTGTGGAAGTTTAGCTTTGAGTGCGTACAATTTGAATTCAATTTTTTAATTTGTTTAACATTCTTTATTGTCTTTACCGCTCCCCGGATGACGATCGACCAGCGACACTTTTCGAACATCTTTCACGTACTATCGACTGGATACATATCTACCACCCGATTTCTGAAATTGTCTTCCTTGGCGATTTTAGGGCACACAATTCCGGCTGGTTGATGCATTCCAACAAAACCGATGAGGCTGGGAGGCTGGCGGAGATGTTTGCTGTTAGTCGGAATTTGACTCAACTTGTGGAGAAACCTACGCGAGTGCCAGATGCCCCAGGTTATTATGGGAGTACCCTGGATCGTTTTTGACATTCGACCCGAGCATTTATAGCCTGGAAGGTGCTGAGTCACTGGGAAACTCAGATCACTGTGTGATATTGGTCGCGCAGTCACTTCCATTTCAAAAGAAAACCAATCTAAGAAGCTTCGCGATATATGGAGGTATGGAGCTGGCAAATAGGACATTTTGTGAGATTTCTACGTGTCCTTTTCATGGTCGGAGGTGTGCTTTGTTCTCCGATGTTAACGCACGCATGGACTCGGTCATGGAGATTATTCTGTTCGCGATGGAGATTTACATTCCGCATTACATCAAACGAAATTCATCTGAAAAGCCTTGCTTTGATAAAAAATGCGAGCAGATTACAGCGGTCAAAAATAGAGCTTTTAAACAATGGCGCTCGAATTCCATCGGTGTTAACAGAACGAATTTTGATAGAATCAGAATCGCGTACAACCAGGCGATTGATACCGCAAGGAAGGGTTAGAACCACAGAGTGACCAAAAAATCCTTGACTGCCCAACTGGTTCGCGTCCTTCCTGGTCAAAGGCAAGGGGTGTCAGCAATAACTTTGCTTCTTCCTCTTTTCCCCCGTTAGTGACGGGCAGCGGGACGTTAGTCACAAATCCAAAAGATAAAGCTAATGTTTTCGCGAATTTATTTTCCGCGAATTCAAACCTCGATGCGGGTATTTTGGAGCCACCTATGGACGCCCCGGTACGGTCTTAGATGCGGGATGTGAGGTTCAGCACGCGTACTATTGAACTCATTCTACCTGGACTGGACTGTAAGAATGCAACCGGCCCGGACGGAATACCTTAACAACCGTGTTCCAGAACTGTCGACGGTGTTTGGCAGACTCTTCTGTTTATCTTATGCACGAAGGACATATCCTACCTGCTTGAAAATCGCACGAGTTCAACTAATCCCAAAGAGGGGAAAAAAGTGTCTCCCACAAAATTACCGGCCGATAGCGTTACTGCCTATGTTATCTCAGGTGATGGAAAAGGTCATCAAGGCCGAGTTGATTAAGTATTTGGAGTGCAACAGACTTCTGAATGAACGTCAATACGGATTCCGTAACAGGCGGTCCACGGGAGACCTTTTGATCCTTATAACCGATATACTCGTATGGACATCTTCGGTTGAGCGACATGGTGAGTCAAGAGTAGTCGCATTGGATATCTCCAACGCTTTTGACTGCGTCTGCCACGGTGAATTTCTGAACAAACTTCGTTCATATGGACTTTTCCAGCAGCTTTGCGACTGTGCGAAGAGATTCCTCGAGAATGGATCGATCCGGATTGTTGTGGACTGCGATTCTTCGCATCTGTATCCTGTTAATTCCGGGGTGCTTCAAGGTTTTATTTTGGCTCCAACCTTATTTTTGCTTCACATAAATGATTTCTTGGAATCAACGGATAACAAAGTGATGAATTTCGCGGATGATAGTACGCTTGTTTCGTCTTCTTCGAGTGATCGACCGATTAGTGCACCAACGTCACACCTCCTGAGATGTAGCTAAATCGACTCTCTGATTCGGGATATGAATAAGATCATGCAGCGGGGAATCTCGTCGATTTCAATGCAACGAAGACACAATATACAACATTCACAAAGAAAAGTGGATCATCGGTTTCACAGCTGATGATGAATGGCCAGGCCTTCGAGTCTGGGGAAAGCATGAGATTGCTCGGCGTCACGGTCTGTGGGAATGTATCGTGGCATAAACTAGTGTCGAACATCGCCAGGGCCAGCTGTGTAAAACTGAGATATCATTTTAGAGTCAAGAGATATTTTACTCCGACTCAACTTTCTCTCCTGTATAAATCCCAAACGAGACTCGCGCTCGAATAGTGCTCATATGTTTAGAGCTCCGTTCCTAAACATACCTTCGACCTGCTTGAGAGCATACAGAGACGAGCGATCGGGGACACGGCGCTGACGTCGGGACTACAGTCGCTATCATATCGATGGTGCATAGCGGAACAATGTCTCTTTTGCAGATATTTTCACGGGTACTGTTCGGAGATTCGTGGTATTGTTCCGCGCCAATTCGGGTTATATGTGCTCCACAAGACAATCCGACGGATCGCATCAATTTGCGGTTTATCGCCCGACGGCACCCACATCTTTGTACCAAAGCTCTTCCGCTATAAAACGGGAAAGCTGTGAAACTTCCTCCCCGCGTGAGGATTTCCGAACTACGACAGTTGTTTAATGCCATCTTGAGGCGCTGATTTAGCGCTATAAGTTCGCCGCTCCTGAGAAAACTGTATATATATAATCAACTTTCAGACGCGGACTCAGGAAGATTGAGATTGTAGATGTAGATTCGCCTCGCCTGAGGTAAATATATATATGGTATATATATATATATATATATATATATATATATATATATATATATATATATATATATATATATATATATGGTATATATATATATATATATATATATATATATATATATATATATATATATATATATATATATATATATATATATATATATATATATATAGTTGTGGCGAACTAATTAAGAACGATACTAGAAATTTTGTTTGCAATAATTTCTTATTAAAATTCTTTGCTATAAACAGTTTGTAAAATGGTTTTTATATATGTTTTTTAGTATATTAATTAAAATATAAATAATATAAGCAAGAACTTATAATTCCTTTTACTTTCAAACAAATTATTATATTTACCACCAAGTATTTGCGTTTAAAACGAAATTATACAAAAAGAAACAAATCGTTCTTAATTATATCGCCGGCTAATTTTGTTTTACAAAACCTTTTGAATTTAATTTTATGTTTTTTGTTATTTTTTTGTAAATATTATTTATACTTTAATTAATATACTAAAATACATATATAAAAACATTTTACAAACTGTCTATAACAAAGAATTAATAAAAGAATAAAAAATTATTGTAAACAAAATTTCTAGTATCGTTCTTAATTAGTTCGCCACAACTATATATATATATATATTCCTCTCATAGCTATATATATATATATGTTCCTCTTATATATATATATATATATATATATATATATATATATATATATATTCTATACATATATAGAATGCGCCATATTTTGTGTCGGTATGTGACTATTTGGCCGTATTGCAAGCGACGTGGACGGTCTGTCGGAAATATGCTTTGAGTCAATTGCACTTTATACGAAACAAATGGAAATAATCTTTCAAAATCCGCCACAAGGCGTATCCATTGACGCCAATTGCTGAGCGCGGTGACGATATGACACATGTGGCTTCTCGGCAACACTCTCACTTACCGTTTCAACCAATTAATTGAAACGTCTTGGGCGTTGATGAACGGTAATGTACAGGGTCACTATTTCGGCGCGTTGTTTCGACGTGAAGTGATTCATTGTTATAATTGTACTGAATGGACGTTTCAAAACCATGTCTACTCAACTCAAACGGTTGACAAATGTCAACGTTTTTCAATGTTTAAATACCGCCATATTTTATGGCACATATAAAACACCTTTCGTACCGGGGGTCAGAAATATTGACGTTGTAATCGTAGGTTCGCATAGAAATATATTTATAAAAAGACAACAAAAAAAAAAAAAAATCTACATCTCACTGGTGCCTGATCACCTATATATCAATTTGAGTACAAACAGCACTCCAATGGCTAGATTCGCTTTTGAACTCGTACTATTGCCCGAGCACTCACAGCGTTAAACATTAAAAAATCGTTGGTTCGAATGGTGCTCCCCTTATAGTTTTGAAGAAACCTTCTTCTTCCGTCTGTGCTGGTCATCCATCTGGTCAATTAAATCAAATAGGTGGAACTCTGTGAATGTCCAATCAATTCCCAAGAAGGGCGACCAATCATCTTTCTCCCTTCCAATCGATGCTAAACACGAAATCCTGTTCTGCAGACGAATTTTGAGCCTCAAACAGTTCCGGTGGTTCATAGCTGTATTCTTGGGCTACTGTCTTTATAATGTCATGACATGACTGAAAAGACATAAGACTCCACACGTAACTTCCGCCAATGAAAGAAGGTTCAGTATGTCACGCACGTCAAACGTTCTCTGTCGAGATTTTTAAACTTAATTAACAGACTGTAGTGAATGTTCTTTGAATTTCGACCTCCACGAAATATACCACTAGCATTAGTAGTTATACTACTAGTATTAATAGCTAGAACATTAAGCATAACAACCGAATGTAGGAAAAGTATCTTGTGAACCCTTTGAAGGCATGATTAGGCTTGCCGACTTACAAGTACTTTGAAGTAGGACGTATCTCATCAATTTCGTTTCACAGTCTCCTTCTTTTCTGATACAGCTTTCAGTGTACCTCACACTGCACCTCATCTGACTTGTATATTATCGTTTCTCAATAACCTCACGTCGATGCTTTCACCTCATTCTATCAGTTTCCTACCTTGCGATACCAGATTGTTTTGTATCCTGACGGATGATGACATGCAACATGCGTGCAATAATTGCTAGCCTCCTCGATATGCTAATGATACGCAGTTTCATAAACCACTTTGACAGGTATTATTTTGTGATTATAAGTGGGAAAGTAATCAGTGAGTTTCCAGAACTTAGGAGTTCCTTTGTTAGCTAAAGCAAATGCTATAGCGTTAGCACGTACAAAAATCGTCCTTGCCTTGGTTCAAGAGAAGTGCACATCTAGATAAATTGTCATAATCCTTTTTGATTTCTTTGAATTTGCAAAGACATTTTGAAATCGATACGTTTTTGATTATCTCAGCCTAACTATTATAACATGTATACTTTTAGCGATGATGACCTTTAAATTGAGGCCGACAGCTTGATGGGTAGAAGGACAGTTTAATGTTAATAGAGAGAATTTAAAGGCACTTACCCTAGGCAATAATTCAACTTTGCCACTACCACCCTTGACCGATTTGTGGCAGGACACTCACCCTGTGTTGGTCAAAACATCCGCCAAAGCAACCGCATGGTTTGTTTTACTTTTTTTTGCCCCTTTGTGTTTAAAGGACCAAAAGAACAACAAAAAGGCGAGCAAAACGAAAAAGTGTATTTAAGTGTCAGAAAGTAGGAAATCCGAGGTTTTCGTTATCCCCCCACAAAACACCATCCGAACCCGATAAGAACTTTGTTGTCCCATTCCGCCGATTGTCGAATACAGTCGGCTCAAGTAGTTGTAGTTCTTCCTTGGGGCAGTTGGCTGCCGTCGCCGCCGCTGCCGCCACCGCCACTGCTTAGTCCAGCAGTAGTCGTTCAGTTTCCTTTTTCTTGTTTATTTTACAGTAAATTGCTGACCGGACCGTGTCCTGTCTCATCGACCGCCCTGAACAAGATAAGGTGGCAGTTTCACTGCTTCGTATTTATTTCCCTCGATAACAGGGAAACACATGTGAAAATTGGCTTACGGAAGTGTAACATCTTTTTTTTTGTTCTTTCTTTTTTTGGCTGGTGGTGGTTCTGGCAAGACGAGACGTCGCCCCTTTTTGTTGGTCAACGCAAAAGGTGGAATGAATGTGGCAGTGGCAGTGGCCGTGGTGGAGGAGATGATGGTTGTTGGTCATTGATTTTTGGAGCATATAACGACGTGTGATGTCTTCTTATCCTCTATTGTTGCCACTTGTTCTTGGTTTTCCTCTCGCAATGTTTTTCTTTTTATTTGAACAAAGAATCTGCCCACTCCATTTCTAGTCACGCGGTAAGGTATTTTCCGCTAGTGCCGGTGATTTCATAGTAAGGATGATAGTAAAGTGTTTGAAGAGTTCACAGACGCGTTCATTCGAAACCTAGATGCCATATCCCCGTCTGGCAGCATGCCTTTCCCTTTTTTGTAGCCGATTCAAGCGTAGGCTTTGTCCGGGAAGTGTTCAACTGGAGTAACACGTGTTTTTCTTTTCTGAAGATGTTTCTGTTGTTATCGTCCCTCTTCTTCTTCTTCTTCTGCTTGTTGTTGTTGGTATTGCTGCTGTTTTTGTTTTTGTTTTCGGACAGGCATGCGGTGGACATTTGGAGGACGTGCGTCTGGTATTCCTCATACGGCTCATGTGTCCATGCTTGCGATGCCTTTTTTATAGAGTCTACTATCAATTGACCGTTATATGTCTGTTTGCAATTCGCAGAGACGTAAAACGTTCACTATTTTTATCCGCAATTAGGGGAAAACTTCGACTTAATGTTGACGCTTTCGTCCCATCCAAGTGCGATTGATGGCTGATTAGATCGAAGGAAATCGATTGTAAGGAAAGCGATAAACGTCGTAAAACGGTTCATTGAGGCTTCAAGGTCATCGATTCACATCGATGACATTTACCGCCTATTTTTATGTCTACGAAATTGCAGTGGATTAGAGCATTGAACTTCCAAATGGTTGTTTCTGAAATGACTCGCAAGTTTAATAAATAAGTAGCATGTGCATTACTGCTCAGGAAGGTAGCCCAATTGATTATTTAAGGACCCTCGAAGATATCCTTGGCAAACGACTTGTTTCATATCGTGCGTCGCATTAGGTTAACTTCGCAAACCACATGTGTTTTGAATAACTTTGAGTGAGTTTCCTCTCCTGTTTCAGTTACTTCATATAAAGTAACGAGTCCGTTGAGAAGTATATCATATTCTGCTTAAACACTCCCACTATATAATTTGTAAGCTCACTATACCTTGTTATCGACTCAAAAATTGTTTATTTGGTTCGATTGATTAGGTTCGGATAGATTAAAAAGGAAGACTGTGTTAGTAGTTGTACACCCCAGATATATGCAAGGTGTCCCGTAAATAGCCAGGCACAATTGGGTGCACCTTGTTAGAAGGTTTGTCCATATTATGACTTCTATGAGCAAGCCACCTCATTGGCAAAGTTGGTAAGGCGGTTGTGTCTTGCTTTTGATTGTGGAAACGTCGGTTCAACTGACGACTCTTGCTATCGTGCAGTTGGGTACAATTACTGAGTGGTAAGTAGGGCCGCAAAACCCAGCTGCCCGGTGAAATACCATCCCATCACGCTAATGGAAATGGGCGGGAGCAATCCCTGGACATCTTTCGGAGTTTGACTGATGGATCGGTTCCAGAAAAGGTTGGTTTAAGTGGTAAGTCGGTGCCAAGGTGAGATATCACTCCGTCACGCGATATCGTCGAGAGAAATTTTCGACTATGTTTCGGACGTTTGGCCGGTCCCCCAGACTGAAATGGAGAATCATAGTTCCTTTTGAGATAAAGAATTACGGAGGTATTGTAGTTCACCAATCGAATGTCCGTGGAGGACTTTGCCAGGGGGAACATCATGCAAATGTTTTGGTGAATAACCGAATTGTAAACAACTCGTCACAGCGTAATCGTATCCCCCCGCGAAATATCGTCAACGTTCAACTCGCAACGGCATTTTGTAAGGTTTTACCGATACGAATGTAAACGCTGTCCGCCAATTGCAAACAGCGAAACCATATACTGGCCCTCACCGAGACCCAGGTTGACTGGTCAACTAACTAGACATGTCTGCGTTGTCCAGGATACGACTTACATTCCAGATTTTGCTTTAACTTAGCGCATCATTTGGATGAAAATCGTGCTTAAGAGTTCTGTGATATTTCTCTGATGTCTCTACCACTCCCCGAATGGCGACGGACCAGCGACACTTTACGACCATCTCTCATATACTGCCTGTAATTATTATTCTTATTTATTGGCCTGTAGGAACCCGGAAGTTCATGACCTCACCGACTCGACTGCGCCATCGTTCCCTGTCCTGTGTACTCTCCTTCCACGCTTGACCATCTGATCCGATCTCCTCAAGATCAAACTTAACATTGTCCTCACATCTCCGTCGCGGCCGTTCTACCGGTCTCTTTCCCGTTGTTCTACCGCCAAGAATTCTACGCACAGTCCCATCGTTGCCCATTCGCGCTACACGTCCGGCCCATCTTAATCTTCGCGACTTGATTACTCTCACTATTGTAGGTTTGCGGTATTGCTCTTCCAATTCGTGGTTGTGGAGTTTCCTCCATTGTCCTGTCTCCTTGTCATATTTACTTCCCAAGATACCCCTTGAACCTTTATTCTTGAATACGCGGAATTTGTTTTCTTCCCGTTTTATGAGAGCCCATGTTTTGAATCCGTATAGAGCAATCAGCATGATTATGGTTCTATAGACACGGAGCTTTATGTTACGTGATAGCAGTTTGGATTTCAGCAGTTTACTGAATGTGTGCCAACTAGCGTTGACGGAATGTAGTATTTTGTTAATTTCCTTTGACATTTCGTTACTGGCCGTCAGTATCGTTCCCAGATATTTAACTTTTTCAAATATCTTGTCTCTGACGTTTATATGTGTTCCCTGAGTTCCATCTGCTCTTGCCGTAATCATGTATTTTGTTTTGTCTTCATTTATTTCTAGGCCCACCTCTTCTGCCGCCTGCATGGTGATTGCACAGTTTTTACTTACAGTTTCTAGATTATCGCCCAGAACGGCGATGTCGTGGGGGTTCTATATATCACATGGAGAACCAGCCCACAATCCTAACCTAATTTCGACCGCTAGCAGCGCGTCACATCAACCTCTATCCCACCGTTCGTGCTATTCACCTGAAATATCATATTTCCCAAAGGATGCATAGCTAAACTCATTGTCCTATGCAGGTAATGCATAATTGAGTTTAGCTACCCTTTTTGCCATACGGCAACTCCATTTTGCTAGCCCAAGAAATTTCCGCCGGAAATCACATTGTTGTATTCCAGAATACTACCCTTATTAGATTTTTAACACTGAATCTCATTACTTTTCTAACACACCTTTAAAACTACCTCTATTCATATCTAATTCTCACTTAATACATAACATTAATAAACTTTCACAATATTCTATATCAAGCCTGTTACAGCACATTTCATAACATGCACCTTTTTTCATTCAAAACATAGCACTTTGATTTTCGTTCAAAGTTTATTCAAAATTAAAAGTCACAGAGACCAAAGGAATACTTTGAGAAAATTTGTTTTGTTCACATTATAATTTCCAACCAATTAGAACAATAAGTAGCATAAGAAGAGAGAAATTTTAATAGTAAAAGCAGTTCAAGTTGAGAAGCAGTCGAGTGGAGAGTTAGTTCAGTTTTGAGTTTCAGTTTGGAAGTTCAGATACAATTGAGTTTGAGTTTTGCGTTATCAATTGAGTTTGAGATACAGACAAGTCGAGGAATTGAAGAGTAAGATTGGAGATACAAACTGAGGAGACGAGAATAAGTGTTTTGATAGTGTTTGTCTTTTGAAATAAATTGATGAGTGAGAAAAATAAACGCGTTAATTATTAAAACCTCCACGCCCTTCCCTCGATATAAAGAGGAAGCACGGCGCTGGAGATGCAACAACATCATGTCGGTTAGCAACAACAAGTCAAATCAAACGACGCTGTTGTATAACCATGCAACGGCTGGGGTAATTCCAAATTATTCAAGTTTGTTTTTCGTGATAAATTACCCTAGCCAATTGGGCGTCACTTCGGCTTTTCTTCAGATCATCCATTCGCTTGGGATCAATGATTTCTTTTCGCAGGTGAATAGCACCAGATACATTTCCTCTCCTCCATAATTCTGTTTCCATAAGGTTCAATGCACTCTGAGATCACCACAGCCGTAACACTAGGGCAGTAGGTCATTCTCAGAAACCGCATGTGATACCAGCACACACAACCAAACCCACCCGGAGATCATCGTACATCGTGTTTCTGTTCTCTCATTCTCCCATGTTCGTCGACTATCGAATAGACCAATGTATTCACCACACATCGACGGGCGTGGCAATGAAAGAGCAGAAGTATGATCTCTATTGGTTGTCCTGTGCAAAAGTAAAATTACCCACCTTCATTCCTTTTTGATTTAGTCGCTATCCAACCACTACCGCCGGAGGTCATGCCGCCGCTCGAGGCTCACCATAATTTCGCGGGCATTTGAGTCAGTCGCTATTCAGTCACCATCGCGGGTGCACACGCTCGAGCCACAAGTTTTAAAAAAAAATCTGATTTACAATTAAAAAATTATTTGCGAATGGAGACGTACCATGAAATCAATCGTGAGTTAATACTTAATAAACAAGAACTTCATAGTACACTAGCTAAATCGAAACGCGAAATTTTCTATTTAAATTCGTTGCTTATAGAGCAACTAGAAAAATATTTTCGGCTGAAGAATCGTATTGTTGCTGAATTACAAAAAGTTACAAGTATAAAAAAAAAAAAAAAAAACATAGTTAGGTGATTTTCTAAATAAAGAAAACAACGTTAACAAAAAAACCTCCCGTGCGTTTTCATTTATTCATTTGTACATTTCGTGAACAGTCCGCAGCAGTTTTACGTTGAGGATATAAGTGAAACCATGCCATACGTTGGCAGGCATACTTTCTAACCCCACAATGTCATCCGCATATGCGAGCACTTGTGTGACTCTGTTCAAGGATGATTCGGCCATGTTGTCGTCTTGTACCTTTCTGATCACATACTCCAGCACAATGTTAAAAAAACATGGTGATAGACCATCTCTTCGGCGCAAGGCTAATAACTTTGCCCGTAAAAAGAAATTATTGTGGAAAATCTAACAAGCCTCGAGACTTGCTAAATAAGGCCAAGACCGGATCCCGGTTGTAGTGCCGATGATGATGATGATGATAGACCAACTCTCTGTTTTGGTCCGTTTCGGATTTCAAATGGTTCTGAGAGGTGGTTTTCTATTCTAACTCACCCTTTGTTTTCGTTCATGCAAAATTGAATGAGGGTGGCATATTTTTTCGGGATTCCCAGCTCAACTACAATATGGTAGAGTCTTTGTCTTGCGACTGAGTCGTAAGCTTTTTTGAAATCAACGGACAGTTGGTGAACCGTCTCTCCATATTCCCACTTCTTTTCCAGCAGTTGCCTTATTGTGAACATTTGGTCGCTTGTTGACCGGTTTCTACGGAATCCGCATTGGTAGTCTCCCAATATTGTTATGGACCGACCTTGAGTCCAGGTCCCCCCAGAATCCACTAATCCCCGCTGGTGGTAACCGGCTGCGCCAATATTGTTGCGTGTTATTGAACAATTTGTTAAATATATATATTTTAAGAATATAGATCGAATATGAATATAACTTAAAGTAATGTATATGGTTATTATATTTTTAGGTTAAATTAAGTAAGATTGGGGGAGACTTACGGTGAGTAATCTTGGGTTTATGCGCAGTGTTGTTAGTTGGCTGCGACAGGTTGCAGGGGGCGGTGATGGTTGCTCCCCTGTTAAAAGGTCTTGTTCGATCGCCCTGTTCACACTTGCAACTAGTTCAGATGTGGTTTACTGAGACCTCACAAACAGATGAATGGGTTCCATATGATTCGATCATATGTTTCGTTTCCTCGTGTTCCGTTGTTGAATATGAAATGAATTGGTGGAGAAATGGAATGGTCCAATCTCTAGTTATTTCTTACCCTTTAGTCGGTGGCCGATGGGTTTTCTTCAACTTTGGAGTTTGTCATTAATGTTTTTTATTGAATTGAATACAAGAGCTTTTGTATTGCTCGGCGATTGACGTTGGATCAATTTTTATTTTTGTTTTTCCGTTGACGTTAATTTTATTATCTGACACCAACGTCGGTTTTTATTAATTTTCTCTGCCAAGTAGAATTTGCATAAAGTAGTTTATGCAAATTAGCTACTTGGCGAGTTTTTCTCCTTTTACTGGTAAAGAGGGGGAATGAAGGGGGATTAGTGGATTCTGAGGGGACCTGGACTCAAGGTCGGTCCGTAACAATATGTCTTCTGCGTACGGTGTGATTCTCGCCAGTATAACATTTGTTTTATATCTGGTTGGGAGCAATGATATTCCTCTGTAGTTTTCGCAGTCAGATCTGTCACCTTTTTTGAAAATGGGGACGACTTTTGAGGTTTTCCATTCTTCCGGAATGATTTCCTTATCCCATATTGTTTTAATCAGTTGGAGGATCTTTCGAGCGGTTGCCTTTCCTCCATGCCTCACAAGCTCCGCCGGTATGCAGTCGACTCCGGGAGCCTTGTTGTTTTTCAATCGGTTTATTGCGTCTACAACTTCGTCGAAAGAGGGCTCAGGGATCTGAGGCTCGGCTGGTGCGTTTAATTGTGGTTGATGGGTGCGCACATTGAGCAGGTTTTCAAAGTACTGCTTCCATCTTGTCACAATATTGTTTGTTTCTGTGAACAGACAGCCGTTTTGCGTCTCGAATGATTTTGGCTCTCCCTCGGTAGCCATTTCAAATTGAATTTATGCCGGCATACATACCTCGGATGTTCTTTGCTCTGGAATTTTCTAGGATTTTTTCGAACCGAGTCTTCTCACATTCGCGTTTTTTGCGTTTGAAGAGTCTCATTGTCTCTTTCCGAATCCTCGCGTATCTTTCTGCGGTGACTTCATCATATCTTTCTAAGTGGATCACTCTGAGGCGTTTACGTTCTTCGATCTTTGCCCTACACTCATCGTCAAACCAAGGTTTGGACATAATTGTTTTCTAAATTCCTAATATCTTTTGGGTTGTTTGTTTGATTGTATCTCTGATCGATATTCATTTAGTGTCCACACTATTGGCTTTCTCTTCCTCACCACTCCCATTCTCTAGGACGCTAAATCCATTCGTTAGTTCGTCTTGATATTCACCCCTTTTCCGCAAGTCTTTTAGTTTATCAATGTCGAACTTTTTGCTCGTCTCCCGTGACTGCCCATGTGGGTTTGCTGAGAGCCGACTTCTAATTTTGCCCATCACTAGAGGATGATCGGAGTCCCATTCTGCTCCTCTATATGATCTTACGTCAAGGGTATTCGAGTGGTGTCTTTTGTCTATGAGGACGTGGTCTATTCGGTTACGCGTGATATCGACGTGGCTTTATGAATTTGCTTGTGCTTGAACATCGTGCTTTTCACTAACAGATCTTTTGACGCTGCGAACGTGATAATTCGAATTCCATTATCATTTGAAACGTCGTGTTGGCTCTCTTTACCTATAGTTGGTTGGAAGATATCTTCCTTTCCAATTTTCGCATTGAGGTCCCTGAGGAGGATTTTAACATCGTATGATGGGATCCCATCAAATACTTCCTCTAGGGTATCGTAGAACGTGTCCTTCGTATCTTCGTCCGTAGATTCTGTTGGGGCGTGTACGTTTATAAATACATAATTTCACCATGGGCCCTGTATTTTTAGCACAAACATTCGGTCATTAATAAATTTCACATCTTTTACATCGGGCGTAACCATCTTGCTTATGATGAAGCTGGTTCCGAGGTTATGTGTATCGGTACCTCCACGCACCAGTGTAAATCCGTTTCGCTTTCGATTACTTGATGTGGGAGTCGGACTTCCTGAAGCGCGACGATGTCCATTTTATATTGTTTCGCGTTTTCTACGACCGTCTGTATCGTGCCTGGTTTATATAACGTTCGAACATTCCACGTGCCGACGCGTATATTCCGCTTTTTGCGTTTTTCTCTACGTCTTCTTTTTGCCGAGTCGGTGTTTTCTTGATGATTTGCGCCCTTATGGTAGTGTCGGCTCATCAGACCTACGCCTACCGGGTTTTTCGTGAGATTGTTTTTTGTGTATTGATCATTCATTTCGTGGGAACACTCTGGGGTTTCAGATAGTCCGCCATATCAGAGCTTAAACCCCCGCCCCACGTCAAGGTTTCTACCAAGCGGGGCATGTACTGCCTGTACTGTATACAAATCAACCATTCAGCTTCTGAGATTGTCGTTCTTGGTGACTTTATCTTATACAAATTCAACTGTTTAGTAAATTCTAACATAACCGACGATGCTGCGAGGCTGGCTGAGACGTTCGCTGTTAGCCACAATTTGACTCAAATCGCGGAAGAAACTACGTGAATGCCGGATGACACAGGTGATTTTGCGAACACCCTGGATCTGTTTCGGTCATCTAAGCCAGGCATTTATACCATGGAAACGACTGCGCTATTGGGAAACTCGGATTACTTCGTGATATCCGTGGCGCAGCCGCATGTATTTCAACCAAATAACCAACCTAAGCAGCTTTACCAAGTATGAAGGTGTGGGTCTGTTAACTGGTGATTTGCGGGATGTCTTCGCATGCTTCCCGTGGTCAGAGGTGTGCCCCGGAAACTCCGATGTTAACGCATGCGTGGAGTCACTCACGGAGTTTATTTTTCTCGGAATGGAGTTTAACCTTCCCATTTCATCAAACGAAATTCATCTGATAAGCCTTGGTTTGATAAAAAATGCGAGCAGATTACAGCGGCAAAAATAGAGATATATATAAGCAATGTCCTTCCAATCTCACGGAGGTCAATCGAACGAATTTTGTCAGAATCAGAAACGCGTGCAACGAGGCGATTGATACCACGAAAAACGTTCACAATAAAAAAGTACCTAACAAACTGTTTGTGTACCCAACTGGCTCCACATTCCTTCTGGTCAATGGCAAAGGGTATCAACAATACCTTCGATTCCTCCTGTTTTCCACCGTTAGTAACGAGCAACGAGGCATTAGTCAAGAACTTAAAAGATAAAGCCAATACCTTCGTAAATTTATTTTCCGCGAATTCAACCCTCGATGTGGGTATTTCGGAGCCATCTGTGATCGCGTTGGTGCAGTATTAAATGTCGGATCTGGAGTCTGGCTCACCAGTTCCGTGGACTGGACTGCAAGAAAGCAATCGACCCCAATGGAATACCAGCAATAGTCCTTAAAAAATGTCCTGAGGGGCATGGTGAATCAAAGGCGGTCGCATTGCACATCTGCAGGGCCTTTGATCGTGTCTGACACGGGGCGCTGTTAAGCAAACTTCGTTCATATGGACTTTTCCAGTAGCTTTGCGACTAGATGGAGGTCTACCTCGAAATTTGATCGATCCGGGTTCCAGTGTACGCCGTACATAAAGTCGTACGTTGGATAAAGTCCTACAGCGGGAAAAAGCCAATATTTTCGAATTCAGAGCAACGAAGACGCAATATTCTACATTCATATGGAAAAATGTTTCGTTGGTTTCACAGCTGCTGATAAATGACCCGGCTCTTGAATCCAGGGTAAGCATTAATGTACTCGCCGTCACGGTTTGTGTAAACGTATCGTGGCATCAACACGTACCGAACATCGCCAAGTCCGCCTTTAGAAAATTAAGTTATCTTTTTAGAGTCACAAAATAGTTTACCCCGACTCAACTTCTTCTCCTGTATAAAATTATAGCCGCCCTCTAATATTGTTCCCATGTTTGGAGCACTACTCCTAGGGATACTGTCGACCTACTTGCGAGCATACAGAGACGAGCGATACGCCTGATCGGGGACAGGGCACTGACGGCGAAATTACAATCGCCACACATCGAAGGCGCGAGGTAAACCTTTGTCTCTTTTACAGATATTATGACGGGGACGTGATATTGTTCCGCGAAATTCGGTTTACTTGCGCTTCACAAGACAATCCAACGGACCTCACCAATTTCGGTTTATCTCCCGACGGCACCCTTATCCTTGTACCAAAGGCCATCCGCTATAGAACAGCAAAGCTGTGGAACTCCGTCCCTGCCTGAATATATATATATATATATATATATATATATATATTTATGATATCATCATCATCATGTATATATTTATGATATCATCATCATCATCATCGGCACTACAACCGGGATCCGGTCTTGGCCATATTTAACAAATCTCTCCACCGGTCCCGATATTGATAGACCATAGTAGGCTTTGTTGGATTTGATCATCCGTTCGCGTATTTCTTCTTTCATATTGTTATCGGCTGATACTATTGACCCAAGGTAGTTTCAAGGATTGCACTACTTCAAATTCGTGCTCCACTACCCTGATAGTTTGACCAACGTTAGGTCTCCTCTTCGCAGAAGTTGCCACCATGTACTTAGTATTTCCCTCATTAATGTGCAGTCCCAGTTTTTGTGCCGCCTGCTTGATCTGGCTGAAGGAGTCCTGTACATTCGATTCGGTTTTACCAATTTTGTTGATGTCATCTGCGTAGGCAAGTATCTGGCTGGACTTGGTGATGATAGTCCCTCTAGTTGTGACGCCAGAGTCACGGATTGCTTTCTTCAACGCCAGGTTGAAGAGGAGGCAGGCTAGACCGTCCCCTTGTCGGAGTCCATTAAATATGTGTATTGGTTTGGACAGCAATCCCGCTATTTTTACTTGACTAGTTACGTTGGTCATGGTCAACCTACAAAGTCGTAACAATTTGTTTGGAATGCCGAACTCTCTCATGCCATTATATAGTTCTACGCTGGCTATGCTGTCGTAGGCGGCCTTAAAGTCTATAAATAGATGATATAATGGAATATTAAATTCCAGACATTTTTCCATCGCCTGCGTAAGAGTGAATATCTGATCAATCGCTGATTTGCCTGCCATGAAGGTACCCTAATATTGACCAATGATGACTTTAGCGTATGGGGCTATCTGATCTTGTAGGATAGAGGAGAGTATCTTATAGGCGATACTCACCAATGTTATTCCCCTATAGTTGCTGCACACTGTGATATCTCTCTTCTTATGTATGGGGCAAATTATACCACGACGCCAATCTTCCGGCATCTCCTCTTACTCCCATACGTGCACCACGATCTCATGAATTGCGTGATGTAACGCTATCCCTCCTTGTTTGATCAGCTCAGCTGGTGTGCCATCAGCTCCGGGGGCTTTAATTGATTTGAGGTGTCTTATGGCTTTTAATGTTTCCTCAATGCTTGGTGGCGGCGACATTTGGTCTTGATTTTGCATTGATGGAGCCTCCAATTCTTCTGTGAGATGACCATTCAGCAATTCATTGAAGTGCACTTCCCATCGCTCCAGAATGCCTTCCGGATCGGTGATCAGATTACACTCTTTATCCTTGCAGAAAGTGTAGCGTGGTGTGGATTATTTTTAGAACGTCATTTTGCGGATTATTTGGTAGAACTTCCGCGATTGGTGCGGACCTCGCTCTCTACTTTTCTCTACTTCTCTATTGTTTTTTTCCCAGGCACTTTTCTTTCGTCTGTGAAGTCTTTTTTAGATTTTCTGAGCTCTTTGTATTTCTTATAGTATGCCGCATTCTTACGTTCAGTCGCTAGTTTGCACTCATCATCAAACCAGTCGTTCCGATCTCTACGACTACTGCCTAAGATGGAGTTGGCAGTACTAATGGCAGTATTTTTAAGGCGTGTCCATTTTTCTTCTACGTCTGGCATTCTGGCCCCAGGACTTACTCTCCCTTCGTCGAGCTATTCGAGGGTGAATCCTAGCGCATGACCAAAGATGTGAGTGGTATTCTCATTGCGTAAGGCAGCCGTGTTGATTCGAACCTGATCCGTGGATGCAATACGTGTACGTAAGGCAATCCGCGGTCGGAAACTGTACCAACAAGATAGTGCTCCGAGTCGACGTTGGCACCTCGGTACGTTCATACCGTCATCAGGCTCGAGGAGTGGCTGGGATCTATCAACACGTGGTCAATTTGGTTGCGAGTGGCTCCATCAGGTGATACCCAGGTGGTTTTGTGGATATCTTTACGCGGAAACCTGGTATTTGCAACGACCAAGTTCTTTGATATTTGATACTGCCAGTTCGTTGGCTCGTAGTCCATTGTCATTAGTGTTCTCATGCTATTGTAACCTGCGTAGTGCCTGAAAACAGGCTCCCGACCTATTTTCGCTTTCAAATCACCAAGAACGATTTCACATCGTATCTTGGGCAGGCATTGAGGGCCCGTTCGACGTTCTGGTAGTATTGTTCTTTTTCGTCGTCAGTGGACTCCTCTGTAGGTCCGTGAACGTTTATGAGGCTTATGTTCTTAAACATGCCTCGCACTCGAAGAGTGCATAGCCTTTCGTTTATTGAATTAGAGCTTATAATGTCAGGCTTCAGTTTTTGGCTGACTAGAAATCCTACACCGAGCACATGGTGTTTTGCATGACAGCTGTAATAAATGTCCTGGCGCAAGACTAATGACCTTGCCCAAAAAAAAAAACAAATCATTATGGAAAATTTAACAAGCCTCAGGACTTGCTAAATAAGGCCAAGGCCGGTTCCCGGTTGTAGTGCCGATGATGATGATGTAATAAATGTCATACTCGATTCTTTGAATATCACCACTCCCCGTCCATCTTATTTCTTGTAATGCTGTTAAGTCAGCCTTATATTCAGACAGGGCATCGGCTAGCTGCTGTGCAGCTGGTGCTCTGTATAGTGAGCGGACGTTCCATGAGAAAATTCTTAAATCGTTTAGCCATTTTCGTTTCCGTGGTCGGCGTCATGTATCCGGTCCATATCCGAGGCTTGTTAAATTTACCATAATAATTCATTTTTAGGGGCAAGGTTTCTAGCCCTGCACTAACCTTCCTCACGATGTCGCTGCATGCATTGGTTCACTACTTGGCGGGTGCCAAAGTAGCTATCCAGCGCTGTCACGTGGAGACTGCATGTAGACTTGGATTGAACAGGGCCAACGATCGTCCTGGCCGTCGCTGGGTTGAAGGCAATCAGATACTTTGCACTGTATGTTCGCCCCCATCCCCCATATGATATATATATATATATATATATATATATATATATATATATATATATATATATATATATGTTTTGTTGGATGTCAGGAATATTACAATTGTAAAGGTTCGCATAGAAATATATTTAAAAAAAAGTAGAAGAAAAAAACCAAAAAAAAACCGACGGAAAGCAAGTCTACAACTCAATGCTGATCACATCACCTATATATCAATTTGAGCACAAACAGCACTCCAATGGCTAGATTGAACTCGTACTATTGCCCGATTACTCACAGAGTTATACATTAACAAACCGTTGGTTCGAATGGTGCTCTCCTTATAGTTTTGAAGAAACCTTCTTCTTCCATCTGTGCTGTTCATCTGGTCAATTAAATCAAATAGGTGGAACTTTGTGAATGTCCAATCGATTCCCAAGGAGGGCGATCAACCATCTCTCTCCCTTTCTATCGATGCTAAACACGAAATCCTGTTCTGCAGACGGTTATGGAGCCTCAAACAATTCTGGCGGTTCGTAGCTGGATTCTTGGGTTACCGTTTTATAATGTCATGACATGACTGAATAGACATAAGACTCCACACGTAACTTTCGCCGATGAAAGAAGGTTCAGTATGTCACGCACGTCAAACGTTCTCTGTCGCGATTTTTAAACTTAATTAACAAACTGTAGTGAATGTTCTTTGATTCCGACCCCCACGAAATATACGAGGGTTGCCTCTTATGTTTAGGGATTTGGCAACCCTAGTGTTGCAATCCGGCAATTGACAGCTCTGTCGTAAAGTTGGACATTTTTGAGGTTATACGCACTCAGAACGTTTTGACATACGAGCGCTATTTGTGTTGTTTACAGTAACTTAAAAGATTCATCTCGGCCTAAAAATGGAATTAAATCGTCAACTTTTTCGTGCGATTATTTTTTACAACTTTCGGCGTGGATTAACTCAGCAACAGTGCATGGATGAACTTAATTTAATTTTTGGCGATGAAGCTCCATCAAGGACCAGTGTTTATCGATGGTATGGTGAATTCAATCGTGGTCGTAGTTCACTCCAAGATGAATTTCGTGAAGGTCGTCCAAAATCAGTTGTTGTTCCGAAAACCATTGATGCTGTGCGCGAACTGATATTGGAAGATCGTCATGTGACCTATCGTGAGATTGAGACAACCTTAGGCGGGACCAGCATACATTCAATATTGCATAAACATTTGACTGTCAAAAAAATTTGTTCACGTTGGATCCCACACAATTTGTCAATCGCCCAAAAAAAGGCTCGTGTCAATTGGTCGAAAGAAATGCTCAAAAAATACGGTCGCGGTGCTTCGAAACACGTCTATGACATCGTGACAGGTGATGAATCGTGGATTTACGCGTATGAGTCCGAAAGTAAACAGCAGTCGACTGTCTGGGTGTTTCAAGATGAGCCAAATCCAACAAAAGTTGTTCGCGCACGAAACATTTCCAAGCAAATGGTCGCCTGTTTTTTCGGACATGTCGCAACCGTACCACTAGAACAACGCAGAACAGTCAATTCTGAGTGGTACACAACCATTTGTTTGCCAGTTGTCTTCCAAGAAATCAGGAAAACCAACCGCCGAAGACGGATCACTCTTCACCACGACAATGCGAGCTCTCACACATCGGCTGCGACAACTGCATTTTTGAGCACCCAAAACATCGATTTGATGGGTCATCCGCCGTATAGTCCTGACTTGGCACCGAATGACTTCTTTTTATTCCCGTACGTAAAAAACAAACTGAGAGGTCAACGTTTTTCGACACCTGAAGAAGCGGTTGCTGCATTCAGAATGCATGTGTTAGAGATATCTCAATCAGAGTGGCAAAAGTGCTTCGACAATTGGTTCAAAGTGTATAGATCTTCATGGGGAATATTTTGAAAAACAATAAAGTGATTTTCGATGATCAATATTTGTTTTTGTTCTCTAATCCCGAAATATAAAAGGTAACCCTCGTATATATCATCATCATCATCATCATCATCATCGGCACTACAACCGGGATCTAGTCTTAGCCTTATTAAGCAAGTCTCGAGGCTTGTTAAATATTCCATATTAATTTCTTTTTCCGGGCAAGGTTATTGGCCTTGCGCCATATATATATATATATATATTTTTGTTCTCTAATCCCGAAATATAAAAGGCAAGCCTCGTACTACTAGTATTAATAGCTAGAACATTAAGCATAACAACGGACTGTAGGAAAATTGTCTTGTGAACCCTTTGATGGCATGATTAGGCTTGCCGACTTACAAGTATATTGAAGCTGGACATATCTCATCAATTTCGTTTCACAGTATCCTCTTCTGATGCATTCGACTGATTTTAACTAAATCACCCACCGCCCTATTTTAATAAGTCTGTTATGTTATGTTATATCTGTTAATGCAGCTTTTAGTCTACTTCACTTATACTGACGTGTATATTGTCGCTTCTCAGCGCTGACAAAAGTGTGTAGCAGACCTTTGTCTGTAGGAATTAACTTCATATGAATTCATCACATGAAAGGGGTTGAAGACTTCGTGACGGATTTCAAATTTGCAGTTTGCATGGTTAACGTGCGAGCATGAAATCTTGCTACGATCCCATCATACTTTGATATTGTTCGACATACTCATACTTCGGCAGTATACAAATGGGTTTATATTATCACGGCAGAGAGAAACGAGTCGCCAAAATGAAAAAGCGTTGAAAACTAAATAATATACAAGTTTTAAAGGAAATGATAATAAATATTGCTCAAAAATGTTCGCAATCGAAAAGGAACAGGAGTGGGTATCGTCGCAATCGAAGTTTCCATTAACTACCGACAAGGCATTTATTTAGACAACTTCTTAAAACGTGTTGTCCTTTTTCCTGAAAAGTAAGTAAAAGACAAAAGGAAACGACGGAAATGACGAGAGCAAACTGAAGACAAAATATGCACACAAAATAAATAAAATTCTCAATTGATGAAAATATTTCGATTTCCTACTATACGAGAAAAGAAACAGCTAAAAAAAGTCAAAGGAAGACGATGTAGAAGAACAAAAAAAAAAAAAAACTAAGGAATAAAAAATTAAAGGAAGCAGGAATATGAAGATAAACGCCCAGCATTGTATTTTGCCTTTTTAATGTATGTACACATGACACTACATCCGTTAAATGTGCGCCAGCATAAGATATGTACATTACTGCCATGTAGCATCGCTTCCTTCTGCAGAGAGCAGCACATTCGCTATTCCTTTCGTCCCACCAGCCCATCCATCGACACCACCGCCTCATTCACCCACCACATCCTCTCATTACTATGTTCTAAAATGAAGCGTTTTCTTAACAAATAAAAAAAAACTAAAAAAAGTAATTGAAAGTAAAAAGTCCTTCGGAAAAAAAAATTCAAATAGAATGAAAAAAATAAACAAAAAAAGAAGAAGAAGCAGAGTGAGATGGAAAGCATTACTATCCAATTTATCCAAGAAGAAAAATTAAAATAAAAAAAAATCTACACTTAGTACACACAGCAAGGCAGAAAAATCCGATCCTTTATGCCCCCTTTTTCGTTTCAAGTGAATCTTATGCTGATATCCTGGTCAAAGGACAAAAACCTAAGAAAAAACAACCAAGCTCCAGAGAACCAAGCCAGCAAGGATTCGTATACACAATTTCTCCCCTTACACGAGAACGGTACTACTACCACTACCACTGCCACTATTGCCCCGCTACCGGCATTGCACACTTCCACCAAAACAATCGTCAAAAATGAACTTAAAAAAATGAATAAAAAAAAACAAAGAAAAATGAGCCCTTACACCCTCAACACCCCTGAACTCTTCTACTCCTTCATCAAGCATACACTACTCACCCCCTCAAACAGTCAACAATGTTTCCTTTCCTTTCTCTGTCCTTCTTACGTGTTTCTTAGCAAGGATCCACATCTAAGTATGCGATGACGAAGATGACGACGACGCCGAGGACATCGAGGACGACTACCGCTACAGTTAGGGCTATGAAGCGCGGGCAAGGACGAACGCCTTACCAAACAGACTGATGATGATACTATTCAAGAGAATAACGAAAAAAAGACGGAAAAAATCCAAAACAAGGATCTAAAAAACTGTCCAAAGAACAAGAAAAAATCGCGGAACGGGTGGCGTCCACGACAACGACGACAACGACGACGGTTATAGTGACGGTGGCAATGTGGGTAGCATAGATCCGGTAAGGGGTGATATCGAGGGGTGATGGCAACGGTAACGGTGACGGAAAGAAAAGTGCTTTTTCATTTCTACTCTAATGAAAAATCCTCCAATGGATGGGGGTAGTTGGGGTGGGTTATTGGATGAATGGTTGCGCTGCTTGGCAGACGGGTGACCGGGTGGATGATGTTGATGGTAAATTGGGAGTCACTGTTGGTATTAGTGGAAATCGTGGTTTCATAGTGAATGCAAAACTCTTAAGGATGCTTGGCAGGCTGGTAGCGAAGATATGGTATTTCGGTGTTCTTAAAGGTTCTGTTTTTCCGTTCCTTATCCAGTGACAGCTAAAAAAAAACAACAATAAAAAAATACACACACGCTTTTCTTTTTTTATATTTCTTTGAGAAAATCAAGCAAATTGGTTTTTCCAGGGAGAAAGAGAAGCACAGCGAAATTATAAAGCGAAGAAATGCGGAGAAGTAGTAAATGTGTGTGTATAATTATATATTCAGCACTTGGTATGTTTCGGCGTTATAGGTAGAAATAGCGATAGCGATAGCGATAGCTGGCACTGTTAGATTTCCCTTATTTCGTATATCGTTCGCGCCAAGGATGCTCCTGGGTGGCCACATTCGGCCTCCTAGTTAGCATAGTGTGTGTTGGTGTATTTGTGAGAGGAATGATGAAGGGCGTATGCCTCCAGGGACGGACGGGTGGGTTGACTTCGAAGGTGATGATAATGAAGCTGGTGACGAATAAATGGGTTGAAAGGGTATAGTAAAGATTGCTCTTCTTTTTTTTTCGCCATACATTTATTTTTTCTTACTTCCTGTAGCATCGAGGACCCGAATATCCAACCATGTCTTGTGTTTGGCTTAGGATTTTCCCCACTTATTTCACCTCCCTCTTATTGCTTGCCCTTAAGGGTTTTAAGACGTTTTTATCATTTTTTTTTTCATTTTTTTACCCCACATTGCGTCTCTTGCATTTTTCCTCCATCGTTTTTTATTACACTTCTTATTCTGTTTATTTGGTTGCCGGGTTATGTTTCATTTCTTATTCGGTTTTTTTTTTGTAGAAATTTGTTGTTGTTCATCTGCTCCTGCTTCTAGTGGTTCTTCCTGGTGGGGTGTAGGAGGACAAATACCACGCATCTTGCCGCGATACGATGCTAATGTGTTTTTTCGTATTAAGTCAAGGAAAATAACGAATATTTTCTTATCCTCATTTTTTTCGCCTTTTTGCAAAACATTTTCTTGTGCCTTTTTTAATTTTTTCGAATGTTAGAGGGGTGCACGTAACGACAACTACGACAACTCATATTGCTGGGGAGGGGCTAGCTTTTCTCGAATACGCTCGATAAAAGGGTTGTTTTGGCAAACCGAACTAAAGGAATGAACGAAAATTTGCAAAATCGCCGGATAAAGTTGAATAAGATACATGATGATGAAGAACAAGCGGAATAATTGTGAGACTTGTCATAGAACAACGATCAAAGCGAAATCTCTGTGCTGGGGGTATCACGTGCTATGTTACGAGTGGATTGTTTGGATGTTACTTGAAGGTATTATAAATGAATAATGCAATGTTGCTTATGGTACATTTACTGATTATTTTCTTGTCTTTGTTCATTCGTTAAGCCCTTCTCCCACTCCACGTAGAGATATCGAAGGTATAACATATCCTTCGAAACATTTTTTAATGATACCACGCAATTTAAGGCACCTTTTTACTGCCCTCAAGTCACTGATATGTAATGGCTGTATTAGTAAACGAACAAGTTGCTGTTCTGTAATGGTTTTGTGCATCTGTTTCACCCTTGAGCATTTTAGTTCAGTGGAATGCTTTTTCGTCTTCAATTTAATCTCCTAACAATACTTACCGTTTCCATTAAAAGTAGAAATGATAAGCGCTGACAACATATAACTTGTGTACACCGTCTATCCAGAGAATTGAAGGTACATTCATCTTTCAGCCGCAGTTTGTTTTGTACAAAAAACGCTTTAAATTAGTGAAAGCGCGACTTTATAAGCAACATTTGTACTGAGCCGTCTATAATCTCTCGAAATGATTTTGACGAGAATTCGGGTGATGTCGTAGACCTTACGTCATCGAATGCTATTCCTCTCCAGGAGTCTGTACCCTCACCCAAGTCGGCAGATAGCGTAGTCCTTAAAACAGAGAATGGTGGAGTTCCACAGGGCTCCATACCCTCACCCATTCTATTTTTAATTTTATAAACGACTTCTAATCTATTAGCCAGATCTCAATTCACTTTTTTCATGATGGCATGATCGACCAAGCCCTTCGAACGTTAGCAGGATAGTAAATTCCGAATAGTACCCGAGTAGGGATCAGTGCCTCTAAAATTCAGGCGTGGCTCTAGTTTCCAAACATGAATTCCATTGTCGATGAATAGCATCTATACACTCGAAAGCCAAGGTACTATCAATTCTGGGCACTCAAATTAATTCTACTCTTAATTGCAACGACCACATATTTGAATCAGCGAAAAGTGCGCACAGTTGTGTGAAATTTCTTATGCGATGCAAGAAGCACTTTACTCCATCCATCATCATCATCATCATCGGCACTACAACCGGGATCCGGTCTTGGCCTTATTTAACAAGTCTGAGGCTTGTTAAATTTTCCATAATAATTTGTTTTTCTGGGCAAGGTTATTACTCCATCCAACCTAGTCCAAATTTACAAGGCGCATATTCATCCTAAACTGGAATTTAGTTCTTGTATTTAGGTAGGAGTATCTACAACAGTACTACACGTGCTCGGGGGTATGCCAAACCGACCAAAGAATGGGCATCAGTTCAGGTCAACTTCAGACGTACAAATAAACATCCGTTTGTAACCGAATAACACAGGTGCGAAATGTTTTACCTGATCATGAATTTCTTCACCATCATAATCTCCAGACCCTCAAGAGTAATGCACGTTTCGTAAAAAACAGGTCAAATAAATAACAGAGGTAATTAATACAACTTGACATTACTGTCAAGGTACAAATATGTACCAATAGTGTCATCGTGCACCTGAAAGAAGGAATAATTTGGCGACGATAGCACGAACAGTTTCGCATGAAGTTCGCAATAAAGTGCACGTGTAAAATTACACCAGTAAAACTTTGTGATGTCTATGTTGCGCGCGCAAAGGTATGCGATAAAATATTGCCTTGTCGGTTAACATCTACCAACACCTATGACGAGTTGGCTTTGAGCCATCCTAGTCGTCATCATCATCATCGGCACTACAGCCGGGATCCGATCCTGGCCTCATTTAGCAGGTCTCTCCACCGGTACCGACTTCGAGCCGATGTCATTCAGTGTAGCACTCCCAGGCTCCGGGCGTCCTGGTCCATGCCATCCCTCCATCGCAGACAAGGTTTCTTGTCGCCTTCATCCCGCCACAAAGGACTCCTTTTCGCTCATTCGAGCTAGGTGTCACACCCACCGGAGTCTACCGAGCTTAATTTTTTTTACAACGTTAGCTTCAAGGTATACCGCGTATAACTTATGGTTGTAGCGTCTCCGGAATCGTTCTCCCTCACACACGGGGCCAACAATTCTCCTTAAGACCTTTCTCTCGATCGCGGCTAAGAGTTCAGAGTGCCTTTTATTAAGCACCCAGGTCTCGGATCCATTCACGAGTACTGGTATGACCATGAATGTGTGCGGTAGTAGCTTGGATGTTCTGAAAAAATTTCGGGATTTAAACAGCCTTGATAGACCATAGTCGGCTTTGTTGGATTTGATCAGCCGTCTGCGTATTTCTTCTTCCATATTGTTATCGGTTGCCACTATTGACCCAAGGTAGTTAAAGGATTGTACTACTGGAGAAGGCGGGGATTACGCGTATTTCGGGGGTCTGTGTTTAGAGGAATTAACTTCTAAATTAATTTTTGTAAGCCCTAGTTTTTAAGTTAGTTCGCAAGTTTTTACTTTTTAAATTCTTTGTAACGCTTGTACTAAGTGAAACAAACGAGGGTTCTGCTCTCACTAAATTACAAATTAAATTAAGGATATAGGCGCAGTCGACCGAGCTGAAGAGGACCTGATGAATGAATATTATGTCAGCCACGACCCCGTGCTCCTCAAGGGTTCGGAGGTTGGTTTGAGTCGGTTAATGTACAGGGAAGGATTAAGGGGTTGTCCCATCCTAGACCTCGGAGAGCGAACCGAAGGAAACGAAGTTGAATACTTTCGATTCTACAGATATGGATCTTGTGATAAGGAGACCATACCTAGTTAGCATATTCAAGCAGTGGACGGACGAGGGTAAGGTAAAGGGATCGAGTAACGTAAGGGTCGGAGAATTCCTTAGACCATCGTTTCAGAGGAAGTTAAGTTCCCTGTCACAAAGGATACATTGGACAATGGTCAGGGGTTGTTTATGAAGGGTATAGGAACGTGAGGATGAGTGAATACGCTT
Source organism: Microdon myrmicae (assembly GCA_963931805.1). Taxonomy (NCBI): domain Eukaryota; kingdom Metazoa; phylum Arthropoda; class Insecta; order Diptera; family Syrphidae; genus Microdon; species Microdon myrmicae. The sequence continues at coordinate 27,867,438 of OZ007500.1, forward strand.
ACGGGAAAAGGTTATAGATTGGCATTTGGCGATGTTAAGTACAAAGCATTTTTTGTCACACCAAGTCGAGAAACTGTCAAGGTCAGATTGCAGCAGTGCAGAATCAAGTGGTGACTCAATGATCTTGTTTAACTTGGCATCATCAGCGTATAGGGACAAGCTGGAATTCTTAATGACCTTATCGATGTCATTTGTGGCCAGTATAAATAGGGGAGGACCCAGGTGGCTAGCTTGAGGGACCCCAGATGTGGCATGGAATGGGTTGGCTATCCTGGACCTGAACCGAACGGAATAAAGGCTATCCTTTAGATAGGAAGAAATCGATATCAGCAATCCAGGTTCGAAGCCGAGGACAGATAATTTGAAGAGGATTAGATTGTGGGAGATTTTGTCGAATGTTTTACTGAGGTTGGTCGTGACCATATCGACCTCGTAACCGTGCTCTAATGCTGAGAGTGTAAAGGAAGTGAACTCAACGACGTTGGTGATAATTGATCGGCCATTAAGAAAACCATGTTGACTTGGTGAAATAAAAGGTTTGCAACGAAAACTAAGAGATTCGTACAGAATGCTTTCGAGAATCTTGGATAAGTGGGACAGTTAGGCGATGGGGCTGTAGTTCGCGATATCGTTTCTGGGACCCTTCTTGTGGATGGGGGTGATGAAGGAGGTTTTCCAAGTGTGGGGGAATACGCCTTTAGAGAGTGAGAAATTTAAGATCAGTGAGAGGGGCACAGACAGAATGGATGAGCATTTTTTTGAGGAGGATTGTATGGATTCCATCAAAGCCCGGTGTAAACTCGTCTTTGAGTTGCAGTAGCTTGGATTCAATTAAGGTCGGATCAAAGGAGTTGTGGAGAAGGGGCCCGAGGGAAAAGTTAGGTAGGTAGTTAAAGTATGACGGGTCAGGAACAAAGGAGTCATTAGTGAATGACTGCTTGAATTGAGTGGCGAAGAAGTTAGCAATATTAACAGGATCAGATGAGGTATGAGAGTTTAAGGTCAGCGATATGGGGTATCCGTCGGATCTAGGTTAATGATTGATGAACTGGAAGAATGTTTTGGGGTCATTTTTGAGATAGATCTGCGTTTTGGTAAGATAGTTGCGATAAAGGGTGTTGAAAAGTTCCATGAATTGGAGGTAAAAGCCAAAAAAGTTGGAGTCGTCAGGTATAGTTCGATTGCGAGAGAAGATGATCCATAACTTATTCCTTTTATTACGCAGGGAGCGAAGCTTGTGATTGTACCATTGAGGGGGAGAGTTTCATGTTCTTTGTCTAAAGTAGGGAATGAATAAGGAAATAGAGTAAAGGATTTCGGTATATAAGTGGGTGATGACATCTTCAACGGATAGGTGATCGTAGTTGAACGAAAGGCGGCCTAGGTAGTCGTTGATGAGGCGAAAATTAGCTTTATGGAAATTGTAGGCGAAGTGATTGGGAGGGGGGACGAATGGTGGCGAATGGACTCGAAGAAGGTCGCGAGAAGAGTGGGGTGGTGGTTGTCTATAGATGTAAGGAGGAACGGGCTGGGTGAGACAGATGTATTGATGCATTGTTCTACCTGTTGTAAAGATGGGGTCAAGCAGCCTACCCAAGAGGTTTCGAACGCTGCTGATCTGACAAAGACAAGAATCATCTAGTCGATCGATGAAAAGACATTCCTTGGCAGAGGTGGGGTGGGAGGTGAAGTGTGAATGATCGTCAGGTAAAGCCCAATTGAGTTGTGGAAGGTTAAAATCTGCTAAGATGATGATGTCGTCCTCGCAATTACGCAGCTCGATTATATGTTCGATAGCATTAAGAGCTAGCTTGTAAACTTCAATAGGCTGGGATGGCAGGATACAGAAGCACATGACAAAGATTGATTTCCGAGGAAGAGTGATTTCGAGAGTCACAAAGTCCAACTTGAAGGGGGTAGGGAAAGCGACAAGTGACGACTCGAGGCTCGACAGCCATGAGCACTCCTCGGGTAGGGGAAAAGTCAGTAGTATGATTGAGGAGGTCGTCGCGGAAGATGGTGAACGTGGGGAGAAACAGTTACTGGTTATGAATGCTGGGGATTAAGATGTCGACAGGTAGGGTATGGGCGTTTTATGGGCTGTACGAAAAGTGCCGTCGAGAATGGGGGTATGCATTGGCCGGTTGATTGATTTGGGGGTGGGAGCAGAGTATGGCGTGATAGCGAGTTTTGAGGAACGGTTGTGTCGTGGTAAAAAGTATGTTGGTGAGAAGTGTTGGGTGGGGATCTTGAATTACCGCGAGGGGCATGGGAGAGTGAGGTCGTTGCGCATGTCAATCATTTTTTCAGCCAGTACTGATAGTACGGATAGTAGGGGTTCCCCTTGACAAGAGTGGATGGGGGTATGTTTGGGGGAAGAGCTTTGTAGGGAGAAATTATAATTTTTTATAAGGCATTTATGCTTCCTGTTATGTCTGCTGAATGATCTAAGGCCCTGATTTGCGTTCCAAGGTCAGACCTAAGGTCACAAACCGCATTGTTGATGCATTGTTCTACCTCAGCTTTTAGTAATTTTGCGATAGAGGCAATTAGGCTTTCAACCCTATTGTGATGGTTTATTAACGAACTGTCATAGCGTTCAGGACTTACTCTCCCTCCGTCGAGTTCTTCGAGTGTGACTCTTAGGGCATGACCAAAGGTGTTACTGTTATTATCAATGCGTAAGGCAGCCGTGTTGATCCGAATCTGATCTGCGTATGCAATACGTCTCCGTAAGGCAATCCGCGCTCGGAAACTATACCAACAAGATAGTGATCCGAGTCGACGTTGGCACCTTGGTACGTTTGTACCGTCATCAGGCTCGAGGAGTGGCGGCGATCTATCAACACGTGGTCAATTTGGTTGCGAGTGGCTCCATCAGGTGATACCCAGATGGTTTTGTGGATGTCTTTACGCGGAAACCTGGTACTCGCAACGACCAAGTTCTTTGATGCTGCCAGTTCAATGACTCGTAGTCATTACAACATTAGTGTTCTCATGCGAACTTTGGGAACCTGCGTAGTGCCTGAAAATCGGCTCCAGGCCTATTTAACCGGCTCCAGCTATAATAGATGTTACACTCGTTTTTTTTTTTTTTTTAATAATACCACTCCCCGTCCAGCTTATTCCTTGTAACGCTGTTATCTCAGCCTTATATTCGGACAGGACATCAGCTAGCTGCTGTGCAGCTGGTGCTCTGTATAGTGAGCGGACGTTCCATGAGAAAATTCTCAAGCCGTTTAGCCAGTATCGTTTCCGTGGTCGTCGTCGTGTATCCGGTCCATATCCGAGGCTTGTTAAATTTCCCATAATAATTTGTTTTTCCGGGCAAGGTTATTAGCCGAGGTTTGTTACAGAAGTGTGCGTGCCGTCAGTAGATGAATCGCAAAGTGGCGGGAGCGCACATAAGCCGAATTTCGCGGAATAATGCCAGGCATCTCTATGGAACAGTCCCCATTATAATATCAGTAAACCAGATAAGGGTCTGCTACCCGCTTTCGATGTGATAGCGACTGCAGTCCAGATATCAGCGCTGCGTCGTCGATCAGGTGGATCCCCCCGTCTCTGTATGGTCCCAAGTAGGTCGAGGGTATGCTTAGGAGCAAAGCTCTAAAGATGTCTAATTTGAGATTTATATAGGAGAAGAAGTTGGGCCGGAGTAAAATATTTGTTGACTCTAAAAAGATAATTTAATTTTCTGGAAATGTGGACCGGAGATGGAAGGACAATGTTAGGTTTGACCTTGAGGGGATCGGATCGGATGGTCAAGCGTGGAAGGAGAGTGCACGGGACAGGGAACGATGGCAGAGTCGAGTCGGTGAGGTCATGAACTTCCGGGGTCCTACAGGCCAATAAATAGTAGTAGTAGTAGAGGTGTGGACCTGGTGGACAGCGCGAAGTTCGATACGTGTTCATGCCACGATATATTCCCATAGACCGTGACACCGAACAAATTTATGCTTTCCGCTGTGGAGCCGACGCTACGACGAGGTAAAATAACCAGTGCAGATAAATTGCCGTTTAAGCAATGAATGTCGGCCCAAGGGCCTTCGAAGGGGGGTGTTTACTAGATAAAATTAGTTTCACACTGTGTTTTCATGAAGTATTGGGAGAAGTCCTTAGCCATCTTTCAGCGTTTGGTTTATACCTCGGTCGAAAAGGTTGGAAGAAGTGGTAGGTCGGCCACAACACTGGATTCTGAGTGATATATCACTCCGTTGTGATACAAACCCCGACGACATGGGGGTCGAGGGAAATCTTTGAATATTCGTATGTTTCGAACATTGGTAGATGAACTGGACATTCGAATATTGGTTGAGAAACTGACATGGTGCTACTCTCTGAACAACTTGCATGTAGTTAATTAAGTCTCTAAATAGCGAACATCTCTGTGTCACCGGCTCTCCTCGCTAAATATTGCCAATGATCAACCGGTAACGACAGTTTGTAAGATCAGGAGACTCTGTTCAACCAGTACGAATGTAACTTCGTCACTAATATTTACATTCGCAGCCTAAGCAATTCTCGCACTTACCGAAACCCAGGAATTTCCGTTTTCAATCTACTTGGGTATAACTTAATGCATCTGTTCGTCCCACATCGTGGTCTACCTATTTACAGGGTGCACCATCTTTTATGGCGACATGTAAACATTGAATAACTTTGATTTTTATCAACCCATTGACTTGAGTAGACATGTTTTTGAAACATCAATTCAGTACAATTTTAACCATAAATAACTTCACATTGAAACAACGCACCACAATAGTGACGCTGTACCATGAAAATAGTCGTTCAGTTGTGTTAATTCAACGTGCATATAGTCGAAAATATCGTGGCCAACAAGCACGATCTGACAACACTATTGGTTATTCGGTTTCAAATTTTGAGCACGGGACAGTGGAAGATCGTCGACATGCCGTTCATCAACGCCCAAGACATTCCAATGAACTGCTTGAATCAGTAAGAGAGAGTGTTCCCGAGAACCGTAATGTATCGTATCGTCACCGCGTTCAGCATTTTGACGTCATGGAACCACATTGGAGGGCATTTTGAAGGATGATTTTCATTTGTTTCCGTATAAAGTGCAATTGACTCAAAGAATATGGTCGACAGGCCGTCCACGTCGCTTGGAATATGACCAAACAGTCCTTCGAATGATTGATACTGAAACTGATTTTGGGAAGCAAATTTTGATGACCGACGGGGGCCATTTCACACTCTCTGGTACCGTTAACAAGCAAAATTGCCGCATTTGGGGAACGGAGAAGCCACACGAGATCCATGAAACACCAGTGCATGACCAAAAAGTGACTGTTTGGCGGCGTTTGCGCCAAAACCATCATTGGGCCATTTTTCTTCAGATTGCTATACGCTTCAGATCGCTATACGTGGGTGTTGGCTTATTATTTCTGCCCACAGATGTGTGAAGAATGTGTGGGCGGTTGGTTTGAGCAAGACGGTGCGTCATGCCACACTGCAAAAGAAACAATACAGTTTCTGCAATGAAATTTCCCTGCCACCCAGATCTTCAGATTATTTGAAAAGCAAAGTGTACGCCAGCAAGCCTTAGATTATTGACGAGCTCAAGGCAAACACTGGTGCCGAAATCATCGCTATACCGCCCGCTCGAAAAAGTGATGGAAAACGACACGACAAGGGCACATTTTGCTTTGGTCAATAGAGGCGGCCACTTGATTGATGTTGTATTCAAAAACTAGTCCAAATAAATTGTACAGGACCTAATTTAATAAAAATACCTCGTTTATGGAAATCGGTTGTTGTTTTTTTTTTAGTTATTCAATATTCATATACCGACATAAAATATGACGCACCCTGTACATACGAAGTGACATTGCTTATCAGCTTCTGCCACAATATGGGCTCTGCTCCAATCGAGAATTTAATTTCTCGTGGCTAAAACTTCACGTTCGAAGCCATATCATACATTACTGTTTTCTTTACAAAAGCCAGAACTTGGATAGAATCGTATCCTTTAAGGAATTTGATGCGTTATCTCATTTTATCGACAGCACTTTGATCCTGTATGCGTACACTGAAATTGAAATGATTGCGAGTGCTTTCAATGTGCATAATTTTCAGTGGTTTCGCAACGTAAGGTCTACAACGCCTGAAGGTCGGTATGTACAGCTCTTTGCTGATTCAATTAGCTTAGCACAATTTGTCAATGAGCCAACACGTGTACCAGATATAGATATTCAAACCGTCAACACACTGGAACTGTTCCTCATCTCTCATCCGAAAAAATATAGAATCGAAGTTTCTTCGCTGTTGGGCAGTTCAGACTACAGTGTCGTGTCAGTTAAATTTGCTTTAACTAACAGCAACGTTAACGAGAAAACTCAAAAATGAACAGTATGATTCTACGAGAAAACCAACTGGGAAGGTCTAAATGATTTTTTTGAGAAGTTCAAGTGGTCGTTATTTTTCCTCAATAACAGGGTAAAGAATATAAAACCCAATAGAAACGTGGTTCGGTTGCGTGTGCAGAGAGGCCATTAAGACTAAAGCGTTAAGCTTACGGTTGTCCAAATCAAACAATATTGAGGAAAACCGAAGAAGATTCAAGATGGCTGGAAATGGCTGCACTGCGCACATTCAACGCACAAAATTTTGCATGACAAGACACTGAGACCCAAAATACTGCTCTCTCCCACAGGTAGTAGAAACTTCTGGGTATTTGAGAAAAATATCCAAAATTCGGTCTCCTCATCCTCTCCTTCGCTTATAGTCGATGTCAGACCATTCACCAACGCAATAGAGAAAAGGAATCTAATCGTTGCACATTTTGCAGCGAACTCAACGTTGCCTGATACCACATCAGTTCTTCCTCAACTTGAGCACAAAACAGATTCACTTTTAAATGTGTACTGTTGCTCGCGCACTCAAGGAGCTGGACGCACACAAATCCGCTGCTCTCCAATTTTCTTGAAGAGATGTTCTACTGCATTGGTTGAACCGCTGCGGAAACTCTTCCATTTGTCCACTCTACTGGCCGTTTACCACGTAGATGGAAGTGACCAAACTTTCAGCCAATTCCCAAAAAGGGCGACAATCGTCTCTCTCTTCTTATCGACCTATAGCCTTTGCAACGATAGTGAAAGGTGTGTGATTCGAACCAACGCTATGATGGTTAGAATCACAAAAAGATAGAGTAAATGCTCAACACATCGGACCACTTCTGCGTGTACGAATTTGATCATTATTTTCAAGTACACAAGACTGATGTGAATTGCTGTTATTGCTATGATATACGGCTCTGATGATACACTGCTTATCGGATTTTCTTTTGGTATTGGTCTTCACTATTTGCTTGTGTATTGTTTGTATATCTGTTAGAAACGCCACAGATCCATAGCACTCACGTCTGTTCTCTGGAAGGTAATGGAATCGTTGATTAATCATCAACTTTTGAAATATCTGGAATCAAATTACCCCCTCAATGACCGCCAATATGGCTTTCATAGCAACAGGCTTAAATCTGACGGTGTACCTTACCGAAAAGTGGAGCCATTCCGTCCACTATTTCAATGAAAGAAACGTCGTCACATTGGGTGTTTCAAAAGCGTTCGGTAGAGTTTGGCATCCAGCCCTTTTACCGAAATTACATTCCCATGGAGTGGACAATTCACTGATCCGATGGATAAGAAACTGTTTTTCTGGCTATTAAATCTATGTGGTTCTTGATGGTCGGATCTGCTTCCCATCAAATTAATACTGGTGTTCCCCAAGGTTGTGTATTAACTCACTCTCTTCTTATCTTTAAAAATGATCTCTTGTCTATTACCCGTATTCCAATTCACTCGTTTCGTAATGATAGCAGATTGAGTTTCTCATACTCAAACGGGCATTTCCGACCAAACACTTCGAACCTCATTACTAATCAACAGGATGTGCTCAATTCATTGAATTCTGATCTCAACACCATATATCAATGGGGATTATCTAACCGAGTAGAATTCAATTAAAGACTCAGTGCTGCCTCTTCTCCTTAAAGGCGAACCCCAAAGTAAATATCGATGTACGGCACCTGAATTGATGAAGCTAAGGAACTATCAATTCTCGGCGCTCTAATTAATTCGACTCTTAATTGGAACAACCACATATTTGAATCTGCGAAAAGTGCGGCAAAATGTAGGGGGCTCGTTAAAAGATGCAAAAAATATTTCACATCTGGCCACTATTTACAAGGTCTACATTCGTTCTAAAATGGAGTTCAACTCACATATTTGGTCAGGCGCATCCAAAACTGCACTACACGTGTTCGATAGAATGCAAAAGCGACCAGTAAAACTTATTGGGGAGTCAGTCGTAAGGCGTTCAATTCCGTCGTTAGAACATAGGCGCAACGTATCATGCATGTGTGGGGGTTCTCTATACCACATGGAGAACCAACCCACAATGTCAACCAATCTTGACCGCTGACAGCGCGTCACCTCAATCAAACTCCCCATTCAAAACCTGCAATACACACATCCGCAACCATGCAAAACCGGCAAGCGCACCTATCCCAATATGCAACAGCATCCGTCCCCCAATTTACCAGGAACCCATTTCCCAATCTGAAATAAATGCATATTCCAATTTACAACGTAATATTAATCATCTCCCTCAATTACATCACCCCACATACGATTTTGGAGAGACATATGAGACGGACAGTTACTCCGGGAGGAGTAATAGAATACATGCTTAGTTCAAAACAGGCATGGTCCGTAACAAATGGTATTCTCTGTGAAATGATGCAGCAGTTGCGACGCGATGAGGGGAGTAACAGGTAAACTCCTTCCCGCCCCGCTATGAATATATAAGAGAAAGTTCCGCGGGAATCAACGGGCATATGAGCCTGGCGGGAGGAGGTTTTAGTCGGTAAAAACCCGGCATGCCTCTGGATCAGTCAAGAGGTATCATTTGAAGATTTCCACCTTTCTACCGAAACCAAAAAAAAAAAAAAAAAAACGTACATTTTCCCAAAATTGCTTCGGTCAATTCTTTACTTAAGTTATATTCCTTCCTTGCGACCAAGCAATCTTTATTTCCCCGAAATTCATATGCTGTAATAAAACGCATATTCAAACCTACAACGGAACATTAACCATCACCACGAACTAAACCGAGCCGCACACATTTCCCCGAACTTGCTTCGGTTAATATCTTATCTAAATGATATTCCTTACTCGCACCCAAGCAATTCCAATTTCCCGCGAAAACCATTTCGGTTCATTTCCTCCTTAAACTACACTCCTCGCTTGCAACCAAGCGACAGCTAATTTTCCACGAAACGATCACGACAATCAAGACCCTTGAGAATACCTGGCTATGCCGCCAAAACAAATTTGCCAGTATACACAACCAACGATTCCAACTCAGCTTATACGGCGAGGATTCGCTGGAACTGAATTCCATATGCAAGCATAGCAATCCCTTTCAAGTTCCTAGTAAGTGGCAGTGAGATTATTTAGCTATGACTCTATAGCGTTTGAAATAATAGTGAAGAAGATCGTGTGATTCGAACTGACGCTATGACAGCTCGAATCACGAAAAAAATTTTACCTAAGCGTTACACATCAGGCTACTGACCGTGTTTAGAATTTGATTTCCAAACTCGACTATATTCCACTGATATGAATTATTTTTATTTATCGCTTGGTATACGGTTCTGATGTATTTTTCTTATTCGATTTTTCGTTCGGTGTTCTTCACTATTTTTGCTTGTGAATTCTGTGTATCTGTTAGAGTTGCCACAACTCCACTGCCACGACGCGTTGAACTTTTTCTTGCTTTTAACTAGTTAGTCGAGTAATAACCACCCCAGAGGACAGACGTCCCTCCATACCCTCCAGTGCACATCCCTGAATAGTCGGGTTGTCGAGCTCAACGGATAGCCGTCGCAAATTGATGGGCGTGTATTTAAGATAGCGTGTACGAGTGCAGTCTTGACACTATTTACCGGCGTCATTAATTCATACGGTTGTGCTGTTCCCATGGCACCTGGTTCAGAATCCCTACGGCTAGGTATTTGATTAACTACGCTAACGACTATGTGAGGTTGTGACATTTTGTTTTTGAATCGCCATTTACTAAAAACTTACCAACTTAACTGGATTCAAATTTGTCCAGAGTGCGAGAAATTCATATGTGAGATTGTGACATTTTAGTTTTGAATTACTAATGGCTTAAGTTTCACGAACTCGAACGAATAAATAAACATTGATTCAAACAACATACCAGTGCTTGACTTTTTTTACTTCCCTAAAGCCTGCGGGTGAACTTGGTGCCTTTCGCTCTCGGTGGAACAAGTAGGTGGGAATATAGATGAACCCGGGTCCTTGCCGACACACATACCTAAACCCCCACACATGTCTGTTTTTATAGGTATTATTACGGTTGTTGCTCAACTGAAATTGCTGAGTGTGTTCTGCCTCTGCAGATATTTTGCCGCAGTACCCGTCAATTTGAAAATGCGCACCAGTTCACTTTGTTAGTCAACTTCAGGTGGACAAATTTTGTCGAAACACACGAATGTGGAATGCTCTACCTGATCATGTGTTTCCTCGCCATTGTAATTTGCAGGCATTTAAGATCAATGCATATCGAAACTTCCTTTTCTTATCCACTTCCTCTCCTTCCCCTCGCTGTGCTTTGACGTTTAAGGATACTTCAAAATCCCCTTTTGAGCCTGTTTTAATGTACAACCAAAAACAAAGTTACAAAGAGGGAAGCACGGTCTTCTAGCCATAATCGAAACTCAGATCGAATCGTCATCCGATTTTCTTACATGCAGGATATCCTTTCAGAGGTGGTGTCTGCATCTTCACCCGGTCGGCCTTAGCTTGAGTGAGAGTCAATCACCGGAATTATTCTTCCGGGTGTGGAACTTCACATACTGCATTGTATCAAACGACCTTAGTTTGATAAAAAATGTGAACAGATTACTGCATCTAACTGTCTAGTTGCGTAAATAAGGTTTTCAGACTGTGACTTGACATTCTGAGGGCGATTAGCAGAACAAATTTTGTCGGAATCGGAAATGCCTAAGAACAAACGACTGAGAGTGAAGAAGTTTCACAACGACAAAGTAACCAACATACTTCTTGAATAATCGACTAGTTCACGTGTCTTCTGGTCAATGGTAAAGCCTGTTACGAATAATTTCAGTGCCTCTTCCTTCCCTCTGTTAGTGACGCACAGCGGCACCAAACCATGAGCTCGAAAATAATAAGGTTTTCGCGAATTTGCTCGTCTTGAATTCAACCCCCGATACTGATTTTTTAAAGACACCGGTAATCACACCAGTATAATCTTCAATTCCGGATGTAGAGTTCAGTATATCATCCATAGACTCGACTCTAAAAAGCGTCCGAACCAAGACGGTGAGTTTTTGGGTATCTTTCCCATTTATTTTGGAGTACCTCAGGGTTCTATGTTGGTGCCAATGCTATTTCTGTCTCGTACTAAGGATTTGCTAGTAGCAACTAACAAAATATTCAATTTTGATTTCTTCATCATTTAATGATCGGTCGGTTAACGTATCGCCGTCCAGTTCAGCCAGATTGACTCCCGAAATCGAGATCTGGACCAAACCTTACAATGGGAAAAGTTCAATCTCGTTGAGTTTAATGCAAAGAACATGCCAATTCACATTGTTTACAAGAAAAACCGTCAGTACTTCTGCTTCTAATGAACGGCCAGGTCAGTATGTAATTAAGAAAGCATGAAATGGTTCGGTGTCACGGTCAGTGGGAATGTGTGGCCTGAACATGTGTCGAATATCGCCAAATCAACTGCAAGCAGGCGGCGTTTTTCTTTCAGAGCTAAACTATATTTTACTCCGGCATAACTTCTCCTGCTCTCTGAATCTCTAATCAGTTGCGCGATCGGTTCTTGTTCTCATATTTTAAGTTATATTCATAAGGATACCACTCACCTACTGGATAGCATTTATAGACGAGCAGTCGTCCTAATTAACCACTCATCACTAATATTATTGCTATAATCAGTGACGCATGGCACACCTTTCCTTTTTTTATAGATAATACAATGGGGATTGATCTCTCAAGATATTTAGTTTATTTGAGCCCCACACGGCGATACGATGGATTGCATCAATATACAATTTATCTTTCAATACCGCATACATCTCTATCACAGAACGGGATAGTCGCAAGCCCTTCCGAGTAGATTGTTTCCAGAGCACAATTGTTCAAAAACAACTTCAGCAGTTAGCATCGCAGGGCGTTGATTGAGCGCTATAGGTTCGTCTTTCCTGGGAAACATGGTAACAGGTAACAAAACCGATGACGTATCCTTTAAAAAAGTGAAGTCACCAAAGATCTGCTGATGCGTCTCCATCCACTTCTGCAGTAAAAGTAAAGTTTTCCCCCTGCATATCTCAAAAATGTTTGACAAAGTATGTCACCTGTCCTTGTTGTTAAAATTAATTTTCCATGGGGTACACTAATTCACTTGTCCTCTCCAGACAATTTTTTTTTACTACTTCTCTCTGAGTCGGCACATTGAGAGTGTTTTTTTTTCGACCGCAGTTATAAGACAAGCTTCGAAAGATGGTCAAGAATTTCTTCCGAACACTTCAGAGCGCCTGTAGAATAATGTGGTGGCATTTCACCGGATGACTGGGCTTTGTTACATACCATGCCGCTCTGTAATTGTGCCGAACTGCCACAATAACAAGAGTCGTCATTTGAACCCACGTTTGCACAAGCAAACGCATGACATAACCTCCTCCCCAACTGGGGCATACGGGTATTTTCTTTATTAGTGTGACCAAAATTTGGTGTACGCTTTGGAACATTGCGATATTGGTCTCACCGCGTTTCAAAAATGAGTAACTCATAGAGAAAGCCCTTTGGGTGCTTCTTGTTCAATAACCAATCATTCTTATGCCGGTCCTCACCAGTATCAGTTGCCAAATCTTTCATTTCTGTGAATACTCTCTATCGTTATCCTGGGTGTCGTTTTTTTATTCCTGTTTTGTGTGTGCGTTTTTTTTTAAGTTTAACGACCTTTCACGGTCACGAAATGCTAAGGAGTGCATTCGAATTCACCCTCATCCTCACCCTCGCCAACGGCATTGATGCTGTTAATGTCCAAAAAAGGAGCAACCCTCCGCTGAATGTGCGTATCTAAATTTTTATTAATTTTACCAAGCTACATTCCAATAATTTCAAAGGATACCTAATAGCGCAGGATCGAAGAAATACTTTTTGCGTACGAAGCGTCCCTTTTTGGTTTGCTATTTTTTCCATCCTCACCCCAAGGACCCTTTATTTCTTTATTAATTACGTTTTTTGTTGCACCCCAGATTAGATGGAATATGGGATTCTCATTCCTGCTTGGATTTCCTTTGTCCTTGGGTTGTTTTTTGTTCGATTTCGTGTTTCAGGGATCACAATTCGATAAGGATATTCAGTGAAAGTTGGATGCATTAATGTTTGCTCGTTAATATTAGGGCAACAATGGGCGAAGATAAAAAATGCCTGTGTACGTGGAAAGGGCCGTATATCGTAAGAAGTGGATGCGGCGAGTGTGTCGACGATGGGAGAACAAGGCTGCATTTGTGGATGGGGTAGCTGCCCTTTTTCGGCCTCTGTGTCGAATTCGTGTATTTTTTTTCTGTTTTTTGTTTTTTGCCCTTCTCGTAGGGTGTGTGTAAAATTGACCACTGTGGTTAATAGTTGTCCCGTGATAAGGATAATGTATTTGGTTTACAGAGATTAGTTTGAGCTGTGGCAGTAGAACAACAAAAAAGCATATATCATCATGTTGGTTGGTCGTTACTTGAGAGTACCCTGGAAGACGGCAGGTGGCTTGCTGATGAGATTACGGTGTATAAATTGCAGATTCCTATGACGGGCATCATTAATGATTTATGCAATCACACAAGATGTGGCATGTGTCTTTGCGTCGAAATGGATGAAACGGATATGCCGGAAGGAGGTGAAAAATGTAGTGCCTCTTATGGGAACGAAATATCGGTAATGTATTGTGGTCCTGAGCGAATTATGTCCTGCCTGTGGCATAAAATATACGGTCGAAGAAATTAGTGTAACGAGAATTGTTATGTTTTGCGGATAAGTGATTCTAGATAATATTTGAGCTGTGTGTGTGTGTGTTGAATAGTCAAAAATTGAATTATTACCTATACAGGATTATGTATTGATGGCGTAAAAAAACAATAAAGAGCTCTTAAATTTCTTAGGGTGCTGATATTTGGGTGGACTTAAGTGTCGTTGGTGGTACCTGTAAATTTATCAACTATTTTCAAATACATGTTGCCCTTGTAATGTTTTCGTACTCCACCGAGAGTGGTAAGCTCTTCCCAAAATAAACTCGTCTTGGATTGTTCATTCATTTGCATTTAAAGTAATACTGTCGTAAAACACCAACAAATCTCACCTTATCAGAAAAATACTCTCGCGATGGTCACTTCTCCAAATGGATCTCGACAGCTTTTCAACAATTACAAAAACAACTGCCTCGAACTAAATATTGCCCAATGTCACTCAATCATCATCATCATCGGCACTACAACCGGGAACCGGTTTTGGCCTTATTTAGCAAGTCATGAGGCTTGTTAAATTTTCCATAATGATTTGTTTTTTCCGGGCAAGATCATTAGACTTGCGCCAGAGGCTCCCCGACGGGGAATCGAACCCCGGTCTCCCGCGTGACAGGCGGGTATACTAACCACTATACTATTGAGGAGCCAATCATCTACTTCCGTAAAAGCTCCCCTTCCCGGCTACGTTCTTATTTTTTACACAACGAACATATATCTCCTCTAGACTCGATTCGTGACCTTGGCATCTTATATGGTAGGGACATTATCCTCAAGGCCAACTCTTCGCTTGGTTTTGTGAAACGTTTGTCGGAAGAATTCTCTAATCCCTACGTTTCCCGATCACTCTATATAGCCTTTGTCCGTCCCCTTCTTGAATTTGCTGGTCAGGTCTGATCTCCTCACTATTCGTCCCAGACTCGCAGGATCGAAAGCGTGCAACGTTGTTTTTGCTTTTTGCCCTCCGAGGATTGCATTGGGAAAATCTTTTGATTCTACCCCCCTCTTTTGATTCTGGCCCTGTGATAGGGTGTTCGAATATACTCACAGCTAGGCCGGCTTGTCGTAAAAGGCGACTAAATGCCGAGTGGTAGGTGAAATACCACCCCATCAAGCTATAGGCTCCGTGAAATGGTCGGGACAAACTCTTGGCCATCTTTCGGAGCTTGGCTGATTGACAGGTTTGAGAAAAGGTTGGTTTAGGCGGAAGTCGGTCCCAAGGGGGGGGGGGGGGGGGGGGGGGGCTATATCAGGGGGAACATCATGCAGATGTTATGATAGAGAACCGAACTTTAAGAAATTCGTCATCGCGTAATCGGGTTCGTTATCAAGTCTGTCGACGTTCGACTGATAACGGTTTCACCAATACGAATATAAACGCCGTCCAGCAATATTTGCAAAAAGCGAAACCCGATATCCTTGGCCTAACCGAGACCCAGGTCGATTCGTCCACTGATTCGACATATCTTCGTTGCTCAGGATACGACTTACATTCGAGATTCCGTTTTAAGGGTGGAGTCTGTGCCTTCTCACGATCGATGAAGGAAGCGTTGGGACCCAAGAACATGAACACCATGTGGTTGAGGGTCGTGCTGAGGATTTCTGTTAAATTTCTTTGTGGTTTTTACCGCTCCCCGAATGACGATCGACCAGCGACATTTTTCGAACATCTTTCACGTACCGTCGACTGGATACAGATCAACTAGCTACGAAATTGTCGTCCTTGGCGATTTTAATGTACACGATTCCGACTGGTTGGTACATTCTTACAGAACCGACGAGGCTGGGAGGCTGGCGGAGATGTTCGCTATTAGCCGCAATTTGACTCAACTGGTAAAGGAACCTATGCGAGTGACGGATCCCCGAGGTGATTATGCGAACACCCTGGATCTGTTTTTGACATCCGACCCGAGCATTTATACCGTGGAGATTGCTGCGCCGCTGGGAAACTCAGATCACTGCTTAGTATCAGTCGCGCAACCACTTGCAATTCAAGCGAATAACCGACCTAAGCAGCTTCGCCATGTATGGAGGTGTGGGGCTGCTAACTGGGACGATTTGCGAGATTTCTCCACATCCTTTCCGTGGTTAAGAGGTGTGCTTAGAGATTCCGATGTTAATGCATGCGCGGAGTCGGCCACAGGGATTATTCTTCTCGAGATGGAGATCTACATTTCACATTCTATCAAACGAACTTCATCAGAAAAATGCGAGGAGATTACAGCCGCAAAAAATAGAGCTTTTAAACAATGGCGCTCCAATCCCATCGAGATCAACAGAACGAATTTTGTTAGAATAAGAAACGTCTGCAACCAGACAATTGACACCGCGAAGAAAGCTTACAACGACAAAGTGAATAGTAAACTCCTTGAGTGCCCGACTAATTCGCGTCCCTTCTGGTCAATGGCAAGGGCTGTCAGCAGAAACTTCGCGTCCTCCCCTTTTCCTCCGTTAGTGACGGGCAGCGAGACGTTAGTCACAAATTCAAAGGATAAAGCTAATGTGTTCACGAATTTATTTTCCAAGAATTCAACCCTCGATGCCGGTCTTTTGGAGACACCTGTGAACGCGCCGGTACGGGCTTGGATGCGGGATGTGAGATTCTGCCCGCGTATTACTGAACGCATTCTACGTGGACTGGACTGTAGGTAGGCAACCAGCCCAGAGGGAATACCATCAATAGTCCTTAAGAACGGTGCTCCAGAACTATCGCCAGTTCTTGGCAGACTTTTCCGCTTATCTTATGCACGGAGGACATTTCTGACCTGCTGGAAAATCGCTCGAGCTGAGCCAATCCCAAAGAGGGGAAAAAAGTATTTCCCACAAAATTACCGGCCGATGCCATTATTGTCTGTGTTATCGAAGTTGATGGAAAAGGTCATCAATGCCGAGTTAATTAAGTATTTGTTGTGCAACGGATTTCAGAATGATCGCTAATACGAATTCCGTCGCATGTAGTCCACGGGAGACCTTTTGACCGTTATAACCGATATATGGACATATGCGATTGAGAGGCATAGTGAGTTAAGGGCGGTCGCATTGGATATCTCCAAGGCTTTTGACCGCCTCTGGCACGGGGCATTGCTGAGCAAACTTCGTTCATATGGTCTTTCGCAGCAGCTTTGTGACTGGACAAAGAACTTTCTCGAAAATCGATCGATCAGGGTTGCTGTGGACGATCAGTCTTCGCATCTGTATCCTGTTGATTCCGGGGTGCATCAAGGTTCTAGTTGGGCTCCAACCTTGTTTTTGCTTCACATAAATGATTTGTTTGAGTCAACGGATAACAAGGTGTCAGTTTAGCGGATGATGGTGCGCTTGTTTCCTCTTTTTCGAGTGATCGACCGATTAGTGCTTCAACGTCGCTGAGATATAGCTAAATCGACTCTCTGAATCGGGATCTGGATAAGGTGCTGCAGTGGCTAAAGGCTAATCTCTTCGATTTCTATGGAACGCAGTCACAGTATACAACATTCACAAAGAAAAGTGGATCATCGGTTTCACAGCTGATGACGAATGGCCAGGCTCTCGAATCTGGAGAAAGCTTTTATTTTATTCCGGCTTAACTTCTTCTGTATAAATCCCAAATTAGACCCACGCTCGAATATTGCTCTGATGTTTGGAGCTCTGCTCCTAAACATACCCTTGATTTGCTTGAGAGCATACAGAGACGACCGATCGCCTGATCGGGGATACGACACTGACTAGGACTACAGGACTACAGTTGCTATCACATTAGAGGCGCGTAGCTGACCTCTGTCTGTTTTACAGATATTATTACGGGTAGTGTTCTTCGGAGATTCGTGGTATTGTTCCACGCAATTCGGTTTATATGCGCTCTACAAGACGACCCGAAGGATAATACCAGTTAGAGTTTCATCTGCCGACGGCGCGAACATCCCTGCATCAGAACTCGTCCCGCTACAGAGCGGGGAAGGTCCCATACCATTCCCTCCCCGCGCGAGTGTTCCCGGAGCATCACAACGTGCAACTGTTCGAAAATAACTGCAACGGTTATTTGGTGGCGTCTCGGGGCGCCATGTCGGTGCTATAGGTTCGCCTCTCCCGAGAGAAGTATATTACAAAAAACAAACACATGGCGTCTCCACCTAATTAACCTTGACACACTAGAACAGCACAGAATTCATGCCGACATACTCTTTATCCACCGTCTTCGCTAAAATTCAATCAACCGCCCAAGACTGCTGTCCTCCATCACACTAACCCCCGAAACCTGCGAAAACCTCGCCTTTTCTATTTGGCCGCCCATTACACCTCTTACGGCTGTATGAACCCATTTCGTGACCGCTGGGTTGGGCAAAATCTTAGCCCACCTGCTCTGACTTCAATATCACCTTTCCTGTCCTCAAACGTCGTCCCCTCTCTCACCCTTCCTGACCCCACACCGCTCACCACCTACACTCTCACCAACCGCACTCATGCTCACACCCTAGCCTCCGGCCTATTCTCACCCTTGCCTTTTCTACCACTAATGCTATTGTCTATCCATCTTTGTTTAGTTTCCCATTCCCAAGTTTTTAAGTTACTTTAAAGTTTAACGTGACGATACGATTCAAAAAATCGACCCAGAAGTCTTCCACTGATCTCCGACCTGACCTGTTTTTGATTTACGGTCAATAACCTCGGAACCCATCGAGCAGTAACCTTTTTTTAAGCTAAGATCATCAGTGATAACGGGTTGAACACTTCCATAGTTGATACCCACTTCTGATGCGATTTCTCCAACAGTTAAGCGGCGATCACTTTCAATACGCTCTCGAACGGCACGGATGTTTTCATCTGTACGACTTGTCCCTGGGCGTCGATCATGACATTGGTTTTCTATACGTTCTCGCCCACTTTTAAATTCTCTAGCCCACATATACACACGATTCTGAGACAGCACATCATCACCAAACGGTGCATTCAATCGGGAAAAAAGGGTTTAACAATTTTATTTCATTTCATTTGTTAAGAATTTTATAAGAATCCGTTGCGCAGCAGACGTACGTACCTCTTGCTCGTTCATGGCCGTACTGACTACAAACTACAGCGAGACCGCTATCCAAGCCGGTTCCCCTACTCTTCATAAATCAAACAACAGCCACGTACAAGATTATCTAGCTCGCAACTTGTTGCTAAACAAAGAAGTAAAATTACCGTTTATATTTCGTATATTTGGAACACTACTCCTTGAAACCTCATTATAATTACCATATCTTTTAAGTCGACCTACTAGTCGAGCTCCCAAAACAGAGTACCTAAACTCGTCCCTTTCACTGCTGATACTCGTGTCTGTATTTCTAACATCGTGTCTGTATTTCTAAGATCGTGTTTTCGTATAATCTTCATCCGTGTTGTTACATAAATTCGAAAACACACAAGCGACAACAAATGTATTTTAACGTGATTTTAAGTTGGCTTTAATGAGAGACCTTATGATAGCGAACAATTGGTTTTGCGGATAGCACAACTTCCCGTAAAGGGTATTTTATTTTAAACTAGAATCAAGGATTGTTGGTGTTACGTGCGTCCGCCACCCCATCAATTAATCATTTTGTATTTAATTATTAACATAATTTGTTTTAAGGTAGTATGATGGTAAGGTGGTGGAGGAATTGCACGATCCAGAAGTGAGTTTTTGAACACGCCCCGATTCGGGTGTGGATCGTGCAGTTCTTCGAGTTCGAATTCGGTTTTCGAAGTGGACGTGAATGGGGAGCGAGAGAGACAAGGGGTCAATGTTTTTGATGTACGGTTTTTGTTGGTTGACGTTCCGTTGCGAGCAGAAAGAAAAGATCGGACTTGGCGGAACAATCGAAGAAGATTCCTGTAAAATGTTTTGTGGATGAAAGGGCAGAAAAAAGCCGAAAAAACCGAACTTTGTTAACCGTTTTGTTACAGTAGATAATTTTTCTTCGGTTGTAATTGAAGGTGTACCTAATAAAGTGTGGACTTGTTTTACGAATTGTTTTTTTTGTTGGATCTGATTTTGAACTTAACAACAGCTCATTCAACTAGAAGCAGTATTCAAATTGAGAGAATTCAGGGAAAACATTGCTGGATTTGGGGAAGAAGACCTTTAACGTTGTGTTACCTAATGGACGATCTCAGTGGATATGCAACTCAGTGTTTATGAGATTGTGTTGCAAATGGTGCTGCCGATTCAACAAAGGAGAAACTGGAACACATTTCGAACGGGTTTTTGTACTTGAGAAGAGGGCTCTTCTGACCCAATTACCACGGACCAACACCTTGGAAGCCCAGCACCTGAAGTCGTCTATGGGGTGCCAAGTGAAGACGACGACTGAGAAGGCTACCTACCTACAATACTGACGCCTCCATTACTGTGAGTACCTATTGTTTAAGCCTATCTGTTGCCCTTAACCAGTGGCGCTCGAGAATGCGACAGTCCGGATAGTATACACGATACTACTCCCCTGCAATTTCACCACAGACCCAATTCAAATTAGTCAGATCTGCAGCATTTGGCGCAGATCTACAACTCTTAGGAAAGAACCATTAGCCCAAATTTGCGAATACTGGCTCCCTACAAAGTAAAGATATTGGGGGAAAAACACTTACAACATTGAACTTGACAACATACGACACATACAGCACGACTCTATACATCAAATAAATATTAAAGCTGTATTTATATATGACATTGGCCAGGTTTTATACGTGTCGGTCAAGTTTTATCAAATGTGAGATAATGTTCCAGCATTCAATTTTATTACCTGTTTAAATATTAGTAAATAAATAATAATAAACTAATAAATAAAAATAATTATTTTCATTATACAGGTTATTTGAATTGAGTTGAGAGATTAATATAAAATCGGTTAGCACGCAGTAATACATGTTAAGCAAATCCGTCTATGATAGACGCAGCCTTAAACGCATGAAATGCCTGCACAACCAATTTTGATTCACGCCACTCAGGATAAGAATGCAACCGAAACATTAGACCACAAATAATATTATTGTTTCGAGCCTGTGTTAAATTTAACCGAGCATGTGTTAAGAGAGCATGGCTTAACTTTAGAGCATGTGTTAAGTTTAAATGATTAAATATGACTCAAAAATTCTAATGAAGTTGTAAAGCCTTATGTTAAACTGGAAATTTATACCGACGCATTTGGTATATGTTATATATAAAAATAGTACACAAAATAAAATTAGTGCAGTCAAATCTATCCTGTAAGGCAGCCAGATATAGCAGCTCTAAGTCCACAAGGAGATTATTGATATTCAACTTATTTTCGAGGCTAGAACCAGCTAGGGAAACCAACATATGGGAAGCAACCTACAGTAGGGTATTCTTTATGTCCCCAACATACACCCAAAAGTGTCAACAATCTCAGAAAGTCACGTTACATGTTAAAGGCCGTCATCACCCCACATCAATAAAAATGAAACACAAACCATTGCCAATGAGCCGGCAGAAGCCGCCAGAAAAAGTAAAAGGAAAATGTCCCAACTTATTGTCCCTTTAGCTGTGTAGAAATCCGCCGACTCCGATACAATTTATTGAACCCCGAAATTTTTCCTAGAACCACCGTTCGCCGAAAAAGACTCAATGAAACTTTGTGCAAACATCTTAAACAATGCGAAAAGTAATGCTCCACCTCAGGTTGGAGTCTGCATTTGTCATGTTGTTGCTGATGTTTATTTTTCTTTCGTTTTATTGTTTTCCGCATATGTATTTTAATATAAATCGCCAGATAGCATCCGCACGATGAGTCGCTGCTTTACGCCGTCTTTTTGATTGTTTTTGTGCGTTTTTGGTCCTTCTTTTCCAATATATCTTGGACCCAAACTCATGATTCGTTAAACGCGCTTGTGTGCGCAGTCTTATTTAGATAAAACCAGGTGTTGCATTCGAATTTTATCTCGAGGATGTTTGCCCTTGTGGCGGCATCTTTTTTTCCTTTGAATTTATTTAAAATCCACTACACTGGCGTTGGAGATCAGTGAACGGGTAAATTTTGTTATGCGTTATGAATAAACCTTTGGGGATGAACAAAATCTGTAGAAATGGAAGGATATGAAACATTGGTCAGCTCTTTTAAAAAGTTCACCCCGGCGGGGAGTCTATTAACGAAATCAGGTGAAAAAGGCAGGAAATAAAATAATAATAAAAAAAGATGAGAAACTGAACTGAAACCAAAGTCGAACCGCATGTTTTTGTACAATGTCGAACCGCAATATCGACATGAAGAAGTGCTCGTGGAAATTTGTGATTACTGGACAATCGAACCGAACATGAGCCAGTTAACACCAGGTATGGTGCGTTGGATAAACTGGACATGTCGATTATTGATTGGCGATCAGGTGCAATCACATATGAACATTTTAATGAAGAATCGGAAGACTTATGGCGCAGAGTACAAATGAACGTGAGGTGATCGCATTTCACAAAAATAAGACCACGGTAGGATGCTGAGAAATTGTATACATTTAACGGGAGTTTTTACAGACCAGAGCGGTTATGACGCCTAGAGGAAAATTGATTAACTAAATTGTCTAATAACTTCTATTTCGATGAAAACTTCATCTTCTTCACTGTCAAATCACTTTCTTTTCAAGCCTGACCATTATCTTTGAATAAAGAAAATAATCGTACCTCTGGTTAATAGTTTTTTTTTTTAATATCATTTTTTATTTCTTCCTATTATTATAATTTACTTACTCGCTAGACAAAAAATGATTAAACTCTAGCTTATGTTATCTTATTTATTAACTTCCTGGTCCTTGCGGACTCTCTAAGTTACATGCATACGCTTAAAGCATGGAAATTTGTCTTTCGACATTATGATTATTTTGTTTACATGGGGATTTTAAAGAACTTAATTGGATACAAAGAAAATGAAGAACAGAAAAACTTTGTTTTTGTTATTATTTTTACCTTATATCTAACTGAAATACTAAACTAAAAATCATTTTTTTTTTTTTTTGCCTCTATCCTAAACCTAATATCAAGACTTTGAAATGCTAAATATATGTAAGC
The DNA here is from genome assembly GCA_963931805.1 of Microdon myrmicae. Classification (NCBI taxonomy): domain Eukaryota; kingdom Metazoa; phylum Arthropoda; class Insecta; order Diptera; family Syrphidae; genus Microdon; species Microdon myrmicae. Next base: position 27,890,549 of record OZ007500.1, read on the forward strand.
TTTCCGTAGTTTGTTGGGCCTTTTTTTTTTATTATTATTATTATTATTATTACTTCCCTTTTTTTGCCAGTTTTATAAGGAAACAGGTTTTTAAATGCCACTCAGTCACCAAAATCTCTGGTGTTGCTTATTCGTGTCTTTTCGGTCTTTTTGTGCTACTGCCCTACTGAACTGCAGGCGCTCTTGATCTGTGTGCGCAACCTCTCGATTATAACATATTCGTTTATCTGTACCCGACCGACGCACGTGATAAATCAACGGTATGGCGGTTTCATTTTGTATAAGGCCGTTCATGTCAAGACTGAGGGGTGCTTCTGGTGGAAAAAAGCCATTGCGACGTACCCCCTCATAATACATATTGTTTGGGTAATATGCACCAAAAATTAAATCGTTCGGGGAGCTCATTGATCTCGCAAGATGCCCTCGGATCAGCTTGATCATAAAGTTATCCACTCTGTTTATATTGGCCCCATTGTACAACGCTTCATTGGGAGAGTATTTTTTGTGATCGGATTCAGGAGTCCGATGTAAGTTAAGACACGTCCTGATGCATTGTCTCTCAAAAATCCGAATCTTTTCCATTAAACTAGGTCCCACATTAAACCACACTGGACATCCATATATGATCATCGGTCTGATGAGAGCCATGTAGCATATAACTTTAACTCTGCTGTCAAGTTGACTACTATGAAACAGTCTTTTTGTCATAGCATAAGCTTTCTTTGCCCTGGCCAGCGCAGCCTCCACATGTTTGTTAAAATATAGATACTGATCCAGCCAGATGCCTAAGTATTTGACTACATTTTTGGTTTCCAGTGTTTGTTGGTGTGGTCCCTTAATATCTAGCTTTCGCCAGTTTTTCCTGGTGTCCCTGGTAGCTTCAGCCAGTGGTGTTCTAAAGAGGATGGTTTCACACTTCTGGATATTGATTTTGAGTTTCCAGTTGTCGCAGTGTCGCTGAACATCATTGATATCCCCTTGCAATAATCCGTTAATGATTTCAATTTTTGGAGCTGTTATATATATTATCAGATCGTCTGCATACGCAATAGCCTGATGAAGAGACCTTATTAGGTCGCTAGTGTAAATATTAAAAAGGATCGGAGATAACACCGCTCCCTGTTGCAGACCGTTTTCTATATTGTAGGTAATGTTGGAGGTCACATTGCCATTTTTGACGACGAATTTCCTTTCATTCAACATGTCGTATAGTATATACAATAGTGGTTTATGAATGCCTAGTCTCATTAGCTTGTAGTATAACCCTTCTAGCCAAACGGTGTCGAAGGCCCTCTCCAAGTCAATCAAACAGGCACCTGTGCAGTGTTTCAGATTTTTATTCCACTGAATATCTGAAACCAGTTTAGCTGCGGCATGTGTGGTTTCATGACCAGCTTTAAAACCAAACTGGTTATTTGGAATAATATTATTGCCCTCAACCCATTTAAGTAGAGCTTTGTTTAGAAACTTCTCGAATACTTTACTGATATTCGGTAACAAACTGATCGATGGCAGATTTTTTGGGTTTGTTTTGTCTTTCCCTCTTTTTGGTAACGGTTGGATGATGGCCGTTTTCCAACGTACTGGATAGTGTGCGTTGTTAAACAAGACTGCATATATGTCAATCGCGATTGGAGGAAGATGTTTGAGTACTATATTGGGTACTCCATCGATTCCAACTGATTTTTTGTTTCTTAATGATGCAAATACGCCATGGATGTCTTCACTAGTGATCAAAAGGCTGTTGGCGCTTTCGACAGTGATCTCGGCGTTTGCCGTATTTTCATTATTGAATTCGATAAAACCTTGGTTTTCTGCTCGCCACTGTAAAATGCCATTTCGAAGATGACGATAATTCGGTAAAACTCTATCTTCCAAGCCATGGTTGCGGCGAATTACTTCATTTGTCTTGTACAGTTCTTGAAAGACGGCTCCTACAACATTCACTTTTCCCAAGGGAAAAACTTCGTCATTTAGGATGGCGTTGTTTGTGTCTATGCCTATATTTGTCAGCATTTGTTCGTTTTCGTCAGTTCGTGGTATTTGGAGACACTGAATCTCGTTTTCATTACTCCGTCTAAATATTTTATTAATTTGCGGGAACATACTAGGGTTGTTGGATTTTACCGCCCGAACTTTGCTGTTCCAATACAAATTTGCTGATAGGCTATAGTTGGCTTTTATCAGCTGTTGGAGATTTTTTAATCTGGACTTCAGTGATATTATCTGCTGGTCGTGCCTATCAATAAATCGTCTGTACCGTAGTTTTAGTTGAGACAGAAGTCTACTTTTTTTTCTGTGGAGTGCGTTTATTGTGGCGTTTCGGTATATGTTCATGTTGTCCGTAGGTGTGGTTTTTGGTATTGTTTTGTCCATAGTTTGTTTTATGGTTTCGTCCATTTTTTGTATGTATTTGTCGATGTTATCGCTGGATATGTTTCTGTTGGTAGGAGGGTTAATATCTTTTAAGCGAATTTCTCTTGTTAAGGTTCTCTTGAAACGCGTCCATCGCATACCCCTATAGTTATAGGGTTGCGGTATCATACATTCACCGAGTTCCGCAACTTCGCTTGGTGTTTTTATCACGATTGATAATGCACAATGGTCGCTGTCATACTTAATTGTGCGTAGGCAGTTTATATTTTGTCTGTTAGTATGTGTATGTTTAAGTCGTATGTCAATAAGCATAATATCTAGGAACGATCCCCCTCTGGGGAAAGAAGGATATTCGGTAGCTAGCAGGTCAGCCTTATATTCAATGTGATATTGATCTAGCCAACCAGCTAGTTGATTTCCTCTCGTGTTGGATATGCTATTTCCCCAACTTGGGTGTTTAGCATTCAAATCGCCACCTACGATGTAATAGTTTCCTTCCGAGTAAAGTTGTAAGCATTGGAAAAGAGTCTCTAGCTCCACTGTTGGAGACGGAGCAGTACTCGATGGCAACACTGGTGCAGGCACCACTGAAATGCTGTCATGACAAACATATGTCAGCAAACAGCTGACATTTCAATTATTTTAAATAAGCTGTCATTGCAAACCCGTTTCTACTTGTCGTGTGTAGCGTAAATAATAAACAAACCATTAATTAATATTCGATCGGTGTTTGTTTCTCACTCTTGTGGTTGTTATTAATGGTCGGTCCTTTGGTTAGCAACGTAAGAGCCTTTCCTCGTGAGTCGAGCAACATCAGGAAACCCCAGAGAGTCCAAGAACTGAGGGACTACGATCGAAAGAAGAGTTGTTCGATCCAACCAATTGAGGTAATTCCTTTCAGTTCCAACCACATTCGGATTTGCCATTGTTTTCAGTCAACGGCAAAGACCACAAACAAATTTAGCGTTTACATCCACTATAAATAGATTTTGTTGATGTGCTTCTGGTGCATAGGCAGATATCACATACATCCCCCTCCCTTGTCGGAGGGGTATGCGGATAATGCACGTTTCAAGCACCTGAAATCTGCGCATCTCACCACTGTATATTACCTTATGTTGAAGTTTCGTTTTTAACAAAGATTGCCACCCCTCCTCCTTGTGTGGAGTTGGGTCGGTCTCTTCGTATAATGTCGTAGTTTGTGTGACATAGTTTATGCCTCTGATTCAGCTTAGTTTCGCTAGCCAGAAGTACGTCAGGACTTTCGACTTGCAACAGTTTAAAGAGATCGGCTCTTCTCTCGATTCTGATAAGTGAATTTACATTCAACACTAAAGCCTTAATTGTGCTTTCTGTTGGAGTGTTTATATTGACGGCTGGCTAGACAACTGCGAATAGACCCAGTCTAGTCTAGTGTCCTGGTCCTTTATTTGCTTTTGCATTTGTGTCATCTGCGTCTGAATAGTGAGCAAGGTTGTGAGCACATCTGCTAGGGTTACTGTTTCTGGAGGCACAGTATGTTGCGGCGGTACCCGTGTGGTGGATTGTGGCGTGTTTCTCCTAGCAGCTGTTACTTGAGCATACGAGAACTGGGGTGTTACATTTAGTGCTGGTCGGCCTTGAACTATCGGGCGTTCTAATTTTCGTTGCTGTGAAAACTTTTTTTCCTATAGTTCGCGGAATTTAGGACAGCCTCGATAATTAGCGGGATGTCCCTCACTCTTACAAACTGCACACATTAGAAGAGATCTGTCGTCGACCCTTTCTTTACCTAACGTGTATTGTTCTGCGCTGTGGTCCTGTCCGCATCTCACTCATCGATACTGCATTTCGCAGTTTGCTGCTGAGTTCCCGAACCTTTGGCAGCGAAGACATTGGATTATATCTCTGCCTTTTTTCAATTTGTCCCATGTGACAATTTGATGGTTCAGGATAGTGATTTTCCTAAGTCCACCAATTTTGCTACCGGGGCCCAGCTGCACCAGGTAGAACTTCTGGTTCTGTTTCAGGGTCAACGCCTTTTAGTAGAACTGTTATATTCTTTATTTCTTTCGGCGTGTACATGTAGAATTCCGCGGTGGCCCTTTTTAGCACATTTTTCATTTATTCGAAGTCCTCAACCGAATTTGTCTGTATGGCAAACCTGTTCCCTGTCAAAGTTGTAGACGCAATCAATCGATTGAAAAACAACAAAGCTCCCGAAGTTGACTGTATACCGGCAGAGCTTGTGAGGCATGGAGGAGAAGCAGCCACTCGAAAGATCCACCGGATCATCAAAACAATATGGGATAAGGAAGTCACTCCGGAAGAATGGAAAACCTTAATAGTCGTCCCACAAACAAACAATATCGTGAGAAGATGGAAGCAGTTATTTTGAAAACCTGCTTAATATGCGCACCCATCAACCACAAATAGACGCACCAGACGTACATACAGCTGAGCCTCAGATCCCAGAGCCCTCTTTCAACGAAGTTGTAGACGCAATAAATCGATTGAAAAACAACAAAGCTCCCGAAGTTGACTGTATACCGGCAGAGCTTGTGAAGCATGGAGGAGAGGCAACCGCTCGAAAGATCCACCATTCAATATCATTAAAACAATATGGGATAAGGAAGTCACTCCGGAAGAATGGAAAACCTCAATAGTCGTCCCCATTTTCAAAAAAGGCGACAGATCTGACTGCGAAAACTACAGAGGAATATCATTGCCCCCAACCACATACAAAATACTAACAAATGTCATTCTGGCGAGAATCACACCGTACGCAGAAGACTGGGAGACCAGTGCGGATTCCGTACGAAGCGGTCAACAAGCGACCAAATGTTCACAAAAAGGCAACTGCTGGAAAAGAAATGGGAATACGGAGAGACGGTTCACCAACTGTTCGTTGTCTTCAAAAAAGCCTATGACTGAGTCGCAAGGCAGAGACTCTACCATATTGTAGTTGAGCTGGGAATCCAGAAAAAATATGCCGCCCTCATTCAAATTTATATGAACGAAAATGAAGGGCGAGTTAGAATAGAAAACCACCTCTCAGAACAATTTGAAATCCGCGACGGCCTAAAACATGGGGATGGCCTCTCACCGTGTCTTTTTAACCTTGTGCTCGAGTATGTTATCAGAAAGGTACAAGACGACAACATGGCCGGATCATCCCCGAACGGCGTCACACAAGTACTCGCATATGCGGATGGCATAGCCGTTTTGGGCGATAATCTAGAAACTGTAAGTGAAAACTGTGAAATCACCATTCAGGCGGCAGAAGAGGTGGGCCTAGAAATAAATGAAGACAAAACAAAATACATGATTACGACGAGAGTAGGTGGACCTCTGCGAACACATATAAACGTCAGAGACAAGATATTCGAAAAAGTTAAAGAATTCAAATATCTGGGAACGACACTGATGGCCAGAAATGTCGAAGGAAATTAACAAAAGACTGCATTCCGGCAACGCTAGTTGGCACGCAGTCAGTAAACTGCTGAAATCCAAACTGCTATCACGTAACATAAAGCTCCGTGTATATAGAAACATCATCATGAAGATTGCTCTAGGCGGATGCGAAACGTCTGGTCTCACAAAATGGGACGGATTCAACCTCCTCCTTTTTACCTATGATCTGACCTTCGTTCATGGTCAGTGCGTCACTTATATTATTTTTTAATGTTTTTCGCGTATTTTTTTAATCTTAAATTGTTGTTTGTTAGATCATCTATACGGATGCGAAACATGGGCTCTCACAAAACGGGAAGAAAACAAATTTCGCGTATTCGAGAATAAAGTTCTAAGGGGTATTTTGGCGGTAAATATGACGAGGAGGCAGGACAATGGAGGAAAGTCCACAACCAATAGTGAGAGTAATCAGGTTGCGAAGATTAAGATGGGCCGAACACGTGGTGCGAATGGGCAACGATAGGACCGTGCGTAGAATTCTTGACGGTAGACCGACGGGAAAGAGGCCGACAGGACGGCCGCGACGGAGATGGGAGGACAATGTAAGGTTTGACCTAGAGGAGATCGGATCGGATGGTCGAGCGTGGAAGGAGTGTGCACAGGACGGGGAACGGTGGCTGAGTCGAGTCGGTGAGGTCATGAGCTTCCGGGTTCCTACAGGTCAATAAATAGTAATAGTAATAGTAATAAATAGTAAAGAATTCTCCAACCCCTATTTCACCTGGTCATCGGACACACATTGGCAGAATCGAGAGCCCTCAATGTTGTTCCTTACGTTTCTCTCTCCGTTGATTTCGCTCGTTCTGCACCCATCTCCCGAATGCTGCGACGTGTCAACTCCAAGTCATCCATCTTTGACTTCAATATTAGCACCCTCACTCTAAAACAGCGGCTCCTAAACGTCTCCCCGTAGCTTATATTTTCTGCCATTTTATCCCTTACCATCGTGGTTAAGTTATTAATTGATTAATTAAGTTAGTTCGTAAGTTAGATCTAAGACCCTTTTTGTAAGCTTACTCTAGGCCATTAAATGGGGTGTAGTCACATGGAACTACTTTGCCTTTAAATCACACGGAAGTTCGCAAAGAAGGATATTTCTAGGATTTTTACATTTTCTGTAGTAATATTTTTTGAGAAGCTTTCTACAGTGTTCTAGTGGCTCGCCCCTGCTCACTTCTCTCGCCGACACCATGGGTTGGATCGCTGCGCAAACAAAATTTGCTAGTAATGACCAAATTTTGTTCTTTTAATTTGCAGCTCGGAGAGCCCTTGTCCAACTCCCCTACCCCATTTTTTTAAATGTTGTTCTCTGCAAAATTGTTATCGTTGGTGAAGCGAGCAGGGGCAAAGCTCGCCAACTCCGGACTCTTCGCACCTTAACTGATAAATATGGACGTGTTTTACAGGCGGCAAACGAAAATTTTTGTTGTAATTCAATTTGCAAAATTGCACCAAGATTGGGAACAAAATTTAGTATTATAGAGCGTATCTACCATGCTCTCAATTCTCTGTGTGAAGGAAAAAATCCAGAACACAATAACTCCGTTTTGGGCAGAGAGACATATTCAGAAAATATCCTTGTTGTAAAGAGAGGTTTGGAATATTCTCAATATATAGTCTTTTACTTTTCGATTCCTGTCTGCCTACTTTCAAGAATCGCTACCCAGAAAAAAAAAATCTGGACAAACAAGGAAAAAACCGGAAAAATAAAGGAATACAATTTTTTTAATGTAATAAAAATACAAAAAAAATTGTTTATAAATCTTCAATATTTTGTCAAAAATTATTTTTAATCACAGTGGTGTTAACCCCTTAAAACGACTGTTACTGCCATGGGAGAACATATGACAAATAGGCATATTGGAAATAGAAGACAACATAGATGAAGAGAGAGGGATTGTGAAGGGTAGGAAATAATGATGTGCCCCTGCCATGAATCTTCTTTGACAAACACAGAACTCATATAATCAATCAAAATCGGGATTAGATTACTAACTGCATACTACATTTGTTAATGTGTTACCCCAACCACAATCTTGGTCAGTATCAAACCACACCAAATGGATTCCACTTACGCATCCGCCCATTCATTCATTCATTTAGTCATCGATCTAAATATCGATGCAACCATTTGCTAACCTACCGTCACATCCGGTAAAGGAACAACAGTATAAACTTTGGGTAATTGGCTCGGAATTTGAATACCTCTTGACGCGGAATAGCTTCAGTGTCTCCCTCATAAATGAATACCTTGTGCAGCGTACACATATTTCAGATTTAATGGCTTCAAGGAGTCAATAACATGCCGTCGTTTTTATAGCGCAGATTTTTGTGATTCGAAAGGAAAATTGTACTTGTATTATCATCCCCTTTTCGTATCATGGAAACCATTCAATTGAAATAGAGAGATGCAAACTGAGATATAGATACAGGCACAACATAAACCGCAAAGTAAACTGATTTCGAAGAAATGCATTAGCGGGATGAATGGATAGATAGATGACAGATAGATACAGACCGATATTTCGAAAAGGGTAGACACAGGGTATTCATCGCACCAGCATTAAGCTTTCCTCCCCGCGTTCACTCGTAGTCTTCCCGGCTGGTTGCATGTTATGTGCCGTGTAAATAATGACAACTTTCTAGATGAGGTCGCAGTTGTAGCCTACGTATCCAACAAACACGATACTTGTTAGTAGGAAGAGTTTTCCAATTTCCCACCAACTTATTATTTCTTTAGTCGCCACGACCCCAGTCCTCAGTGTGCTGTATACTTTCTATCCGCAGTTTCAGAAGTGATTCAAATTAAAAGGACAAAATAGTCGCATTTGGTTTAGGAATAACGCGAAATGGAAACTATTCGTGATTCATTTTATTGAACTGCACAATACTCTAGATAGGAAAGACTAGAAGTTGATAAGAGGTTCATGTTCGGAACAGTTTATGCTGCATGAAAGCGACTTGAAAGGATCCTTACTCTTCTTTGTTTCAATTCGTTTTCTTTTCCTTTTCGTGTTAGTTTCTCTTTTGTACTTTATGTCAATTGATGGAATAGCAATTCGTCGAAATGTTTTTAAAAGTTGACGTTGGTCTTTGAATTCTCATTAATGATTCGATTGCTTTTCTATCTGCAGAAAAGCTTAGAGGGTGTTTTAAGACCGCCCTGCATTTCAGGCTCTGGATACCGTGCCATTTGAACGTGTAAAACTGTCAACCCGGCTGATATTTATCAGTGTACTTTGCAACCAAAAAATGTTACACTCTGATGTATTTTGAGAAATACTGAACAGTGGAAGCTGTGGGCAGCACTAAATGGAAATTGATTTGCCGTATGTATCGTTATAACGGCTGTGTGGTACAAGGCAACCATCTATGAGATGGACGGGACAAAGTTAAGGTATTTCGATAATTTTAAAACCTCCAGTGGATCTTCTATGAAAGTCGACTACAGTGACACGTTTCGTTTTCTTTGCAATACATGGGCGGAGAGGGTCAACATGATAGTTACGTTCCTTATATTCCAAACACTAATCTATAAATTTTATATTAGGGGGTTGCCACTATTTGAATGTTCGAAAATCAGACTTTTTTGGGGATTTTTTTATGATGCAATAAAACAATCAAAACGAAAATTTGAAGTGTTATTATACATATAATGAGGTGTAAAAAACAGGTTTGTTTTTATTCTTGCTACCAAAATTGCGGCAGTACAGACATTGAAACGAGCATGTCTTTTTTTTTGGAAACGATCTGCCGCCTGATGGATAACATTTTTTCACCTCGACCGAGAATAAAATTAGTTTTTTCATAATCTATATTAAATTTAGAAGAGAAGTACCCCGCATCATTATTGCAATTTTAACTTTTTTCGTTTTCTTAACAAAATATTGACGTTTAAAAGTTTATAAAAAACTGAATTGTTAATTAATTTTTACAATCGTGGGTACCTCTTTATAAAATCTAAGAGGTAAGTCAAGTCGATCAGATGAAATTTGCAAAAAAGATCTTCAGTACTCACTGTAAATTTCGATTGATTTCTTCAAACGAGTTAAAACGGCTTCTACGGTATGTAAATATCAGTTTGGGAAACAGGAAAGAGTCACATGGGGTTAAATCTGGTAAATAGGTTGGCTGGTCGATTGTGTTTATTGAGTTTTTGGCTTTGTACTCGGTGACAATTAATATATCATGCAAAGTTCATGATTTGTCGTTCCATGATTCTGATCTCTTACGACAAAGATTCTTGTTCAAACACCTCAAAACATTCAAATAATACTCCCTATTCACTGTTTATCCCTCCGATAGGGATTTGGAGTGTAGCATACCACACACCATAACACCTTCACTTTCGAGCGGCTTTAGCGCCGTATTTTCGGACTTGGCTCGTTTTCCAAGCTCCATCCGGTCGCTCGTTGGACAGTTAATGTGTCGTATTCATAGACCCATGTTTCGTAACCAATTACGATGCGATTCAAGAAGTCGGTAAAACAACAGAACCGGACAATATGAACTTGTATAGGAACACAACAATAAACGCACTTCACAAAAAAAAAAAAAACAGACTGCTAACAAAACTAAAACAATTATACAGACAATTTACTGATAGACACGACCAGGAGATAATATCACTGAAATCCCGATTAAAAAACCTCCAACAATTACTGAAAGCTAATTATAGATTTCCGACAAATTTGTATCGGAACAACAGAATTCGAGCTATAAAATCTAACAACCCGAACATGTTCCCACAAATAAATAAAATATTGACGAGAAATAATCAAAACGAGATTCAGTGTCTCCACTTAGCACGTAATGGCGAAAACAAACAAATGTTAATCAACATAGGCATAGACACAAAGAGCGCTATCTTCAGTAATGAGCTCTTCGTGATAGAAGATCCCTTAGAAAAGGTGAACACTGTGGGAGCTGTCTTCCAGGAAATGTACAAGGTAAATGAAAGCATCCACCGAAACTACGACTTGGAAAACAGAGTTCTAGGAAATCACTTGCACCTTCGAAATGAAATTTCACTTTGGCAATCAGAGAATCTCGGTTTTACCGAATTTAATGACGATAATTTGGCAAATGACTCATTAAGAAACAAAAAGTCAGTGGGAATAGATGGAGTCCAAATATCGTAATCAAGTATCTACCACCATTAGCAATGGACATATTATACCACGCGTTGGAAAACAGCAATCATATTCAGCCTACACCAAAAAAGGAGAAGGACTGAAGAAACCCAATGAACATGCGTTCCATAAGTTTACACCCAAACATCAGTAAAGTATGCGAGAAAGTCATATACAAAGCTTCCAAATATCCAATTTGGCTTTAAGGCGGGTATGAAACCACACACGCCGTAGCAAAACTGGTTTCCGGCATACAATGGAATACATGCAAGAAGCAATGCACGAGGCCTGTCTCATCGACTTGGAAAACGCTTTCGACACCGTTTGGCTTGGAGGGTTATATTACAAGATTGTCAGATAAGGCATGTATAAACCTTTACTCTATATACTTTATGATGTGTTAAATAACAGGAGGTTTGTGGTCAAAAGTGGCAAAGTGACCTCCAGTATAACGTAGAGAGCAGTACTTTCTCCTATTCTTTTTAACATTAACGTTAGCGATATGTTAAGCGCGCTTCCCGACGCAATTGCGTAAGCAGACGAACTTATAATTTATAAAACAGCCCCAACAATTGAAAACATAAACAGTTTACTGCAACGCGACTTCAGTAAAGTGCAGCGGTATTGCGACGTCTGGAAACTTAAGATAAACTTCCAGAAATGTGAAGGTATTCTATTTAGAACTCCGTTGCATAAAGCCACAAATGACACAGGAAAAAATTGGCGAAAGTTAGTTATCATGGGACCGCATAAACATAAACTGGAAACCAAGAGTGTGGTTAAATACCTTGGTATTTGGCTTGATCAGTACATGTATTTTAACAGACATGTGAGGGCAGCATTGGTCAAGGCCAAGAAAACATTTGCCATGATAAGGAGTCTATTTCACAGTAGCCAACTTAATAGCAGGGTAAAAGTTATATGCTATATGGCCCTAATGATGCCAATTATTATATATAGATGCCCAGTGTGGTTCAATATAGGTTCAAATATGATGGAAGAGATTCGGGTGTTCGAAAGAAAATGTCATAGAACTTGTCTCACAATATATCGAACACTGGAATTTGACTACAAAAGGTATTATCCAAATGAGACCTTATATAACGAAGCCTACATAAATAGGGTGGATAATTTAATGATCAAATTAATCAGAGGACATATTGCGGGACCAATAGTTGCGTCCAATGACCTAATTTTTGGATGTTATTATACAAATACTTTGTATTTTGAGAGGGTGCGCCCCAACGGCTTTGTTCCACCAGAGGCGTTCCTCGAATTTGATATGAACGGTCTTATACAGGATGAATCCGGAGTTCCGCTGATATATCACGTAGGTCGATCGAGAAGTCACACGCACCGAAGAAGAGCTTTTGCGGTATTTTCCATAGAGACTGGGATGACATTATTAAACAGCACCAACAGTTTTGGAGGTTGAATGGCAAATAAAGACCTATGTACCAAAGTCGGTTAAGTAACTTCAACATCAACCAGCTTACACAGATTTGGCTTTTTTAGGATTAGTGTCAAAGTTTTGGGGTCGTGTCGTCAAGTAGTGTAACGGGACAAAAATGGCAATATAATGCTATAAAGGGAATACTGCCATTGAATTGCTTATTGCATTCCCCATGCAATATGTACGTCGTAATATCCAATCTATGAAGAAAACTGACGAAACTTTCTAAACTTGTAGCTGTACGAGGGTTGCCTTTTATATTTCGGGATTAGAGAACAAAAACAAATATTGATCATCGAAAATCACTTTATTGTTTTTCAAAATATTCCCCATGAAGATCTATACACTTTTGCATGCGTTTGAACCAATTGTCGAAGCGCTTTTGCCACTCTGATTGAGGTATCTCCAACACATGCATTCTGAATGCAGCAACCGCTTCTTCAGGTGTCGAAAAACGTTGACCTCTCAGTTTGTTTTTTACGTACGGGAATAAAAAGAAGTCATTCGGTGCCAAGTTAGGACTATACGGCGGATGACCCATCAAATCGATGTTTTGGGTGCTCAAAAATGCAGTTGTCGCAGCCGATGTGTGAGAGCTCGCATTCTCGTGGTGAAGAGTGATCCGTCTTCGGCGGTTGGTTTTCCTGATTTCTTGGAAGACAACTGGCAAACAAATGGTTGTGTACCACTCAGAATTGACTGTTCTGCGTTGTTCTAGTGGTACGGTTGCGACATGTCCAGTTTTTCCGAAAAAACAGGCGACCATTTGCTTGGAAGTGCTTCGTGCGCGAACAACTTTTGTTGGATTTGGCTCATCTTGAAACACCCAGACAGTCGACTGCTGTTTACTTTCGGGCTCATACGCGTAAATCCACGATTCATCACCTGTCACGATGTCATAGACGTGTTTTGAAGCACCGCGACCGTATTTTTTGAGCGTTTCTTTCGACTAATTGACACGAGCCTTTTTTTGGGCGATTGACAAATTGTGTGGGATCCAACGCGAACAAATTTTTTTGGCAGTCAAATGTTTATGCAATATTGAATGTATGCTGGTCCCACTAACGCCTAAGGTTGTCTCAATCTCACGATAGGTCACATGACGATCTTCCAATATCAGTTCGCGCACAGCATCAATGGTTTTCGAACAACAACTGATTTTGGACGACCTTCACGAAATTCATCTTGGAGTGAACTACGACCACGATTGAATTCACCATACCATCGATAAACACTGGCCCTTGATGGAGCTTCATCGCCAAAAATTGAATTAAGTTCATCCATGCACTGTTGCCGAAAGTTGTAAAAAATAATCGCACGAAAATGTTGACGATTTAATTCCATTTTTGGGCCGAGATGAATCTTTTAAGTTACTGTAAACGACACAAATAGCGCTCGTATGTCAAAACGTTCTGAGTGCGTATAACCTCAAAAATGTCCAACTTTACGACAGAGCTGTCAATTGCCGGATTGCAACACTAGGGTTGCCAAATCCCGAAACATAAGAGGCGTAGAGTGCCGCAGTTAATGAATCAAAACGTTACAGGTATTTGGTTAATTTATTATCGAAATTGTTGGGGTATTTATACTCCCAATCAATCAGTCAATTATCCAGAAATTTCTTAATCTACTCATACAAATTATGCTTCATCAGCTATTACAGTTAATTCATCATTCACTCAAAAATACAAAATGCTTATTACGCTATTCTATTCTCTATCACCTGCAGCAAGCTCGCAAACGATTGTCATTTGATTCTTGCAAATCGTAACCGGAGCGATTCGTTTCTTTTGCTCAATGAAAAGAATCGACCTTGAATTGTTGTCGGCAACGAATGCTGGTTATGTGACACTTGTTAATTGTGACAAGGTCAAATTGATTTACTTGATATTATACTTCATGGTCATTTCGTGGCTATGTTGTTACACTACATTAGGGTAGAGTAAGATTTATGTTATATTAAATTAGGTTCTTAAGCAATTACAAAAAAAAAGAATATTAATGTAAGTTAATTTTAAGTTTAAAAAAAAACAAAATTGACAACGTTTTTTTAATTTAGCTTTGTTACTAAAAAACACATTTAAAAAAACACATTGTACAATAGACGTAAAGTTTATCTTAGAACTTCTGCGTACGACCGGTACGTTATAACATAAGATAATTAAGCTAGAATTTAAGCATTTTGTGTCTAGCCTGTAATTTAGAATCTAAGAAAAAATGTTGAAATATGAAGAAAACAAAATAGCGTGACGTGGTGGCATCTCTCCCCCGCGGTTAAAGTTGGGTTTAACCTATCATCATCATCATCAGTACTACAACCGGGATCCGGTATTGGCCTTATTTAACAAATCTCTCCACCGGTCCCGATTTCAAACGATGTCATCCAGTTTGGCACTCCCAGGCTCTGGGCGTCCTGGTCTACGCCATCCTTGCATCGCAGACAAGGTCTGCCGCACTGTCTTCTTCCATACATCCTGCCTAAAAGCACTTTCCGGACAGGCTCCTCTTCGCTCATTCGAGCTAAGTGTCCCGCCCACCGGAGTCTACCAAGCTTGATTTTTCTTACAATATTAGCTTCAAGGTAGACCGCATACAACTCATGGTTGTGCCGACTCCGGAATCGTCCTCCGTCACATAAGGGGCCAATAATTCTCCTTAAAACCTTCCTCTCGAACGCGTCTAAGAGTTGAGAGTGCCTTTTATTGAGCACCCAGGTCTCGGATCCATACGTGAGTACTGGTAAGACCATGGCCTTGTACAGTAGTAGCTTGGATGTTCTGGATAAATTTCGGGATTTAAAGAGCCTTGATAGACCATAGTAGGCTTTGTTGGATTTGATCAGCCGTTCGTGTATTTCTTCTTCCATATTGTTATCGGCTGATACTATTGAACCAAGGTAGTTAAAGGATTGCACTACTTTAAATTCGTGCTCCACTACCCTGATAGTTTGACCAACGTTAGGTCTCCTCTTCGCAGAAGTTGCCACCATGTACTTAGTTTTTCCCTCATTAATGTGCAGTCCCAGGTTTTGTGCCGCCTGCTCGATCTGGGTGAAGGAGTCCTGTTCAGGCGATTCGGTTCTACCGATGATGTCGATGTCATCTGCGTAGGCAAGTATCTGGCTGGACTTGGTAATGATAGTCCCTCTAGTTGTGACGCCAGAGTCACGGATTGCTTTCTCCAACGCCAGGTTGAAGAGGAGGCAGGCCAGAACGCCCCCTTGTCGGAGTCCATTAAATATGTTTATTGGTTTGGACAGCAATCCCGCTAATTTTACTTGACTAGTTACGTTGGTCATGGTCAACCTACACAGTCGTATCAATTTGTTTGGAATGCCGAACTCTCTCATGGCATTATATAGTTCTACCCTGGCTATGCTGTCGTAGGCGGCCTTAAAGTCTATAAATAGATGATATAATGGAATCTTAAATTCCAGACAGTTTTCCATTGCGACGCCAATCTTCCGGCATCTCCTCTTGCTCCCATACGTGCACCATGATCTTACGAATTGCGTGATGTAACGCCGCCCCTCCTTGTTTGATCAGCTCAGCTTGTATGCTATCAGCTCCAGGGGCTTTATTTGAATTAAGCTGCCTTACGGCTTTTAATGTTTCCTCAATGTTTGGTGACGGCATTTGGTCTTGATTTTGCATTGGTGGAGCCTCCAATTCTTCTGTAAGCTGACCATTTAGCAATTCATTGAAGTGCACTTCCCATCGCTCCATAATGCTTTCAGGGTCGGTGATCAGATTACCTTCTTTATCTTTGCAGTAAGTGCAGCGCGGTGTATACCGCGTCATACTGCGATTATTTGGTAGAACTTCCGCGACTGGAGCGGACCTCGCTCTCTACTTTTCTCTATTTCACAGACAAGGTTTTTTTCCCAGGCACTTTTCTTTTGTCTGTGAAGGCTTTTTTCAGATCTTCTCAGCTCTCTGCATTTCTCCTCACGTACCCGCGTCCTATGAGTCAGTTGGTAGTTGGTACTCATCATCAAACTAGTCGCTCCGATCTCTACGGCTACTGCCTAAGATGGAGTTGGCAGTACTAATGACAGTAACTTATCATCTGTTCCAAAATTCCCGACCGATCCATCAGCCAAACACCAAAAGGAAAGGATTTCTTTCAACGACTCCAGCGATCCTATAGTTTATATCAGCGGGCGTTGGGACCCTTCTTATTTATCCGTAACGATGTTGATTTTCTTTGATCATAAGTGACTGTAAAAGGAAACACCTTACGAATGCTGTTCAACTATACTCACTGTTGAAACAAATTTTTATAGACCAGATATTGAGCGGACTCAGTTAACTTACTTTATATTTGCCTCACACTTGGTTGCCAATTGATTCACGGTCGACGCTTAAAAAAATAAGAAAAACCTGGCTGGCTGGAATCTCTAAAGATTGATCCAAAATTCGTGCAAGATGTAATTTTGATATGAATCACGAGTTTTTAATTATAAGTTCTAAATGCTTTATTGATTCCTAAACCTTACAGTGTAGGGTTCTGTATAGAACCGCATATCAGGTAGCAGCCTCCATGACTTTGCGGGCAAATACACACTGTTTTGTAGACATTTTTCATGACTCTTTTGCATTAATGTGGCTGAATTTTCATACAATTTGTTCCTTTAGGACGTGGAGGGCCATCGGCTCCGTGGTATTAGTTTTATGCTTTAAAGAATTCCCAAAAGAAGGAATAGCGTTAAATTACAAATTTTAGCCACCAAAACGGGAAAACCGAGCAAGAATTGAATTAAGGCAGTAAAGCGTTCGGTCTTTCATGTTTTTTTCCGTTGGCAATGTTTTACCATCCAAAATGCACAAAATTCAAATCCTGTCAGCATTTGTGACAACCTTACTTAAGACAAAAAAAAAAAACAGATAGGACCATTTAACTATGAGGTATTCAAAATTGGTTTATATTTGAAACAAGTGGAAGTCATTATTCCTGTAATATGGTATCATCTACAGTGTTCCTGTAATATAGTATCCTCTACCGTACCGTACATATCAATAGTATTCTGAACCCCCTGGAGCTTCGTTAGCTTTCCTGCCATCACATATTATATGATATTGTATATCATGAAGTTTCGTCCTGATCACTTTACGGCGCCAAAGGTTAAGGCGTCAAATTTAATTAAATTGTTAACGTGCGTATGAAAAGGAGAACAACCGTCGACTAAAAGGATAAACTCAACAAGGAGATGGACACACTCAATAATAGAAAAATATGCCACAATGAGAGGACGTGCAAGGATTAGCAAACGAAACGCATACCCACCCCAATTTCGGACAGAAATTTTGTCTCGGCCGGCGCCATATCATTCCGAAAAGACAATCAAATTTTAATGACCATTATATAAGTGCAGTGCTGCTGCATAGTAGCACCGATAGTAAAAATCATCTTTCATCTAGAGACAACACAAGGAAAGCAAAATAAATGCCATCTTCCCAAAGACAAGAAAGCGAAAAGTTTTTAATGACAAAATTCTCCGCAGGTAAGCGCGAACGAAATAATGTGTGTGTGTGTGGATGGCCTCATCTTTAGGGCGGAATATGTCAAATTTTTTTTTCATCGCATAAAAAAAACTAACTCAAATTTGGCCCCACCGTTGTTCCGACGTCTTGCCCTCCTTCCACCCGCCGCATACAACAAACAATAAATACGGGCAACAATGTTGCCGTCATCTGCAGTGCGCCGGAATCATCTGGGTTCCCTGTTTTCTAATGATGTACGCTTTCCTTTGTCCGATGAGATTTTCCAATTTTTTCTCATTTTCCATAATCGGACGACGGCGCTCGCACTTATCCACCCCCCCAGCACAGACGTATACATTATCAAAGAGGCCCACACACATCGACGACCATAGAATACACCTATACACTACAGTGGACCCGGTTGGCAGTGCGGAGGAGAGACTGGTAATACATACTTTGATATTAATATGGAAAAAGGTGCCTCTTCGATGTATGATACCTTTAGTTAGCGTTCACAGGCACGAGGACTAAGGTTACGGGTGCTGCACTCCGCCCCTTTTTGCTCTTGACTAGCAGTCAGATCCTGTAGAGGGCTTTGTTGTTGTTGCTGTAATCAGAAGGCAGGTGTACGAAAATTAAAAATTCAAATCGTTCTGGTTATAAAAGTTGAGTTAGTGGATCCAGGATTGTGGGGAAGCTGTGTTCACCTCCTAAGTGATGTTATGGCAGTTCAGAAGTTAAACTGCTGATATTAAGGATCTATAAGGGGGAGGAAATTTATCTTTAGCGAGTTCATTGCCTGTGCTCTGATCACCGGCAATAAGTACAATACCCTCAAAAAGTGAGCAACCTAACTCAAGACTCCGGACTTAGGGTATCCTTTATGAGAAGTATTCTTGTTCGAAATTTAATCATTCATTTTTCCATTAAAAAGCACCACGTGGCCTACGGTATCGTGTGCTGAGCCATTCCATATTTTAGAAATGTAACAATTATTTAGCTTATAGGTTTGGAAACTTGCATGCAATTAAATCAATTTGCTGTTAGCTTACTTCAGCCCTGTGCTTTTGTGTAAAAAGTTACGTGATCTATTATAACCAATTTAGTGTTCTTGTGTTACAGGTAACAACTAAATATACGACTACAAGTGAGTCAGTAAATTCTTTTATACCATATATTGTAATATTTCACAAGCACCGCCTCCATGGTTTAGTAGATTAAGCTGTAGAGACATATGCACGATTGTTAATAGGTGCTATTGAAGGCAGTTTGAGGGTGTAGTGCTGTAGTGGTTATATATTCAGCTCTTTTAAAAGTCCAGTTCTTCAGTCCAGTTCATTTGGAAATACTTATCATACATTTTTAGTAGCAATCGCGGACGCTTGAATTTGGAGAATTTTGCGGAATGTCCTCATGAGTTCAATTCGTGTAAAAAAGGATTAATTTTCAGGAAACATTATAAATAAAATTTTATTATTTTTGGGTTATAAAGAAAATAATTTAACTGTATAATTTTTTTTCCCTAAATATTTTAGTGATTATTAGTTTTGTTTGTCAGTCCTTTTTATGTTCTATGCCTTTTCGATAAAGTCTAAAGTTTGAATAACTTGATTAAAATGTTTTTTAATTTCGAGTAAACTTTGGTGGCGTAAATAAGAACAAAAACCGAGCGTCAGTGGGGCTACCGCCCCATTCGTTAGCTTACTGCAAGCTTGTGCAAAAAAATTCTTGCTATCTAAGTTACAAATTACTCTAACAAAACTTATCCTAGGCTTATCTATGAGGTCAAGGAGGTGGCAGGATAGTGAGAAGAAAGAGGGGGGTGGTGATGTTACACTCAAACATGGTGGGGTTAGTGTTGGCATTCCTTAGCAGCCGTGATAAAGGTTCATTGAGGCCCTAGGAGGTGCAGTTGCGGTCCTTTAATAGATTCCCAAAGAACCGCCCATCCTCTTAAATTAACCACCTTCCTCTTTCCATGCAAAGCCATAGTACTTACCTGCAATTAGTGGCAGCGTAAGCTCCCATGCAGCATCATACCTGAAAGGAAAACCTACCTGACGGCATCCATACATTCTGAACTTTCCTGGTTCATATTCCATGAACCAGTTCATCTCCTATCGGCTCAGCCTGTCTTCAATTACGATAAACAAACGCTGGCCAGCGTATTGTTGACATAGCTGTAGCCGATATCCTTTCCATAGTTCACAATTGTATATCGCGCCTATACCCTTAGGTCCGCGACTGTTGCGACCAATTTCCTTTATCGGTTATCTACCGATCATGGGATTTGGGCACTAATATGATTGACGTTAGACAATCATACCTTAGATCATGCCTAACGATGCTCCGGCCTGTTAAACAAACAAACACACAGTAGCATCACTGTGTTTACCCTATTAACCGACCGCTGGTCCATGGCCACCCTGGGCGAGATGTACGCTTGCACATCTGCAAGGCTAATTCCTTGCCATTATACTCATGTACCGGCACCGTCTTGTAAACAAGACCCAAATTTTCGGCTGACCTATCGTCACCAGAATGTATAGCCTACAACGGCATTATCATGAACGCCTGAGTAAACACGATGTGCATATCTTCGTGACCCTTGAAATAGCGTTTTTGTGTATCTTAAAGCAAAAACCTTTTTCGTTCTCAGGCGCAGGTCATCAAAGATTTATGGCCCTCGAAATAGCGTTTCTGTTTATTTAAGACACAGAAGCCTATTTATTTAAGACACAGAAGCCTATTAGCCACATATAGAATCCTTCCACACCGATGTAATCGACCACCGTTGAATCTGACGGATATGGATTGCATCGGCGAGTCAGATTTCATATCCCTAAGCGTGCACACTTACGTTTTATTGGAATCTCCAGAGGAGTCAAAAAAATTCATCACGGGAGTTGAGAGTTTTCGTACGACATGTGTGTCGTTGGTTTATTATCGCGCGACGTCGTTAATTAAATTCAAATTATTTAAATTCAAATAGTAGCCAGTGTTGTGGAGAACGAACCAAGTGATAATATGAGAGACCTCTCGCCAGTGCTATAGTCTTTAATCATTTCCGTAACTTTGTTTTGTTTTATACTAAAGTATTGTTGCTGCATCTCAGTATACATCTATGTGATTTTAAGAGAGTGAACATTGTAAACAAAAATATTAACTAAAGAAACTGCGTCATCAAAGGAGCAAAAATAAAGGAACGTTAATAGCAAAGAATAGCTGTGTGTTTTTATTTGTGACATTTTTTCCTTCTTGTTATCCAGTGTTATTCAGTGGGTGTTTATCGAATCCGCTTCCGTGCAGGAGCACACTTAAACCTTACCCCACAGTGCTGTGGGGGAAATGTAGAGACAGTGGGGATTTCGTATGTTGCGAGTGTTCGTCTTGAGAGATTTGAATTCTGAAAAATGGTGCCGCCCACCCGATGACCCGATGAAATAACAGAATGTCGACTAGAACTCTGCGATCCTCAAGCGTTTTTAGGTCGAATGATTTGACACGGTTAATGTAAGGGGGCAGGATCAAAGGGTTTCCCCATTCAAGAATACGGAGAGCGAATCGTAAGAAATATCTCTTGATAATATAGCAGTGGGCGGACGAAGGAGATGTAAAGTATTCATTCGGCCAGTGTTTAGGAAGCCGAGAACTGAGTTGGCTCAGAAATATCGAGACAATATGTGAAAGGAAGTTAAGCTCCCTGTCGCATAGGATCTCAAGGTGACAGGTAGTTTGGACAATGGTTAGGGGTTGGTTGAAGGAAATAGCGGCGCGGGGATGAGTGAATACGCTTACGAGAAAAGGTAATAGATTGGTATTTGGAAATGTTAAACACGAAGCAGTTTTTACTACACCAAGCCGAGAAGTCGTCGAGGTCAGTTTGCAGCAGTGCAGAATCCAGTGGCGACGCGGTGATCTTATAGAACTGAGTGTCATCAGCGTAAAGAGACAAGCAGGAATGCTTAATGACCTTCTTAATGTCATTAATGAAAAATGTAAATAGAAGAGGGCCCAAGTGGTTCCCTTGAGGCACTCCACATGCGGTTTGGAAGGGTTTGGATATCACGAATCTGAACCGATCGGAATAAAGTCTACACTTACGATAGAAAAAACCTCATTTCAGCAGTCCGGGTGCCAAGCATAGGCCGGATAATTTGAAGAGGATAAGATTATGAGAAAATTTGTCAAAGGCTTTACTGAGGTCGGTTGAGACCATGTCGACCTCTTTGCCGTGTTCTAGTGCTGTGAGCGTAAATGAAATGAATTTAAAAACGTTAGTAGTGGTTGATCTGCTATTGAGAAAACCATGTCGCCTAGGCGAAATAAGAGATTTGCAGCGAAAACTTGAAGCTTCATAGAGTATGCTTGCGAGGATTTCGGGTAAACGGGGAAGTTGGGCAATGGGGCGGTGGTTCGCAACATCGTTTTAGGGACCCTTCTTGTGGATGGAAGTAATGAAGGAGGTTTTCTAAATGTGAGTGAATACAAATTGAGAGAGGGAATGATTGAAGACTTTCGAGAGAATAGCTGAGAGAATGGATTTCTTGAGGAAAATACCTGGGATACCATCTGGGCTGGAGTGAACTCATGTTAAAGTAATTTATATTCAATTAAGCGCGGATCAAAGGAGAGAAAGTGCCCAAGGGAAGGTAGATGTGTGACGTTTCTAGCAAATACACACACGACTAGTGAAGAACAACACCACCAAAAGTACATCCATTAAAGCCGTATACCATAGCAATAATATACCATTTCCACATTAGTCGAATGTATTTGAGTTTAGAAATCAAATTCACATACGCGGCAGTGGCCTGATGGGTTGAGCTTTGGTTCTATATTTTAGTGATTCTAACCGTGATAGCGTCGGTTCGAATCACTCGCTCTTCTCTATCGTCGCAAACGCTATAGATGTTTCCCACGTATAGAAGCTGATGGCTGTAATTTTAAAAGAGTTAAATATATAACCGCCACAAAGTTAACATACGTTTTTGGAAAATTGGAGCAAGGTGCACGAAATGGATTGTATGACGTTATGACTTATACATAACGTATAAAATATATACTAGGTACATGCGGTTTAACTAAGAGATGACGCTAGCGAAAAGTACGCAGCATATTAATTTGACACATACGTCATTTTGTTCGTCAGAGATTTAACTAGAAACATACACAAGTTGTATCGGCCAAAAAATAGCGTCTTTGTTTTATCGTTCAGTGATCATGGCGAGTTTTGTGCCTGAAAAAGAACATTTGCGGCACGAATCGCTTTTCTTATTTAATCAAAAGAAAAAGGCTGTTGAAAGTCATCGTTTGCTGGTAGAAACATATGGTGAACACGCTCTATCAATTAGAACATGTGACACATGGTTTCGACTATTTAAAAGTGGTGATTTCAATGTAAAAGACACTGAGCCTTCTGGTAGACCACAAACTTGTGAAGACGAGCAATTGCAGGAGTTATTGGATGATGACCCAACTCAAACTCAATGGCAATTAGCAGAAGCATTACATTTGTCACAAGAAATAATCGGCAGACGTTTACGAGCAATGGGGAAGATCAATACCAGGTGTATGCATAATTCTGGTTTAACTAAAAGATGGCGCCAGCGAAGACTACGCAGCGCACAGCAAAATCAGTGAAAGACACCTTGAAATCGCTTGGGTGGGACATCCTTCTGCACCCGCCATACTCCCCAGACTTGGCGCCATCTGACCATCACCTCTTCCCACCAATAGGGCATGCGCTCCCACAGCAGCACTTCAGCGATTTCGAGGAAGTTGGAAAATGGATCGACGAATGGATTGCCTCGAAATACAAGCAGTTTTCTGGTAGTCTACTTATAAATTACCGGAAAGATGGGCGAAATGTGTAGAAGCCGGTAGCCAATATTTTGAATAAGAAAAACGTTTCCGTAGATAATTACGTAATTTTTTTACCAAAGAAACCGAAAAAAAACGTATGCATGCACCTAGTAATTGGATGCACGATAGAGCGCGAGAATGTATCTTCAATCAAAACGGTTTTCTCTAAAAGGCGACTAAAGACTTAATTTAAGGGGAGGTTGTCATCTGAGAGCCTAAAAAAACATCATATTCTGGAATTTTTTTCTCATAGAAGGAAATACATAAAGAACTCAAACTTTTTGTCAGTTGTTTAATAAGTTCTATTATTTTTTATTTAAATTTTTTTTTATTAAAAATGTGACAATAACTGTTGATGATGACGATGATTGAGTTTATTTGCATCCCACAAGGCAATCCACATACATCTCTGTACCAACTATGGAAACCCTCCCGTCGCGACAGTTGTAGGTTGTTTCCGGAGCGATATAACTTACAATTGTGTAAGAAGAACTTGAGCCGTTATCTTATAGCATCTCAGGGTACTGACTTAGCGCTGTACAATCACCTTTCCCTAGAGAAAAATAAAACAAAATAATAATAATGTGCCTAAATCTAAAAATCTATGGCTAATAAAAAAATCATCCACATAGCCGTCATGCCGCTGAGGCAAAGGTTTTAGTTACCTAACAACATAACCCATATTTCAACCTAAGCTTGGTACTAGTGCCTTGTGTCGATTAAGCCCTATATTATTATTATCTATCTATCAGGCTGCAAACATGTTAGTATTAAGATGGTACAATCGGATGTTTCATTATTAGCACTTAATCCACAATGGCATTTTAGAATGACAGCCTATGTTATTAGCTTGGAATATGTAAGTCTAGGAACCAATAAATTTAAATAAAATAATCTGTTCATTAGAATGCCGGAACGGGCAAATTTCAAAATTGTGTGTACATTTTTTTAGAGTTTTGTATTCCCTTCCGCTACCCAGCCGAAAGAAAAAAAAAGGTAGTCGAGAATAAAAAATAAAATGAGCATATAAACTCACATTACATACACACAGGTCGATATCGGAACCAAAAACAAAGAAAAAATATATCGCACAATTTTTTCGCAGCGAGGGGTGCATTTTCCTTTTTGATTCTAGAGTCCTTTTGAAGAAGGACGTCTGTGTGTTTTTCATTCGCATTTTTATGGGGGCATTTCACCCCCATAGGAAAGCCGGAAAAACAGAATCAAAAAAAAATGTTAGGGGTGCATTCTTTGCTACTTTTACCGTCACCAGTTTTTGTGTATGTGAAAAAATGTGATACCCTAACAGTAGTTAAATCATGTGATACCCTAACAGTAGTTAAACTAATTAAATGGCGAATTTTTTTTTACTGTCGCTCTATTCCTATATTTCTCTTTTCTTCACTCGCTCTCCCTCTCTCTATCTCTATCTACCTTATATATATATATATATATATATATATATATATATATATATACATACATATATATATTGTTTATTTATTTATAGTTATATTAATAATAATATTATAAAAAGGATTAATAGAAAGATATCCATATATTATAACATAAATCGAAAAGAAAGGCTGTTTAGGTGTTTTATCTAAATTGAATGCCCCTTTGGGTTTTATTTTGTTATTATCTACTCTTATATTAAGTGAACCTGCAGAAGGTTTAAGTCAAAGCCTCAGTGAAACACGTCTTAAGAAACTTTTTCGATTTTCTTCCTTCACGCAATGTTCTCTTCATATACGTGGATGTTGTATACTAGTCGCGCGCACTTGCAGTTAACGATTGCGTTACATGCGTGAAAGGCGGGAGCACCATTAGACAGTAAGCAATCAGTCAATTTCGCCAATCCTCAGATCATCTTAAATTTTACAGATAAATATAAAAAATTGTTCTTTAACCGATATATACAGGGTTGAACCTAACTGCTTGATCATGTTTGTACGACGTCAACAACTAGTATAAGAAATAATGAGCATAGATATCTACGAACGTGGCAGGTTTTGACATAAAATATCAACCTCACCATATCCCTGGTGTAATCGCAGACTTTATTCTTTAGGAAATAACCGGGAAAATGTTCGAAAATGTTCTTGTAGAGACTGTTCCAATATTCTCAATTCTGATGTTTACTTCCGCAAACTTTGCAACTCTCACAGCATAATCTACTTAATCAAAATGTACTCCATTAATAAATGACCCCAAAAGGTCTATTTTTTTTTTTTAGTTTATCAATTAAGGTCAAGGTCCGATAGTGTTGTACCTCTTTTTCCTCTAAGTCTGAAGCCTCAACTGAACCACATATTTATTACCATTTTTCTGCCGCTTTTTTCAAACAATCCGACAACTAAATTGTACCTAGCTCTTCTTTTTTTAAATATTTATCAAACTTCCTCCTATGTCTATTTCTTTCGCATTTCGTTGAACCATGTGCCGACGCGTATATCCCGCTTTTTCCGTTTTTTTGTATGTCTTCTTTTTGCAGAATTTGTGTTTTCTTGATGATTTGTTCCCTTATGATAGTGTCGGCTCACCACACCCTCGCCTACCGAGTTTTTCGTGAGATTGTTTTTTGTGTATTGATCATTCATTTCATGGGATCACTCTGGGGTTTCAAATAGTCCGCCATATCAGAGCCCCTCTTTGATATGGTAAGGTCTGCTTACTGCTCTGATTCGACCCGGTGTCAGAGAGGTGCCGTTATAATACAACCGGTATACCCCCGACTGCAAACCATCCAATGGGCACGGTGGCGCGTAACACCATGGATTAGGGGCGGTAGGACCGTGCGTAGACGGTAGACCAACGGGAAAGACCCCGGTAGGACGGCCGCGACGGAGATGGGAGGACAATGTTAGGTTTGACGTTGAGGAGATCGGATCAGATGGTCGGGCGTGGAAGGAGAGTGCACAGGACAGGGAACGATGGCGGAGTCGAGTCGGTGAGGTCATGAACTTCCAGGTTCCTACAGGCCAATAAATAATAAATAATAATAATAAATTTCGTTGAACCACATTTAATAGAAGATAACTGATTTCAGCTTGACGATGAATTACGATTCTTTTAATTCTCCTTCCGAAAGTCTTCTATCTACCCTTTCACTAGAATAATTTCCAACCATTTTGAAAACCCTTTTCAGCACCCCTATACATAACAAAGGACTAAGGCGCGAGCATTTGGTAAATGTCTTAAGTTTTTACTGAAAATCCCTCATTTTACATATACAATACGGCTTCATTTCAAGTACGTTAAAAACTACAAACTAACTATTTTTTAAAACTGGTCTGTATGAAGCCGAAAGCTCTTGACCTCACTAATACGACTATACCACTGTTCCCTGCTCGGCGTACTTTCGCTATCTGATCCGTCTTCCTAAGGTCACGCTTGACATTGTCCTCCCATTTCCTTGGCGGGCATCCTACCGGTCTGCTTCCCGGTGGTGTTCCGTCAAAGACTGTATGGGTGGTTAGATTATTGTCGTTTTTCGCTACATGCAAGGCTCATCTTAAAATGGCAAGGAAATCGATTTTGTCACAAACAAGTCCAATAACGCCTTCGACAAAAGTGAAGTGAATTTGTTGTTTCGTGCAAAATGAATTTCACAGTGAGTGTTTCCGTCTTCTTTGGTTCTTCTCTGACTACCTCCGGTGTCCCACAAGACTGGCATTTAGGCCTGTTCTTTTTTATATTAATTATGAATAACTTCGTTATGGCCAAATCTGACCCGACTCCAATCATCTGCCCGCGATGACTTCTGACTCTTCGGTGTGTATAAAAATATATCCACATCGGTCCACGGTCTAATTCGGGCTTTTGTTTTTTTTTTATTTTAAGCACTAGACGGTCTCCAAACCCACTTCGGTTGACGGTTACTCTCTTCATCTTGGACCATTCGAGTCAATGGGTAATTTTAACAATCATTTTAACCGTTGATAATTTTGCTCCATTACAATCATCGCACACTATCTACAAATGCAATCTAACCGTCCTTTATGATGTATGCATGCATGCAGTAAAGTCTTTGTTTACTCAAGATTAGTCAACGCAGAAAGATACGCGACGATTCGGAGAGAGACAATAAGACTCTTCAAACGCAAAAAACGCGAATGGGGGAAAGCTCGGGTTGAAAAAATCCTAGAAAATTCTAGTGCAAAAAACATCAGAGGTATGTATACCGACATAAATTCAATTAGAAATGGTAACCGAGGGAGAGTCAAAATAATTCGAGATGCAAACGGCTGTCTGGTCACAGAAACAAACATAATCGTGAGAAGATCGAAGCAATACCTTGAAAACCTGCTCAATGTACGCACCCATCAACTACAAATAAACGTACCAGACGTACATAAAGCCGACCCTCAGGTCTCAGAGCCCTCTCTCAACGAAGTTGTAGACGCAATAAATCGATTGAAAAACAACAAAGCTCCCGGAGTCGACTGCATACCGGCAGAGCTTGTGAGGCATGGAGGAGGGGCAAGTCACTCCGGAAAAATGGAAAACCTCAATAGTCGTTCCCATTTTCAAAAAAGGCGACAGATCTGACTGCGAAAACTACAGAGGAATATCATTGCTCCCAACCGCATACAAACTATTAACAAATGTCATTCTGGCGAGAATCACACCGTACGCAGAAGAGATACTGGGAGACTACCAATGTGGATTCCGTAGGAACCGGTCAACAAGCGACCAAATGTTCACAATCAGACAACTGCTCGAAAAGAAGTGGGAATATGGAGAGACGGTGCACCAACTGTTCGTTGACTTCAAAAAAGCCTACGACTCAGTCGCAAGGCAAAGACTCCGCCATATTCTAGTTGAGCTGGGAGTCCCAAAAAAATATGCCGCCCTCATTCAAATTTGCATGAACGAAAACAAAGGGCGAGTTAGAATATAAAACCACCTCTCAGAACAATTTGAAATCCGGGACGGACTAAAACAGGGAGATGGTCGCTCACCGTGTCTTTTTAACCTTACCCTCGAGTATGTCATCAGAAAGTTACAAGACGACAACATGGCCGGATCATCCCTGAACGGGGTCACACATGTGCTCGCATATCCGGATGACATCGCCGTTCTGGGCGATAATCTAGAAACTGTAAGTAAAAACTGTGAAATCATCATGCAAGCGGCAGAAGAGGTGGGCCTAGAAATAAATGAAGACAAAACAAAATACATGATTACGGTGAGAGCAGGTGAACCTCAGGGAACACATATAAACGTCAGAGGTAAGATATTTGAAAAAGTTAAAGAATTTAAATATCTGGGAACGATGTCGAAATGTCGAAGGGTATTAACAAAATACTACATACCGGCAACGCTAGTTGGCACGCAATCAGTAAACTGCTATCACGTAACATAAATCTCCTTGTCTATAGAACCATAATCATGCCGATTGTTCTATATGGATGCGAAACATGGGCTCTCACAAAACGGGAAGAAAACAAATTCCGCGTATTCGAGAATAAAGTTTTGAGGGCTATCTTTGGAGACAAATATGACGAGGAGGCAGGACAATGGAGGAAACTCCATAACCACGAATTGGAAGAGCTATATCGCAAACCTACAATAGTGAGAGTAATCAAGTCGCGAAGATTAAGGTGGGCGGGACACGTGGCGCGAATGGGCAACGATGGGACCGTGCGTAGAATTCTTGACGGTAGACCAACGAGAAAGAGACCGGCTGGACGCCGGCGACGGAGATGGGAGGACAATGTTAGGTTTGACCTTGAGGAGGTCGGATCGAATGGTCAAGCGTGGAAGGAGAGTGCCCAGGACAGGGAACGATGGCGGAGTCGAGTCGGTGAGGTCATGAACCTCCGGGTTCCTACAGGTCAATAAATAATAATACTAAATAGGCAACGATTGATGGTCCTGATTGATCGTTTATTACTTTGGCATGTGAATATCATGGTCCCAAGCAATTGACACGTGTCCATTCATGCTCAATGATACCAACGTTGTTTTTGTATATAATATATTAGAGATAGTGGCGCAAGGCTAATAACCTTGCCCGGAAAAACAAATTATTATGGGCAATTTAACATGTCTCGGATAAGGACCGGATACCGGTCGAGAGACTTGCTAAATAAGGCCAAGACAGGATCCCGGTTGTAGTGCCGATGATGATGATATTAGAGATAGCACTGTCCCTGTGAAGGACTCTTCCAGATGTGGGTATCTGAACTATATGGTTTCACCGCCTGTTTATTCGTTTCGGGCTTCATACATTTTTACAAGTACTCGTAAATAATATCAAGTATTGATTAAACATAAAATAATAAATACGAAGATAGTCACGTTAGATGAGTGCCATTATTGTGGGACCGGCCCCAATGTGTAGTTATTTGTGGGAGATCGTTTTTAGATGTTACATAACTGACTCAACGATGTCCTGGATCTCTTCTCTCTTCATGTTCCGAAATTCTCAACAACACTCTTACGAACCACTTTAATGTTGTGTGTTGAACGACCTGTTGGCCACTAATTGAGCTAATCCCCCTGAATTTTTGAATTAACCTATACACATTTGTTGACGTTAAATTACTATTTGGACCATATGTTGTACGGGAATTGTAGCTGTCAAGCTTTCGTTATTTTTAAAATTCTGCTTAACAATGAAATCGTGTTATTCCATTTTTAATAACTATAAACTGTCAACCGGCACATTGTTTTTTACTTTATTGACAAAACGCGCAAATGGTTCAACGCGCAATGGTGTGAACACCATTTACTATATGATTAGTTTATGAATTTATAAGAAATAAAGTAAGCCGCAACGCCATCAATTTGTAGATAACCCTCATAGAAGGATACCTGGTTTACCATATTTGACAGCTCTATAGTTGGTAATTAATTTACTTAAATTATGACTAATCATAGAGCCGGTTCTATATTTGTGAATTTCGACATCTATGTTTGAACCAGCAATTTCTGGACCCATAATCATAAATCTTCAGACTGTGTTAATAATATTCGAGTCCTCGTTCAGCGAAACTTATTTTTTAACCTCCCTTAGCTTCTTGATGAAGCCCATTGGAATACGCTTAAGCAAGCCTTCGTAGAGTGCTGCTATAAATCAGCTCAACTGACTGTTTCTCTGGCATAGAAAGGTGTTGATATTAATCAACACTAGGGCAAGTTTTTGAAGGTCTTTCTTTTTTTACAGTCCCTTCAATTTTCTTGTTCTGCCGACAATATAACAACTCTTATAAGAAAATGCTTTAGTAACCATTAACTAGGTTATCGGATATAAACGAGTCACGTTTATTTTTGAGACACCCTTTACTTGACATTTATTGATCTCTTAGTATGAATTTAACAACGAATAACTGAAATGTAAATATGAGAATCAGCTATGGCAATAGCAGAGCAACATTTTAACAAACAATGACGTAATTTGCTTTTTTCTTGCATCTACTTTGCCTTTACTTGTTTTCGAGTCACTGGAATGAATGTTG
This sequence comes from Microdon myrmicae, assembly GCA_963931805.1. Taxonomy (NCBI): domain Eukaryota; kingdom Metazoa; phylum Arthropoda; class Insecta; order Diptera; family Syrphidae; genus Microdon; species Microdon myrmicae. The sequence continues at coordinate 27,921,777 of OZ007500.1, forward strand.
ACAAACAAGTTTTTTACATAAGCTTTTACCACGAATACTTTAAAAGTGCGATCTTCAGTGTAGAAATATTCGCGATATACACTGGCATGGTGTAAGTTAATGAACTATTCGCAATCGCCTACATCAATTTCACCCTCCTTGACAGATTTTGAAAAAAAGAGAAACCTGTATCTGCATTGTACGCAAAATCTTTGCCACCCTATAAACTGAAAAAAAAAGAAAAAACAAATGCGAATCAAAAAAATCCCAGAAAAAAATTTCACCCCCACAAAAATTATTGTAAATAAGGAAACTGACTTAACGGTATATAATTTCTACCCCTGCACTTTTCCTTCCCATTTTTTTCTAAGCAGACGAGATACTCGCTGTGCGCGTGCAAATGATGTAAAGTCGTCGTCGCATTCGAACATAAAAAACACCACGAGGGTATTTTTTTTTTTTATTTTGCAAACATCTGCCCTTTAAAGGTCCATCGAACGCATGATTGTGTTTGATCTCATAAATGAAAGCCGCTGTGCCAGTTGCCGGGTGAGAGTGGCTGTAATGATGAGGTTCGCATTTATATGTCGCGAAAGTCGCAATCGACTCGGGTATTTGTTTCCAATTAACTCGGCGTCGATTTAGTAACAGTGACGGCATAACGCACACTGCCCTTTCACCATTATGTTCGTGTAAGGGTTGAAATCGATTCTGATATATTGGATTTGATTTTGCTGATTAGCGTGGAACAAATGCACACGAAGCCCCTGAGAATTACAGCCTTAGAAGAAGCTCAAACTGGAGTTGATTGTATGAATACATAACAATAGTTTGTAGAAAGTATGACGCATATATATTAAATACAAGTACATATATATAATGCATGTCCTTCATTCATTCTTTCAAAGTGTTGTTCCGACTTTTTTTAAAATTATTTTGTCCCTTTGTTCTATCTATATTTTTAACGTTGTCGAAGGGAGAAGCAAAGTGACTATTCTACACTTTTGCCATCCTAATTATTTGGTACAACTGTGTTAGTTAAATCACAAAGATGAAATGCAAAACTTTCACATTGTTATATACAATCAATATCCTTGGAATTCGAGCTCTTCGACTAATTTTTGATGATTTGAGGATTCCCAAATTTTCAGAGTTCCCACATAACATATTTACCGATTGTGAATAATACTCCACAATACACGCACGAACCCTCTTCTATAGATTGTACCATCAACATTGTTCAAATGCACAAGTAAATTCCATTTGTCCTCAAATATTTATTCATCAGATCATATTTATGGTTAATTTTTGCCGTATGAATAGTCCGACAGTCAGTTATTTTTTAGTAGTGATCAAATCCGCTGTCTAAAATGGTAATGCAGTGTCTGGAAAACTGTTGACCGGAACTGTAATCATCAGTGCTTGAAAGCCTTTGATCTGTTTCTTTAGTATCGCTTTTTTGCTTGCACCTCTGTTACGTCCCTCAAATATTGATACTCCCGAATGATTTTTTTCCATTGGTAGCTTGGGACATAATACTTAGCCACCCGGTGGAAGACCACATGATTAAGCTATAGGTTGTGTGAAATGGGTGGGATAAATCCTTGACTGCCTTCGTAACTTGTCGAGAAAAAATAGCATCTCAGGGTGGCGATACAGTGTTATAGGTTCGCCTTTCCTCAGAGATGTTGAAAAAACAGTAATATTAATTTTGGAGAGCTTGTCACCTGAGTTCATCCACGGTCTTAGTTGGGCGCTGCTAACAGGCCATAACACACATACTTGTTGATTTTGCTCATTCTTTGCAGAAGTCAACTTACAGTATGTTTTGGGGCGGTATTTGTCCTTGTGCCGGGCCGTTGCAATGAGACAGGAGTTCCGCGTCGACCAGTGCAACATTTGTGACTTAAATTCCAATTGCTTTGCTGTTTCTGTCTGTGGATATGGTCCTAAACCACTATTCCTTGCACTGATTGAATTCTAGGTAATAATTGGTTCCGATATTTCGGATTTCAAGCTGCTGCTTTCCGAACGCGATAAAATTGATATATATATATATATATATATATATATATATATATATAACGATCGATTTTAAATATCAAAACCAATTTCCAGGTCATATTTGTTCCCATGGTTATATATTGGTTTAGAGAAAAATAAATTCTTTTTTCTCACTAGAAGCTGTGGTGACATACTAGGTTATTCAATAAGTTTCGTCGTTCGCTATTAGGCTTTTAAAGATGTAGTTTTGGAAAATCGTCAGTTAACCGAGAGAGATTTAGTAGAACCCCTAGGCATCTCATAAGGCAGTGGGGGTAATATTTTGATTGACCTTTGGCCTGGGTTCCAAAAAGCTGTGTGTACAATGGGTGCCGCATTCGCTAACAATGGAACAAAAACACATTCGAACACGACTTTCTTAGTAACATTTGAAGCGCTTCAGAAGGGGTAAAAAGGATATTGAAAGTGGTTTCATCATTATGGATGAGACTTGGGTCTACCGTCATGAGAGGAGAAGTTTTTAGGATCCCTTTCTGTGTGCGCAAAAGGAATTCTGTTCGTGTATTATTTCCAAACTAAGATTATAATTGTAACCTATTGGATCCGTTTTTTCTTTATGGTTGCGCCATTGGATGTGGAATCTTCTAAATATACTATGGGCCCGAGTCTCTGAGTTGTACTATGCACAGGGTTGTTCGGTATGAAACAACGCTGCCCATATATACTAAAACGTGTTCCATCTACTAAAACACGCCTGTGCGTCTCCAACCACTCTCCCCGTGGAACTGAGTTTGGATTTTTCCTCGCGGGGCTGGTTAGCTCTTTAGACTGGTCTCCTATTTCTTACTACGACTTATTGATTCACAATTTCAAGTTTGCATAACTTATTCTAGTTAACTAAATACAGATTTGCGGTTCAATATTCCTCTATCCGCATCATGTAGTCTACGAGCCTTAACCTAGGGAGGTTGTTCCTCCATTGGTCAAAATTACTGCATGCAAAAATTACATGTCCATCATCCTTTTCTCGCTCTTGATATTTTGGACAGAGAGGTGAACTGTTGAGTCCAAACAGGTGTAGGTGCCTCGACAAGAACCATATAACTATCACCTTGTGGGGCTTAATCCAAACTTCTACGGATGAGATGAGCTTAAAGTGTCATCTGCATTTTAAGCTCGTGTTCCATCTGGCGCTCTATATAGTGTGGTTAAAGATACTCTTTCTTTTTGGCTTTATTGCTGTCATTCCACCAGGTACTTCATCCCTCGTCGCCCTCTTTTTATAGATCCTAAGGATCTCCTAAGCTTGGTTGTCTATGTGGAGCAATGCGGCTATGACAAACGCTGCTTCATGGCAGATCGCCCTGAAATCGCTGATAGTCTTTAATGCACATAGGTTTCGTGTTATAATTTTCAGTTGATTTGTTTGTAGAGCCTCCCGCCACACTGGTGCGGCATACGTTAGTATTGATGTGGCTATGTGGCGGTTCCGCCAAACCCCACGGTTCGCTTTCCTGAAAAACCCCCATAACTTTCACCCAATCTCCCAATTTCACTAATGCATTCACATTAGCATCTTAAATGCTTCACTCATTAAAGAGATCAAATCTGTAATCTAAAACAGCCCCTGGAAAAGAAAACTTACCTTTAATGCATCTCTTCGCATACAATTCTCCGTAAGATTTCTTTCTTAACTTATCAGGCAGAACCCCCATTATTACAACCCAACTCCTATTGTTTCCCGCCAACGCATTTGTATTGGCACCTGAAGACATTTTCCTTTTTCAAGGATATTTAATGCATACAACGCATTATCTAAAATTCTTAAAATACTTCATTAATGTGCATATGCACCATAAATACATCTTATCAATTGAAACGCAATGTCGGACGGCTTGTTTTTAAAGCTGCAACAAGCCAACCAGCGATTCGTTGTTCAATAGACAAACAATCATCCATTTCGTACGTCGCCACAAATTAATTACCCTGCATATACAAATGCAGGCAAGGGATTTGTTTCTGCCACCAATCCCATTAGCAACTTTGTCCCAACGTCGATAATAGCGACGACGCATCGTGTAAACAATGACCCGCATTACCGAACGATGCATTTAGTCGTTTCTCCCTTTGTCTGTTCATATTTCGGGATCTGCTTCTCATCAGCAGCAGTATAAGCAAACACAAACCCAATTAGGATCCAATGAGATTCCGCTTGTTTGCTTAGCCGAATTCACTTCTCATGGATGCACATTTTCCCTTTCTTTGTTTAGATCCGTTCTCATGGTGTGTCCCATGAAAGAACCCATGTACACACATACACGTGTACTACCAACGATCTTCACCCCAAACGATTGAATATCGTTAAGTCGTTTGCCACCATCCAACCGAGCATGTCGGTTCGGCTTCCGCTCTCCGTCGCGCGGCGGAGAGGCGATATATATATTCGGAGTCGTGGGCGAAATAAATCCGAATTACTCGGTATTGCTGTACGTACATTTTATTCGTCACCCATTGAGTTGAGCGTAGAGTTATCAAGGTTGTGTTTATTGTGTCGCGTTTAAAAATACATTCACTCGCATTATCACCAGTTTCTTTTATTTGTGGTGGGGCGGCAAAGTCTTGTCGCTAGTACAGTGTACCCCTGCCCTAATTAAAAAAATCTCGCGGCAGTGATATAAAATGAATAATAAATATCTAGACATTATCTAAACAATCTCATCATCATCATCGGCACTACAACCGGGGACCGGTCTTGGCCTTTATTTAGCAAGTCCTGAGGCTTGTTAAATTTTCCATAATGATTTGTTTTTTCCGGGCAAGGTCATTAGTCTTGCGCCAGAGGCTCCTCGACGGGGAATCGAACCCCGGTCTCCCGCGTGACAGGCGGGTATACTAACCACTATACTATCGAGGAGCCAACATCTAAACAATCTATTGTGTTTTAATTTTCACTTGTGCGACCTGTGGCTACCTTCCCTCGGTGATGTTCGGTGATCACACGATATGCAGTTTTCTCCTTTCAACTTCTACGTTTCGGATCCGCTATGTAAAATGAAGTTGGCGATGTGAAAACAAGTGAAGACGCGTTGGGGATAGAAGTAGAACTCGCACCCCTGCCGGTGCCACGACTTCGCCCCCACAGCTTTCCTTGACAGGATGATTCTCCTACAATATTCTGGTCCACAAGTATTTTCTCCGGCAGATTGTGCCCTGTCTTTAACTATTACAAAATATGCACTTGCACTATCGGTTTGCGTGACAAGTCTTCTGTTCTACTTCCCAGAAGGAAACAAACGGATCTCCACAAACGCGTCGAAGGGCAGCGAAAACTGACAAAATATACAAACAGTGGAGGAAAATTTCGGACCCATTCCTTACCTTGCGTCTGTTTTTCCTTTTTATCCGCACCTCTGTTACTTCTCTCAAGGATCGATAGTATAGATTGATTTATAATCTTTGTTGAGGTTTTGGTGTTTGATTGGCGTAATATTCGTCATGGAAAAGATGTAACCTGGAATTCGGCACGGATCTAGTGTACCAGCTACTAAAAGGGCATACCACCTGTAATGATTGCTTTCGTTCATCTATCCTGGGTTCCGACTTGCATCACTTTTTGAGGCGGTATTGGTTTTTTGTGCTGGGCTATTTTTATGGCATAGGGATTTCGCGTCGATCATTGTAACATTCGCGACATAAGATGACATTTCTGTTCTGGGTCTGTCCACGTTTCTAACTAGAAACAAGCAATCCCTGCACCGCCTCTCTCTTCTTATTGACCCATAGCACTAACTTCTAGTCTCTCGAAGGTAATGGAATCACCGATTAACCATCAACTTTCGAAATATCTGGAATCAAATGATCGTCAATGACCGACAATATGGCTTTCGTAGCGGCAGGAATACAGGAGATCTGACGGCCTAACTTATCGAAAAGTGGAGCCATTCCCTCCACTACTTCGGTGAAAGCAAGGTTGTCGTATTGGATATTTCAAAAGCGTTCGACAGAGTTTAACATCCAACCCTTTTGTCGAAATTACATTAATAGGTGTACAACTTTGCTTCCGCCGTTTTGCAATAGATGGCTGTAGCGGTAAGTGGTAGTTGAAATAAATAGATCATAGTTGTCATACAATAAGCTTAGGTATTTGTAAACATAACGCCATCGAAATATTAGTCGATTTGTGTCTGCATCATAAAGTTATTCTCGATTAAAATGTCAGCTTACGAGCCAAATTTTCGTCATTTGCGGGAGGTTTTAATTTTCTGCTTTAATATGAAGAAATCTGCGGCTGAGGCCCATCAAATGCTCTCAAATACCTATGGTGAGGCCGCTATTAGTGAAAGAATGTACCGAGAGCGGTTCAACGCTTCAAGAACGGCGATTTTTTTTACAATATAGCCTCGAATTTCGGAAAAAAACGGCGGAAGCAAAGTTGTACAGCTAATAGTTGTTCGTTTTTTTTTTCTTTATTTGTTAATATAATGGTTTCTTTTATTTTACATTAAAATAAATAATCACTAGATCTAAATGGAAGGACTTGTATTAGTATTTACAATAAAGCCTCGAATTTCAGAAAAAAACGGCGGAAGCAAAGTTGTACACCAATACTATAAATTCACTGATCCGATGGATCATCATCATCAACCGGGAGCCGGTCTTGGCCTTATTTAGCAAGTCTCTCCGCCGGTATCCGGTCCTTAGCCGAGACTTGGTAAATTGTCCATAATAATTTGTTCTTCGGGGCAAGCTTATTAGCCTTGTGCTAACCTTTCTCAGGATGTCCCTGGATGCACTGGTTCACTACTTGGCGAGTGTCAAAGTAACTATCCAGGGAGACTGCATGTCAACATGGATTGAATAGGGACAAGGATCGTCCTGGGCTTCGCCGAGTTGAAACCAGAGACTTTGCCCTGTATGTTAAATAACAACGAAATAAAAAATAAAAATAAAAACAGATAAACACCTGTTGGTATCATTCTGTTGAAAACGCAAGCAGGGTACCGCCGTTTTCCTGATTAATATGCGATCTTACCTATACAGTAAAAACGAACCCCCATACTCTCGTATGGACGAAGGTTTTGTCCTAGAACCTAAACGGTTTCCTCTTTCCGGTATATGAAAAACATAGAATGAAAAGGTTGTAGTCTGGGGGTCTACATCGGTCGTCAATTGTTGATCAAAATGTAACTTCGATTTAATTTTGGCCTAAAAGAACGTCTAAATACTTATATTTGTGATTTTTAAAGTGCCTACTGACTAAAATATATATATAAATAATAAAGATACAAGTTTTCAAAGAACCACCTGTACCGGTTAAGTTCTTTTTATTTAGTTGCCTTGAAGGACGGTTATTCAAATACAACAATGGGCCGGCTCATTTGAACCTTAAGGGGAATCAGCACGAAAGGGATGACGGACCAAGGGAGCGCGAAGCTCGTCATGGATGAAGGATCGCAAGAAAAAAATGTATATTCACCGAAAACCTCAACCGACGGCGTAAAGCGTAACCAAATAGACCACTTCCTCATAGACAAAAGACACCACTCGAATATTCCTGATGTAAGATCATATAGAGAAGCTGATTGCGACCCCGATCATCTTCTAGTGATGGGCAAAAGCAGGAGTCGGCTTGCAGCAAACCCACATGGGCAGTCACGGGAGACGAGCAAAAAGTTCGACATTGATAAACTAAAAGACCTGCGAAAAAAGGGTGAATATCAAGATGAACTAACGAATAGATTTAGCATCCTAGAGAATGGGAGTAGTGAGGAAGAGGAAGCCAATAGTGTGGACACTAAATGGACATCGATCAGAGACACAATCAAACAAACAGCCCAAAACGTATTAGGCTCTAAGAAAACAGTTAAGTCCAAACCTTGGTTTGACGATGAGTGCAGGGCGAGGATCGAAGAAGTCTCAGAGTGATCGACTTACAAAGATATGATAAAGTCAACGTAGAAAGATACGTGACAATTGGGAAAGAGACAATGAGACTCTTCAAACGCAAAAAACGCGAATCGGAGAAGACTGGGATCGAAAATATCCTAGAAAATGCCAGAGCAAAGAACATCAGAGGTGTGTATACCGGCATAAATTCAATCAGAAATGGTTACCGAGGGAGAGCCAAAATAATCCGAGCCGCAAACGGCTGTCTGGTCACAGAAACAAACAATATCGTGAGAAGATGGAAGCAGTACTTTGAAAACCTGCTCATTGTGCACAAGCATCAACCACACATAAACGCACCAGACGTACATACAGCCGAGACTCAGATCCCAGAGCCTTCTTTCAACGAAGTTGTAGACGCAATAAATCGATTGAAAAACAACAAGACTCCCGAAGTTGACTGTATACCGGCAGAGCTTGTGAAGCATGGAGGAGAGGCAACCGCTCGAAAGATCCACCATTCAATATCATTAAAACAATATGGGATAAGGAAGTCACTCCGGAAAAATGGAAAACCTCAATAGTCTTCCCCATTTTCAAAAATGGAGACAGATCTGACTACGAAAACTAAAGAAGAATATCATTGCTTTCAACCACATACAAAATACTAACAAATGTCATACATCACACCGTACGCAGAAGAAATACTGGGAGACTAACAATTTGGATTCCGTAGGAACCGGTCAACAAGCGACCAAATGCTCCCAGTAAGACAACTGCTGGAAAAGAAGTGGGAAAATGGAGAGACGGTTCACCAACTGTTCGTTGACTTTAAAAAAGCCTACAACTCTGTAGCAAGGCAAAGACCCTACCATATTGTAGTTGAGCTGGGAGTCCAGAAAAAAAGATGCCGCCCTCACTCAAATTTGCATGAACGAAAACAAAGGGCGAGTTAGAATATAAAACCACCTCTCAGAACAATTTGAAATCCGGGACGGACTAAAACAGGGGAATGGCTTCTCACCATGTGTCTTTAACCTTATCCTCGAGTATGTCATCAGAAAGGTACAAGACGACAACATGGCTGGATCATCCCTAAACGGGGTCACACAAGTGCTCGCATATGCGGATGACATCGCCGTTTTATAATCTAGAAACTGTATGTAAAAACAGTGATAGCATCATGCAAGCGGCAGAAGAGGTGGGCCTAGAAATAAATGAAGACAAAACAAAATACATGATTACGGCGAGAGCAGGTGGACATCTGGGAACACATATAAATGTCAGAGGCAAGATATTTGAAAAAGTTAAAGAATTTAAATATCTGGGAACGATGTCGAAATGTCGAAGGAAATTAACAAAATACTACATTCCGGCAACGCTAGTTGGCATGCAGTCAGTAAACTGGTGAAATGCAAACTACTATCACGTAACATAAATCTCCGTGTCTATACAACCATCATGGCGATTGTTCTATACGGATGCGAAACATGGGCTCTCACAAAACGGGAAGAAAACAAATTCCACGTATTCGAGAATAATGTTTTGAGGGGTATCTTTGGAGGTAAATATGACGGGGAGGGAGGATAGTGGAGGAAACCTCATAACCACGAATTGAAAGAGCTGTACCGCAAACCTACAATAGGGAGAGTAATTAGGTCGCGCAGATTAAGATGGGCGGGACATGTGGAGCGATTGGGCAACGATAGGACTGTGGCGTTTCTAGCAGGTACACACGACCATCAGTGAAGAACAACACCACCAAAAGCACACCCACTAAAGCCGTATCGTCATCATCGTCATCATCGGCACTACAACCGGGATCCGGTCTTGCCCTTATTTAGCAAGTCTTGAGGCTTGTTAAATTTTCCATAATGATTTGTTTTTTTTCCGGGCAAGGTCATTAGTCTTGCGCCAGAGATTAAAGCCGTATACCATAGCAATAATATAGCATTTCCACATCAGTCGAATGTATTTGAGTTTAGAAATCGAATTCGAGACCGCGGAAGTAGCCTGATGCCTTGAGCTTTGGTTCTATATTTTAGTGATTCTAACTGTAATAGCGTCGGTTCGAATCACACGCTCTTCACTATCGCCGCAAAATTATATCTGGTGACCCCGACGTGATCTATGTACACACAGCACACACTTTCCCATAGTAAACAGAACTTTACGACACGATCACGACTTCCGCATAGAGCACCCGGCACACTCGCCTGCTCCGACGTTCTCTCGCTCGCTCGCTCTTCGCTCCGTCGTTCGCACACGAAGCTGATCGTAACAAAGTTACTGAGGAGGGAGTAGGGTGGCGTTTCTAACAGATACACACATAATACACAAGCAAATAGTGAAGAACACCGAACGAAAATCGAATAAGAAAATGCATCAGAGCCGTATACCGGGGGTGGCACGGAATCGATAACACGGGGTCACAAAGAAAGGTCACCAACCAGGGTAACGACATACAAGGCTACCAATTCAACACAAATATATACGCCAAAGGACCGTGCGTATAATTCTTGACGGTTGACCAACGGGAAAGAGGCCGATAGGACGGCCGCGACGGAGATGGGAGGACAATGTTAGGTTTGACCTTGAGCAGATCAGATCGGCTGGTCAAGCGTGCAAGGAGAGTGCAGAGGACAGGGAACGATGGCGGAGTCGAGTCGGTTAGGTCAATAACTTCCGGGTTCCTACAGGCCAATAAATAGTAGTAATAGTATAGTAATAGTATTCACCGAAAACCGCGAGCAGCCTGTCATTTTTACATTTTGAGATTAAAATAGGAGCGGGAAGTGGTCCCCTGTCCAAAATACACAGCCGAATACCCAACAATGGCGACAGTCGGCATTATCAGGCATCCCCGGTTCATTAATACATCGACGGATGCATTGGAAGCCCACTGGCGTAATTATGCCGCGTCCAAAGGACAAAACATCGGATATGTTGAGCAGAAAGATCGCAAAACGCGCGAAATATATTTACAATTGAATGCCCATTTGCGTAATAGTCTTCATTTACTTTACCAAATTCTTGTTTCCATAGTTAAAATTGTCAAAGACTGAACTTATCAAATGAGCAAATCGTTTAACCTATGAGATCATTCACATTTAACATATTTCTTTTTCAGTGGAGCACCTTTTATATATGCAACTTTTTTAATGTTTACGGAATTCTCAAAATTGGTTCAATTCTGAGCTATCCCGAAAAAAATGTCGGTTTTATTTTTTTTGTTAATTTAAAATCACAATTATGATTTCTGTGTTTGAATGGTGCCAATTAATTCACAGGAAATGGTCTTTTATCAGTTGAGGATATATATATCCCTTGTTTGAATCGATTGTGAACAGTCAATGAGTAATATTGCCCAAGTTGCAGTGCAAATTTTACTGCGTTACACATTGGATCGTCTTAGAAATCTATGAGCAATTCAGATATCTTCACCGCTACTCATCGGCATGACACTCAAATCAAGTACCTATATCCTAGTTAATCCCGGAATTTACCGTCGATAAGGCAGGCCATTTAATCATCTTTCTATGTCATCGTCGTTTTGTCGAATTCCGTGATATTTTCCGAGTCGGATAAAACTCAAAGTATCTCAAAAGAATGAAACGACCCAATCGTTGGATGGCAATCGAACGAGCGGTCAGGGCGAAACCAGTGCTGCCCTTAAAAGAGATAAATGAATAAAACTCTTTTTAATAAATGATTTACGAATGACTAGCAGAATTTATAATAGCTGCTGCTGCTGGTGGTGCTTTTGGTGGCGATGGTTGCGGTGGAGTTGTTACGATTGTGCCCGCCTGTGGATGTCGACTTTAACTGAGAATCCTTACCGACTTAGGTTCAGTCCAGTCGCGGCCTTTGCTGTTTATACCCTGTTTGTTGACACTGATGCCTGCGGATTCTGGTGCTGGGCGCGCTGCACAATGCCCTGATGTCATTTACCGGCGCACACACTTTTTTCTTAATCTGATTACGGGGGTACGTATAACGCTAACAAGACTAAGGCAACTCAAGATATATGTCGCACTATTCGACTTGCAGTTGAGTATCTTTCTGTTGAATACATTGTGGTGTTATTGTTGTTGTTGGTTTTTTTTTATCTTTTGCTAATTCGGTTTTGTGGCGGTTTTGACGATTGTTACGAAAAAGAACCTTTTGTATGTCCGGATGCCTGTTTTGCTCCCATTTTACAATTCTTCTCCAGGAGACAATCATCATTATAATCTATCCCTCATCCGTTTTGCCGCTTGGCATTTTATGTGTTGCCTTTGGTCGGTGCGTTAGCCACGTAGGCTGATGGTGCGTCGATGTTGTACCTTGCTCCACTCTGCTCCTGCAGCTGAGCCCGATTGATTTAAATTCACATTTGTAGTTCACTTTCGCATTCAGCAGTCGATTAGGACAACGGATTTGTAGTTCGATTTAAATAAAAAGGGATCACGGGCTTCGAATCTCACAAAACCAAAGAAAAAGCAGCAAATTAAATAAAGGCGAAAAAGAAGAATACAAATAACAACCAAAACATTAACAAACAATCCGACGATGAAACAGTTTCTGATGAATTTAAATACATACATACATCCGAGAAACGGGAATCCTCCGACGAAGGATACTCGGATTCGCTTGAAAAGAATTCAAAATTCCATTGTTTTCACAGTGAAGTGGGAATCATAAATGCCGTGCCATAAATTAAAATTTCCCTCTTCTCCGATCGACCGTGGGCATTTGTTGTGTCTTTCGGTCGTATCTTCTCTAGAGCCGCCAATTGATTGATACTGCGAGCCACTCGCCAGCCAAACTCATCCACAGCCTATTATCTGTGACTTTATTTAAGAGTCAGAATACGAAATTTAAGTGTCGAATAGTCCTAAAAGGATCAGCAGCAACAATGACAACGTATCCACCATTATCTGAGATATAAACTGTGGACATGGGCTTCCACATTCCACAGGAGCAGAATCCATTGATTGGCGACTAAAATATGCTCGATGAACATGTTCGGTGTCAAAGCCAAGAAATCCAAAGGATCATTATTTCTTCTTGAACTCTGAAATGTATGCTACTGTGATTTTGTTTCAGATGATGGATGCCGGTTGGTTCATTGCGATAATATCATAGATCGACCAAGGTTACTGAGGTCGCCACAACTTGGATGATTTGAATCAACTGGAAGTTACTTCGGGAATTCTATTGCAGCTAAAGGTTTTCTTGTATTAAAGGTTTCAAAGGTGTGATCTTCTAATTGATGCTATTGAATATCTGGGGATTAAAAGGCCAGGAATGAAGCATTCTAAGAAATACAGTCAAGTTTGACGGAAGAAACATTCTGCGACTGAAATTGGAGCAAACCTTCATGAACAACTATTATTTATACCATAATACGCCAGCACTAGAAGGAATTTTAGCACACTTGTATCACATCGAACAGCATCGACAGAATAAACAGAAGAAAAGAGTGAATGTCCATGCTAAGGTGTAACATGCTAGTACTTGGATAAAATAGAATTTAATTTTTGAATATGAGACTCTGTTGCACATCTTCGGCGGCACATGCAGCCGTAGAAGATACAAGCTCAACACCACCAAGCCCAGCGAAGGGTAAACATCTCGCTCAATTTCCCAAAGACACTATTCTATGCCTGTAGGGTAAATTACCAATCCATTAAACCATGTTTATGTAGCACACGCTCATGGCATTATTATTATGCTATCAAAAGATAGAGTAGAGCAAGGACAATTAGGAGAAGAAGATGTTTTTTTTACACGACTCACGCGCGCAAAGGGGATTTTAGGCACTTACAAATTTTAAAGCACAGTGCTAGCGCAAAAAGAGGAAGAGGATGAGTAAAGGAAGTTTCGACGCCTTGAAAATCTGGAGATTATCAGTATGATTATCCTCACACTTAACAATTAACGTGAACTGATTCGCAATCTGTGATCGATGCACATCACAACAATATGTAACCATCTTAATTAACTGTTGAATTAGTGTTGCATAGTTTGTAGGCCTTGACTATGCAAGCACCATTCCCACGCAATGGATCAATGTTGAAGTTGTCGTAGAGACCAACATTGCATTTTGGTGGTATTAAATTCCACTGGGTTAAACATTTTCCAAACGTATCATACACGATGTATGTACACAAGACACGTCTTCCATGTAATCCCCGTAGAACACTTTCCATTAATCGTTCAAACGTTTCTGGAGCATTACACAATCCAAAAGGCATCACGTTGAATTGATAAAGTCCGTTTCCGGTAGTAAACGCTGTCTTCTCCCTGTCCTCCTCCTTCACTTCCACTTGCCAGTAACCGGTTTTTAGGTCCAATGTTGAAAACCACTGAGCTACAGAAAGGGTGTCTAGTATGTCGTCGATTTGAGGAAATGGGTAACTGTCCTTCTTCGTAACGTCGTTTAACCGGCGATAGTCGACACAAAATCTAGTTGTCCCATCCTTCTTCTTGACGAGCACTGCCGGCGAAGCCCATGGGCTCGATGATTTCGCGATGACTCCTTGCTCTTCCATATCTCGAATCATGTTGCCTACTTCTGATTGTTTGGCCAACGGTAGTCGACGAGGTGGCTGTCTTATAGGTCTTGACTCTCCCGTGTCAATGCGATGTTTTACTATACCGGTGCGTCCGAATTTATCATTTCCTGTCACAAAAATATCAGAGAAATCGTTCAGCAGTGATTTAACGCTTTTCTCTTCTCCGTCTGTTAATCCGATTATCTGGGACATCACCCTATTAACCACAGAGGATATACCAGAGGGCCGTTGAATTGAATGGTCCTCTCCGCTTGTCTGAATTGAGCTTATCATTGATACGGGTGCACATTCTGCGATTACCTCTCCTTTTCTTATTGCGACCGGCTCCTTGGACGCACTTAGTACTCTGGTAGGTACAATGTGCTTCTTCGCATCGATAAGGGATCCTAACAAGGATGTTCCCCTTACGCTGATTTTGCACAGCTTCGGTGATGTAAAATCGATTGTCACCGGGTTACTCCCGTGACTGGTCCAAATTACCGAGTCTGGACGAGCTGGGATCTCACCCTCCTAACGCACATAACATTTCAGTCTTCGCAATTGTTCGTCCTGCAGTGTAATGGCAAATTCTAAGTTATCAATTCGCAATGTTCTCTGCCCAAAATCTAGAACAACTTGATACTTCATGAAATCCATTCGAAGAATGCATTCGTCCGTAATATGGGCAACCAAAAATTGGTGGGAGATGGAAATATTGCCAACACTATTATGCTCTCGAGTTCTACGTGGACTCTAGAACATTCTCCTGTGGCAGTCTTCAAAGCGTATCTTCTATTTTTATTAAGGGCTATTTTGCCCACGACATCCGCCCGAATTATGGATCTCGTTGCTCCGGTGTCGATTGTCACTGTTGTTGTCCTTGCATTAACAAACGTAGTTATAACCAAACTTTGGTTATCCCGTTGGAGTTGTGATACAGTTACGATGCTGGGCTGCACATTCCACCAGGCGACTTTCGCCCCATAAAGTTTGCGCTTACAAGTTTCCCGAGCTATTGGCCTCAGGTTGGTCCGTTGATAGTCTCCCCTTATGATTAGCGCATGAACAACAATTTCCAATTGATGTTTCATTCATTCGTCGACGTTTCCTATAGTCAATAGAGATGTGGCCGACTTCGCCGCATGTCCAACACTTCATATCAGGTTTCGGGGTTCTCCGCTGTAGATGCACGATTCTTTGGCAGGAACATTCCTGGGCGGACATTTCTCGGACTTTATATGTACTCCTGGCAGCCAGTTTAGTAGATTCATATACCAATGCGAACGCCAGCATTTCATTAGTCGTCTTCTTTCCTGCCAAACGAACGGTTTGTTGCAAGTCCCGATCTTGAAGTGCATTTATGAATGCATCCATTGCTACCTCGTTCAGAAATTCCACCGTCATATTTGAATAAGACAAGTTTGCAAATCGTTCAATGTCTGCCTGCAACTGTTGAAGATTTTCTCCAGGTTTCTGCGTTCTGCTCCGCAGTTGCATGCGGTAGACCTGCTGCATGTGCTTGTCTCCGTACCTAGCTTCAAGGCCGTCTCTTACCGCTTGGAAATCTGTTTGCTTCTCTGCCGGCATGGTTTGTAGCAATTCTGCAGCCGACCCGCGGAGTGACAAGATTAGTGGTGTTGACATCTACTCATCCGACCACTTATTATAATTGGCCGTGGCGTCAAACTGACGTATAAATACGGAGAAGGGTCCCGTTCCATCGAAGGTTGGCGGTTGCATCCTTGTATTTTTGTAGTCATGTTGATTGCTAGGCGATGTCTTATTTCTGTCAACACGCTCAAGTCTCTTTTCGATTCGCGTTATTTCATCGGGGACTTTCTTGAATTTTTTTTACATCCAGATTTTCTACTTCGTTTAGAATTTTTGACTGAATTTCTTCCTCAAAGTGTTGAAAATTACATTTCATCCACTGCGTTTGGGCATCCAATTTTGCATTAACATCTGGAGCTTGCGCGTCCAATTTTGAGTTATTATCTGTAGCTTGCGCGTCCAATTTTGTCATCATCGTCCTGAACATCTCCGTAATGTCCAACTGTGGCGAACTACTCTCCGTTACATTGGCACCATCTTGACCACTTTTTACCAATCGTAAAAACATATGTGTCAACATCCTCTTCCTCCATTGCTGATTGCAGACGCTTCTGAAGAATTTGCTTCTGTGACGGTAGAAGTTGGTGTGCCAGACAGGGACATGGATTCACTTGCATCCCCGACACTTGTTCCGCCGAACACACTTCACAAAAATATCCAAGAGTGGTGGAGGAGAAATAAAATATCCTTGGTTTGATTGTAATTTGGTTTTATTGTTCTTTATTGTTCTCAATTGAATCCGAATTTACACATTTAAAATGGTACACGTAAGTTGATATTTTTACTTGGTACTTGGCACCCAAACACAAGCGGCCGAGAAACGATGCCAAATTTACACGTTGACTTTAGTTCTTTTGTTTATCCTTCAACGATTCGACGTGCACAAATAAATTAATACAATCTAACTGTTTTCTTGAAGAAAATTAAACCGACTGCACCGTATGGTGAATGATTAGCGACTCTTTCAATTTGAGCGGTGATGAATGAAATTGAAACGGTGGCGTGACCGACCTCGGTAATGATTGAATAGCGACTGATCCCAATTAGGGATGAAGATGGGTAATTTAATTTTGCAGACCGGACAACCAATAGAGATCACGCTTCTGCTCTCTCATGTGCCACGCCCGTCGAGGTGTGATGAACACATCGGTTAATTCTATAGTTGACGAACATGGGAGAATGAGAGAACAGAAACACAATGTACTATGATCTCGGGGTGGGTTTGCTTGTGTGTGCATGAATCAATGCAGCTCTGAGCATAACCCATTGCCCTAGTGCGATGACTATGGTGATCTCAGAGTGCATTGAACTGTAGGGAGACGGAATTGTGGAGGAGAGAAAAATATTTTATAGCTATTCACCTGTAAGAAGAAATCATTGATCCCAAGCGAATAGATGGTCTGGGAAAAGTGAATAGGACGCCGACTTGGCTAGGGAAATCTGATCATCGGAACTAAATTAATTGCTTTGATAATTTCCCCAGCGATTGCATGATTATGCAACCGCGTCGATTGATCAGACTATACCGTTGCTAACCGACATGATACGATTTCCGGTGGAAATCTCATGGGCTAGCGAAATGGAGTTGCCGTATGGCGAAAAGGTAGCTGAATTCAATTATGCATTACTTGCACAGAATAATGAATTCAGCTTCGCGTCCGTTATTGAAATATGTTTTACAGTTGGAATAGCTTGTAAGGGGAATAAGGGTAGAAATGACGCCCTGAAAGCGGTCGAAATGAGGTATGAAATTGTTGGTTGGTTCTCCATGTGGTATAGAGAACCCCCACACTTCTGTCCTCCGCTATCCAGGTTACGGTCCTGAAGTTCCTTCCTCAACTCAGGAACGCGAAGATTCTCCAAATGTCGATCTGACATCGTCGCCACACACTTTCACAGACTTATTTCCTTCACCAATAATTAATCCCACTTCTGACACCAATTGTAGCGAGCTTCGGGTTCGCTGGATTAATTATTTTCATAAAATATGAGCCGTGAAATCGATTTTCTATTAAAAACTTTATTAGTCTCTTAATGACAAAACGTTCTTCACTTTTTGCTAATCATCCGGTGACACTTCTGTCGTCTATCGTTTTGTTTTTACAGCTCATAGTCTCCAGTTTTCCAGTACTTTGTTTTGGAGACCTGCCAGATGTCCAGCTGATTGTCATATGCGTCACAATATAATATTTAAAATGAAACACGTTTATTTCGTTATCTGGGAGAACTTTCTCCTAGAGAATATTTATTTAAAAAAACAAGTTCTTTATGTGGAGATTTATCTTAAGACTTCGTTATATTTCACAACAATTTACGTATACGATTTCTACCTCATGGAATCTTTCTTAAGACTATTTGTAACCATTCTCATATCTCACGAGCGAACTTATCTGTTGAAAAGGGACATATACCATTATGAGTACAAAATATATTACGAAAAAAGTTATTTAGGTAGAGAAGGATCTACCTGCATGCATAATTGCATCTTTGGTAATTCAAACATGTGATACATGTTAGGTTTTATATTTATACAATTGACTGTAATTAAGTACAGTTACAATAATAAAATGTAACATCTAATCACGTTCATTACAACCATCCTAAACATGAGATAATAATGAGGAGACACGTGATCGGCCAGAGCATTTTACATTTCTGCGGTTCGGCTAAAGGATTGTCACTATTTATCCATACGTTTGAAGTTAATTTTTAATTTGAACTAATATGGACTCTTTGATTGATGGGTATCAGAGGAAAATATCGTGTTCAGTTGAGCAATAACTACCCAGAAAGATGTACGCAGCTCCAATGAGCTGACCAACAATATTGGCCACTCGACTAATGCTCCACCCAATGACAAGTCGTAATTCGGGTTTGCTGACTAGCAACCAACGACAATATTAGCTTGAATATTATTTTGAACCTTTAGTAATGGTTCATTAAATCTGTCTTTTTTGAACCCTTTTACATAGCTTCCAATTCAATATTCCGACTTGCATTCTCTTACAGGTTCTGATGAATTATTTTTCGATTTCATTTGCGTGCTTTTCACTCTGGTTTTTGCGTGTTCGTGTGGCTGTCGTGTGTCGTGTTTGTTTGAGTGTAGTCAAAGTTTTGCTGGCTGTAACCCATAAACACTCAATATCAGTACACCTATTGTTCATATCACATTCTGCACCACCATTGCCGTTATTGTAAATCGGATTTGTACGGTTATGTAGGACATTTGGTTCGGTTTCGTAGCAATTGCTGACTTACTAGCTATTTCTATCGAATCGGTCTTACCCGAATATTAAAAAATCCTATATAATAATATTTATTAGCCGCCACCTTACCCTGTTCCTTAAATGCTTATTTGTGGTTTTAATGTACAGTACTTTCCGTTAAGGATGCCCACTCAAGGCTAACAATAATTCCCGAATAATTTTGCGCCTCTGGTTTGTGGTGTTCATAAATATATCTAATCACAGTCCACATTCCAAATTCTTAACAAATCAACAAAGATTAAAAAAATTAAATAGTTTACTGCCCATTCAGGACCCCAGCTCTATTACGCTTCCCGCACGTGGCACTGGCTGCGCTAAGTTGTGACCTTATTGCACTTGTTCCCTAATGGCATGACTTGGTAGGTCTCACCTGTTCCCCTCCGTCATACCAAACTGTAAACAAATTTATTAAAGTTTTGTACAAATATTCATGTTCGACATTCATGTTCGATAGATCAGCTTATCTTAAATAGAGGTCACCTAACGCGTTCCCTTTTTGGCGTCACACTTTTTAAATCTCTCTCTCCGCCCGGAGCAATAACGAACACTGTCTTAAATTTTTACTATTAGCATGGAGTCCACAGAAGACTAGTAGATTTCAGTCAATGATGCTTTCCTCGTGTCTCTGCCTCCTAAATAAGAAGCTTAACGGGCTTGTTCACTAAAACAGGGGTAATCAAAAATCGCTATTTCAAGATCGTCATGTATCGTTCAATGACTAGTTTAATTGGTGGCATCGATAGTCAAGAGTCGAATCAACGAAATTCCAAATGCCACGACACTTTTTATCCGGTCCATAATCAATATTCAATCTCTGCCCACGCTCGAACTCTTTCTTGGTTATTAGTTTTATCTATTCGTTGTGTTAATTAAATATAAAACTATAATTGGTTTTTTGTCGTTTTTTTTTCGATTTCTATTTTATATTCTGAAGTTTAGTTTATTGACGTTAAATGAATATGGGGAGGTGAATGAATGGGCCATGGAAATGATTCGTATTAACATTTTTGAATGGGTTTGTCGGTTGGTAATTTATTCTGTTTTGACCTCAGCTTGACAAGGGAGCGAGTACACGTGCCTCACGTGTGGGAGATAAGTCAATGGTATCGGAGTTAGTAAGCGATGGTGTACATTATATCAAAAGGTATAATCTGCTGAATGAATGGAGTTTCACACTAGTTGGTATACAGACAGAACCTTGTAAATCTGTCCTGCTTGAAATCACTTGATTAAATTTATGACTACTATTGACATCTCTAGGTGGCGGGGATGTTTGGTTAATTGGCCAGATGTGGATAACAATAAATTGTAGGTGACCAACTACTTATGAGGTGCATCATTAAAGTCAGGTTGTGATTAGTAGTCCTACATAAGGTCCTTGAAGTTCTCCGCCCGAAACTTGTCTTTGATGCATTCTATTCATTTCCGTAGGCAAGAATTTAATCTTCAGTATGTGGACTTTCGACGTAGG
The DNA here is from genome assembly GCA_963931805.1 of Microdon myrmicae. Taxonomy (NCBI): domain Eukaryota; kingdom Metazoa; phylum Arthropoda; class Insecta; order Diptera; family Syrphidae; genus Microdon; species Microdon myrmicae. The sequence continues at coordinate 27,942,533 of OZ007500.1, forward strand.
GGTACGATTTTAAAGATCACAATAATTCAATTTCCTTTTGGTTGATACTCTTGTAATTGTTTCCCGCGCGACGGGATGCTTGTTAAAGTTTAAAAATTCATTATTTCCGTGTACATTTTTAGGAAACCCGATTACGTGTTTGTGGTAATGAATTTACAGGCACAAATGATAGTATTCCATTTTGCGTCAGATTTCGGAGACTTTTGGGATGGAGTAATAAATTTACCAATTATTTCTGTAAGTCTGACTTAGAATGTCGCACTTAGTTTTCGACAATTTGACCCTATAAGTGTATGAGAAGCGACACATATATGGTACAAGGAATATTAAGATTACAAAAATTCTCCGGTGTTTCTAAAACATAACATAACATAACATAAAATATTTTATCCGGTGTTTCTATAACAAATGTTATACCACATGTCCCAAGGATGTTCCAAATGTGTCGCAATGGTGTACACTGGATGTCTCATGAATATCTCAAGGATGTACCAAACGGGTTGAGAATCGCAAAGGTGTCCCAAGGATGTCCCAAGGATGTCCCAAGGATGTCCCAAGGATGTCCCAAAGATGTCCCAAAAGATTTCCAGGATTTTTTTTAAAATAATGTGCACACAAAGGGTGCATTTGAAGTACCCTCACATGCCAGAGTACAGTACGAGCGGAAGGAGAGGGAGTGGATAAGGAAAGGAGGAATTGAGGAAGATTGGTCTTAAATGGCTGGACATTACAACGACGAGGAAACATGAACAAGTAAAGCTTTTCACATACGTGTGTTTCAACTAAAGAATGACTACTTATGTTTATTCGTGCTTCTGAAGTTTACTCTCAACGTAAACTGATGCGCATTTTCAGACTGACGTGTATCGCGGGAAAATGTCTGAAGAGGCAGAACAAATTCAGTAAGTTCATTTGAGCAATGACCGTGATAATACCTATAGAAAAGAGATAGGCATGATACGTTGGGCCTGTGTTCTAAGGACGGAATTGATCGACTTACGGCTGGGTCTCCAATACGTTTCAGTGCTCGTTTTTGCATCCTGTTGAGCACGTGTAGTGCAATTTTGGATGCGCCTGACCAAATATGTGAGTTGAACTCCATTTTAGGACGAATGTACACCTTGTAACCAGTGACCTGGTTGGATGGAGTGAAGTATTTTTTGCATCTCGAAAAAACCCCATACATTTGGCCGCGCTTTTCCCAGCTTCAAATAATTGTCCCAATTAAGAGTCGAATTAACTCGAGTGCCAGGGATTGATAGTTCCTTCAAGTGCCGTACATCGATAGTATATTTACTTTGGGGTTCACCTTTAAGGACAAGACACAGCACTGAGTTTTTAAAGCATTGAATTCTACTCGGTTAGATTCAATGCATTAAGCATATTCTGCTGATTGGTAGGAAGTTCGAAGAGTTTTGTCGGGAATGTTTAAATGAGTAGGAGAAAATTAACGTGCTATCAACATCAAACGAGTGAATTACGTTGAGCGTAATGGACAAGAAATCGTTTGCAAAGATGAGGAAGAAAGTGGGTGAGAGAACTGAACCCTGGGGAACACCTGCATTAATTTGATGGAAGTCAGATTTGACACCTTCCAGAACAAATTGTATTGCACGGCCAGAAATATAGTATCTTATCTATTCGATCAGTGAATTTATAGTAATGTAATTTCGACAAAAGGGCTGGATGCCAAACTCTGTCGAAGCTTTTTGAAATATCCAATACGACGATCTTGCTTTCACCGAAGTACTGCATGGAATGGCCCCACTTTTTGATAAGATAGGCGGTCAGGTCTTCTGTTGTCCTGTCGCTACATAAGCCATATTGGCGGTCATTGACGAGATCATTTGATTCCAGATATTTTGAAAGTTGACGGTTAATCAGTGATTCCATTACCTTCGAGAAACTAGAAGTTAGTGCTATGGGTCAATAAGAAGAGAGGGACGATTTGTCACCCTTTTTGGGAATTGCTTGAATGTTCGTTGACTTTCACCTACTTGGAAAATTGACAGTAGGATAGGAGAGATGGAAAAGTTTCCGCAATGGTTTAGCGAGTGGAGTAGAACATCTCTTCAAAAGAATTGGGGGAATACCACCCGGACCAGCAGCAGATTTGTTTGGGCTCAGCTCGATGAGTGCTCGGGCAATAGTAGAAGCGAAACTGATGTTCAGCGTTGAGTTGGCTATAAACTGTACAGCAAGTAGATCTCTCTTTCTCTATTGCGCTGGTGACTGGTTTGTCATCGACTATAAGCAAAATGGCTGAAGACACCGAATTTTGAATATTCTTCACAAATGCCCAGAGGTTTTTACTACTTGTGGAATAAGGCAGTATTTTTTGTCAAACCTTCTGGTCATACAAGAACTTTACGCGTTGAATATGCACATTGCTGTCATTTCTACCTTCCTTATTTCTTCTCCGTTTTTACTCAGTATTGTTTGATTTATACAACTATAAGCTTAACTCCTTAGCTTTAATCGCCTCTCGGCACCTGGAATCGAACCACTCTTGGGTTTGAAACTCTTTACCCTGTGTGGAATAAAAATACCAAGTAGAATCGTGCCTATCAATGTGTCTGCTATAGGTGCATATGTCAGGGGGAACATCAAGCAAATATTTTTTTATTTTTTTTTTTAATATCATTTTTTTTTCTTCCTATTATTATGATTTACTTACTCGCTAGACAAATATGATTAAACTCTAGCTTATGTTATCTTATTTATTAACTTACTGGTCCTTTGCGGACTCTCTAAGTTTCATGCATACGCTTAAAGCATGAAAATTTGTCTTTCGACATTATGATTATTTTGTTTACATGAATTTTTATGGAACTTAATTAGATACAAAGAAAATGAAGAACAGAAAAAACTTTGTTTTTGTTATTTTTTTTTTTACCTATATCTAACTTAAATACTAAACTAATCTTTTTTTTTTTTTAACCTTAACTCTATCCTAAACCTAATGTCAAGACTTCGACATGCTAAATCTATGTAAGCTTTCCGTAGTTTGTTGGGCTTTATTATTATTATTATTACTTCCCTTTTTTTGCCAGTTTTATAAGGAAACAGGTTTTTAAATGCCACTCAATCACCAAAATCTCTGGTGTTGCTTATTCGTGTCTTTTCGGTCTTATTGTGCTACTGCCCTACTGAACTGCAGGCGCTCTTCATCTGTGTGCTCAACTTCTCGATTATAACATATTCGTTTATCTGTACCCGACCGACGCACGTGATAAATCAACGGTATAGCGGTTTCATTTTGTATAAGGCCGTTCATGTCAAGACCGAGGAGTGCTTCTGGTGGAATAAAGCCATTGCGACGTACCCCCTCATAATACATATTGTTTGGGTAATATGCACCAAAAATTAAATCGTTCGGGGAGCTCATTGATCTCGCAAGATGCCCTCGGATCAACTTGATCATAAAGTTATCCACTCTGTTTATATTGGCCCCATTGTACAACGCTTCATTGGGATAGTATTTTTTGTGATCGAATTCAGGAGTCCGATGTAAGTTGAGACACGTCCTGAGGCATTGTCTCTCAAAAATCCGAATCTTTTCCATTAAACTAGGTCCCACATTAAACCACACTGGACATCCATATATGATCATCGGTCTGATGAGAGCCATGTAGCATATAACTTTAACTCTGCTGTCAAGTTGACTACTATGAAACAGTCTTTTTGTCATAGCATAAGCTTTCTTTGCCCTGGCCAGCGCAGCCTCCACATGTTTGTTAAAATATAGATACTGATCCAGCCAGATGCCTAAGTATTTGACTACATTTTTGGTTTCCAGTGTTTGTTGGTGTGGTCCCATAATAGCTAGCTTTCGCTAGTTTTTTCTGGTGTCCCTGGTAGCTTCAGCCAGTGGTGTTCTAAAGAGGATGGTTTCACACTTCTGGATATTGATTTTGAGTTTCCAGTTGTCGCAGTATCGCTGAACATCATTGAAATCCCCTTGTAATAATCCGTTAATGATTTCAATTTTTGGTGCTGTTCTATATATTATCAGATCGTCTGCATACGCAATAGCCTGATGAAGAGACCTTACCAGGTCGCTAGTGTAAATATTAAAAAGGATCGGAGATAACACCGCTCCCTGTTGCAGACCGTTTTCTATATTGTAAGTAATGTTGGAGGTCACATTGCCACTTTTGACGATGAATTTCCTTTCATTCAACATGTCGTATAGTATATACAATAGTGGTTTATGAATGCCTAGTCTCATTAGCTTGTAGTATAACCCTTCTAGCCAAACGGTGTCGAAGGCCCTCTCCAAGTCAATCAAACAGGCACCTGTGCACTGTTTCAGATTTTTATTCCACTGAATGTCTGAAACCAGTTTAGCTGCGGCATGTGTGGTTTCATGACCAGCTATAAAACCAAACTGGTTATTTGGAATAATATTATTGCCCTCAACCCATTTAAGTAGAGCTTTGTTTAGAAACTTCTCGAATACTTTACTGATATTCGGTAACAAACTGATCGATGGCAGATTTTTTGGATTTGTTTTGTCTTTCCCTCTTTTTGGTAACGGTTGGATGATGGCCGTTTTCCAACGTACTGGATAGTGTGCGTTGTTCAGAGCGTTGTTAAACAAGACTGCATATATGTCAATCGCGATTGGAGGAAGATGTTTGAGTACTATATTGGGTACTCCATCGATTCCAACTGATTTTTTGTTTCTTAATGATGCAAAGACGCCATGGATGTCTTCACTAGTGATCAAAAGGCTGTTGGCGCTTTCGACAGTAATCTCGGCGTTTGCCGTATTTTCATTATTGAATTCGATAAAACCTTGGTTTTCTGCTCGCCACTGTGAAATGTCATTTCGAAGATGACGATAATTCGGTAAAACTCTATCTTCCAAGCCATGGTTGCGGCGAATTACTTCATTTGTCTTGTACAGTTCTTGAAAGACGGCCCCTACAACATTCACTTTTTCCAAGGGATCTTCAAACACAAAAACTTCGTCATTTAGGATGGCGTTGTTTGTGTCTATGCCTATATTTGTCAGCATTTGTTCGTTTTCATCAGTTCGTGGTATTTGGAGACACTGAATATCGTTTTCATTACTCCGTCTAAATATTTTATTAATTTGCGGAAACATACTAGGGTTGTTGGATTTTATCGTCCGAACTTTGCTGTTCCAATACAAATTTGCTGATAGGCTATAGTTGGCTTTTATCAGCTGTTGGAGATTTTTTAATCTGGACTTCAGTGATATTATCTGCTGGTCGTGCCTATCAATAAATCGTCTGTACCGTAGTTTTAGTTGAGACAGAAGTCTACTTGTTTTTCTGTGGAGTGCGTTTATTGTGGCGTTTCGGTACATGTTCATGTTGTCCGTAGGTGTGGTTTTTGGTATTGTTTTGTCCATAGTTTGTTTTATGGTTTCGTCCATTTTTTGTATGTATTTGTCGATGTCATCGTTGGATATGTTTCTGTTGGTAGGAGGCTAATATCTTTTAAGCGAATTTCTCTTGTTAAGGTTCTCTTGAAACGCGTCCATCGCATACCCCCAAAGTTATAGGGTTGCGGTATCATACATTCACCGAGTTCCGCAACTTCGCTTGGTGTTTTTATCACGATTGATAATGCACAATGGTCGCTGTCATACTCAATTGTGCGTAGGCAGTTTATATTTTGTCTGTTAGTATGTGTATGTTTAAGTCGTATGTCAATAAGCATAATATCTAGGAACGATCCCCCTCTGGGGAAAGAAGGATATTCTGTAGCTAGCAGGTCAGCCTTATATTCAATGTGATGTTTATCTAGCCAACTAGCTAGTTGATTTCCTCTCGTGTTGGATATGCTATTTCCCCAACTTGGGTGTTTAGCATTCAAATCGCCGCCTACGATGTAATAGTTCCCTTCCGAGTAAAGTTGTAAGCATTGGAAAAGAGTCTCTAGCTCCACTATAAATTGATTTTGTTGATGTGCTTCTGGTGCGTAGGCAGATATCACATACATCCCCCTACCTTGTCGGAGGGGTATGCGGATAACGCACGCTTCAAGCACCTGAAATCTGCGCATCTCACCACTATATATTACCTTATGTTGAAGTTCTTTTTTAACAAAGATTGCCAACCCCCTCCTCGTTGGGTCGGTCTCTTCGTATAGTGTCGTAGTTTGTGTGACATAGTTTATGCCTCTGATTCAGCTTAGTTTCGCTAGCCAGAAGCACGTCAGGATTTTCGTCTTGCAACAATTTAAAGAGAGCGGCTCTTCTCTCGATTCTGATAAGTGAATTTACATTCACTACTAGAGCCTTAATTGTGCTTTCTGTTGGGGGGTTTATATTGACGGCTGGCTAGACAACTGCGAATAGACCCAGTCTAGTCTAGTGTCCTGGTCCTTTAGTTGTTTTTGCATTTGTGTCATCTGCGTCTGAATAGCGAGCAAGGTTGTGAGCACATCTGCTAGTGTTATTGTTTCTGGAGGCACAGTATGTTGCGGCGGTACCCGTGTGGTGGGTTGTGGCGTGTTTCTCCTACCAGCTGTTACTTGAGCATACGAGAACTGGGGTGTTACATTTAGTGCTGGTCGGCCTTGAACTATCGGGCGTTCTATTTTTCGTTGCTGTGAAAACTTTTTTTCCTATAGTTCGCAGAATTTAGGACAGCCTCGATAATTAGCGGGGTGTCCCTCACTCTTACAAACTGCACACATTAGAAGAGATCTGTCGTCTACCCTTTCTTTACCTAACGTGTATTGTTCTGCGCTGTGGTCCTGTCCGCATCTTGCGCATCGATACTGCATTTCGCAGTTTGCTGCTGAGTGCCCGAACCTTTGGAAACGAAGATATTGGATTATATCTCTGCCTTTTTTCAATTTGTCCCATGTGACAATTTGATGGTTCAGGATAGTGATTTTCCTAAGTCCACCAATTTTGCTACCGGGGCCCAGCTGCACCAGGAAAAATGGTAATTTACGATTCTCCCGTCTAGCCCTAGCTGTATTGAAAGGTTTTACCGCGATAAACTCAATATCATTCCAGTTAAGCTCTCGTAGCGTTTGTAATAGAACTTCTGGTTCTGTTTCAGGGTCAACGCCTTTTAGTAGAACCGTTATATTCTTTATTTCTTTCCGGGTGTACGTGTAAAATTCCGCGGTGGCCCTTTTTAGCACATTTTTCATTTTTTCGAAACCCTCAACCGAATTTGTCTGTATGGCAAACCTGTTCCCTATCAGTCTTTTAATTGAAAAATCTTCCCCAATAGAAAGCTTACATAGACTTACCAGTTCGTTACAGTCCATATCTGTAATGTTGATGGGTGGCATCTTCGCTTTCTTTTTGCTGCCTGTTGCTCTTGTTGTGGTTGTTCTTGTGTAATCTCTTGCGGTGGACATCTTTTTTGTTGGCTTGGCTTCTGTTGTGCACATTGTAGCTGATTTTTCTGCTGCTGTTGTTTTACTATTAGCTGCTCCTTTTCAGCAAATTCCTTTTTCCTGCGACGCTTCTCTGCTAATTGCGCCCTTGCTCGAGCTACCCTTATTTCAAGATCGCTGATTTCCTCTTCTTCGTCCTCAGTCTCGGTACTCGCTAAACATGCAAACATGTTATTGGTGACATGGCCGTCATTATATGTAACCGGGAGGTTTGTATTGTCCTCTTCCATTTTTTGCGCCTTTTCGAGCAAGGCTGCTATTGCCTCGTTTATTTTTGATGTCGCTCGTGTTAGTGGAGAGCTCGCCGGTCGTTTTATTAACGCGGACTTCGGTTTCAATTTTTTAATTTTTTGTTTTTTGTCTGCCATTCTGCATGCTGAGGGTCGATACACCGAGCTTGTTGCATCCAAGATAGCAGGCCAGTCTTTGTTTTAAACCAGTTATTAGGTTGGCTTCACTTTGTAATTTCTGTATATTTTAGTTCCTTTTGTTTCTTTTTTATTTTTATTTGTTATTTCTGTTTTGTTTTTCTTTTACTTCTCTGTTTTCCTTTTTTTTTTTTTTTTGCTAAACATGTGCTCACATACACTCTCACAGTTGGTTAGTATTAATCTGTGTTTGTTTTGAATGTCAAACCCGTGGCTTCATTCTCTTTTATTTCATTATATTTATATATAATCACTTTGTTTTTACTGCTTTTATCAAGAGAATTTATTTATTTAATTGGTCTTTGTATGTTCACTGTCGCTGTCACTTTTCACACAACAAAACACGGCGCGAAAACAAACCTGTACTGTATTGTTTAGGTATTTGGTATACCTGCTAGGTCACGTAATGTGGGAAGATAATTAGAATGTAAAACGTATGAAAGGCAGGACGAACCGTACCGTCTGAATGTTAGCTGATGAATGCGATCAAGCAAATATTCTGATAAATAAATGAACATTCTGTAATCGGGTTCGCTCTCGAAAGTCTGACGACGGTTTGGTTTCACCAATACCAAGGTAGACGCCGTTAACCAATGCTTGCAAACAGTGAAACCTGATATCCTTGCCCTAACTGACACCCACGTCGATTCGTCAACTGATTCGACATATCTTCGTTGCTCAGGATACGACTTACATTCGAGATTCCGTTTTGAGGGTGGATTCTGCGCCTTAGCGCGGTCCGATCTGGCCTGCCAGAGAATGGCGGCGGTGGAACCCAATAACATGGATATCATGTGGTTGAGGGTCGTGCTGAGGAATTCTGTTAAATTTTTTTGTTGTGTTTACCGCTCCCCGAATGACGATCGACCAGCAACATTTTCGAACATCCTTCCCGTACCGTCGACTATTGGGTTTATACCACATAAAATGTGCGATTTTATAGTAAAAATTTAAAAGCCAATATTATTTTTCCATAAAGTTTTATTCCATCAAAATAGGATCCGTTGGCATCTATGACATTCTTCCAACGTGGTGCAAGGTCAAATATTCCTTTTTCGGACGAGTGCTGATTTTTTCAGGCAATGAAATCTTCAAAGGCTTTTATGACCTCTGCTCGGTTCCGGAAGATCTTCTGCCGGCAAAATGAATCCAGATTGCGGGAAAGATGATAGTTCGTTGGGGAAATGTCAGGAGAGTACGGTGGATGCGGAAGATTTTCAAATCCCAACTGCAACCGTTTTTGCACCGTTGCTTGTGAGGTATGAGATCTAGCATTGTCATGCAAAAGGATCGGGCCGTGCTTATTGACCAACGCAGGTTGCTTTTCAGCCAATTTGGCATGCCATCATGTCGATTTCCTCACAGTATTTAATAACGTTTATCATTTCTCTTGGTTGAAGAAATGAAAAGTGGATTGGTCCTTTCGATGTCCACCAAATTGTCACTATAACATTTTTTGGGTGAAGATCGGGCTTGGGGAATTGTTTTGGCTTTTCACCTGTATCCAACCACTGCCCAGATAATTTACGGTTATCATACAGCATCCACTTTTCATCACAGGCGACTATCTGGTGCAAAAACGATTCAGCTTGGTTTCTTAATCTAAGTGATGCGTAGATTTCCAGGCGCCGTAGTTTTTGGGACTCGTTCAGTTCATGGGGTACCCACTTATCGAGTTTCTTTACCTTTGCTATGAGAGAAAGGTGTCGACTTATTGTCATTGGGGATACTCCATGCTTTGTGCAATCTCCTGCACCGATTTCGTTGGGTCCGCAACCACCGTTGCTAATATCGCCGTCAACTAACGTTTCCAGCTTCCCCATTTTCGAGGCTTAAACCTCTCAAACGAAACTTTTCAAACCAACGTTGTATAGTGCGTTCGCTTACCTCTACATCCTCAAATGCGTCATTAATGTTTTTCATTGCCAATGACGCATTATGTCCCATTTTAAATTCATAAATGAAGAGGGTTCGAATTTGAACTGCCGACAGCAGAGTAAACAATTCCTAGAAAAAAAATAACTGTACTTGTAACAAACCCTAAAATTCTCACACAACAAGCACACGTGTTCCCTCGAGAACTTCCTATTTCCGACAGAACGAAAATAGGATATTTCATGTGGTACAACCCAATAGATACAGATCAACCACCCGGCCTTTGAAATTGCCGTCTTTGGCGATTTTAATGTACACAATTCCGACTGGCTGGTGCATTCTAATAGAACCGTCGAGGCTGGTAGGCTTGCGGGGATGTTCGCTGTTAGCCGCAATTTGACTTAACTCGTGGAGGAACCTATGCAAGTGACGGATACCCGAGGTGATTATGCGAACACCCTGGATCTGTTTTTGACATCCGACCGAGCATTTATACCGTGGAGATTGCTGCGCCACTGGATTGCTGCTTGGTATCGGCATTGACATTGACATCGGGACTACAGTCGGTATCAGATCGAAGGCGTGTAGCTGATCACAGTCTGTGTTACAGATATTATCACGGGTACTGTTCTTCGGAGATTCGTGGTATTGTTCGGCGCAATTGGGTTTATTTGCACTCCACAAGACAACCCGGCGGATCGCACCACTTTGCGGTTCATCTCCCGGCGGCGCGAACATTCCTGCATCAGAACTCGTTCCATTACAGAGTGGGAAAGCTATGGAATTCCCTCCCCGTGCGAGTGTTTCCGGAATGGAACAACTTGCAACTGTTCAAAAAGAACTGCAACGGTTATTTGGTTGCATCTCGCGGCGCTATAGGTTCGCCTCTACTGAGGGAAGTATATAAAAAAAAATTGTGTGTTACGTGGGTTAACATCTACCAACACTTAAGAAATGTTGCTTACGGCATTTAACAAGATTCCAATGAGTAAAAGAACGTGTTTTCGATGGCAAAAGTCATTTCAAATAGGGCAGGGAATCGTGTAAATTAGAAGAAGGTGATTAAAAAACCGATCACGCCTTGTACCAAAGAAATGATCAACACAAGGCTGTGATGCCTCCCACTGACCAGCGTTTAACGGCATGCTGCTCACTTTGAAGCAGCTATTAAAGGATCATATTCCAAAAAGCGACCAGAATTCGTTAACCGTTGGAAATTGCATTACGAAAATGCGCAGACGTCCGTGACGCACGTTGTGAATTTCTAATAATAATCATAATAGTGTACATTTTTTAAAAAACCCTAACCTTATCGAAATGTTCATCATTTCCGATTATCGGTTAGGTATTTAAAATTGTATTCAAAAACGTTGTTTCTGATGATGTCATGACGGTGCGCTAGTTGATGTTTGCGAAACCTTTTTTCCTTTTTTTATGAAGAATACTTTTCTCCATACAGCTATTGCCAGTCACTGATTTTTTTCTACATTTTTCTCTCTTCCACTCCTTACTATTTGTTTTTCAGGCTGTGGGATGCCATGCCATAGGCATATTTAGAATCCCAGTAGCGGGTATTTGCTCAAATTTTTATCGCGCATAGAACTCATGACAAGAGTAATGAAAAGTTGATAACTGGTAACAGGGTTGACAACACTTATGGTACTAATTAGCCTCTACTAGTTGATCTGAATATCGTTCTGAGTTTTAAACATGCCACGTGGTATACAATCCCACTTTCGAATTCGTTAGGTATGTTGGTATCTAGTATAGATCTCCACATACTTAAACTGCGATATTCGAACGAAAGGTAAAAGGCTATTTCCCCCATTTGATTCTACCTTTAACTAGCAGTTCAACAATAACGTCATCGACTGACGAAGTATTGTGGTTTAATTAACCGGGTAGCTCCTCATAGCGTTCATTAATAATAATATTTGCGTCCCCTGCCGAACGAACGAACCCTTACGACAATATGCGTCCTCGAGTGTAAAAGGATCTCACCATACATATAATCTTCGGGTTAATCAGAACCTCTGCAACACAAAAGAGGAAAAATCCTTATGAATTGACGGCTAAACCTCATTATGGCGTCGTCGTCGGTCGGTGGTTGAGGATTGCAACCTGCAGTCATGTACCCTCGACTTCAATCTTGCCGCTTCTTATTTTCATTATCAATATTTAAGGATAGCGAAATTCGAATAATAAAATTATGCGCAATTGTTTTGTTATTCATGAGAGAAGAAATTACATTTCCTCTGCCGCAGGATTTAATAGAAGGCACAGCTCGGATGTTGGGCATGGTGTGTGGAATGAGAGGACGAGCTGTTGGGGGTTGGAGATGACAGTGGTACTGCAATATCCAACAATGAAATGACAAAATAAGGATATTGGTTATCGAGTCACTGAACTAGTACCTGCAAACGTTAGTTATCATTGATTGCAATTAAATCAAAAACAATGCGAAATTCTCCTTGTACGTGTGCGTGCCCGTACGAATCCCAGTAGTTCCATTGACACAATGTGACTCGGTATGTTGATCCCATGAGTTTGCAAAAAAAAAAAAAAAAAAAAAAAAAAATAAAGTAAAAGAAAAGAAAAATCAGGGGAAGGTGGAGGTAGAGGTGAAGTGCAGGAAAGGAAAGAAGAACGCATTGTGGAAAAGTCCTTAATCAAGAATTATTCAAAGCCACAGCAAGGGACATGGCCGTGGGAGCAGTTCATCAGATCATTCCCATCGTCCTCGTTGTTTCGTATGTACGTACGTCTCAGCGGATTAATAGCGGATGTGCGCTGGGATATCATATCCTTTTTCCGTGGAATTGGATTGAAAGTGAAATAAAAGTTTGATGTAATGAATTGGATTCTTCGTTCCAGTAGAAGCAATCAGTTATTCAGCAAAATGGAATGAGTCAATGCTGCCGTTGAGTGGGGCGTAATTGGAGAGTAATTTATCGGCAAAGAACCCACACCGAGCCATTCGTGTAAGTTGGGAGTCCACGGAATATGAACTTAATGACAGCGGAATGGTATTAGTTTGTGCTTTAAAACGAGGAAATGTAATATGAAATACGGTTGGCGTCATTTAAGTGGCAAGTTGCTTGGGTGGGTGGAGCAAGTTGACGATGTGTATGAACATCCAGTAATGCTCCTTGCCAAGTTGCAGAATAAAAAATATCAATTAAGTAAGTCCGAAATAGTAATTGACTTTCTTACGTTTCTTGTCTTATTTTCATCTGCTGGTGTCACTTTCTAAATAAAGCTATATCTGATGTATTTACGCCACTGCTACGTAAGAGTCGGTTAATTGCTACTGTTAAGTAACAGTCGGTTCAAAATGCTTAGAATTGTCTTTTATACTGATCCTGTGGTAGCTCTACGCCCCCCGTCAAAAACATCAGTAGGATAGGTAATTAACGTAAACCCTAGAATGCACTGGTATAAAAGATATCACACTGGGCATGAATATTTTCAGAAACCTTCTTAGCCCCGAACGGACATGAATACAAGCACATGGTGTAAAGCCACTTCTAAGTACACCCCATCCGACGAGATAATGTTACTTTTAGTTTGCCCGGATTGCAGTTGCCACAACGTCATGTTCCTCGGAACTTCTAGCGACCCAACTGAAAAGATTGCAATTGGAATTATATACTTACAATTCATCAAATGCGATCCTCGCGCTGTTCCTTTCTTCCAGAATCGCAGATAAGATTGAAACAACATTAAAACATATACAATATGATATTTAGATTGTTGCCGCACTGCCTGGAGCTTCTTGTGAAATCAAACGATAAGAGAACAAACAATGTTTCGGTACATTGTGATCGCGCCCCCGAAATTCATTCCTACAGGAATAAAGGTGAGTAAATCGGTTCTAATCAGCTTGTCGGTCACACAGGCAGAGACACAAGCGCGTGTCTAGGTGCGCGTGAATAGAATACAGCGAACAAAAATTAAGGGTGATCATGCTAAACAAATCATGTGTTTAATAGAGTAAAGTAGGCACTATTGTATCTAGATAAAAATAGCGAAATGGGATTAAGTTGAACAAATACCAATAAAAAAGTGCTGACGCATTGTTTGATATACGTTACATTTAATAAGTCATGTGAGACACTTGAAGAGTTCATTGCTTTTCTTATGCTTTAGTCTTGTTGCAATATATTCTAAAAAATCGATGAGAGTATTTCGATATATTAACATAAAAATGATGTTAGGGGGTTTTAGGTAAATGGAAAGGTGTAGTGATTTAGATTCACTACACCTTTATTCGCTGTACGGTGGGCTATAGAAACGTTACTAAAATCGCTCTTAAAAATATTATGTATTGTTTTGCTTAGCGAAACTATATCGGGAGGTCTTTGATCACTTCTAAGGAGAATTCCAAAAAAAAAAAAAAAAAGACGGTAGACTGACTTCCACTGTCAACACCTAATAATTAAATATAATAATTGTTTGCCTAGAAGGTGGAGTCAGAAGTGGTTATGTGTGATAAGAGGAGTGTTTTAATTTTTTTGAATGGTGGAAGTCAAATGTTTGCGTTGAGTCGTTGTATTTATGCAACATTTGAGAGACTGTTCATTGTGACCGATGTGGAACAAAGGGACGATTCTGAAGTTATTCAGGTAGCCTAATGTTAAGAGAAATACCTTGAAGTAGTGCCGAGTAGTTAATTGTACCATTCCTTACATGATGTTTATCGGTACAATAATGTCGTTTTTGATTTTGGTTTTGGGTGCCGTTCTTCCATCTGAGCTATCGAAGGTTGCATGTCTCTTGGCCAGAGGTTGCATGCTAGTCTGTAATGTCTATATTTGTTTGATATTAGATCGCTCCAGGAAAGCCGCACAGAGAAAATTGACTTTACCTACGTTGGATATATTCAAATCTGCGAATATGCCAAACGTGGTATGCTAACCAAACTTGACTTTAATATTCAAGGAATGCCCGCATCGATATTCATGTAGCGGGACCTGATGATGTACGGATCGGAGAACTTCTTAGACCAATGTTTTATGACACCAGTACTGATTCAAAATGCAGCCTGAAGTTCAGTTGACAGGGTCATTGTAAATGGAGTAGGTCCCGGTGTATGAAAACGTTTGCGGCAGTACGTGATATACTGACATTATGAGTTGCACAAAATTATTTAAGTCTGCTTGTAACCGGTTGACATGAAAGAATGATGATTCTATATCTTGATATCATCTGCGTAAATAGATAAATTTGACTTTTCTAGAGTGCGCACTCTTCGCGTGCGAGGCAAGTTTAAGCACATAAGCCTCATAAACGTTCACGGATCAACAGAGGAGCCCCTGATGACGAAAAGGAAGAATACTACGGGAACGTCAAACGGAGCCTCAATGCCTGCCCAAGATACGATATAAAAATCGTTCTTGGTGATTTGAATGCGAAAATAGGTCGGAAGCCGGTTTTCAGGCACCACGCAGGTTCCCATAATTTGCATGAAAACACTAATGACAATGGACCACGAGTCATCGAACTGGCAGCATCAAAAAACTTGGTCGTTGCAAGTACCAGGTTTTCGCGTAAAGATATCCACAAAGCTACCTGGGTATCACCTGATTGAGCCGCTCGCAACCAAATTGACCACGTTTTGATAGATCGCCGCCACTCTTCGAGCCTGATGACGGTACGAACGTACCGAGGTGCCAACGTCGACTCGGATCACTATCTTGTTGGTACAGTTTTCCGAGCGCGAATTGCCTTACGGAGACGTATTGCATCCGCGGATCAGGTTCGAATCGACACGGCTGCCTTACGCAATGAGAATACCAGCAACACCTTTGGTCATGCGCTAGGACTCGCCCTCGGAGAGCTCGACGGAGGGAGAGTAATTCCTGGGGCTAGAATGCCGGGCGTAGAAGAGAAATGAACACGCCTTAAGAATACTGTCATTAGTACTGCCAACTCCATCTTAGGCAGTAGTTGTAGAGATCGGAGCGACTGGTTTGATGATGAGTGCAAACTAGCGACTGAACGTAAGAATGCTGCATACCGGGCAATGCAGCAGTCACATAGGACGCGGATACGCAAGGAGAAATACAAAGAGCTCAGAAGATCTGAAAAAAGACTTCACAGACAAAAGAAAAGTGCCTGGTAAAAAAGGCTTGTCTGTGAAATAGAGAAAAGTAGAGAGCGAGGTCCGCACCAGTCGTGGGAGTTCTACCAAATAATCCGCATTATGACGCGGTACACCCCACGCTACACTTACTGCAAGGATAAAGAAGGTAATCTGATCACCTATGGTGCGATGGGAAGTGCACTTCAATGAATTGCTAAATGGTCAGCTCACAGAAGAATTGGAGGCTCCACCAATGCAAGATCAAGACCAAATGCTGCCGTCACCAAGCATTGAGGAAACATTAAAAGCCATAAGACAGCTCAAATCAAATAAAGCCCCGGAGCTGATGGCATACCAGCTGAGCTGATCAAACAAGGAGGGACAGCGTTACATCACGCAATTCATGAGATCCTGGTGCACGTATGGGAGCAAGAGGACATGCTGCAAGATTGGCGTCGTGGAATAATTTACCCCATACATTAGAAGGGAGATATCACAGTGTGCAGCAACTATAGGGGAATAACATTGCTGAGTACCGCCTATAAGATACTCTCCTCTATCCTACACGATCGGACTTTGTAGGTTGACCATGACCAACGTAACTAGTCAAGTAAAACTTGCGGGATTTCTGTCCAAACTAATAAACATCTTTAATGGACTCCGACAAGGGGACTGTCTGGACTGCCTCCTCTTCAACCTGGCGTTGGAGAAAGCAATCCGCGACTCTAGAATTACAATTGGAGGACCTATTGGCACCAAGTCGTGCCGGATACTTGCCTACGCAGATGACATCGACATCATTGGTAGATCCGATTCGGTTGTACAGGACTTCTTAACTCAGATCGAGCAGGCGGCACAAAAACTGGGACTGCACATTAATGAGGAGAAAACTAAGTACATGGTGGCAACTTCTGCGAAGAGAATACCTAATATTGGTCAAACTATCAGGGTAGCGGAGCACGAATTTAAAGTAGTGCAATCCTTTACCTACCTTGGGTCAATAGTATCAGCCGATAACAATATGGAAGAAGAAATACACGAACGGCTGATCAAATCCAACAAAGCCTAGTTTAGTTTAGTGGGTCTACCACCCCAAATATTGGTTTTATTCGAGCAACATAATTACCTACATCTAAAGTATATCTCAATTACAAACTAGAGAGCTTGAGAACTCCCTTAACTAGGCTTCACTTAAGGTAACCAGGACAAAATAAATAGGGGGGGGGGGGGGGGGCTGGTTATAGTCAAGTATAGAAGCGCCGCTTAGGATTGGTGGGGAGAATAGTTTAGGATGCGGTGCTTGAAAAGAAAGTGGAATTGGAGCTTGATCTACTATGGTCTATGAAGGCTCTTTAAATCCCGAAATTTATCCAGAACATCCCAGCTACTACTGTACAAGAGCATGGTCTTACCAGTACTCATGTATGGATCCGAGACCTGGGTGCTCAATAAAAGGTACTCTGAACTCTTAGCCGCGTTCGAGAGGAAGATCTTAAGGAGAATTGTTGGCCCCGTATGTGAGGGAGGACGATTCCGGAGGCGGTGCAATCATGAGTTGTACGCGATCTACCTTGAAGCTAATATTGTAAGAAAAATCAAGCTCGGTAGACTCCGGTGGGCGGGACACCTAGCTCGAATGAGAGAAGAGGAGCCTGCCCGGAAAGTCCTTTGTGGCAGGATGTATGGAAGGAGACAGCGCGGCAGACCTTGTCTACGATGGAGGGATGGCGTAGACCAGGATGCCCAGAGCCTGGGATTGCCAAACTGGATGACATCGGCTCGAAATCTGGACCGGTGGAGAGATTTGTTAAACAAGGCAAAGACCGGATCCCGGTTGTAGTGCCGATGATGATGTTCTCTGTATCTATCCCAATATTAGCAGCTGTTTGTTTACGTCGGTACGTGGAATTTTGAGACACTGAATATCGTTTTGATTATTTCTCCTGAATATCTCATTTATTTGTGGGATCATATTCGGGTTATTCGATTTTATAGCTCGAATTCTGTTGTTCCAATACAAATTTGTTACTAACCTATAGTTAGCTTTTAGTAATTGTTGGAGATATTTTAATTTGGATTTCACTTATATGATCTCCTGGTCTTGCCTGTCTGCAAACTGTCTGTACAGTTGTTTTAGTTTTAGTGTCTGCTCTTGTTCCCGTGAAGTGCGTTTATTGTTGTGTTTTTATATATGTTTATGTTATCGGTAACTGTTGTTTTGGGAACTGTCCGTTTTTCACTTTATAGTTTCGTCCATTTGTTGATTGTATTTGTCGATTTCGTTATTTGTCAGATTTCTGTTTATTGGCAAGCTAATGCCATTCGAACGAAGTTCTCTTCTTATTGATCTGGTGAATCGTGGCCATCGTATTGGGTTGTGGGATCATCAATTCCTCCAGATCTGCCGGATCGCTCGGAAGCTTTATTACTGCCATGAATGCACAGTGGTCACTGTCGTATTCAATTGTCCGTAAACAGTTTCTGTTTCATCTATTGGTGTTAAGTAGTCTCAGTCGTGAGTCAATAAGCAAGATATCTCAATACGATCTACCTCTAGGGAACGATGGGTATTTCGTAGCCAGTAGGTCAGTTTTATATTCTACATGGTACAAATCCAATCAGCTAGCTAACTGATTTCCTCGGGTATTATATATATAATTTCCCAATCTTTATGTTTGGTGTTCATATCTCTATGTACGATAAAGTAGTTGTTTTTCCAGGTGCAATTGTAAGCATCGAAAGAGTGTCGCGAGCACTGCTATAAACAGGTTATGCGGGTGGTCTTCAGGTGCATAAACCGAGATCGCATACAGTCCCCTTCCTTGCTGAAGTGGTATGCGTACGATGCATGCTTCAAGCACGCGGAACCTGAGCAATTCTCCACTATATCTGTCTTTGTGTTGGAGTCTTTTCTAATAAAGATGGCGACAACTCCCCCTTGTGAGGAATTGGGTCGCTCTCTTCGTATAATATCAGTGTTTTTGTGCCAAAGTGTATCCCTCTAGTTTAACTTATTTTCCCCAGCTAGAAGCACATTAGCGTTTTCGTCTTGCAACAGGTTAAAAAGCTAAAACAGGTTAATTGATCTTTTGGTTAGAGGGTTTATATCGACGACTTTTTATTTAGACTGGGCAAATGATTTGTTGGAGACAACGGATAACAAAGTGTTCAGTTTTGCGGATGATAGTACGCTTGTTTCCTCCTTTTCGAGTGATCGGCCGATTGGTGCATCAACGTCGCACCAGCTGAGATGTAGACAGATTGACTCTCTGAACCAGGATCTAGATAAAGTCCTGCAGTGGGGAAAGGCCAATCTTGTCGACTTCAACGCAACGAAGACCCAGTATACAACATTCACAAAGAAAACCGGATCATCGGTTCCACAGCTGATGATGAATGGCCGGGCCCTCGAGGCTGGGGATAGCTTGAAATTGCTCGGCGTCACGGTCTGTGGGAATGTATCATGGCATAAACACGTGTCGAGCATCGCCAGGTCAGCCTCAGGAAAACTGAGCTATCTTTTTAGAGCCAAGAAATATTTTACTCCGGCCCAACTTCTTCTCCTATATAAATCTCAAATTAGACCCGCGCTGGAATATTGCTCTCATGTTTGGAGCTCCGCTCCTAAACATACCCTCGACCTACTTGAGAGCGTACAAAGACGAGCGATCCGCCTGATCGGGGACTCGGCGCTGACGTCGGGACTACAGTCGCTATCACGTCGAAGGCGCGTAGCCGACCTCTGTCTGTTCTACAGATATTATCACGGGTGCTGTTCTTCGGAGATTCTTGGCATTGTTCCACGCAATTCGGTCTATATGCGCTCCACAAGACAATCCGACGGATCGCACCCGTTTGTGGTTCATCTCCCGACAGCGCGAACATCCCTGTATCAGAACTCGTTCCGTTACAGAGCGGGGAAGCTGTGGAACTCCCTTCCCACGCGAGTGTTCCCGGAGCGTTACAACCTGCAACTGTTCAAAAAGAACTGCAACGGTTATTTGATGGCATCTCGGGGCGCCCACTCGACGCTATAGGTTCGCCTCTCCCGAGAGAAGTCTAATAAAAAAAAAAAAAAAAAAAAAGTGCGAGTAGATCTCGTTTATTTGACTTTGCAGCTGTGTCATCTGTCTCTGTAGATTGAGGAAGATTTTACATCTGTTTGTGATGTTGTTTCAGTCTGAGCCGGATTATTTGTGGCTACCAGTGCAGTAACCTGTTTAGTTGCCCCACCCCCTCCGCCGCCACCACCCACACATAATCAATTTGCGCATACAACCGCTGCGGCGCTAGGGACTGTTTTCTCTTGCCGAGTCACACTTCTCAAATTAATTCTCAGAATTTAGGACAGCCTTGCTATTTAGCTCGGTGTCCCCCCTCATTCCGACATTCCGGCACACTTTAGAAGGATTTTGTCTTCTACCCTTTCTTTTCCCAAAGGGCATTCTTCTGCCTCGTGGTAAAGTCCACATTTTGAGCAAGGATGCTGCATTTCACAGTTCGAAGCTGCGTGTCCACACCTTTGGCAGCGGACACATTGTAGAATGTCTCTGCCTTTTTTGAGTTTATCCCATGTGGCAATTTGATGATACAGGCCTATTATATTTGTGGCGGTTCCGCCAAACCCCACTGTCTACTTACCGTAGACCCCCCATAACATTCAGCCAATTTCCTAACTTCACTAATGCAATCGCATTAGTAGCTGAAAATGCTTCACGCATCATATAGATCAAATCTATGATCTTAAGAAGTCCCTGTAAAGAAAACTTACCTTTTCATGCATCTCTTCCTATACAATTTTCCGTAAGATTTCTTGCTTTACTTATTTGGAATTCCAAACCAATTCGCCACCTTCGGTACCAGACAAATTCCTGTAAACAAAATGATTCCGTTTGCATACAATGTAACCGCCATGACAGGGACCATATATATTGCGCCGTCTATTTTCCCAGCCGCGCCATGTGTACAACAATGTTCTCTACATACTCGTACACATTGGCTGGCAACTTACACCCAAGGGACCAAAGCAAATACGCATTCCGCGTCTTTTGGCATCAATTGAATCCTACAGCATAAACAAATGCAAATAGGAATTCAATACCTACCGTTACTAGCGATGCCATAAACACCGTTTCCCAGTAACCTAGCTAAAACCCATTAGCACATTTCCACATCGCATCGTCGTCTCTTTGTTTAGCCGCAGCGCACATTTCCAACAAAGATCTCATTAGCATCCGACGAGTTCGGTTTTATTTGCTTTACCGAAATCGTATCCCATGAATGCACTTTATGCCCTTTCTTTGTTCTAGGTTCGTTCTCATCTATGAAAGAACCATGCACACATACCACCATGATTACGATAAGCGAATCATCTCTGCACGAGATGATTATTGCTGTCTTTTTCCATCCACTGACCGTCATGGTCACGGGTCACTCCCGCTCACCGCCGGCTGCGGAGACGCATAAAAATACCCGGAGTCGTGAGAAGTATTTTGAATTTGTCGGTTTCCAATTGTTTGGCGAGTTTGTGCCGCAGTTAGTTTGAGTTAGTGAAAAAGAATTTATAAGTGAGAAAAGTAACTTTATTGTAAAACAATGAACTCTAAATTGCTGTTGATCGGTGCACTCTTTGCACTGGTCGTCATCGTCGTTGCTTGTGCCTGTTAAAAAACAAATGTATTACAATTAACATTCAATAAAATAATATTAAACTAAATCCGTGCGTTTAATTGTTCGCAGTCCTGGGTGTATTTATTTCTTTGTGTTGTGAGCAGTGTCCACGTGAGCAATTTATTATGGAGGAGGAAGTGAACGGAGTGCCCCTGTATTGGCACAATACTTCCTCCCCACATATTCCTTAGATCACCAATTCCACTGCTCGGTGGTAATTGGACCGAAAAGAAGACAATGTCGTCGGCGTATCCAATTGCATGGTTAAGAGAATCACTAATGTAAATGTTAAATAGAATGGGAGAATTCACTAACCCGTCAAAATAGTACTCGGCGTTTTTCTCTGCAAAATAACTCTTCACGAAGGTGATTGCGTCCTCATTTGACGAAAATCTCTGTCCTCCGAGCGCCATTCTTAGATTAGGGAACAAAAAGAAGTCGCTTGGGCTAGATCTGGTAAGTAATGCGGTTGGTCAAGCAGTTCAAACCGTAATTCGTGGATTTTCCCCATGGCAACCGCTGAGGTGTGAGACGGCGCACTGTCTTGGTGAAACAGGATTTTATTTTTCTGCAAATGTGGGCGTTTTTCCGCAATTTCTGCCTTCAGTTGGTCAAGTAATGATGCGTAGTATGCTCCTGTAATGGTTTTTCCTTTTTGAAGATAATCGATTACGATAACTCCATGACTATCCCAAACAAAAAACAGTCGCCATCACTTTCCGAGCCGAAAAACAGTTTTTGTTTTTTTGGAGCCGATTCCCCCTTTGCAGTCCACTGTTTTGACTGTATTTTTGTTTCGGGCGTATAATGGCGTATCCAAGTTTCATCGACAGTAATTAATCGGCGCCAAAACTCGGATTTATTGCACTTAAACTGCGCCAACAGAGCGTTGGAAATGTTCATTCGAACACGTTTTTGGTCTAACGTGAGCAAACGCGGCACCCAACGCACGGACAGCTTTCTCATGCCTAACTCCTGATTTGATATGTGACAAACACGTTCTTTGGACATTTTCATAGCCTCTGCTATCTCTCTCACTTTAATTCGGTGGTCGTCTAGCACCATTTGGTGAACTTTAGCGATGTTATCGTCAGTTGTTGCAGGTTTTGGACGTCCCGAATATTCATCGTCTCCCAAGCTCTCTCGGCCATGTTTAAATTCAGCTGCCCAAACTGTTCCCGTGGTAAATGATGGTGCCGATTCAACATATACAGAGTCCAACTCATCTTTGATTTGCGTAGGCGTATTGCTTTCAAAAACAAAAATTTAATCACAACTAAATTTTTCCATTTTCACAAAAACACTCACATCGACTCACTCAAACGACTGTCAAATAAAGACTGCGCCTCCAAAATGGCTGAAATTTTGGTGAATAACTGTCAAAAGATGCACAACTCCATTCACTAGCTTTTATTGACGAGTGCTGCTATCTTCACGGACATTTTTCAGACCACCCATGTATATTGAGGATGTCCGTCCCAATGGTATGACCTTCAGTGGGTGTCGTCATAATTTTACTTAACACGCATGGGTGGAGATCCTTTTTTTACTTCAGATTTCACACAGAACTGATCACACGAATCAGAAAATGCAACTGGGTATTTTGTGTTTATCTAAGACCCTCATGATGGATTGTGAAATTTGAAATAGAGATTGCGAGGTACGAGCACACGTGCTACCTGGTTGGCTGGACATTAATTGTTTTTTTTTTGTCTTTCATCTGAAGATGCAAATTTGACACGTTTTATGTTTAAATTGGCGAAGCGGGCATATTCTATACCTAGAATCTTTGGAATTCTAGTTTTCTTTATACAAATCTTTCAATATTTTCTAAAAGTTAACCGTGACATGGTCTACAATTGGGTTTGTGGAATCACTCACCGGGTCATTACATGATAGTGCCATTAAAATTACAAGTTTCAGTGTTAAACCCGTTATTTTTTAAGTGCTGTAGAACACAAAATTAAAGACTGGTGCAGCTGTTATAAGTTGCGAAACTTATAGTTATTTTCAATTGCTTAATTAAAGTGTATTTTTTTTCTTCCTAAAGTGGTAACAACTTGGGTGTCATAAAGCGGTGTTTATCTCCATTGGAATTTTGAGTCATTCGTCTTTTTATTTTAACTTTTCGTCTAAAAAGAAATTGTACATTTTAAATAGTATGGAAATGATATCAGTTCGGGAACCCCTTCCAAATGTCACTTTCGGAGTCTCTGAACCACCTTTCTTAGTTATTTTGATTGTGCACGTTTTTCATTTCCTGTAACCATATAAAACGTTCCATAAAATATAAATAAATTAACAAATATAATCTGCATCTGATGAATTAATTTCATCAAAGATTTTTCTGCAGCGTGTGCGGATTATGAAAGAGAAACCCTTTAATGGAAGAAGATTACATAAAAGCCCCCAACGTCGATAGAGTTCATTGTCATCCATTAAACAATAGACGAACCGTCGAGTGGGCGACGGACATATTACAAATTTCCAAATACCTTGCGGAGGACATTTCTTTCAAGAGGCCCAGACACACGCACACGACCGATGAATAGCTTTAGCGATATCTTCGGCCCCTATGCATATTCATAAGGTTGACAAACGAAATTCTCTCCGACCAGCCCACATCTAATTCTAGTTCCCCTAGATATAGCCTCACCGCTGTGGGCTCCAACTCCGTTTCCGAGGTTGCGTTCAATGGTACTGTCGTTTGTCGTTGGGCCGTCATTGCGTTCGTAGTTGAGGGCACAGCTGTCTCCTTAGGCTCGAGCCGGTGGATAAGTATATCGTGTAGAATGCGTTGTCTATTTGTTTATAGTTGTTGTTGTTGCCGGCGTTGTTATGGTCATTTGTCCATTTTATTATATGTTAAATTATTAATTTATTTTGTGACCCTTTTTGTATTGGTAGTAGACTGCTGCTCTCCTTGTGTCCCCCCTCTTTATTCAACACTTTCCAACCTAAATGTCTAGAGATAACAACGTGGAGAACACTTTTTGTGTCTACTGTCAGTCTTGCAGACTTGTATGGTAACATGAAGGGGGGGGGGGGGGGGGGGTGATCAACAGAGGACAACAAATTCCTCTTTCCATGGGGAACGTGAGATACAAATGATGTGAGACCTTTTTATGGGTGGCATGTGCGCATAATTATAGATATTTCCCTTTCGTGTTATTAGCATTCCCTGGTTATTGAGTCAATTTCCATCATTAAGGCACACTGATTTGGGGGGAAAAGGTGGTGCGGTTAAAATCACATTCTTAACCCCAATTAACACTTTCGGTGATCGAATCTACGGTTAAGGTATTGAATGACGTAGAAACTATATGTAGCTGGAAACTGGTTAATTGTATTTTTTATGTTGGCTTGTGGGTGGAGATGAAGATTTGTCTATACACACAGTAGGTGACATGGAGCACTTTCGTCTACTGGAATGCACTACTATGTGTGGAATGTTAACTTGATCTAAGCCTAGTCGTCCACTACCAATAGGCTGAGCTACGGGAGACGCGATATAAAATAAAATATTCCTGTCAAAAGGAAATGCTAAATTTGTTCTGTGAGGATGTGTAAAGATACAAAATGTTGGGGAATTTAAACACAAAGAGTATTTAAAATAAAGACACCTTAACTAAGTGTCTGTTAAATTCCAAGGAGAGTAGAATTATCTGTTGAAATTAAGTAGCTTGGAAATGGTTATAAATAACCATTTATTTTCTCTAGAACTATTGATTTATAGTCGTTATTTCGTAGTGTTCATCATTTAGAGGAAGATATAACAGTTGCGTGCTCCATTTTTGGGAAGACGGTTTCATTCAACCTGAATACTAGATGCCCACAAATAATTTGTGCTTTGTAGGTTTTCACCAGATTTTTTGTTTATAAAAACATGGTTGAAGAAATATCCATGATTGTAATCTACTGGTAGCGTATCCCCTCTGGTTATCTTTTATACGAATTCTCAGTCTTTTTTCAGGTCGTACACTAGGAGAAATCATTTGCCGTCTTTTGGATCTTGATTGATGGAGTGGTCGAAATAGATGGAGGTGTTAGCCCATCCGCGTAGTGTGAAACCACCCTATCATGATGTAGGCTCCGTGAAACGGTCGGGAGAAATCGTTTAGAATCTTTGGCAGCCTAATTGTGGTATATAAACATATATTCGGTATAGTTGACCACCAATAGACGCTTGTGTAAATGCAAATGTGATATTCATATCCCAAAGTAATGAACAAGCGGCAGCGGATTCATAACATAAACATTCATCCAATTTTGGGTAAACAAAAAATTCGTGGGGACAAATCATTTAAAAGGTGTTTGGAGTCCCACAAATACTGTCGTCCAAGACGGTCATATTTCTAGAAAAACCAGAGTCGAGAGTGGTGGCGCGGCAGTTTAGATTGAGGAAGACGAGTACCGATTGCGGTAATCAGTTCGGATTATTCAAAGTTTATATTGAGGGTGGAGGGTATTGGTGATATCCTATGCACCCTAAGTGCAGCTGGTGTTGAATTCGAAATAGAGATCGCTTGAGATATACCTTTGGTATTAGAGATTTCCGATGGCCGAAATGATATTGATATATGACGAGTTTTGACGGAATTGCACTGAAAATCGTTAAAAGGTGTTATGTGTAAATTCACTTGAAACTACCATATCCTGTTTTATTTTTATTGTATTAAAACAAAAACATGAAATTGTGTTTATAAAATATTTAACATTAATTTGTTAAGTATATATTTCGAGTGTTTCTGAAAACTATTTCAATTTTAAATGGATTGGGTAGTAATTGAATCTATCGCGTGCTGAAGCTGAGTTTACGTTTGCAAAAATTCTAAAAAAAAAAAAAAAAAAAAGAATAGAATTTAATTATCCAACGATTTGAAAAATGAAAAAAGTCAAAATTAATATACCCGGCTGGTAGACGATGGTCTATGGTTGAGAGAAATAGTGACGCCATTTCAGTCGAAGAATATTGCTTGCCTTACGGTGTAGAAGTCAATTCTCTATAGAGATCATTGAACCTGTAAGAATGAAATCATTGCTTGATTAAGGGGGTATTCTGGTCTAGACCTACGAATTTAACGCAATTTTTGAAGTGCCGTAAAAGAAAAGCAATCAATATTTTTACTATTCATTTTTTTTTAAGGATGTTTATTAATATTTCAAGAATACAGTAAAAAAATTGAAAGTAAAAAAATCTAAATTCTAAAAGTTAGCATCTGATGAAGTGGGGGATCTCAAAAAGTTGGCCCCGATTCAACCCTCCTAGCAATCTGAAAAAAAAAGATTATTAATTTACAGAAATGCGTCTATCGTTGGAACTAAAAATAGTTGAAAAAAATTTTTTATAACAAAATGGCAACTGCTTGAAAAAAAATTTATTTTTGTACCACTTTTATTTAGTTTTTCGAATTTTTTAAAAATAGTTAACATTGCAATTTGGGGATGAAGATAGTTCATGCAATACAAAAGCCCATAAAGAAGACATACTATAAATTTTAAGTGAATCGGTTCAGTAAAACTTGAAAAATCGGGGTAAAGTTTTAAAAAAGACAGTTTCGAGAAAAACGCCTTTAAAAATTGCAGGGTATAATAGCTTCAAGTGACATAATATTTCTAAAGCAGCTGTAACTTCGCCAATTATTGGAATTTTAAAATTTCCTTTGGATAGTATATTCTTAAAAGTATAAACTATAAGAAAATATAAAAAGAAAAAAATTGGTTTTTTAAAAATTCTAGACCAGAATACCACCTTAAAATTTATTTTTATTTTTCTACATGTATCCCTATGACTCTACACACTTCTGCCAGCGATGCTTTCATCTCTCTAACCCGTCCCAATAGTATTCGGCGTTTTTCTCTGAATGATAACTGTTCACGAAGGTGATTGCGTCCTCATTTGACGAAAATCTCTGTCCTCCGAGCGCAATTTTTATATTAGGGAACAAAAAGAAGTCGCTTGGGCTAGATCTGGTAGTATGGCGGATGGTCAAGCAGTCCAAACCGTAATTCGTGGATTTTCGCCATGGCAACCGCTGAGGTGTAAGACGGCGCACTGTCTTGGTGAAACAGGATTTTATTTTTCTGCAAATGTGGGCGTTTTTCCGCAATTTCTGCCTTCAGTTGGTCAAGTAATGATGCGTAGTATGCTCCTGTAATGGTTTTTCCTTTTTGAAGATAATCGATTAAGATAACTCCATGACTATCCCAAAATACATGTGCCATCACTATCCCAGCCGAAAAACAGTTTTTGCTTTTTTGGAGCCGATTCCCCCTTTGCAGTCCACTGTTTTGACTGTATTTTTGTTTCGGGCGTATAATGGTGTATCCAAGTTTCATCGACAGTAATTAATCGGCGCCAAAACTCGGATTTATTGCACTTAAACTGCGCCAACAGAGCGGTGGAAATGTTCATTCGAACACGTTTTTGGTCTAATGTGAGCAAACGCGGCTCCCAACGCGCGGACAGCTTTCTCATGCCTAACTCCTGATTTAATATGTGACAAACACGTTCTTTGGACATTTTCATAGCCTCTGCTATCTCTCTCACTTTAATTCGGTGGTCGTCTAGCACCATTTGGTGAATTTGGACGATGTTATCGTCAGTTGTTGCAGTTTTTGGCCGTCCCCCAAGGTCTTACGGCCACGTTTAAATTCAGCTGCACAAAATTTCACTGCGGAAAATTATGGTGCAGACTCCCCAAACACAGAGTCCAACTCATCTTTGATTTGCGTAGGCGTATTGCCTTTCAAAAGGCTCCTCGATAGTATAGTAGTTAGTATACCCCCCTGTCACGCGGGAGACCGGGGTTCGATTCCCCGTCGGGGAGCCTCTGGCGCAAGACTAATGACCTTGCCCGGAAAAAACTAATCATTATGGAAATGTTAACAAGTCTCAGGACTTGCTAAATAAGGCCAAGACCGGTTCCCGGTTGTAGTGCCGATGACGATGACGACGATTGCCTTTCAAAAACAAAAATTTAATGACAGCTCGATACTCAATTTTGTCCATTTTCAAAAAAACATTCACATCGACTCACTCAAACGACTGTCAAATAAAAACTGCGAGTCCAAAATAGATGAAGTTTTGGTGAGTAACTCTCAAAAGATGCACAACTACATTCGCTAGCTTATCTTCGTGTTCACGGAAACGTTTAAGCCCACCCTCGTGTGTAAACACTTTTTATAAAAGTAGGGCACTTGACTAATGGTGTTAATGATCGAAAGAGTTGGAATAGGTCGTAGATTGGGTCCCAACTTCAGCCCACCAGATCATGCTATAGGATCTGCAATATGACTGGAAGCAATCTTTGACTACTAGGGTAGGGCGAAAAATAATGCACATATGCCTGTGGAGCGCAAACAAAAACCAAATAGCAAGAGCTATTTCTTCTTAAGCTTCAAAATTATATATTTATTTTTCAGCATAGGCACCTTTGAGGCTAATACATTTCTCCCAACGTGTAATAAATTTTTTTATTCCGTCACTGAAAAACGTTTTTTTCAAATCCAGGAGTTGACAGGAGCCTTCACCTCATCGCACTGTGCTCTGACTCTTAAAGGTACTTCAAAATCCCCCTTTGTGCGCGCGTTTGTGTAAAAAAATCATACGAGATGTAATGATTATTCTTGAGTTTTCTCTTGAGTAGAGAAAACAAATAAAAATCACCATCAGGGGAATAAGGAGGGTGTGGAATCGGTTCAAATTTCAGGTTTCGCCGAGCCTTTTTATTTTTTTTACGGTATCCTAACGATCCTTGGATATTCCAATATGGTTTTGGTTTTGTGTAATCATTATAAATCAAATCGCTGACGAGTTTGTGATGATTATCGTGTGTGACACTAATCGCTGCGTTATTCATGAACAATTATAGCTTTTCCAGGCTCACAACCACAACATTTTATTGCTCATCGGTTTATAGTAGACATCTCAACAGCATCGTCATCATAAACAGCCTTTAAACGAAAATGAATTTCAGTAGGAGTCACTTTTCCGGCAGATACAAATTCGATAACAACACGCTCTTTAAGTCGTAGCACCAGAACATGTCGCCACACTTCCCGCTCTGGAGAGACACTAGATGAACCCTCGACTTCGGACCCAAGCATGCCTATTAAGAGGGAATGTTACTTCCATTTTCCAACAGACGCGCTTATGAAGGTCATTTCATTCGCGTTCTGCAAGCACATGTACATTTCAAGCCATCCTCGTATGTTTCGGAGCTCAGGCGTGAGCTGGTTGGGAAAAATGCCATGATGTCATTCGCTTAGGTACTGTCTTCCGGAGGTAAAATAATCCAATAATATGCCACCTCCTTGGCGATTACCTTAGGAGGACCAACAAATGGATTACTATCTGTAACGAAATTAAACGCTAAAAAACGAGTCTCGATTGAAGCTGGTTCGCTTTTGAACCACAACCAGTGATCGATTTTCAATCGCATGTTATAACCTCGGGGTTTCTAATCTGAATGTCAACGCCACATTACCAAGGCCAGTTTTTCAGCTCCTTGGATCTGTTTCTGTTATTTGAACCACTATTCCGCGCAATCATTGGGAAAAGAGGGCAATTGCCCAGTATCTATTGTGTAATCACTTGAGCCCCAAATGTCTCCTTCACTTCTACAGTCTCGCCGAATATTAAAACTGCGAGGTTGAGTTCAGAAAGCCCGACGCCAGCTGTTAGATGAGGTGACAACTATTATGATGGGAATGGGCTCATCAACCTCAGGATACATTTATCCTAAAGCTGATAAGCATCTAACATCGACGCTTGCTCAAGGTAAATCACGGAATTTATTCTTTTCGGTAAAGTGCTTCACATTCCACATGCCAAATGAAATCATCCGATACAAATTGGTTTGCTAAAAAATATGGTAGTTCACGACATCTAAAAACATCGGATGCCAATAGGAGGATTTTCATCAAAATCAAATTCCTTCACACAAATGTTTCCGACCGCGAAACTATGGAACTAGTTTTTTTTTTTTTTTTTTTTTTTTTTATTAGACTTCTCTCGGGAGAGGCGAACCTATAGCGCCGAGTGGGCGCCCCGAGATGCCACCAAATAACTGTTGCAGTTCTTTTTGAACAGTTGCAGGTTGTAACGCTCCGGGAACACTCGCGTGGGAAGGGAGTTCCACAACTTCCCTGCTCTGTAACGGAACGAGTTCTGATGCAGGGATGTTCGCGCCGTCGGGAGATGAACCACAAACGGTTAATAGTCCAACTGAATCTAAACGTTTTTGGTCAATGGTCAGGGCTGTTAGCAACAAAAACTGTTTCTTGTTCTTACCTTCCGCCAGGTGGTGGTACAATAGCCTCTGTCAGATTTAAATTAAAAGTGTTTTATAATTATTAATTCAATTGTCAATTTACTTGTGTGTTTTTTTTTAATATTAAATTAAATTTATTCTCCCTACAGTGGATAGTTTTGTAGTTTATATAATAAATGTAAATTTATACTTTACAGAATAAATTACCTTGATCTGTAAGTGTTCACAAGTCTTGATTTTTGTTTGTTTTTTGATTTAATGTACTTTTTACTTTTTAACTTGATACTAATACCAGGGATGCCCGCCTGTCACGCGGGAGACCGGGGTTCGATTCCCCGTCGGGGAGCCACTGGCGCAAGACTTAATGACCTTGCCCGGAAAAAACAAATCATTATGGAAAATTTAACAAGCCTCAGGACTTGCTAAATAAGGCCAAAACCGGCTGCCGGTTGTAATGCCGATGATGATGACTAATACCAGGGATAAACCAAACGATATCATAATTATGTATTAAAATATCATTGACACAGAAGTCAGTTTTCATGAGTTTAGATGTTTAGGATAGAGTTAAAATAAAAAAAACAAAAAAAAAAGTTTTAGTTAGATTAGTATTTAAGTTAGATATAAGGTACGGACAATAACAAAAACAAAGTTTTTTTTGTTCTTCATTTTCTTTGTAACCAATTAAGTTCATTAAAATTCATGTAGACATCATTAAAATGATGAAAACATTTTTTTTTTATTCCAGGTGCTGTTGGGGAGTCGTTATGCTGCACACCGTTTGACCTGTAAAAAAAATGTTTGCAGTTAACTAGCGGCCACGCCGTCATTTTGTACTTAAAATAAAAATATAAAATGTTTATACCTAATACCTAATTATGTGTAGAATAGGCCCTTCAAATAATTTTTTTCGTTGCTTAATAAATAACGGAGAAAAATTATCTTAAAAAAGAGTCGTTTTTCGATAATCTCAATAGATATAACTCCTACACAAGCAATACAAGTACTTACAAACTAAAGTATATATAACCTTACAAACTAATGAGTATAATCTAACTTAACTAAGCTTAACCTAAGGTGAACAGATAGAGACTATATCAACTATTGTCCTGACCGACGTCGGTTCTTAGCACACGTATCATTATATCTTATGTATAAAAACCCTTTCTTGTCCGTTGAAAAACCGCTCGCATGCAGTCAAGCCCAAAGTAGGGAAAAATTGCCTTCCGGAAAATTCTCGATCAATAGCCCATTACTGATTCCGAGGTAATTAGATTTTTAAAATTTAGCTAAGTCTTAAATCATCACCAATACTGATTCCTCAGTTGGGATACCGTTTGAGCCATCGGAAATCTGATGAGTGGACAGCAACCGCATTCGATTTCGCTATGCTACGACCGCCTCTGTTGCAGTGCTTTACTAAATCAGCTTCTTTCCTGTAAGTTCGTCCAGCAATTTAACGATTGAGTAAAAATTTTCCTCGATCAATTTGGGCTGTTGTAGTTCAGATAGGTTTTCAATAATTCCGGAGTGCCTCAGGGTTCTATAGTGGCAGCAATTCTATTTCTGCTTCATATTAAAGATTTACCGGCCAGTTTGTAATTTATTCGGGGCGTACAATTCATTACCAAAATTAATGTTTTTACAGAACGGATATATTTTGCAAACCCCACTTGAGCCTTTTCAGAATATTATGACTTTCAACTGTAAAAGTATACCTATAGTCACCTATTCATGTATAAATGAAGTTAAAAGGAAATTGAATTACTCGTGTCAGGGGCTAGAACCTCAAAAGGCAACCAGCACAATTGATATATTGATTGCACTACGTGTGTTACATGCTGAAGGAAGTCTCTTCATTTGTCACTCTGCAAATAAACCAAATTTGTAAATTTCCCTTCGGTATTTTTCCGAATGTTTTGGCCATAGGGTGTATCTAACGAAAACTGTACTAAACATGACAGCGAAAAATTAGAATTG
The DNA here is from genome assembly GCA_963931805.1 of Microdon myrmicae. Lineage (NCBI taxonomy): Eukaryota > Metazoa > Arthropoda > Insecta > Diptera > Syrphidae > Microdon > Microdon myrmicae. The sequence goes on from OZ007500.1 coordinate 27,975,241, forward strand.
GTTTCAAGCTAGTTGCTATATAACATTAAGTAGGCTAGTGCAACCAATTTAATAAAGGTCTATTCCAAGTTAGTACAAATGATTTTCGTAATTCCTCTAATTTGTGTTGACGAATAATTGAAAATTCCAAATCACCGCCGAAAATCACTAATTTGTTATGCTGATCCGTAGTTGAGACCCACAGCGAAGAATGCAAAGAAACCGTCGTCGGTGGGAATATTTGACATGCTCCTTTGTTCTTCGATCGCGTACAAGAAATCCACCAATCGAACTCCATCAAATCAAAGTTGAGGCCTTATTTTCGTCATGTCAACACGTACATATATCTGTCCCAAGCTGAAGCAGCGAAGGATAGGGAATACGGTGAGATCTATATGCGCCTCCAACAGATCCAATGTTATATGTTTGTGCTCCTTATATCCCGTTTTGGGTTTATCTCCTTCTTGAAATTCTGATAATTGTTTGATCCTGTGTCCATGTCTCCAGGTCTCCGTGTCTCCTTGTCCCCATGCACCTTCTGTGCTGGTGGATCTACCGCTCATATATAAATATGGATGCGGACGTAAGCAATGGTACCGTTCTGTTTGGTCTTCGCGCAATCCTTGTTCTATACAGTTACTGTGTCCTCTTTATTTTATTTTCCACTTTTCTTATTATTATTATCATTTTTATTTTGTTTTTTGTTTTGCTTAAGTTTTATTTTTGCGTTTAGGTTTTTTTTTTTGTAAGTTTATTTTCTTATTTATGTTTTGTTCAATGGGACCCAATGCGGTTTGAATTGGATTTATGTATGGTTGGCTCGAACGCGTTGTGCTTTGTGTTTTGAAAGTTGTACCCGAGAGTTCGGAGATAATGAGCGACGGATTTACAGATGGTATTCAAGATTTGCTATTGTTGCTGTTATTGTTTCCTCCTCGTCCACATGGCCATTGGCAGTTTGTATCCTTTTTTCAACGTTTTTAACGAGAACGTCTTGGGAAGGACAATGACAGCGACTGTCCCCACATCGGTGTAGAAGGAGGGCAAGCGACGTGGGATGCTTAGTATAACAATGGAAGGTAGTGCAGCATGTCTACAGGGTAGAAAATGCAGACACGATAGATTGTGTTAGTTTTCTTAATGCCGAATATTTATGCTCTTGAATTTTTTGAATTATTAATATCGAACGTGGCGTTACTTTAAAATTGTCGTAGAAATTACATTGCAGAAAAGCTTCACATGACTGTATTAAAAATATGGTTTTTGGATATTGCAATGAACTGCTATAAAGTATAGAAGACGGTATGCCTCGTCGTTGTCAATCCTGATAAAAGTATTTATATTAAAGGAATAGCTTTAAAATGAATCCTTCTCTTAGGAGTTTAATATGCTACCAGTTTGTTTTTGGGTCAACTTTAAGAATGGGTATTACGCTTCCCTCTACATTTTATTTACTTAATCCTTACGACTGCCCTTATTTTCATTTGGTATGAATTTACTCTGTCGAAAGTGGAAGATGTAAATTTTCATCACATAATTAATTAGTAAATTCAGCTCAATGGTATTTGACACACCTTCTTAAGGACAGCTTGAGAGATTAAAAAAACGCAGATCTATTGACGACTTCGAGTATATTTTCCACTGGTTTTATTTAAAGCAATTTTATTGTATTTAGAGACTTTTTCAGAATTCATGTACTAGAAACATTAGTTTAGACGATACCCTTATATCGTCTTAACTAACTATTAGGAAGGGTTTCCCAATAGGGACGATATGCTGTGTTCTCAAATAAAAACGATATGTATGTAAAATTAAATTAAATACAAAATATCTTAGATAAAAGTACAACTACCGGGTGTACCGGTCTGAACTGAGCGTCAAGATACAAGTGTATCGATAGGGAACGTTTGTTGTGAACGAGCCCTTATATTTTTTTTAATTTGGTTGCTATGACATCTGTCAAACATATTTAGTATGCATCAAGTCTTTGTACAAACAACATCTTTTTTTTTAATCCTGTTAAAAATGTCAAATTTTGTACCAGAAAATGATGATTTGCGGAAAGCATTAATTTTTTGTTTTCATTTGAAGAAAAGTGCTACAGAGTCGCATCGAATGCTTGTCGAAGCTTATGGTGATCATGCTCTATCGGAAGCAACATGCAAAAGATGGTTTAAGCGGTTCAGAGATAATGATTTTGATGTGCGAAATGAAGAACGTGGAAGACCACCAAAAAAGTTTGAAGGCACTGAATTGCAAGCAATATTGGATCAAGATGACACTTTAAGTCAAAAGCAAATGGCACAAATGTTAAATGTTGCACAACAAATAATTTCTGACCGTTTAAAAGCTATGAGAAAGATCCAAAAGTGTGGAAACTGGGTGCCACATGAATTGAATGACAGGCAGATGGAAAAGCGGAACACCACATGTGAAACGTTGCTTCTATGACACGAAAGGAAGTCAGTATTGCATCGAATTGGGACTGGTGATGAAAAATGTATTTATTTTAAAAATCCTAAACGCAAAAAATCATGGGTACATCCAGGAGAGGCGTCAACATCGACTGCAAAGCCCGATCGGTTCGGAAAAAAGACAATGCTCTGTGTTTGGTGGGAGCAGAGGGGGGTGGTGTATCATGAACTTCTAAAACCTGGCGAAACTGTTGATGCGCAATGCTACCGACAACAAAGGATCAACTTGAACCATGTATTGATCGAAAAACGACCAGAATGGTCCACAAGACACGGAAAGGTAATTTTGTTGCATGATAATTCTCGGAGTCATACAGCAAAACCCGTCTAAGAAACAATAAAAGCTCTCGGCTGGGAAGTGTTACCCCACCCGCCGTATTCACCAGACTTGGCTCCTTCCGACTACCATTTGTTTTCATCGATGGGACACGCATTGGCTGAGCAGCATTTCCATTCCTACGAAGATGTCGAAAATTGGGTCACCGAATGCTTTGCTCCAAAAGAAGACCGGTTTTATTGGCGTGGTATCCACAAATTGCCAGAAAGGTGGTCGAAATGTGTAGAAAGCAATGGCCAATACTTCGAATAAAATGTTTTTTACTTTTTGAAAAAAATGTTTTTTACTTAAAAAAAAACCCTCAAGTCATACGGGTACACCTAGTATTTTAAAGTCAAACTATACTAAAGACGAGTGACAGCTAATGAGACTTCTACCTTTTTAAATATGGCTGCTATGGAGCTTTAAAGAACATATTGTCTCTATTGGAAAGCGAACCATTTAATTAAAATCCTTATTGGGAAACCCTTTACAAGGCGTGATCAAAAAGTAGCGCACATTTTCATTTGTCAATCAGATATACTTTTTAGATATCGGGTTTTCAATGGGAACATAACAATTTGGTATTTAAATAAAATACAGAACAATACAGGGAGTGTGCTGGAATTTATTCCAGGTGCAGTACACATGTTACATTTACGTATGAAATTTAATTTTGGTCATATAACCACCGCGAGCACTTGTACCGATCGAATCCTTGGCGCCAATTTGGCACCACTCGTCCTCACATATCGACTGGAACGTTGGCAATTTTACACTCGGTATTGAGCTCTTATTGTTGACATAGCACAACGGCGAAACGAAACTCCCTAAAAAGAAATTCAACGTCGTTAAATCATATGAGTGAGGTGGCCATTTAACCGGACCATTTCCTTTAATTACACGATTACCAAACTTCCATTTCAATAAGTCAAGTGTGGCTCCATCTTGTTGGAACCACTTGTATCCACGACCAGTCTTTCACAGCTCGCTTTAAACTGTCAGTACAATTGGGAAATTATTTATCTTATTCGTAGTAGGCTTGTAAATAGGGCAAGAGTTTCTATATCTTATAGGAACTCCTAAGTACTACGCTGCACTTTTCGCAGCTTCATTTGAGTTGAGAGTTAAATTAATCTTATACCAAGTTAAGGATTTTTTTAGCCTCAATACTGCAAGTGTCAATAATAGTCAATGGGTCGGCGTTGAAAGTTCTCCTTGACAACAGAAGGCATATCTGAATCCCCTCGGTTAGATAATTCCCGTCTTACTCAGACAAAAGTTGAGCGAGCTAACCATATACAGGTATTTAAGTGCGGCTTTGAATGGTTTGGTCGAGGATGCCCGAATTAGTAAACGAGCAACAGAAAAAAATTGAAATTTGGGTCATGGCTAAGAGATCGTAAATAAAAATAAGAAACAAAGTAGGCGTAAACACGGAACCCTGAGGAACAGCAGCATTAATCTTATACTATAAAGCAGATTTCGCATCATATAACTAAGATCACCGTTAGTCAATGAAGGTCATACTCGGATTAACGCTATCAGCGTTTAAAATCGCATGTACACGTAACTAAAAGCTTAAAAGACTCTATTGTACAAGATGCTCGTGCCATCGGTCTCTTATTGCTTTCATGATAGCCTTCACATCTTTATTACCCAATCACATACATATCAAGGAAACGACTTCTTTGGTAATCCAAATGGCCGACAAGTTAAATCAAGCTCCTCTTAATATCACTACCTCCAACCCAAACTTAATTGCAGTTAACGATATTTACACGACCTAAAGATAAGACCTCGGGATGTAATAACGATATGACCGCCAACGCAGAATTCCAATACATTCTATATTGCATTCGCTTTACCATCTTGGTGCCCGAAAATGTGGACGTGCGATAAAACAACAACATGAAGATCACTTTCTAAGGCTCGTTTTCGTACGTCACAGGACATGGTCAAGATCACCCCGGATCACGACAAAGCGGAAAGCGAGAACGTAACCGTAACGTAGTCCGATGCATGTTCATGTGCGCATATGTCGTGTGCTAACACCTTGTTGAATTAATGTTTCAAGAAGCTTGGCGAATGTTGAACCATAAGCGCAATGTACAAGTTTGGGACATGGCTGAGCGATCGCACGCGCCTGCGAGTCTCCTCTCTTCAGTCAACAGTTAACAGCCAGTGGGCAACACCGAGAGCAACTAACGAACTTAAATTAAACTGTTGCATGCATTTGCCGACGCGAAGCCGCGCGCGCGCGTGTTTATCGCACAGGAAAACTAATTTATAAAAGAAATTAATTTGTTGGAAGCCCACGTCTGCCCCGTCCTCTACCGATCTAGCATCAGATAGTATAACAAGAAGTCACATGAAAAAGAGCAAAATCAACCTTATCGCAACAATACAATATACAAATAAATAATTAATTAGGCGACGAAAGGTGGAAGGAAATAAAACACTATGGATTTGCGGCTGCCAATATCGTTGGAGCCGTAGGATCATACGAACCTTAAAACGCACACGGGTGTGCCTAACGACTAAGCAATTCTACTCCTAGTCGGCAACTGAGAGCCCGATTGTTGTTCCCTTCTTACAATTTCTAGGCTAAGAGGAAGTGGGACTCTCGCTAATACCTCGGCGACAGGTCGAATGGCGAGCACTGTAGCGACTAAAACTTTCCTCATTTAAGCGAATTTGACTTGATGCTTTACTTACCGGCAACCAGCAAACATGGCTGTTACATTCTCGCTACTCAATGGACGTATAACTTCGTCTTTTAATCACCGTTTTATGATCCATGCGCGAGATTAACGTAAAATTTGTTTTTTAAGACAAATGAAATCAGGGGGGAACAGTGTTCCGACCACAAACGAAACCAAGTCATTCCGACACTGTATGTCGTGGTAATAGTTTGCGATGCCAGCACCTAAAATTTTGTATTTTATCTCGCGTTGGGCTGAAGTGCTTCATGATCCTGACTGCGTTCCATGCGGAGGTATAAAGCGAGGGGCAACGAAAGATGGAGCACAAGATGATCGACCCATGTGTAAAAGGTGTGGCAGCAATTAGCCAATTCCAATATGCCAGTGACACTGTAAAGATAATCGCCTCGCGTTCACACCCATAACACAGGGTATTAAACATAGGGAGCCCAGAGTGTAGCAACATCGGTGGGGACAGTTTGGCAGAGATCGTTCAACCCTTTCAGCCTTTTTCTGAAAACAAATTAGATGTGTGTTGGATGGTCGCTGAGCGGTAAGTGTGATCGCCGATAACACTTGGTATACTATCGAAGGTAAACACAGTTAATTATACGAGTTGTGGGTGTGTGGTTATCTGTTAAGTTTATGCGGTCAGACGCTGACTTTATTTGCAACAATTGACACTAATGTATTGAACTGTTTCCACCAATTAGGATGTGATCCTAGAATGCTTATTCCGCCATAAAGTGCTACTAATTTAAAGTTCAGAGATGTTGATTGAACTTTTTTGATAAAATTTACTTTTAGTCAAAAAGAAAGATTTAATAACTTCTCTTCCGTGACAAGTAATAACATCTGTCCCACAAACGAGGTCTGGGAACATGCATTAGATGTGCTGGCTTCCTCCAATGGCCTTGGCTCAATAATATCATATGGTATCACTTCAGATATGCGTACGGTCTCTTAAAATAAGTAATGTCTACTATGGTCGGTCGGTAGTTTTTAAAACCTAAAATTGGTCTTTCCGCTGTTCAATAGCTTCCAAGACTAGCTGAGAGATTGCTCCTTTAAAGAAAAATCTGTTTGATTTTTAGGAAGCACCGACATTTAAACTATAATGTGTCAAATTTCATGACAATCCAAAAATGACGTATGAGTTATATTGTAAAACAGTGGATTTAAAACAGTGGATAAAAAAATTTTGACAAATCATTGGTTTTTAATGAAAAAAAAAAAAACCCTCAGCCATGGAAAAGTATTATGAGGATTCTACTCCATCGAAATCAACCACTTGTTGATGTTGATTTCAAACATGGCTCCTCGATGGTATAGTGGTTAGTATACCCGCCTGTCATGCGGGAGACCGGGGTTCGATTCCCCGTCAGGGAGCCTCTGGCGCAAGACTAATAACCTTGCCCGGAAAAATAAAATCATTATGGAAAATTTAACAAGCCTCAGGACTTGCTAAATAAGGCCGACGATGATGATGATGATTTCACACATGATCGTACAAATGGTACTCAGCCTCTAGTCGTCCAAATGAAGCGGTGATTCAAGTAAACATCCAGCGAGTCCTAAATATAAAAATATGTCAAGAAGTGCAACTGCGTGAGATTTCTGAGATTATGGTCATATGAATTGGAAATGTTTTCACTATTTTGCGTGTAAATTTGGTTATGCAAAAGCCGCAATCGAACAATAGAATTTCTGGAGAAATTCTGGGCCGCGTGAGTGAGCCGCGTCCATTCAAAACGTTTATATAAGGCACATGACATATGGTTGACGTGTACGGCATAAAAACTTACCTTTTGATATTTATCTTCACTAAACACCAATAGATGTTAATGGATACAGATTCTGTTCAGTTCAGAAAGATTTTGAAACCAAATTACATTAAAATATCGTCAACATGTGTACACGAAGGATATTATTGCGTGAGGAATCTTGATTTTCAACTGCTCAAGAGGTTGAGGATTGTTTGCGTAATTACAATCTTTGGCGTAACCTCACAGAAAAGGTCTGACGCCGTTAGATCCCATGATTTCAGTGGCCTTTTGACCTTTTCACATTTCAAAATTTTGCGAGAAACGTTCGCGCAATAAAACCAAAATTGGTGGCAGTGTGTGGCTTGTAGCGTCTTGTTGGAACTATATATCACTCAGATCGACCTTTCCAATTCTGATAATTGACAATAATAGTCAGAAAGTAGGAGGCTATGACATCCACACACCAAACAGGCATTTTTTGCGATTGCAAAAGATTTTCAGACCCTCAAATCTGGCAAATTTACTTACTCACATATTCGCGAGAAATAAGTGGGAGGCGTGGAGCATATCGTGAAATATGTGAAACATGTGGAACCTGTTTGGAACTTATGAAATGCAGCATGGACTACGTGGACCGTGTTGTCGAACATGTGGAATTGGTTGGAGAATACGCGGGAGGTGTTGTGATCATACAGAGCGTGGTGTGGAACATGTGGAAAATGATTTGGAACATGGTATAGGATCTAGTGAGTGCTTTTTGTAGAATTTCATTAGTTCTCTCTTGAATGAGCCTCACAGGGACAAGTGAAACTTATCATTATCCGAGTTGACGTACATATTATTATTATTATTATTAATATTACTTTCTCCGACCGAAAAATACTACGTGACCGAAAATCTTTTTTGTGCTGCTTTCTTTTCCTACTTTCCGTTATTATTGTTATTTTTTTATCTACTTTTGGGATTTGCAGTTTTATTTTCGTTACAAAGCAATCATATATTGGAATTTAAATTTCTGATTCCTCGATTTGGATATTAAATAAATTCCCCGGGCGATGAGCGTTTCTTATCTTCTAATCGGTGAGGGTTTCCTGCCATCTACTTATTTATTTAATTTTCTTTTAATTTACTAGTTTTTTTAAATTCGCGCTTTCAATAAAGACTGACACTACTGTCGTTGTACGGGAATGCACACCGTTGGCGCCACATTTTCTGTAAGCATACCAAGTTTGGCGATGAAACACGTTTGCCTCTATAATTTAGTGATGTCCATGTTACGCGAGCAACGGTGGGATATATGTTTAAGGACTTATTGCGGTATACACATGCCGCAGCTAAACTGTTCTCAGTGGAATAAATGTAAGAATCAATGCACAGTGGAATAAATGTAAGAATCAATGCACAGGTGCCTGTCTGACTTGGAAAGAGCCTTTGATTCCGTCTAAGGGTTATATTACAAACTGGTCAGACAAGGCATATATAAGCCTTTACTATATGTACTTCACACTATGTTAAAGGACAGGAGGTTCGTGTTCAAAAGTGGGAATGTGACCTCTAATAAAACGTATAATATCAAGAATGGCTTGCAACAGGAGCGGTACTTTCTCCGATTCTTTTTAACATTTACATTAGGGACTTATTAGTTGCACTTCCGCATGCTATTGTGTACGCAGACGATCTCATAATTTACGGAACAGCTCCGAAAGTTGAGATCATAAATAGTTTAATACAGCGAGACGCCAACAAAGTGCAGCGCTATTGCGACGACTGGAAACTTAAGATCAACTTCCAGAAATGTGAAGCCATTCTCTTTAGAACCACATTATATAAATCCACGAACGACACAAGAAAAAACCGGCGAATGCTAGTTATCGTGGGACCGCATGGAGCCAAACTGGAAACCAAGAGTTTAGTTAAATACCTTGGTATCTGGCTAGATCAATATCTGTAGGGTAAAAGCTATATGCTACATGACGCTAATCAGGCCAATGCTCATATATGGTTGTCCAGTATGGTTTAACATAGGTTCAAATTTGATGGAAAAGATTCGGGTGTTCGAAAGGAAGTGTCACAAAAGTTGTCTCAGATTATATCGAACACCGGAATCGGACTATAAAAAGTACTACTCAAATGAGATTTTATATAATGAAGCGTACATAAATAGGGTGGATAATTTTATGATCAAATTAATCAGACGACATATTGCGAGAGCAATAAGCTCGTCCAATGACCTAACTTTCGGGGCTTATTATCCAAATACCCTGTACTTTAAGAGCGTGCGTCGCAACGGCTTCGTTCCACCAGAGGCGTTCCTTGAATTGGACATGATGGGCGTATACAGGATGGATCTGGAATTCCGCTGATCTATCATGTAAGTAGATCATCCGTAGACGGGCGATTGTACTACGACCGGGAAGTAACGCGCACCGAAGAAGATCTCTTGCGCTTCAGTAGGGCTATCTCCCAAAAAGGCCGGGACGATAATATTAAACAGCACCAACAGTTCTGGTGGTTGAATGGCAAATAAAGACCTGATTAGCCAGCTTACACAGACTTTGCTTTTCTAGAATTAAGGTAGTATACGATTTAATTAAGCTTTAAAAAAAAAGTTAAATTTAAAGAAAAAACAAAAAAAAAATTGGGCACAAAATTTTTGTAATTTTTTTTTGTCGTACAAATATCCATAATTAAAGCCATAAACAAAGTTCTGTCGCCGAAAGGCAAATTGCACAATAGACATATTTTGTTTAGCTTAGAGCGTCTGCGTAGGACCAGTAAGTTATCATCATCGTCGGCACTACAACCGGGATCCGGTCTTGGCCTTATTTAGCAAGTCTCTCCACCGGTATCCGGTCGTTATCTGAGACTTGTTAAATTTTCCATAATAATTTGTTTTTCCGGGCAAGGTTATTAGCCTTGCGCCACAGAGGGCATATTGCCAGAACAATAATCTCGTCCAATGATCTAATTTTCGGGGCTTATTACATGTGCTTGTGAAACGCAGACATCACTAAATTGGCCTTATTTAGCAAGTCCTGAGGCTTGGTAAATTCTCCATAATGATTTGTTTTTTTTTCCGGGCAAAGTCATTAATCTTACGCCAGAGGCTCCCCGGCGGGGAATCGAACTCCGGTATCCCGCGTGACAGGCGGGTATACTAACCACTATACTATTGAGGAGTAAGTTATAATATAAGATAATTAAGCTAGAATTTAAGCATTTTTTGTCTAGCATATAACTTAGAAACTAAGTATATAAAACGAAAATAAAAAATGTTGTTAAAATGAAAAGAAAATTTATTGCGGTATATAACAAGGTTACGATGAATGAACGCGTTTCGACAGAATAAATAATTTCAAAGGGCAAGGAATCATGTGAATTGGAAAGAGGTTTCCGCTCTTGTCGCCGATGACAATGATATTTATAGAGTCCTCATATTTTACATATTATTGTCTACTGAATAAAAAAGAACAAACATTCTAAGATAACTATTTATTACTAAAGGCTGTAATGTGTGGCCCTAATACAAAGATTAATTTATTTTATTTGACAACACGGTTTAATTTTTCAGTATCCTTCCTTTCTGTTATTTATTCCTTTTTTTTCATTTTTATTTACAAACCTTGCTTTAACTAATTAATTTATAACTAATAATAAATAACTAATAACTAATAACTAATAACTAATAACTAATAACTAATAACTAATAACTAATAACTAATAACTAATAACTAATAACTAATAACTAATAACTAATAACTAATAACTAATAACTAATAACTAATAACTAATAACTAATAACTAATAACTAATAACTAATAACTAATAACTAATAACTAATAACTAATAACTAATAACTAATAACTAATAACTAATAACTAATAACTAATAACTAATAACTAATAACTAATAACTAATAACTAATAACTAATAACTAATAACTAATAACTAATAACTAATAACTAATAACTAATAACTAATAACTAATAACTAATAACTAATAACTAATAACTAATAACTAATAACTAATAACTAATAACTAATAACTAATAACTAATAACTAATAACTAATAACTAATAACTAATAACTGCTTCTCGATAGTATAGTGGTTAGTATACCCGCCTGTCACGCGGGAGACCGAGGTTCGATTCCCCGTCGGGGAGCCTCTGGCTCAAGACTAATGACCTTGCCCGGAAAATTTAACAAGCCTCAGAACTTGCTAAATAAGGCCAAGACCGGTTCCCGGTTGTAGTGCCGATGATGATGAATAACTAATAACTAATAACTAATAACTAATAACTAAAACCTTTGCTTCTCAGTGGCGGAGCTAAAGAGTGGATCACATGTTTATGCTTTTTTTAATATATTACGTGCATGCTGGTTAAATTAAAGCAAGTTCTTGAAACTTACCCCTAGAACGGAGATGTCTTATCCTCCTGGAAGGTTTATTCCATTGATTAGGCGCTCGAGATCGCGACTTTCCCTGATTACTGTCCTAGGAGATTTTCCACTATGATTTTGAAAATAAATACCTTCCGGCTTAGGTACGTTAATTTCTACACCCCATCGTCGGTAGAATGTACCTATTTGTTTACTGTGTTCGGAAACGATTTCGAGATCTGCCCTTGGTATTTTACTAAGTCCATAGATAAAGGTGCCGTCGACATATAGTAAGACTTTCGAATCTTCCGCCGTGTCGAATCCATGTGTTGCATAGAGAAAGTCATACATACTAGGGTGGGCTGAAGAGATATAAGGCATTTTTTCTTAAGGGGGTATTCTGGTCTAGACGCACGAATTTAACGCAATATTTGAAGTGCTGTAAAAAAAAGCAATCAATATCTTTACTATTCATTTTTTTATAGGATGTTTATTAATAGTTCAAGAATACAGTAAAAAAATTGAAAGTAAAAAATTCAAAATTCAAAAAGTTAGCAGCTAATGAAGTGGGAGATCTCAAAAAGTTGGAACGCTACCATACCCACGATTCAACCCTCCTAGCAATCTAAACAAAAGAGATTATTAATTTACAGAAATGCCTCTATTGTTGGAATCAAAAAAAAAAACAATCCTGAAAAAAAATTTATTTTTGTACCACTTTTTTTGAACCTTAACTTAACATTGAAATTTGCGGATGAGGATAGTTCATGCAATAGAAAAGCCTATAAAGAAGACATATACTAAATTTGAGGTGAATCAGTTCATTAGAACTTGGGATATCGTGTCAATAGGCTTGAAAAAGGTGGTTTCGAGAAAAACGCGTTTAAAAATTTCAGGGTATAGTAGCTTCAAGCGACATAATATTGCTAAAGCAGCTGTAACTTCGCCAATTATTGGTTTTTTTTTCTTTGGACAGCATATTCTTAAAAGTATAAACTATAAGAAAATATAAAAAGAAAAAAATCGATTTTTTCAAAATTCTAGACCAGAATAGCCCCTTAAATTTTATTTTTATTTTTCTACATGTATTCCTATGACTCTACACACTTCTACCAGCGATGCTTTCATCTCTCTAACCCGTCCAAATAGTACTCGGCGTTTTTCTCTGAATAATAACTGTTCACGAAGGTGACGACAATCTCTGTCCTCCGAGCGCACTTTTTAGATAAGGGAACAAAAATAAGTCGTCTGTGGCTAGATCTGGTTAGTAAGGCAGATGGTCAACCAGTTCAAACCGTAATTCATGGATTTACGCCATGGCAACCGCTGAGGTGTAAGACGGCGCGTTGTCTTGGTGAAACAGGACTTTCTTTTTCTGCAAATGTGACCATTTTCCCGCAATTTCTGCCTTCAGTTGGTCAAGTAATGATGTGTGGTATGCTTCTGTAATGGTTTTTCCTTTTTGAACATAATCGATTAAGATAACTCCATGCCTATCCCAAAATACATGTGCCATCACTTTCCCAGCCGAAAAACAGTTTTTGCTTTTTTTGGAGCCGATTCCCCCTTTGCAGTCCATTGTTTTGACTGTATTTTCGTTTCGTGCGTATAATGGTGTATCCAAGTTTCATCGACAGGAATTAATCAGCGCCAAAATTCGGATTTATTGCACCTAAACTGCGCCAACAGAGCGTTGGAAATGTTCATTCGAACTCGTTTTTAGTCTAACGTGAGCAAACGCGGCACCCAACGCGCGGATAGCTTTCTCATGCCTAAAACTTGATTTAATATGTGACAAACACGTTCTTTGGACATTTTCATAGCCTCTGCTATCTGTCTCGCTTTAATTTGGCGTTCGTCTAGCACCATTTGGTAAACTTTAGCGATGTTATCGTCAGTTGTTGCAGTTTTTGGACGTCCCGAACGTTCGTCGTTCCCCAAGCTCTCATGGCCACGTTTAAATTCAGTTGCCCGAAATTTTACTGTGGTAAATGATGGTGCAGATTCAACATATACAGAGTCCAACTCATCTTTGATTTGCGTAGGCGTATTGCCTTTCAAAAACAAAAATTTAATTATAGCTCGATACTCAATTGGTCAATTTTCACGAAAACACTCACATCGACTCACATAAGCTACATGCCCAAAATGGTTGAAATTTTGGTGAGTAACTGTCAAAAGATGCACAACCACATTCACTAGCTTTTATTGACGAGTGCTGTTATCTTCACGTTGAAGTCGGAAACTTTTCAATCCACCCATGTATATAAACTCGAGTGTGGTGCTCTCCGTTCTATATGGAATTTGTGCGATTTACTGTGATTGCACTCAATGCAATCTGTGAGTTTGTTTTGGAAACTGTAGATCATATGCGTTATATTAGGAGGGTAATTGGCTTGTTTGGCCTTATATATCAGCCCTTCTTTCTATGCGCTGTCAAACGCTTTTTCTAACTCGAGTGTACATGCCATTACACATTTTTTCCTCTCCAGGTCGACCCTAATGTCGGCGTGTAGTTTAAGAAAAGAATAAGTCGTGGGTGACCCATGCGGAAATGAAACTGGAAGTCTGGTACAATGTCAATTCCATTTAAGGTGTATCTGTCCATTTCTGAAGACATAATGTTTTCCCTAGGTTAGATTGAAGTGAGTGTTTAACTATCTTAAAGCTCCTTCGCTTTTTCGGTACAGGGATTATTTTTATTTGTATCCAAGTGTTGGGGGCGGTTTAATAATATTGTTACGTATTCAATTGCCGAAACGGGGAGCGTCTTTATTATGTAATTTGTCAGATCGTTCGGACCTGCTGATTTCTTGAGCTTTAGACTTTTTATAATAGACGCAACTTCCCTTTACTCTGGATTTAAGGCAGAGTTTTCTCTATTGAACGCCACCAAATGCTTAACTTTTTGCTTGACCAATTCAGCGACCTTCTCTCCAATCCGGTTTCTTAGATCCATATGAATCGCCGTTAGCACTATTTGGTCGGGGTCACTCAGTGTAGAATTTCCCGATTGAAGTTTATTTATTGGTGCACTTTTTTGGTTTCCCAAGAATCTACTTAACTTCGCAAAAGCTTGGGGACAACGTTTGATTACGGAAAGCTTTTTTTGGTGACATCGTTTATCAAAGTCGCTACTTGATTCCTAATTATGATTTGAAATAATGATATCTTCGGCGAGAGATCCTTATATGTCTGCAAATGTCTATTATAGTAATAATGAATGTTCTTTTCAACTCATTCTGCCTAGAAATGATTTGTGGGAGATTGTAAAACATTTTGGGGGGCTGGGAGTGAACATACAGGGCAAAGTCTCTGCTTTCAACCCGGCGAAGGCCGGGACAATGCTTGTCCCTGTTCAATCTAAGTTGACATGCAGTCGCCACCCCTGCATAGCAGCGACATCCTAAGAAATGTTGGCGCAAGGCGAATAACCTTGCTCGTAAAAACGAATTATTATGGACAATGTAACAAGTCTCGGATATGGACCCTATACCGGTGGAGAGACTTGCTAAATAAGGCCAAGATCGGATCCCTGTTGTAGTGCCGGTTATGATGATGATGATGATGATGACGATGATGATGATGATGATGATGGTGATAATGTAAAGCATTTAGATTCCTATCTACGTCATTTCGTTGTTGTTTTCCTAAAGGACGTATATTTTCTCCCCGCTCTTAGCAAGAAGACAACATGGGGGATATGATGATATCCACCGACCCGCGTTTAACGATAAGACAGCTCACTGTTTTGGTTGCTATTTCGATAAATAGCGTACATAAATTTTACACGATCATTTGCACATGTCTTCTGTGTGTGCATGGTGGAAATTGCATTACGATAATACGCGGTCTCATGTAGCACACGTTGTCAATGATCTTCTAAATAAAAATGCTTTTAAATTTCTCGATCTCGAATAAATTTTTTCATACAATTTTTACTTCTATCACTTTTTCGCCGTCAACTAAATTTCAACACAATATTCTCGGTTACTTTTATTTTTATATGATAAAATAAATAATTAACATTTTATGAATGTTTGTTGTGTGGGACGTAACAAGGTGTTTTGTGGTAGGGACGAGTCCGCTATCATGACTAGTTCTTCTTGACACATCGCCTCCTGGTCCCCGTCTTTGTCCAGGTTCCTCTCAAATTGTTGGACAACTATACCGCTCTTTTCTCTACGTAGTTTTTAGGGGGCGTGCTGTACTCCAATAGCTTTAATTTTGAAGCGCTGCCGGTTGAACAATTTTGCTTTGCCTTCTATTCCACTGCTGTAGATAACACTACTTTATCAGATCCCTAATACCTGGTTCAAGCTTCTGAGCGAGGCAACTGGTTGGGGGCTTATTTATGCCTTTCATTTTCCTGTGGCTGTAAGGCCCCAATTGTCTTGTCCTGGCAGTAGATTAAATGGTTTTCAAAGCGCTGCAAGTGCAATGCCCCAATTCCTATTCACCAATTTGAGAAGCATGTGACATGTGTTGTGGTCGTGCTGATATAGATTTGGCAGATTTTTAGACCTTATGTTAGAATGGGTTTTATTTGACTTGTTGACACATCTGACTCGTTTTTCATTATTATTTAACTTAACTAGGAGTATATATACATAAATATACGGTGTGGTCCAGTGTCTTCTAGTGTAGATGGCGTCACTGTCTGTTTTCATGTTAAGTGTGGTTTGGTGGTGCTGTATCTGTATATCACTATAACGAAAATAGTTGTCTATGAGAATTACAAGGATTCCATGAAATAATCGAACATAGTAATAGTTTTTAGAAAACTCACAACATTTCACTGTTGTCTTTGCTTAGTTGTGATGAGTTATTCTGTCTGGCCGTTTATTGATTCTTCACATATTCAAAGTAGATTTGACATCATACCATCGAAAATTTCTTTCTCGACGCGCTGATCCAGATCAAATCACATTGGCCAAGCATCAGCAGATATGACCGTTCGTCTCTTTTTCACTTTTCTGTTGCTTGCTGAATTTTTTCTTATCATAAGGATTTTAATACCCTTTTTAGGGCGCGCATATAATTGCAGGAAAGAAAATCAATGGTTTTGCCAGTGCTCCCGTAGGGCTGTGTAAAATAGGGAACCTCTTCTCTTAGTCGGCGATTGGCGATTCCAATGTACACAATTCAGGCTAATTGGTGTATTCCAACATAATCGACGACGCTGGGAGGCTGGAGGAGACGTTCGCTTTTAGCTGCAATTTGACTCAACTCGTGGAGGAACCTAGGCGAATGCCGGATGCTCAAGGTGATTACACGAGTATCCTGGATGTTTTCTCCATCTGTACCATCTTCACTATCTTTGCTTAACGATATAGGGTTACTAACTGGGACACTTTGCGAGATTTCTTCCGTGGTCTAAGGTGTGCTTTGGAGACTCCGATGTTAACGGATGCGCCGAGTCGATCACAGAGATTACTTTTCTCGGGATGGAGATCTACATACCGCATTCCATCAAACGAAGTTCATCTGGTAAGCCTTGTTTGGTTTGATAAAAAATGCGCGCAAATTACAGCGGCAAAAAATAGAACATTTATACAATGGCGCTTCATACCCCCCCCCCCCCCCCCCCGCTCTCTAAACCCCGCCCCAGTATCAGTCCGTACACATGCCCTCCACTGTTACACAAAGGCCGCGTTCACCACCCCCACATACACTCGCTCTTCCCTGGCATCCTACCTCTCCTAACGGCCAGTAATCTTCAACTTCCTGGTTTTCTTCTCCTTTTTTTCGATTGAATAATTGAATAACGTCTTAACCACTACTCTAGATTTTAAGATGATCTGTAAGGTTTTTATGTTAAGTTAATTTTAAGCTTGCATTAAGCTAAATAAAAATGGGGGTTCCGCCTTCAATCAATCAATCAATCCCACCGAGGTTAACAGAACGAATTTTGTTAGAATCAGAAACTATTCAACGCATTCTACGTGCACTGGACTGGAATACCAGCAGTAGTCCCTAGGAACTGTGCCCCAGAACTGTTGCTGGTTCTAGGCAGCTTCTTTCGCTTATTTTACGCACAGAGGACATTTCCTACCTTCTGGAAGGTGGCTCGAGTTCAACCAATGCCAATGGAAGGGAAAAAGTGTCTCCAACAAAATTACCTGCTGTAGCATTACTGTCTGTGTTGTCCAAGGTGATGGAAAAGGTCATCAACGCCGAGTTAATTAGGTATTTGGAGTGCAACGGACTTCTGAATTATAGTCAATACGGATTCCGTGGGAGGCCTTTTGACCCCTATAACCCATATATGGACATCTGCGATTGAGTGGCATGGTGAGTCAAGGGCTTTGGATATTGGATATCTCCAAGGCTTTTGACCGCGTCTGGCACGGGGCATTGCTGAGCAAACTTCGTTCATATGGACTTTCTCAGCAGCTTTGCGACTGGACGAGGAGCTTCCTCGAAAATCGATCGGTCCGGGTTGTTGTGGACGGCGAGTGTTTGGTTCTGTATCCTGTTAATTCGGGGGTGTCTCAAGGTTCTATTTTGTCTCCAACCTTGTTTTTGCTTTTCATAAATGATTTGTTGGGGACGACGGATAACAAAGTGTTCAGTTTTGCGGATGATAGTACGCTTGTTTCTTCTTTTTCGAGTGATCGTCCGATTAGTGCATCAACGTCGCACCAGCTGAGATGTAGACAGATTGACTCTCTGAATCAGGATCTGGATAAGGTCCTGCAGTGCGGAAAGGCCAATCTCGAAGACACAATATACAACATTCACAAAGAAAAGTGGATCATCGGTTCTAGAGCTGATGATGAATGTCTGGGCCCTCGAATCTGGGGAAAGCTTGAAATTGCTCGGCGTCACGGTCTGTGGGAATGTGTCGTGGCATAAACAATACACGTGTCGAACATCTGTAGCGATTCTAACAGATACACACACAATTCACAAGGAAAAATAAGGAAGAACACCGAACGAAAAAATCGAATAAGAAAAATACATCAGAACCGTATACCAAGCGATAAATTAAAATAATTCACACCAGTGGAATATAGTCGAGTTTGGAAATCATATACCAAGCACGGTCAGTAGCCTGGTGTGTAACGCTTAGGTAGAATTTTTTTCGTGATTCGAGCTGTCATAGCGTCAGTTCGAATCACACGATCTTCTTCACTATTATTTCAAACGCTATACATCGCCTCTGGAAAACTGAGGTATCTTTTTAAAGACAAGAAATATTTCAATCTGGCCCAACTTCTTCTCCTGTATAAATCCCATATTAGACCCGGGCTCTAATATTGCTCTCATGTTTGGAGCTCTGCTCCTAAACATGCCCTCGACTTGCTTGAGAGCATACAGAGACGAGCGAACCGCCTGATCGGGGATACGGAACTGACGTCAGGACTACAGTCGCTATCACATCGAAGGCGCGTAGCCGACCTCTGTCTGTTTCATAGATTTTATCACGGATGCTGTTCTTCGGAGATTCCTGGTGTTGTTCCGTGCAATTCAGTTTATATGCGCTCCACAAGACAATCCGACGGATCGTACCAATTTGCGGTTCATCTCCCGGCACGAACATCCCTGCATCAGAACCCGTTCTGTTATAGAGCGGGGAAACTGTGGACTTCCCTCCCCACGCGAGTGTTCCCGGAGTGTTGCAACCTTCAACTGTTTAGGAAGAATTGCAACGGTTATTTGATGGCATTTCGGGGCGCTATAGATTCTCCGCTCTCGAGAGAAGTATATTAAACAACAACAAAAAAATCGTCCTCAGTTAATTATATCTATTAATTTTATCGCAGGGTTGTGATTCTAAACATTTGAGGTCTGGGACCCTTGTCTGTGCAGAGTGGAGCCCATGAAGAGGTTTTACAAAATGATATACATTGTCGCGTTAAATCGTGTAGGGGAGGATATACTAGGATGTCAAATTTCGACACATAGGGTGCAATGGTTGTCTTATTATGGGCGAAAAGGGTCCATCGGAGGTTATTGTTTCGGTGTCTCAAATCGGAGTTTTAAATCTTAGAGTTTAAGTTGTTTATAAATAATTTAAATACGTTAGAAACTTTAATACCTACAATTTAGTTAAGAAGTAATTGTTGTTTTGAGCATTAAAGTCCAAAACCGTTTTAAACATATCTGTCATATTTAACAGCATGAGTAACATACCTAAGAGGGGGTTGTAACAGGTCACTGCGTTTATGCAAATGTGCTGATTTTCAGCTCCTTGTGGTTGTTAAATTTCTGTTGACCCTGGAGAGACCTACGAGTACTAACCGAGTTCACATTGCCTACAATTTTGTATCCCGTTGTCTGACATTTGTTTTGATGTCATAGTAGTTAAACTATAACGTATATGCACACTGCCACTAGGATCTTCAGTAAATATCTGATAAAAACGTTTTTTTCTAAGGCAAAAGCCAGTACACAGCAGTAAGGTAACAAGTCCCAATTCGCACGACACGTGTGGGTTTAATTACCCAATATGAATGCTAGTGAGCTACTGGCAGGCTTATTTGCAGTCCCTTTGCAAAAGCCATATAGACTAAGAACATTAATCCCACACTATCATTGACACGACCCACATATCGAAATAGGTGATCAAAATCACGTTTAAACATTAAAACCGCTCAAAAAAGGGGAACACACGGCTCTATGGAGGGAACAAAAATTAATCAACAAATGTCTGCACAATGCGATGGAGTGAACAATAAGAACGGAGAAAAAGAAGAAGAATACTAAGGCTCGAAGACAAAAACAATGCCGGTGAGAAGGAGCACTTACCAGTACTGGGGCTCATTTATGTGACCAAATCACGTCCTTCTTTCATTGAACCGCATGGGAACACAAAGCCACTTAACTCCCGCGAACAATAATTTCTGGAGGAATCCGAGCGCAGAGAATGTCGACGTGAAAGGTGATTAATTATTTCATTAACGTAGCTGAAGCATTTACTTCTTTTTTTTTTTGTATATTTTGGTTTTTTGTTTTTTTGTTTTTTTGTTTATTTTTTTTTTGTTTAATTTTTTCTTTTAACTTTAAGCCACGAATAACATTGGTAATTGCCACATTATCTGTTACCTGGCGGGGAAAAGAATCAACAGACAAGGCAAGGCAACAGAGAAGTATAGTGAAGACGGTGTCCAGAGTACGTGGCGGCAATGCTGCTGAAGGTGGCGGGGTTGTGACGGGATAGGTGGTGGTAGCCGTGGCGGGGAAGGTGCCGTTGCTGATGGCGTATAGTTAGGGTGTGTAACCATGACAGCAGAGCAAAATTGCTGAGCACACATCAGTGATTTATTCATTTTGTGTTTTTTTTCCTTCGTATTTGTTAATGACTTTCAAATTGTTGGGGCCATTGTTGGACTGTCGCTGCAGCGGTGAATCCCAGAAAGTAAAACTAGAGAATCCCGTACAGAAAACGATATGAATCTGAGTAGCAGAGAAACATATGAAATGTATGAACCAGATATCAGGGTGTAGGAGGCTACCACATGACTGCCACCTCTTGTATGATGAGCCATTCCCATGACCAGAATATTGAGTAGAAGTGTGAATCAAATTCATGAGCATACTTTCGATTCGATACGATTGAATTAAGTTGAAGTGAATTTCTTTCAGTTCTATGGTGGATCGATGCAAACTTGTGCTAAGCGTCGGAAGATTGAATTCTTCAAGAAGCAGAAACAAGAACAAGTTCGGTCGATAGTAGAATGTGACAAAGAAAAGGTCCGGGTGTCGAAGGCATAACAGCCAAACGATCTACAAACCGTCGTTGAGTTTTTAATTGATTTTCGCGGATTGATCAGATTGTTTTTGTTCCCCTTCTTCGTTCTTTTTTGATGGCTGATTTTATTTTTGTTTTTCTTGCTCTCTAAAATGGTTGTCAAGGACCAAAGAGGTAGGTGGACGGATGGGCGGACAGTTGGACAGGAGATATAATTTACCTCGTAGAATATAATAAATGGATGTCAAAGAGAATGAAAATTGATGATTCTGTGCCTCTGTTGAATTGTAAACCTTGGTGGCTTTCCTTTCAAGGTAGCGATTGACTAAGAATTCGCATGTGAAAAATTATACGAAAAATCAACAGACTATGCCAATTCAATGATAAAATTAGACTACCATCGTGGGGAGTTGTTACTAAAGAAGTATGGCTTGGTAATAATTTTTTATTGTTATATTTTGTTGCGGTTTTCATGTCAGATGGCTGTATTTATTGCTTTAGCCAAAAGGTGCCGACATTTATTATTTATTTTTGTTAATGTAAAATATCGATTTCATTTAACTTTTTTCTATTTGTTTTGTTTTGTAAGAATCCCCAGGATAGATAAATTAATTTATCAACACAACGATACAAATGCGGAAAACAGGGCACTTTGATTTAATGAAGTTTAATCTTCAACACAAATATAATTAGCGTTTCTGTGACCCCTACGCATTGTAGCAGTGGAAGAATGGTATATTGTCGCCAGGATGCAATACATGATCTGACAAAGCGTTACATTTTCATGTGATTCGACTGAAGAACGGTTCTCTGTGTGGATTTGTCTGTCCTAAATTTAGTGTTAACTGGTGTGACATATCTGATAAGTGGCTTTAGCACGTAAGTAATTGGGGGATACTATTTTCGAGTTCACTAGAGCAATATTTGTTGTAATATCTGTAAAACAGGAATAGATTCTAACGATGGAATTGAACATGTAGCATCTAAGTCTCCTTGCCCGGTATTGCATCTTATCAAGCTCGTACATTGATGCTCACGAAACTTCCAGATTGTTAAGTCAGGATAAATCAGATGGGGTAAAGCTTTTCTTGCATTTCTAACATATCCTGTGCACTTCTTTACACTTTTGTGACTTCCAGTATGTGCTCATTCGATAACGAATTCGAAAAAATTCTATTGCCAACTATATAGAGCTCTGTCACTTCAATGGTGCAAGTATTACTCATCGAGTATAGGTCTCCGCAAGACTAATGACCTTGCCCGGAAAAGTCAAGACCGGTTCCCGGTTGTAGTGCCGATAATGATGATGATGATGATAATGATAGTTCTCCGTTGAATGTTCTCAGAAGACAGCATTGTGTTTTGGAAGCATTGAATATCACTCGGGTAAATAATCTCTATTGATATATTTTGCTAAGACAAGTGTTCAACGACCTTAACCTATATTTGTGCTTGAGTGCACATTCCGAAGGACTTGGCCAGACAACTCGAAAAGTAGTTCAACTTGGAATCGTCAGCAAAAGAATAAACATGAATTTTAGATGATGGATGAGGGATCGTTGATGAAAATAAGAAATAAGGCGAATAACTAACATTGACCTTATAAG
The DNA here is from genome assembly GCA_963931805.1 of Microdon myrmicae. Lineage (NCBI taxonomy): Eukaryota > Metazoa > Arthropoda > Insecta > Diptera > Syrphidae > Microdon > Microdon myrmicae. The sequence continues at coordinate 27,998,166 of OZ007500.1, forward strand.
ATGCAAATTTAACGTCATTAAATACCCGAAGAGATAACATTTTGTCCATTGAATAAAAGATTTGCTACTGCACCCCCAAATACTTACCCACTAGGACCCCTAGGTGTCAGATTTCACTTAACGTGAATTTCTACGTGTTAGTAAATTTACGCTGAGTCAATGTACTAAATTATTTCTGGGTAAACATTTGAAAATGCATAAAACCCGGAGTGTAGTGTTTTTGTCACTTAAAACAAAGGTTGTGTAATAATGCAATATAACAACTTCGTCAACTCCTTAAGACTGTGATTTCAAAATAAAACGGAATGCTAAACTCTGTCGATTGCTTTGGAGGTATCCAGACTGACAATCTTGCTTTCACCGAAGTGGTGCATGGAATGAATCTCCTTCTCGGTCAGGTACACGTTTAGTTTGTCAATTGACCAGTTACTGCAAAGCATATCAATGATCAAATGCTTCTAGATATTTCGAGAGATGAGGCTTTTTTACTAAATTTTATTCAGACTACATAACCTTTGGTAGATGTTAAAACAACGGGTCAGTAGGAAGACCCAAATGAAAAATGTCACGGTTGTCCTTTTTGTGGACCGGTTGCATTTTCGCGGTCTTCCTACTATTGAGAATTTTCCAGTTGAGTAAGGCAATCGTTTTCACAGCGGTTTGTTAAATGAAAAAGAATATGCTTTCAAAATTATACAGGGCATGCTTCCTGGACAGCGAGTTTTTTTTTTTTTCATTATGGAAATCTTCAAAAGACACTTCTTGAACGTTGGCGAATAAGACCTCCCGACAACATACCTTCCCGTTGTTCCCCGGGGGATTCTTGTCAGTCCTTCGTGGAGCGGAATGGATTCTATCTCTCGCATCTGCTGCATTAAGCCACATAACGCAACAAATATTCTGCTGCGATAACTGGTTCAGCGCACATCCGTGAGTACATTTTCCGCATTCTCAATCCTGCCTTCGAAGTATAAGCGGTATGGGTGATTAATATGCCTGTATTTCCATGTCCCGAATGCTTTCTTGTCACTAATAACTCCAGCAGTTAGTTAATCATCTCGAGGCGCTGAGTCGGCGTTATAGGTTCTCCTCCTTTGAGGGGAGGATGATCTATAAAGCATCATGTTGAGGGTCCAGGTTCCTTTTGAGAGGTATACTATATTGCCATTCCCTTTGGCAAAACTTCTCAATTTTAAGGCACATCCGTAAACGATCTTTTTGTAAGACAAGTGTCAACATTTTACAAAACAGTAGCTTTTTTGACTGCGATGCGAGGTGGTTTTCTTCCGGCCTCGATATTTAGGGCACCTTCAGATATCGTATGAAATGCAGCGCATGTCCTTAAAAGGATGACACTATGTGCCGACTACACTGCTTGTGTTTTTGTTTTATTTTATTATTATTTATATTGTACCAGAGCATTACCGTAGCAATCGCAGTTTATGTTATCCATGCGGCCGAGGTCTGATGCGTCAGCGCTTTGGATCTAACTTTTTCAAAAACGAATGCACTGTCCTCATGTGCGGCACCCTTCCATATGTATGCTGCGTACGTAACAATGAAGATATTGACACTCGGTTTTTAGCTTCCTGACGTCCTCTAACAATGGGTAGCAGTTTTGCTAATACGTTGCTTACTTTTATCAATTAATTTTTTCGCAAGAGTTCCTTGAAGGTCAATTCGCTGTCGAGTACAACACTAAGATATTTTATAGCAGGCCTAGGCAGGTGTGTGATTCTCTCGGATTTTTCAATAAACACATAACAATTTTGTATTCAAGTAAAACACAGAATAATTGAGGTATCGGGCTAAAATTTATTCCAGCTGCACTACACATGTTACTTTTAAGTGTGGAAGATTTTACACAATTCGCTACAATGGGGATTGAGAGATTTCCAATCCCTATGAACGGCGCGGACTGGACTGATTTGGCTTATTTTGAACTGAAGTACTTACGGTTACGATATTTTCGATACTACGACCGATGCGCTATCTCACTGGCACAGACATACACAATAGTGAATATTTTAACTGAATTTTATCAACTCTAGTCTGGTGGGATGATTCTTACGGCCAAAATAAGGAGTAAGTGCTCTTAAAATTGCTATCACCGACTCAGAATTTCATAGACATTGAGTCAGTTATGGTAGGCGGCAACGCCACAGAATTAAAGAGGGGATGGACTGAAACCAATAAATCTTACTGCTAATCAGATTTTGATGTCGGACTATAACATCCACTTCATCATCATCATCATCATCATCGGCACTACAACCGGGAGCCGGTCTTGGCCTTATTTAGCAAGTCCTGAGGCTTGTTAAATTTTCCATAATGATTTATTTTGTCTGGGCAAGGTCATTAGTCTTGCGCCAGGGGCTCCCCGACGGGGAATCGAACCCCGGTCTCCCGGGTGACAGGTGGGTATACTAACCACTATACTATCGAGGAGCCCATAACATCCACTTACTATACTAAAATTTGGTGTTATCGGTACTTACATAAGGCTTGCTAAGGTGCTTAACAAATGGGACTCTGGCTTCTTTGTCGTGTGTGGAAAGAAAATCTTTCTAGATTTGATATCCGAGAAAAATGCCGAGGGTAGAGAACGACAGAGAAGATTGGTTCCCTGCTTAATGCATAACATCATCACCATCATCGGCACTACAACCGGGATCCGGTCTTGGCCTTATTTAACAAATCTCTCCACCGGTCCCGATTTCGAGCCGATGTCATCCAGTTTAGCACTCCCAGGCTCTGGGCGTCCTGGTCTACGCCATCCCTCCATCGCAGACAAGGTCTGCCGCGCTGTCTCCTTCCATACATCCTGCCACAAAGGACTTTCCGGGCAGGCTCCTCTTCGCTCATTCGAGCTAGGTGTCCCGCCCAAGGGAGTCTACCGAGCTTAATTTTTCTTACAATATTAGCTTCAAGGTAGATTGCGTACAACTCATGGTTGTAGCGTCTCCGGAATCGTCCTCCCTCACATACGGGGCCAACAAGACCTTTCTCTCGAACGCGGCTAAGAGTTCAGAGTACCTTTTATTAAGCACCCAGGTCTCGGATCCATACATGAGTACTGGTAAGAGCATGGTCTTGTACAGTAGTAGCTTGGATGTTCTGGATAAATTTCGGGATTTAAAGAGCCTTGATAGACCATAGTAGGCTTTGTTGGATTTAATCAGCCGTTCGCGTATTTCTTCTTCCATATTGTTATCGGCTGATACTACTGACCCAAGGTAGTTAAAGGATTGCACTATTTCAAATTCGTGCTCCACTACCCTGATAGTTTGACCAACGTTAGGTCATCTCTCCGCAGAAATTGCCACCATGTACTTAGTTTTCCCCTCATTAATGTGCAGTCCCAGCTTTAGTGCCGCCTGTCCGATCTGGGTGAAGGAATCCTGTACAGCCGAATCGGATCTACCGATGATGTCGATGTCATCTGCGTAGGCAAGTATCTGGCTGGACTTGGTGATAATAGTCCCTCTTGTTGTAACGCCAGAGTCACGGATTGCTTTCTCCAACGCCAGGTTGAAGAGGAGGCAGGCCAGACCGTCCCCTTGTCGGAGTCCATTATAGATGTTTATTGGTTTGGACAGCAATCCCGCTACTTTTACTTGACTAGTTACGTTGGTCATGGTCAACCTACAAAGTCGTATCAATTTATTTGGAATGCCGAATTCTCTCATGGCATTATATAGTTCTACCCTGGCTATGCTGTCGTAGGCGGCCTTAAAGTCTATAAACAGATGATATAGTGGAATCTTAAATTCCAGACATTTTTCCATCGCCTGCCTAAGGATGAATATCTGATCAATCGCTGATTTGCCTGCGATGAAGCTACCCTGATATTGACCAATGATGACTTTAGCGTATGGGGCTATCTGATCTTGTAGGATAGTGGAGAGTATCTTATAGGCGGTACTCAGCAATGTTATACCCCTATAGTTGCTGCACAGTGTGATATCTCCCTTCTAATGTATGGGGCAAATTATACCACGACGCCAATCTTCCGGCATCTCCTCTTGCTCCCATACGTGCACCACGATCTCGTGAATTAAGTGATGTAACGCTGTCCCTCCTTGTTTGATCAGCTCAGCTGGTATGCCATCAGCTCCAGGGGCTTTATTTGATTTTAGCTGTCTAATGGCTTTTAATGTTTCCTCAATGCTTGGTGGCGGCAGCATTTGGTCTTGGTCTTGCATTGGTGGAGCCTCCAATTCTTCTGTGAGCTGACCATTTAGCAATTCATTAAAGTGCACTTCCCATCGCTCCAGAATGCCTTCAGGATCGGTGATCAGATTACCCTCTTTATCCTTGCAGTAAGTGCAGCGTGGTGTGTAGCGCGTCATACTGCGGATTATTTGGTAGAACTTCCGCGCCTGGTGCGGACCTCGCTCTCTACTTTTCTCTATTTCACAGACAAGCCTTTTTTACCAGGCACTTTTCTTTTGTCTGTGAAGTCTTTTTTCAGATCTTCTGAGCTCTTTGTATTTCTCCTCGCGTACCCGCGTCCTATGAGACTGCTGCATTTCCCGGTATGCAGCATTCTTACGTTCAGTCGCTAGTTTGCACTCATCATCAAACCAGTCGTTCCGATCTCTACGACTACTGCCTAAGATGGAGTTGGCAGTACTAATGACAGTATTCTTAAGGCGTGTCCATTTCTCTTCTACGCCCGGCATTCTGGCCCGAGGACTTACTCTCCCTCCGTCGAGCTCTTCGAGGGCGAGTCCTAGCGCATGACCAAAGCTGTTAGTGGTGTTCTCATTGCGTAAGGCAGCCGTGTTGATTCGAACCTGATCCGTGGATGCAATACGTCTCCGTAAGGCAATTCGAGCTCGGAAAACTGTACCAACAAGATAGTGATCCGAGTCGACGTTGGCACCTCGGTACGTTCGTACCGTCATCAGGCTCGAAGAGTGGCGGCGATCTATCAACACGTGGTCAATTTGGTTGCGAGTGGCTCCATCAGGTGATACCCAGGCGGCTTTGTGGATATCTTTACGCGGAAACCTGGTACTCGCAACGACCAAGTTTTTCGATGCTGCCAGTTCGATGACTCGTAGTCCATTGTCATTAGTGTTCTCATGCAAACTATGGGAACCTGCGTAGTGCCTGAAAACCGGCTCCCGACCTGTTTTCGCATTCACATCCCCAAGAACGATTTTTACATCGTATCTTGGGCAGGCATTGAGGGCCCGTTCGACGTTCTCATAGTATTCTTCTTTTTCGTCGTCAGGGGACTCCTCTGTAGGTCCGTGAACGTTTATGAGGCTTATGTTCTTAAATTTGCCTCGCACGCGAAGAGTGCATAGCCTTTCATTTATTGCATTAAAGCCGATGATGGCAGGCTTCAGTTTTTGGCTGACTAGAAAGCCTACCCCGAGCACATGGTGTTTTGCGTGACAGCTGTAATAAATGTCATACTCTTTTCTTTGAAAAACACCACTCCCCGTCCATCTTATTTCTTGTAATGCTGTTATGTCAGCCTTATATTCGGACAGGGCATCGGCTAGTTGCTGTGCAGCTCGAGCTCTGTATAGTGAGCGTATGTTCCATGAAAAAATCCTTAAATCATTTAGCCGTTTTCGTTTCCGTGGTCGTCGTCGTGTATCCGGTCCATATCCGAGGCTTGTTAAATTTTCCATAATAATTCATTTTTACAGGCCTGGTTATTAGCCTTGCGCCAACCTTTCTCAGGATGTCGCTGCATGCATTGGTTCACTACTTGGCGGGTGTCAAAGTAGCTATCCAGGGGTGTCACGTGGAGACTGCATGTCAACTTGGATTGAACAGGGACAAGTATCGTCCTGGCCTTCGCCGGGTTGAAGGCAATCAGAGACCTTGCCCTGTATGTTCGCACCCATCCCGCCGCTTAATGTATAAGGTCATCCAAAAAAAAGCTCCTTCATCTATCTACATGACGCCTAGATCACTGTGGTGTATGTTTACTTATGCACCTACACGGGCGCGGTTTCAGTAAACACCCACGGATTGTTCACGGGAGATTATCACGAAAAGCAAAATGTTCACCAAAAAGGAAATTAAAAACACACGTGTTGTTGTTTCGTTGAATGTTCTTTATTTGGAATGAAGCACTGGTGATACAATGGCTGCAACAATATTTATTTAGTCTGCGACTATATCGGCTTGTTTGTCTATTAAATTCACATCGATTTAGTTAATTTGATTAAGAAAGATTTTGAACATTATTTTAAACTACACAGTTATATACTTTGTTTGTCTCTTAAATTCACATCGATTTAGTTAATTTGATTAAGAAAGATTTTGAACATTATTTTAAACTACACAGTTATATACTTTGTTTGTTTCTTAAATTCACATCGATTTAGTTAAAGCTTGAGATGGGATTAGACTGTGTTCTTCTCGGGAAATTTGATTAAGAAAGATTTTGAACATTATTTTAAACTACACAGTTATATACTTTTGTTTGTCTATTAAATTGACATAAACGCAAACACAACACGACACATCAGCCACACCAAAATCCCGACGATCTTGTGAATTATCGGCTATTGTTATTCGCGAGTCTAAAACCGTCGACTGATAGGTGAATGTGAAGAAGACTGACTGGTCACTAGAGCTCACCAAAGAAACGGAAAAACCTCAAAAGAAACTGAAAAGGAGGCGGAGTTACACGATTAACTCGAGGTAGTTAATCGTGATTGGACCGGACGGAATAGGCATACATTACGCATGTGTGCGTATACCATGCATACGATCGTTCGGCGACCGTGGATGGAGGGCAACATCGCTAGGGCATTTTCCAAGAATGCAAACGCTAGCATCTGGGGTGTGAAAGACCCAAACCGAAGATTTGGTCATCCTAATGGGAGGCCATAAATCATCATTTCGGTTGCCGATGATTAAACATTGCAACGAACATAGGGTGCAGCCATTGCCAGATGTTGAAAGTAAACATTTTCTGGCTGCATCATGTTCGTTGCTTGGTTGCGATCCCTGAACGTGGGGACCGATAATTGGAAGCCAGCGATTGCTGGTAATCAGGGAAATGTTTGGTTTGCGTCAGCAGAAACCTTGTCGGCGGTAGCAAACCAATAGGAGCAAATAGCCGCATGCGAGAAGTGCCATGGGCAAACAAATAAACGAGTCAACAAGGAACTCTTTGTTGATGTTGTTTCCATAGCATAAGGCTATGGAAACAAGCTGCCCTGGCAGAACGTATGCCTAAAGATAGGATTTCGAATGCCACGGCAATGTGATGATTTTGCCGTGGACTTATGCTTTTTATTTAGGAGATAATATACGCCTCGGGGGTGAATTTTCGATGCCACGGCAAGGTGATAAGCTTTGCCGTGGACTTAATGTTTTTTAGGAAATAATGTACACCTCGGGGGTGAATTTTCGATGCCACGGCAAGGTGATAAGCTTTGCCGTGGATTTAATGTTTTTCAGGGGTGGTGTTGGTGAAAAAGGGGTTTAGAAGGAAAAAAACCCCCCACAGAATAGGTAAGCTGCCTAACAGAAATTCAAAACAGGTATCCGATTGGGTAACCGTAATAATTCCGACGATTTGGCTGGGAGTAAATGCCGTAGCAAGGTTACGCAACCTTGCTGAATTTCGACCGAGAGGTAAGTCGTTCGCCTGGAAAAGTGGGGATCGAGCGATGCCTGGCTCTTCGGGCCCTGAAAAGCCCCACATCACCATACTACATAATATTCACCCCTGATGGTTTTTTCAAACGACGTACGCCATTCTGTTTTGGTAGAAGGTGGTATTTTACCCGTACGGCATATGTCGTTTAAAAATAAAAACATCAAGCATAAACATTTTACAGTGTTGATCTGGTCGTGACATTTGGATGTACACGCGTATTTGGATGGCTCTAAAGTTTAGTTGACTATTATATCTCAAACAGACCTTTCATACAGCCCTCCTATAGTACGATATATAGATTTTTGGTAGAAACCTTAACGTGGTGGGGGGGGCTTAAACTACCATGAATCACTCAGGCTATGCTGACGGAAACATACGCTTCCACTAGGGCGACCTGTAGCGATTCTAACAGATACACACACAATTCACAAGCAAAAATAGTGAAGAACACCGAACGAAAAATCGAATAAGAAAAATACATCAGAACCGTATACCAAGCGATAAATAAAAATAATTCACACCAGTGGAATATACTCGAGTTTGGAAATCAAATTCTAAACACGGTCAGTAGTCTGATGTTTCACTGCTTCGCTTTTCAACCGTTTCATCGTGTGTTCAATTCACCTTCTTCACTATCCTTGCTTAACGCTATATAATTGGTGACTACGACGTGATCTGTACACACACGCAGCATACACTTCCCATACTAAAGCAGAACTTCACACACGGTCATGACTTCCGCATAGAGCACAGCCTCCGATGTTTCCTCGTTTCTCTCGTTCGTCCGTCGTCCGCATACGAATCTGATCGTAACGAAGTTACTGCGGCGGGAGTGGTGTAGCGATTCTAACAGATACACACACAATTCACAAGCAAAAATAGTGCAGAACACCGAACGAAAAATCGAATAAGAAAAATACATCAGAACCGTATACCAAGCGATAAATAAAAATAATTCACACCAGTGGAATATAGTCGGGTTTGGAAATCAAATTCTAAACACGGTTAGTAGGCTGGTGTGTAACGCTTAGGTACAATTTTTTTCGTGATTCGAGCTGTCATAGCTTCAGTTCGAATCACACGATCTTCTTCACTATTATTTGAAACGCTATAGACCCATGTCAGACAGGCTAGCGAGGAGTAATACACAAAATCTACCCTTAATGCAGGGTGTTACGTGTCACGGTGCCCATTGGATGGTTTACAGCCAGGGGTATACCGGCCGTATTATAACGGCACCTCTCTGAAACCGGGTCAAATCAGAGCAGTAAGCAGACCTTACCATATAAAAGAGGGGCTCTAATATGGCGAACTATTTGAAACCCCAAGACTCGTGGGAACAAAAATGAATAATGAATATACAAAACAAAATCCCACGAAAAACACGGTAAGCGTAGGTGTGATGACCCGACACCATAAGGAAACAAATCATCAAGAAAACACCGACTCGGCAGAAAGGAGGCGTAGGGAAAACCGGAAAAAGCGGGATATACGCGTCAGCATTTGCAATGTTCTAACGTTATATAAACCAAGCGCGATACAGACGGTCGTAGAAAATACGAACAATTTATATAATGGACATCGTCGCGCTTCAGGAAGTCCGACTCCCACATCAAGTAATCGAAATCAACGGGTTTCCACCGGCCTGTGGAGGTACCGATACACATAACCTCGGAACCGGCTTCATCATAGGCAAGAAGATTACGCCCCATGTAAAAGCTGTAAAATTTAAACATGACCGAATGTCGATGCTAAAAATACAGGGACCATGGTACAATTATGTACTCATAAACGTCCACGCCCCAACAAAATCTACCAACGAAGAAACGAAGAACACGTTCTACGAAACCCTAGAGGAAGTATTTGCGAAATCTCATCATTCGATGTTAAAATCCTCCTCGGGGACCTCAATGCAAAAATTGGAAAGGAAGATATCTTCCAACCAACTATCGGTAAAGCCTACACGACGTTTCAAATGATAGTGGAATTCGAATTATCACCGTCGCAGCATCAAAAAAGTTAGTGAAAAGCACGATATCACCCGACGGCGTAACGCGTAACTAAATAGACCACTTCCTCATAGAGAAAAGACACCACTCTAATGTCCTCGACGTAAGATCATATAGAGGACCAGATTACGACTCCCATCATCTTGTAGCGATGGGCAAAATTAGAAGTCGGCTCGCAGCAAACCCACATAGGCAGTCACGGGAGACGAGCAAAAAGTTCGACATTGATAAACTAAAAGACCTGCAAAAGGGGTGAATATCAAGACGAACTAACGAATAGATTTAGGTTTCTAGAGAATGGGAGTGGTGAAGAAGAGGAAGCCCATAGTGTAGACACTAAATGGGCATCGAATCAAACAAACAGCCCAATAGGTATTAGGATTTAAGAAAATAATTAAGTCCAAACCTTGGTTTGACGATGAGTGCAGGGTGCAGATCGAACAACGTAAACGCCTCAGAGTGATCCACTTAGAACGATACGAGGAAGTCAACACAGAAAGATACGCGACAATTCGGAAAGAGACAATGAGACTCTTCAAGCGCAAAAATCGCGAATGGGAGTAGACTGGGATCGAAAAAATGCTAGAAAATGCCAGAGCAAGGAACATCAAAGGTATATATGCCGGCATAAATTCAATTACAAATGGCTACCAAGGGAGAGCCAAAATAATGACTTCATATGACTTCAAAAAAGCCTACGACTCAGTCGCAAGGCAAAGACTTTACCATATTGTGGTTGAGCTGGCAATCCCGAAAAAATATGCCGCCCTCATTCAAATTTGCATCAACGAAAACAAAGAGCGAATTCGAATAGAAAACCACCTCTCAGAACAATTTGAAATCCGGGGCGGACTAAAACAGGGAGATGGCCTCTCACCATGTCTTTTAAACCTACTGCTCGAGTATGTCATCAGAAAGGTACAAGCCGATAACATGGCCGGATCATCCCTGAAGCGGGTCACAGAAGTGCTCGCATATGCGGATGACATTGCCATTCTGGGCGATAATCTAGAAACTGTAAGTAAAAACTGTGAAATCATCATGCAAGCGGCAGAAGAGGTGGGCCTAGAAATAAATGAAGACAAAACAAAATACATGATTACGGCGGGAGCAGATGGTACTCGGGGAACACGTATAAACGTCAGAGGGAAGATATTTGAAAAAGTTAAAGAATTTAAATATCTGGGAACGATACTGACGGTCAGTAACGAAATGTCGAAGGAAATTAACAAAGACTGCATTCCAGCAACGCTAGTTGGCACGCAGTCAGTAAACTGGTGAAAGCCAAACTGCTATCACGTAACATAAAGCACCGTGTCTATAGAACCATCATCATGCCGATTGTTCTATACGGATGCGAAACATGGGCTCTCACAAACAGGGAAGAAAACAAATTCGAGAATAAAGTTTTAAGGGGTATATTTCGAGGTATATATGACGAGGAGGCAGGACAATGGAGGAAACTACATAACCACGAATTGGAAGAGCTATACCGCAAACCTACAATAGTGAGAGTAATCAGGTCGCGAAGATTAAGATGGGCCGGACACGTGGCGCGAATGGGCAACGATAGGACCGTGCGTAGAATTCTTGACGGTAGACCAACGGGAAAGAGACCGGTAGGATGGCCACTATGGAGATGGGAGGACAATGTTAGGTTTGACCTTGAGGAGATCGGATCGGCTGGTGAAGCGTGGATGAAGAGTGCAGAGCGCAGGGAGCGATGGCGGAGTCGAGTCGGTGAGGAACTTCCGGGTTCCTACAGGCCAATAAATAGTAATAGTATAGTAATAGTAGAGGTTCTTGGAAAATGTCGTGTTGTGTAAAATCGTGTCAAATGAGCCAGAGCCAGTACAAACGGGAGGTTTACGTTCCAAAAATTTATTAATTAGGTGGTAGGAAGATTATTTTAATGTTGGGATAACTCAAATCATGTGGGTGACATGAAGCATTATCTGATAATGATGCGTCTTAAATCTCAAATGTTTCCGCTTTAAATAATTTTTAAAGTCCGGCACAAAACAATTTGAAGATCAATCTTTAAATAAATTCCCTCTCATCCAAGCTCTTGGATTTGCTTTTCAATATACCGGTATATATGATGCTTTTATCGGCACTAACAACTTGATGGATTCTTGCTCTTGTATAATGTTCAGACTTTTTTTTACTAGCGGTGTGCATACGTTTTTTCTGGTTTCTTTGGTAAAAAAAAAACCCCAATTTTCTAGGGAAATTCATTGTTTTTAATTCAAAATATTGGCCATCGGTAATTTATGAATAGCATGCCAGAAAAACTGCTTATCTTTCGCGGCAAACCATTCGTCGTTCCATTTTCTAACTTCCTCGAAATCGATTAAGGGGGGAACCTCATGTAAAATGAAATTTTTTAGCCATTTTTTGTTTTGGCCTAAATTGATAGGAAATTTCCTCAAAAATACGAGAAAAAAAGTTAGAAAGTGATCTGAGACCTCCTTGTACTTTATTTTCAAAAGAAAGTAAACATTCTAATTGGGCGGAGCACTCAAATAGTCGAGCGCTCGTCGGACGCTCGGCCTTTCGGTTCAGACCAGAACAGTTTGAAAAGAGGAAGGTCTACTCTATTGGCCTGGAATCGCAGATTAGCAAAAATCTGCGGTAAGTTAGAACGAATTACGATTTTTTTTACAGTTTTTCTATTACTCAAATTTTAAACGCGTTTTTCTCGAAACGCAAAATTTCGCACGTCGTGCACGTAGCTCAAAAACTAATCATTTTTGCAAATTTGCGAATTTTAATAAAAGGGGAACGTCATGCTGAGCGTTTTTGCATAAACTAAAGAACCCATTTTGTATTTTTTGTTTCAGATCATTTTTGTGACCTGTATGCTGCACGGCGCATTTTCAAGCCGCTGTTTTGCACCGTTTTATTGTTAACGATTAGTTTTAAAAAAATATTTTCTTTAAATATTATAACGTAAATAAATTGTGCCTTAAATTGCAAATTAATTTACGCATTACATTTTTCAAAAAAACAGGCTATTTACATGAGGTTTCCCCCTTAAGTGCTGTTCTGCGAGGGCGTGCCCCATTGATGCGAAGACGTGATAGTCAGCTGGCGCCAAGTCTGGGGAGTACGGCGGCTGCATAAGCATGTCCCATCCAAGCGGTTTCAAGGTGTCTCTTACTAGTTTAGTTGTGTGGTGCGTACTTTTTGCTGGCGCCATCTTTTAGTTAAACCGGAATAAACGTATGCATATACCTGCTATTGATCTTCCCCATTGTTCGTCAACGTCTGGTGATTGTTTCTTGTGACACATGTAATCCGTCTGCTAATTGCTGTTGAGCTTGAGTTGGGTCATCATCCAATAACTCCTGCAATTGCTCGTCTCCATTTTTTTGGGCTCTACCAGAGCGCTCACTGTCTTTCACATTGAAATCACCACTTTTAAATGTTCGAAACCATGTCTCACATATTCTTGTGGCGCAACGCTAATAATCTTGCCCGTAAAAGTAAATTATTATGGAAAATTTAACAAGCCTCGAGACTTGCTAATTAAGGCCAAGACCGGATCCCGGTTGTAGTGCCGATGATGTCTCACATATTCTAATTGATGGAGCGTGTTCATCATATCTATCTACAAGCAAGCGATGACTTTCAACAGCCTTTTTCTTTTGATTAAATAAGAAAAGTAATGTGTGCCGCAAATGTTCTTTTTCAGGCATAAAACTCGACATGATCACTGAACGATAAAACAAAGACGCTAGTTTTTGGCGGACTCAACTTGTGTGTGTGTTTCTAGTTAAATCTCAGACGAACAAAATGATGTATGTGTCAAATTGATTCGGCGCGTACTTTTAGTTAAACCGGAAGAAACTTATTCATAGACATAATATATGTCCTGGCAAATAATATTTCCGGCTGCAAGATCAGCCGACGCAGTTTCTCCTTGAACTTTTATGCTATGAATTATAAAGCGTTTATTTTTCAAACAAACCTTTACTCGCCACAGATCCGGATGAGCAGAGGTTTCTACACGTTCTTTAGAGTTGTTATACATTTTAAGTGGTTTTTGCTTAATGATGTTACGATCCAATGGAATTCTTTTTTTCGCAACCTGCAGCAACTGCACTTCTTATTTCTTTTTCGTTTTTCTAAAATGTCCGGACTGTCGTTTCATTTAAATTAAGAATTTTTCCAATGTAAAATGCTGTTTCTCTTTCCAAGAGATGATCCAAGATTTGTATCTTTATTTCTAAACAAAGAAATTTCCTTATAAACACTGTTTTTTTAAAATCTTTATCAGAGGTGGCTTGAGACTGAAACTTGGTGCTGCAAAAATAAGCCGGAAATTAAAGACGGAAAAGTCGATTGCATTTTACAACAGATAGGTACAATACGAGGATATCGCATTTATCCGTTTCCATGCGGCGGGCCTTCCGGCAACACACTATCTCTGAGGCAACAAACCTCGATGGCACGTAAGCTGTACAAGACCCTTTTTGCTATAAGATCGAAATCGAGTCATATACGACTAAATTACAATTTATTAATATACTTTCATACAAAAGGATAACAGTCCATTATTACTTCCGGTCATTATTTTAAGGGAATTTCGTATTCAAAAATGTTAAACAAAAGTCATGTTATCCAGTGCTGTAAAAGTACACATATTATTGTACAAAGGTTTTTAGTAATTTTCTTATCGTGTTAGAGCTAAACGGTGTTGTACGAGGGTTTCGGCAGTTTATCTATCGTGCTAGATCGAAACCACGTTGTAGGATGCCCTATTATATAGGCGGGCTAGATGTATTTTATTTTTCTATTTTGGAATGGCGACAGATGTCAAGATGTCAACAGCTATTTAACAATATGTTTTATTTCATTTGGTGTTTTCTTACTCCACGAATGTTGGGAGTTAAACATCTACCTTAATTTATTTACCAAAGCAATTGGATTTAAGGATTAACCTTTGAGTTTTACTTTCATATTTAAGTTGCCATTACCAAACCCCTAATCTAGCGCAAAGTAAAGGGCGTCCTTACATACACTGATGTTTTCAGTAATATAAAGTTCGCATGAGCTACGGTTAGCCGGAAGAATTATAATAAGGAGTTATGTGGGATAGATTGCACTTGTGATTTGGTAAATTAGTAATTGAATTAATGGTTGTCCCCATTTTCGTCCTAATAGTGCCTTCTAATTATACAAATAATGTTTCCGATGTAATGCAAATTGTGCTAAAGATTCCAATTAGTGTATGCGAAATGGGAACAAATACTCCATATTTCAGCATTTGTAATGTAAAACCACGTTTTCTTGTGGTTTCTGCAAGTTGCTGCCATTAGCTCTACGTTAGTCCAATTAGCTTACCAGTGCCCTGTATTCAAACTAAACGTCAGTTATGGTTAGAGACTATAGCTAAATTAATGACATATTATGGACCTTCTACAACTCCTTAGTGTGGCATGAATGTATAGTCGGTTTATCGTTCAATAACCGCAGTAGTATAACCGTCAATTGAACTTACTACTGCGCATGGGTCAATATGCTTGGGAGGTAAAACCGAATTATCTATCTGTCAATAAGGGCGTTAAGCTTGAGTTACCTTTTAAACCAATGAGTCTTATCCAGCACTTGATATGATCAGTGCATTTTATGACCGATGAATTTTTGTAATCATTTGTTTGCTAATAAGTATTAATGTTATTAAAAGACCCAAAAAGAGATATCCTATGCGTCTAGAGTATCCGCTAGTCAGTGCTGGAAACGGGTACTTCATTACCCAAATCCTACCAAGATAAACGAAGTATTTACGCTGCAAATTTGGTGAATAGACACTCACAGCTTGTCGTAAAAGACGACTAAAAGTCGAGTGATAGACTAGATCACAAAGCTAAGCCACCCAGGAGGATCAACCCTATAGGCTCCGTGAAATGGATAGAGGCCCTTGACCATTTTCGAGAGTTCGTTGATAGATTGGTCAAAAAGTACCGATTTGGTAATATGTTTGCTCTAATTCTGTATCCTCAGTGACATACCACCCAGTTAGCTATAGACTCTGCGATAAGTTCGAGAGAAGTCTTTGGCTATGTTATGGCCCGGATATAACTGGAAAAAATGCTCCGGTTGGGATAAACAATGCCGGAGATAAACTAGTCCGATTTTAGGTAGAAGGGGACAATCATAGGAGGAACATTTTGCAAGTAATTTAATCAAAAACTCAATTTGTAAACCGCTTGTTTCCATCGAATCCTAGCAAAAAATCGCTAACGTAGTATAATTGTATGACTGTTTAGACGTGGGACAGATTTTTCAACGTTTTGGTGGTCGGTTGGAATATATTTTTCTCGGGCCATTCAGCCACTGCTTCTTTAACCAGTGAAACATCTAATCATCATCAGTTCCCTCTAAAAATTAGTTCTAGACGTATAGATAAACACAGAGTATGCAAAGTTTTGGCGAGACTGCTACCCAATGTTGGAGGACCCCGGCCTCACATAAGGAAACTCATAACCAGTGTCAACACCTCCACTATAATGTATGCAGCTCACATATGGGCAGGAGCCGCACAGTATAAGTCATACATGAGGGGAGTGAACTCAGCGCATAGACTGGCATCACTAAGAGTATGCTGTGCATTTCGAACGGTATCCGAAGATGCCATAAATATTTTGGCCGGGAGGACACCACTTGACATTGCAGCTAAAGAAAATGCTGCATTGCATAAGGTCTCCCAAGAGAATCGTCGGAGAATGCGGTCACACTTAAAGCTCTCAAGCCTAAGAGAATGGCAACGAAGGTGGGATTCTTCCACCAAAGGAAGATGAACCCACACCATGATACCTGATATAGAAACATGGGTGAAAAGAAAACATGGCGAGCTGAATTACTACTTGACTCAGCTAATATCAGGACATGGCTGCTTTCGGCAATACTTGCACAAGTATAAGCATGTGAATCACCCATACTGCTTGTATTGCGAAGGCACAATAGAAAATGCGGAACACGTACTCACAGAGTGCGTGAGATTCGAGACCGCACGCATGATTTTGGAGAGACATATGAGACGGACAGTTACTCCGGCTGGAGTAATAGAATACATGCTGAGTTCAAAACAGGCATGGTCCGTAACAAATGGTATTCTCTGTGAAATGATGCAGCAGTTGCGACGTGACGAGCGGAGTAACAGGTAAACTTCGTCCCGCCCCGCGATGGAGTATGTAAAAGAAAGCTCCCGGGGATCAACGGGAATATGAGCCTGGCGGGAGGTGGTTTTAGTCGGTAAAAACCGGACATGCCTCTGGATCGGTCTAGAGGTATCTTTTGAAGATTTCCACCTTCCTACCGAAACCAAAAAAAAAGAAGATAATTGTTCTTTAGCCGGACCACATGAATCTAGAAAGCTTTACTTAATCGTGTATTTTCTTATCATACTAAACTTTAGGCATTGTAAAGGATGTTCCCTTAAGACCTATACGATAAAAATGTTGTCTAAAACAGCTAGTTGTTATTCGATTTCAATAGTCCTTTTTTCATTTGATTAATTGATCGATCATAATTAGCTGTAGAATATATCGGGACCATATATTCACCACAATTCCGGTGGCCGACCTTCTTTCGCTTACCTACATTTTCGATGGCCCGGGAGAATAATTGCCCCTCTACGTGGTTGACACATGTACAAATGACCGCATTTAGTTCTTGAACTGTATAAGGCTTTTCCTTTTGATACCAAGTTACCTCAAAGGATGATGTTTAGAGGGATCCCATAATCCCTGATTTTGTGATCACCGTTTCCGGAAATAACACGACCACGAAACTTTTCGCACAGAACGCTCATCATTTTGTTCGCTATGTGGCATGTCGTCCAGATCCACATCATCCAGTTTCGAGCACATTAACTCAGTTATTTTGTTGCGGATGTGTTCGTCGTTCACGCCAACTGCTTGACAGGCATTTAGAAGTAAGCACCGATGACGCCGCCAATCCAAAATCCGCAACAAACAGTGACTCTGTGAATGCATGTGCTTCTTCACGATCACTCTTGAATTGTCATCCATCCAAATGTGATAATTCTGCTTGTTGACAAATCCACAGAGGTGAGTTGGGCATATTCGCTGAAGATGATTTTGTGCGAAACGTAACTTTAATTACAGCCATCACATGCATCTATTGAGCTTGTGACGGATATATTATATTGAAGTTCCAGCTAAATTTCATTTTTTTATTTACACTATGGAAAAACACCTTCTTCAAAATTCTTCGTAGCAAGCCCTGACGTATAATATATATGTAATAACAGAGTATATCTGGCGGATTAAAGTTTAAATCAATTTTAAATCACTTCTTTTCCAGTGACGTAGCCACGAGAAGAATAACCAAGGGAATAGAAAAAAACTAACATCGGTTGTGGCCGTGACCGAGGAAGTAGCGCAAATATCATTTTTTCGTTTCCTACTTTGGTGTCTTTCTGTAACTCCTTTATCGTTGCTTGAGTCACACGAGATTTTTCTGGTCCTGAGAATAGTGTTTCGTCCTTACATTCGAGTTATTTAAAAGCCCGGCACCATGCTGTTGGGCCTGTTATACTTTTTTTTTGTAACGATTTATATTTTATATATATTTTTAATTACACTCACCTTTTCTTGGTTACCCTCACAAATTTCTTTTCGAAATTGCAGATAACAATGTAACAAAAGACGACCGTATCAGCAGTACGACTATTCCCTCACTCACTTTTTGATCTCTACTGGTTAGTTCCAGTTTTTACGTATATGTAAGCAAACTCACGGAGGACGTCCACATTATCACATTAAAACAAATGTTTAAATATATTCAAACGCATTTTCATTATTGTTAAACGCACATTAAACCTTATATGTAACGCACATTAAAAATTGTTAATAAAGAGTTTCAATTTTAAAACGAATTAACTATTGTTATAAAAGTTGAATTAATTGAATGTTAGATATTTTTCACAATTTCGCCGTTCGCATAAAACGAATTAACTACTGTTTAAAAGTTGAAGTAATTGAACGTTAGATATTTTTTACAATTAATATTGTTAATAAAGAGTTTCACTATTGTTATAAAATTTGAAGTACGGGACACAAAACGCTTGACACACACTTGACTTGGCTGACGTTTTTGTATTGTCGTTCAATCGACCCTCTTCGTGGATCTTCGTCATTCGGGGTTTTTCTTTTTCAACCCCTGACTGCGAAAATCGACTACCTGGATCGAACTTTTACCCATCCACGTGGAGTCGACCCTTATTTTGGTTCTCACCAATCTATAACCCTTTTTTGGTTTCCTTCGTTTCCAATTCACCGTTTTGGCCACCCCTCTGCACTGGCTATAAGGAGTCGTAACTATGCCTATTCCATTACGAAGGGTCGTTTTCTAACGGTGAACCCACGAAGCAAACTTTTTGGATTGGGGGAAGTGTTGTTAATTGTCTTGGTAAATAATATTTCGCGCCCATCGTAAAGATCCCATAAATGCCTTTTCAGGTAGGCACTTGAATAAGTTGCGAATAAACGTGGGGGATGAAAAGTTTTTTTGCATGATTTTGTAACGGACATGTGGCCAACAAAATATTAAGTTATTGGGATAGGGATTATGTATTTCTAGTGATGTATAGTTTATTAGATGTGTCTATTGCTTGGTGGGAATATGCTATTTTACCTGTAATGTGAAGCTTGATTTAGGGAAAGGATACGGACCGGTAAGAATTTTAGGTGCGTTTTATGAGGGGTGATAATTAACTGCTGGCGCAAGACTTATGACCATGCCCGGAAAAATAAATCATTATGGAAAATTTAACGAGCCTCAGGACTTGCTAAATAAGGCCAAGACCAGTTCCCGGTTGTGGTGCCGATGATGATGATGATGATAATTAACTGCCGTTCATTATATAACAGCCCGAGAAGGGCCTTAGTTTTGCTAAACGAAATTACTGGATCTGTCATAACCGATATTTTTTGTAAGGCACCTGATGGAAAGATCTTTAGATATGTCCGATTCTGCAAGCGGTTTTAAAAATCCTTCTGGGGGTACCCTTTGCAAAGCCCTAGCGTTTCCCTCCTCCATATATATTAATATCCATAATAACCTCATCACCATATTCCTATACCAAAATAACCCATGGGCAATTAATAGGCCAGTATGAACTCGGCTCTGGAGTTGATTGCATTAAAAACATACTTGAAGCCATTCAATTCGCTCGCCATTTTGAATATATGTATCTTAGTCATTGCTGTTTCGATGACTAAGTTTTAGTAATTTACAAGCTGTCATTCCGTTTGCATCAGTTGTATAAGAGATGGATGTCGATAAGCAACATTTACGCCATTGCATTCTATTCTGTTTTCAAATGAAAGAAAAAATGCTGCTCAAGCTATAGAATTGATTAATTCGACATTCTCAGAGTCAGTCAACTCTAACAAGTGGTTTACAAGATTCCGTGAAGGAAATTGTAGTCTTGAGGACACTTCACGTCCAGGTGCAGTAAAAAAATTTGATGACGAAGAACTTCGTTTTGCTGGATGAAAATCCATGTCAAACTCAAGAAGAGCTTGCAGTTAGGAGTTCCTCACATAGCAATATCACTTCGATTGCATGCAAAGGGAAAGATACAGAAAGAAAGAAAATTTGTGCCTCATAAACTAATGGACAAAAAACCCGAGTTTCTACTTGCACACATATTAAATACGCTACATA
Source organism: Microdon myrmicae (assembly GCA_963931805.1). Classification (NCBI taxonomy): domain Eukaryota; kingdom Metazoa; phylum Arthropoda; class Insecta; order Diptera; family Syrphidae; genus Microdon; species Microdon myrmicae. The sequence continues at coordinate 28,018,518 of OZ007500.1, forward strand.
ATAGTCAATATTGTGGGGGTTCTCTAATTACATGGAGAACCAACCCACTATTTCCGCCTAATTTTGACCGCCAACAGCGTGTCAAACCAACCCCAATTTCTCCTACTTACCTATCCACCTGAAATGCATGTTGCAATAACGGACGCATAGCCGAATTCATTATTCTATGCAAGTAATGCATAATTGAATTCAGCTACCTTTCTGCCATACGGCAACTCCAGTCCTCTAACGAAGAGATTTCCACCGGAAGTTCCAATCCATGTGGTTAGCAACAACAAGTCGATTCAAACGACGCTGTTGCATAATCATGCAACGGCTTGGGTAATTATTTAAGTCCATAACATGTTTCCCACGTTAATATTACCCTAGCCAAAGTAGCGTCATTTCGACTTTCCCGAGACACAGACACTCTATCCGCTGGGGATCAATGATCTCTTTTCGCAGGTGAATAGCGCAAGCTAAATTTTCCTCTCCTCTACAGTTCTGTCTCTCTACAGGTCAATGCACACTGAGGTCACCACATTCACCGAATTGGGTCAGTGGGTTACCCTCAAAGTTGCATTGATTGATCTCTATTGGTTGTCCTGTGTGCAAAATTAAATCCAAAATTTCATCCCTAATTGGGATCAGTCGTTATTCAACTACCGTAGCGTGTGCACGCTGGTGTACTGCACACGTTCGAGTCAGAACCTAAGAGAAGTGTTGTCAGACGAACGTAGTGTCCCGTTAGTCAATTGAGAAAGAGAAACGCGTTGCCTTTCAAAATAGACTGTTTGCAATTACATATTTGCCACGCATTGAAGGATAAATAAAGAACAAATTTAAAAGTGTAAATTCGAAATAAAAAGAACAAATAAACACTAATTAAACAACCCCAGTGCATTTCATTTCTTTCCTTTTGGTGCTGGAATTTTCGGTGACAATAATGGAGAAGAAATCGTTGGTGGGTGATAGAGAATCCGTGCCCCTGTCCGGCACAGATACGTAAACCCCCACAATATCACCAACTAAATCAAATGCACGATAATTGAAATGTTCATTAGTCGCGCATTGATTCAATTTCAAAAAATCCAAATATCAAGCCAAACGCATGATGAATTTAACCAGATGTTCGTTTGTCATACATAAGCTCAATTTCCGAAAATATATAATATGATGAAATGCACTTCATAATCACACCAGGAATTTGTTCAACCAAATTTACATATAATCCGCTGAATTTTATTCCAATTGAAGTAACGGGTTTTCCAATAGGGACTTGACAACTTTGAATTAATTTGTGAACGCACCCTTTCACTAATCATCGAACTGTCACTGCCAATTTATTCAGTAAACTCAACATTTCGTCAACAACGTCTGCAAATTATAAAAATGTACTACCGAAATTTGGAGTCGGTGACCGCAACTTCAAGAGCGTTAACTCCAATTTTCGGTCGTAATTCTCGCCCTAGTAGACAGGCAATAACAAGTTTAGTTCAAAAATTTGAGTCTGCATATTCGTTGTGTGATGTTGCTGTGCCATTGAGACAACGGGTTGGTCGAAGTGTCGAAAATATCGCTGCCGTTCCGGCGTCCGTAGCAAACGATCCAAATCAGTCAATTCCACAGCGTTCTCAAGAATTGGGCATCGCCCAGACCACTTTATGGCGAATTTTGCGTAAGGATCTTGGTTTACACCCATACAAGATCAAGCTGACTCAAGAATTGAAGCCGATGGACCATTTGAAGCGACGTACGTTCTCCGATTGGGCTCTGGAAAAGATGCGCCAAGATGATGAATTTCATCGCAAAATCATCTTCAGTGACGAAGCTCATTTTTGGCTGAATGGGTTCGTCAATAAGCAAAACATGCGTTATTGGTCGGGTGAAAATCCACATGTGCTTCATGAATCACCACTTCATCCACAAAAAATAACTGTTTGGTGCGGTTTACATGCCGGCGGCGTCATTGGGCGATATTTTTTCGTCGACGGTAACGATCGTCACGTTACTGTGAATGGCCATCGTTATCGCGCTATGATTACCGATTATTTTTGGCCCGAATTGGAAGATATGGACTCGGGCGACATGTGGTTTCAACCGGACGGTGCCACAAGCCACACAGCACACGATACCATCGATTTCTTGAAGAGTAAGTTTGGTGAGCGTGTTATCTCAAGAAATGGGCCAGTCGGTTGGCCGCCCCGTTCGTGCGGTTTAATGCCTCTAGACTAACTAACTAACAAGCCGACGACGTTAGAAGAGCTTCGAGCCAACATTGAACGCGAAATATCGGCCGAAATGTGTGGCCGAGTCATCGAAAATTGGGTCCAACGAATCGACCGCTGCAAACCTGCCCGCGGTGGCTATATGAACGAAGTCGAGTTCCATTCATAAATGTTTTGATTGTACTTCAAGCCGACAATAAAGTTTTTGAAATATCTCAAATGGTTTGCGTTTTATTTAAAAAAAAAGTTGTCAAGTCCGTATTAGAAACCCGATATATGACAAATCCCGTCGGCTCGTGTTGCAATTTTTATGTAGTTTAGTTAGACAAATCTCGACGAGATTTGGTATATAAGGGCGGTGCATCCTAGTTTCTACGGTGAGTCTCTAGATTGGCGTCCAAATCCGTGGGCTGCTTTAATTAATGAAATAAAACAAACATAGATTCTAATATCACGAATCCCAGCCTCTTCTTTAACATCAACAACAGTCGCCACTCTTCCCTCTAACCTGATGAAGCAATGGTTGACCGCAAGAATCTCTGCAGAAATCTCTGTAGAGCCTTGTCCTTTTAAGAACAAGGGGATTGTTGTATCTCATAACACGTGTTCCAGAAAACAAGGTTTGGGACTTTCGATACTCACTGTGTAAACTCGATCGGTGATGCGGTTAGGATCTCTGTACGGACCGATGTAACGAGCATCAAGAAGCACCTTCACTTTATCCACCCTAAACTTTGATGGCGAAAACTCAATTAGCAACGGAACGGTAGAGTTTGGGAAAGGTGTTTCCAAAGTGTAAGTCTAGAAAAATAAAATTCGGCACTTTACAATTTGAAAACACTTTTCTGAAAAATTTACGAAACAAACCCTGACATTCGGTTGCTACTTGTGTGGTCACCAATAAAAACTATAAAGTAAAGTTTTAATTTATGTGTATCAAGTTTGAAGATGCACGTCGAAATCGAATCATCCACAAAGTTTATGGGTGATGCTGTAAATGATTCCTGTGTCAACTGGATCTTGCGCATTAACATATTGAACAACGTCGTCGGTACCAGATTCAATTCCTGGGTGCAATGACAAATCAATATATCCGGATGCTCAGCTAAACTATTTTGAATCCCTGCTCGATCTTCTAAATTGTGAGCTCGGTAGGGCTGCAGGTGCAACCGGCGGGATTTGCTCTATTATAACGCGTTGTTCGATGGTTCAATTTGCCAACGCTCTAACTTCATAAATGTCAAATCAAGTGAACAACATATGACATTTCGGTGTTGTTTCCAATACATATTGTATAACTCTTACGGCAACACACTTTACACATGTGTGTTTCCTTTTCTTATTTAATCCCCCATCTTCTTCTCTTACAACGCTCTGACATTCGAGGGTACTCCTATAGCGTTTGAAATTGATAGTGAAGAACGTGTGATTCGAACTGACGTTATGACAGTTAGAATCACCAAAAATTGAACCTAAGCGTAACACATCAGGCTACTGGCCGTGTTTAGAATTCGATTTTTAAATTCAAGTATATTCCACTAATGTGAATTGTTTTGTTACCGCTATGGTATACGGCTCTGATGTATTTTCTTATTCGATTTTCGTTCGGTGTTCTTCACTATGTGCTTGTGTATTGTGTGTGTATCTGCTAGAGACGCTACACTACTCCCTCCTCAGTAACTTCGTTACGATCAGCTTCGTGTGCGAACGACGGATCGAGGAACGAGCAAGCGAGAGATCGTCGGAGCAGGCGAGTATGCCGGGTGCACTACGGTTTACTACGGGAAGTGTGTGCTGTGTGTACAGATCACGTCGTAGTCACCAATTATACCGTTTGGGATGATAGTGAAGAACGTGTGATTCGAACTGACGCCATGACGGTTAGAATCACCAAAAATTGAACCAATGCGTAACACATCAGGCTACTGGCCGTGCTTAGAATTCGATTTTAAACTCATGTATATTCCACTGATGTGAATTGTTTTGTTACCGCTATTATCTAAGCTAGGGCAATTCTAAGCCATTTTTTAGCAGTCGACGTGATAGAATTATCCAATTCAGTTTCAGAAAGCAACAACAACAAAAAAACACAAATCACACTTTAGATCACATTCAAGTTTGACAATTGTTAAAATTACATAACTACATTTTCCGTTACACGAAATGGATGACCTATTCCAAAGTTTATTAATATTGTGTCGAGGAGCTTGTACTTTCCGATTATCAATCGACTCAGAGTCCTTGTAGACATTGTGGTGTTTCAAAAGCTTTAAAAATTGAATTTGCTTTGAACTTGCCTCCTGTGTCGCCTCGTGATGTTCGAAAATCATTAAATTTGAAAAACAACGTCGTGCTCAAGTGGCTGAAGTGGTGCTTTCTATAATTGATGATGATCTGACAGGCACAATTACTGGGGATAAAACGTGGGTTTAAAAGCGACCATCTTTTAAACAGCTCAAATCTAGTGAATATTGTAGTGGAACTGGCCCAATTTATTAAAAAAAATTGCGGACAAAAATGTTTTTCAAATTCAAAATACACTGCAGTTTTTAACCTAAGAAAGCACATCTCATGAAATTTCTCTCAGATATTCCAAACAGTCTAACTTACTAAAGAAATACATCATCATCATCGGTACTACAACCGGGAACCGGTCTTGGCCTTTTTTAGCTAGTCCTGAGGCTTGTTAAATTTCCCATAATAATTTGTTTTTCCGGGCAAGGTTATTATCCTCGCGCAAAAAGAAATACACATATCGATATTTATTACGCACGCAATTTTCAAAAAAAAAAAAACCTAGTCTCCTTACTTGTTGTCCACAGCAATTTCCATCTACCTCTTTATTAAATAGAGAATCTGTATTTCCCCAACAAATATCGATTTCGGAATGTCATATTACGTAGAGATGGGGCACCATCCAAGATCCAATCAATTAGCCCCATCAACCAAATACAGAGGAGCTTTAAGGGACTTTTTTTTATTCTCAATTAGTTTAGGTGTTGTACTTCTTTTGGTTTCCTTTTGTGTAACAATATAGAGAGCCTGTTTCTGAACATTAAAAGCACTCAAAAGGAAGTTTTACCTACAGTTTCAAACAATGTGATTTTTCATTGTTGCAGAGGTTTTCGGGAGGATGTGTATGCTATTCTGACCTTGTGGAATGGGTGGATGGTTTTCGGTCACGTACATGATTTTAACACTCAAATTTTATTTTTCTATATTTCTATTAAAGAAGGAGAGCGCGCGGGACAGGGAACAATGGCGGGGTCGAGTCGATGAGGTCATGAACTTTCGGGTTCCTACAGGCCAATAAATAGTAAATAGTATTCATATCTACCAATTAACGTTCAAAACATCGAACGGATATACAAGAACCTATTATGACGAACGAAGTCTAAAAGGTGTCATCATCGGTCTTTCATCAGTAGACCATTCGGCTTACTTCCGGTGCAACATGGCTTACTATCGACAAAATTCAGAGAGATACTTGCAATTCTTTCCGGTAGGCATTTATGGTTATTGTGGTTTGCTATAATATATGAAAAAGCTCATTGATAGACGTTTAGTTGGCGTCCGTAATCCCCTGAAATCTCGATGAGGCATGCATCTTAACACCTATCTGCTGAGTCCATTCACCTGAGCTGGCATCCATGACAATAATTCTCATGAGTCCGGTTGTATTTGCTGTTCGGGGTACTCGTATGTATTGAGATCACCGGCCGCTTTTGGCATTCATTGTCATTGTCGAGTCCGACCAAGTTATTCGTCGTAATGACCGTACATTTTATTTTTATCACCGAAAACATCAGTCTGTTGGTAAACGATACACACTATGACGGGCCTGGGACACGACGCGAAGGCGGCCTGACTGATTCATTGCAAACAGAACGTGCGTTGTCGTTTCAAAACGCTATTTCGCCGTTTTCACCGTTTGTGGGTACTTCTTTCAGGCTGTTGGTCTGTTGGTCTGTTGGTCTGGTGGTATGCTGGGCAATTCGTCTGTTCGCCTGTTAGTCTGTAAGTCTGTTCGTCTCCCCGACTCGTTGTCTGGCTGGCTTCTCGTTATGTTTGCGCACCTTGGTTCCCTTTTTATTGGTTCAATGGTCGCATGTTCGATTGAAATTCCTGTATAGGCTCCTTTTGTTAGTTGTTGCATTTTGTGATTTTGTGGCGGTGACGTTGGGTTCTCCCTTTTACCTAATCCACATATGACTGGTCTCAATTGCTTTTCATTAAGTTGTCGCGATTGTTGCTCTGCTCCGGTTACTGTTGTCTGTATTCGTACCAAATATCTTGTTTCATCGTTAGTTAGTGTCGCCTTCAAGTGTTAATTAACTCAGAAGCCATTTAGCACAATTCAGGCACAGAAGCGGAACCAGCCAGCTATGAGGGGTCCAGCATCTACGACAACAGCTACCCAGTGATTATGTCGAAGCCGGAGTGTCCTCTGTTGACGATGAATGATGCAGTTGACGGTGTTTATGTGCCAGCAGTTAAATTGAATTGAAAGGCGGACAGTGACGACGCGGATTCTAGAAAATCCTTCGATCGGTTCATTGAAAAGTCACCCAAAGGTCTTCGGTTCGGTTGACAATAAGGATTTTTGCATATTACGTGCGAATGCACGTCTCTCATGTAATTTCTAACTCGAGCTGATGGTTGAGCTTCTCACTTGGGGCACGCTCTTGGTGTCTGCCTACCTTGGGTGCAACAGAAGGCAATCATGGGCTCAGATATTTTCGCGGAATCACACATTGACCGGGGGCCGGGGTTGTGTGACATAAAATTTGTTTTTGTGATCAATTCATGAATATTTATGAAAGGTATTGGGGACCCTGTAGCCCTAGTGATTCTATGAGGGGCATGTGGCAGCGCCAAAGAAAAAATAATGAACTTGTTGGTTCTTATCTCTTGTCCGATTCGTGTTTTCTTCATTCGTCTTTCTTGCTTACTTACTCCAGACTCTCTGTGTATGAATGTGTGTATGTATGTGTGTTCTTCGTCTTTTTTTTCCCATTTTGGCAGAACATTTTTCAAGTTGTGGGTGAATTTATTTCTATTCCGAAACCTTCTGTTAGGTACGTGCTTAATTCTTGGCACGTTTATGCGAAATAAAACGCTGCTAATGGGTTTATGTATGAATTAGCGTTTGATTATGTTTCTTTATTCGAGTTTTGTGTGGCCATTGAACTAGAAGAGCAATGGAATTGGATAGATATTCTAGGGGTATCGATAGACGATAGTCGATAGTGGAGAAGGATAGTGGTCCGCGAGCTGCGTCAGAAAGGAAGGGCCGGCGGGCGGTAGTGAACTTGATCAGGTGCATAGCGAAAGATGCCTCTTGGACGCACCCACATTTTCGGATAGATTGTGTGTTAGGAAATACTGATGAGACGCGCACTAAATGTAGCTCGCCGATCTAAAACAAAAAAAGGAGTTCGTTTGGTGGCAGCGAGAACGTCCGCGAGGACGATAATGATTTTAATGATATGATGACACTTTGTAGATTCTATTGCAATTCAAGATATGCCCTGACTGTGTTTTAACCAATCTAGGTTATGAGGTTCTACTTTATTCAGTTGATTTTTGTTGTTTTAACGGTAATGTTCATGGAAGATTTTATGCTATTCTAATTTATATAGGTACCTGTTGATTAGGTGGACTATTAAATACTCGTATCCGGGTATTAGGTGAATATTAAGTAACGTGTGAGCATACTCGTATACACGTACGACACGAATGCTGAATTGAGATTTTCGTCAACCATTTGCTGATTTTGAAATTTACACGGAGGTTATTATCGTCCGAGAATTTGCCAAACTGTATTTTTATTGCTATTTACGAATTCTTATTCTGCGCCCAACACAGCCACGAACAGAGCACTACTGACTTCAATGGGTGTCATATAAACTCGTTTCGGAATTCGCATATATCCTCCCACGTTACATACTTCATGTGGTGGATAATATGTCCATTAAAATGGTCTAGTTCAGATTGTAGTGAAATTGACATTTCACGAATACACAATACTTTAAGTCGGCTATCCGTAAGTTCTTTGTTTCCTTGTCCACCTCGAATTGCGATCAATTGACACAATAAAATAGATAACGGAATGAGACAGAAAATTTTCAATTTTGAAGTCAGCAAAGAATTCCTTTTATAGATCAATGAAACTGCAGTAACTCATGACCGTAGAAGGGTTTGCTGTATGCAAAATCTACAACACTGTACGTCTAATAACTGATCGAGGATAGGAAAATAGCAGTGATGCTCATCTGTGTTCTGGAGCTTGGATTTTGTTAATGACCCTCCTTATATATAGGAGAACTTTCACAAATAGCGCAGTTTCGGTATTGGTATTTGTTGAGAAAGTCCGCTTTCTTTATTATGTAGAGAGGTATTTCGAAGAGTATCGGAAATGGCTATAAAATAACGAGACTAATATGCATATATATATATATATATATATATATATATATATATATATATATATATATATATATATATCTGGCGCAAGGCTAATAACCTTGCCCGGAAAAACAAATTATTATGGAAAATGTAACAAGCCTCAGACTTGTTAAATAAGGCCCAGCCCGGTTCCCGGTTGTAGTGCCGATGATGATGATGATATATATATATATACCTATATTTATTTATTATTTTCTGAAATATACTATCTTGGATAAAATGTAACGAGACTGTGTGAAAAAAATACGCGCTCTATAAACATCGATGTGTGTATTTATTTTGTGACTTTGTATTACTGTTCTGAATAGGCACCACAAATTTCATGACATTTGCCTTCTTAAGTTAAAAATTAGAGCATTTTTTATGTTGAAAAATATGTTCGTCTTGTCCCTAAAACGCATCATTCGCACTTTCCTTTATTCTGCAATATGTGGTGCTGGTAATCTTCTCGTGTGAGTTCATGACACATGTCGCCTTTTTCATAGCTTCAAAGGTTTGAAGTCTTGTTCCTTTTACTACAAATTTGGTCTTGGGGAAGAGGACTTATGATGGTCAGACGTATAGAACTGTTGATCTAACATTGAGATGTTATACCTGGCTGGAGACGAAATCACAGACAATGCCGTGTGAGTCGGTGGCTTGTCGTGATACGTATGACTTGTTCTTCCAGTATTCAGTGTTGTTTTTTTTTTTTTATTTGCCCTTGGTACTAAAGTTGAGGTGTTAATTACACAAATGAACGTACACAATCCAATTAATATCGAAAAAACAATAAGCGCATCACTGATGCATTTGATTTTCTCATTCGAGTATTTTTATTTTTAGTTCTTAATGAGGTTGGACCCTTCGAATGCCTGAATTGACGCTTGGTTTCTGGATTGTAGGTAAAGAACCAAGATTTATCATATCTAAGAAGTTTCGGGTAATTTCTAATATAAGTCAGAGTAGCAGTACAAACATTTTTATGAGCTTCTTTTTGTTCGATTCAGACAATTTTAGTTTAGTTGAGTGAGGCAAAAAAAAGTTTTAATTAGGCTTAATAATCAAGCTAACCGTTTACTAAAAACGAACGTAAAAGTAAAATAAAACTAGGATAAAACGGAATTTGAGAGTAAAAGTGTGATGATAATTGTTTACATCAGGGCGCGGTACTCTCTCCGATTCTTTTTAACATTTACATTAGCGACTTATTAGATGCACTTCCGCAGGCCATTGCGTACGCATACGATCTCATAATCTACGGAACAGCTCCGAAAGTTGAGATCATAAATAGTTTAATACAGCGAGACTTCAACAACGTGCAGCGCTATTGCGATGACTGGAAACTTAAGATCAACTTCCAGAAATGTGAAGCCATCCTATTTAGAACTCCATTATATAAAGCCACGAACGACACAAGAAACAACTGGCGAAAGCTAGTTATCGTGAGACCGCATGGAGATAAACTGGAAACCAAGAGTTTAGTTAAATACCTTTGGCATCTGGCTAGACCAATATCTGTATTTCAACAGACATGTAGAGGCTGCTCTGGTCAAGGCTACAAAAACGTTTGCTATGACAAGGAGGCTATTTCACAGTAGCCAACTTGACAGCAGGGTAAAAGTCATATGCTACATGACGCTAATCAGGCCAATGCTCATATATGGTTGTCCAGTATGGTTTAACATAGGTCCAAATCTGATGGAAAAGATTCGGGTGTTCGAAAGGAAGTGTCTGAGAAGCTGTCTCAGATTATATCGAACACCGGAATCGGAATACAAAAAGTACTACTCAAATGAGACTTTATATAATGAAGCCTGCATAAATAGGGTGGATAATTTTATGATCAAATTAATCAGAGGACATATTGCGAGAGCAATAAGCTCGTCCAATGACCTAATTTTCGGGGCCTAGTATCCAAACACTCTGTACTATGAGAGCGTGCGTCGCAACGGCTTTGTTCCACCAGAGGCGTTTCTTGACTTGGACATGAAAGGGCTTATACAGGATAGATCCGGAATTCCGCTGATCTATCATGTAAGTAGATCATCCGTAGACGGGCGATTGTGCTACGACCGGGAAGTAACGCGCACCGAAGAAGAGCTCCTGCGCTTCAGTAGGGCTATCTCCCACAGAGACCGGGACGATAGTATTAGACAGCGTCAACAGTTCTGGTGGTTGAATGGCATATAAAGACCTGGATACCAAAGTCGGCATAAAATCACACTATCATCAGCTAGCTTACATAGACGTAGCTTTTCTAGATAAGTTAAGTTAAGTTAAGTGCTTTTACATAAAATTAAAAATTAATAAAAAAAAAAAAAAAATAGGTAAGTTAGGTAAGTTAAATTTTAAGAAAAAAAAAAAACAAAAAAAATTGACAAAGTTTTTCAAATTTTTCTTTGTCTTTCAAATAATTATAAGTACTGCCACAAAGTTCTGTCGCCGAAAGGCAAATTATACAAATGTTAAGTAATGTTTAGCTTAGAGCGTCTGCGAAGGACCAGTAAGTTATTATATAAGATAATTAAGCTAGAATTTAAGCATTTTTTGTCTAGCCTTTAATTTAGAAACTAAGAATATAAAAAGAAAATAAAAAATGTTTTAAAAATGAAATGAAATGACGTGCCCGAGATCTGGTGTACGAGGGTAGCCTTTTATATTTCGGGATTAGAGAACAAAAACAAATATTGATCATCGAAAAGCACTTTATTGTTTTTCAAAATATTCCCCATGAAGATCTATACACTTTTGCATGCGGTTGAACCAATTGTCGAAGCACTTTTGCCACTCTGATTGAGGTATCTCCAACACATGCATTCTGAATGCAGCAACCGCTTCTTCAGGTGTCGAAAAACGTTGACCTCTCAGTTTGTTTTTTACGTACGGGAATAAAAAGAAGTCATTCGGTGCCAAGTCAGGACTATACGGATGACCCATCAAATCGATGTTTTGGGTGCTCAAAAATGCAGTTGTCGCAGCCGATGTGTGAGAGCTCGCATTGTCGTGGTGAAGAGTGATCCGTCTTGGGCGGTTGGTTTTCCTGATTTCTTGGAAGACAACTGGCAAACAAATGGTTGTGTACCACTCAGAATTGACTGTTCTGCGTTGTTCTGGTGGTACGGATGCGACATGTCCAGTTTTTCCGAAAAAACAGGCGACCATTTGCTTGGAAGTGCTTCGTGCGCGAACAGCTTTGGTTGGATTTGGCTCATCTTGAAACACCCAGACAGTCGACTGCTGTTTACTTTCGGGCTCATACGCGTAAATCCACGATTCATCACCTGTCACGATGTCATAGACGTGTTTCGAAGCACCGCGACCGTATTTTTTGAGCATTTCTTTCGACCAATTGACACGAGCCTTTTTTTGGGCGATTCACAAATTGTGTGGGATTCAACGCGAACAAATTTTTTTGACAGTCAAATGTTTATGCAATATTGAATGTATGCTGGTCCCACTAACGCCTAAGGTTGTCTCAATCTCACGATAGCTCACATGACGATCTTCCAATATCAGTTCGCGCACAGCATCAATGGTTTTCGGAACAACAACTGATTTTGGACGACCTTCACGAAATTCATCTTGGAGTGAACTACGACCACGATTGAATTCACCATACCATCGATAAACACTGGTCCTTGATGGAGCTTCATCGCCAAAAATTGAATTAAGTTCATCCATGCACTGTTGCTGAGTTAATCCACGCCGAAAGTTGTAAAAAATAATCGCACGAAAATGTTGACGATTTAATTCCATTTTTGGGGCGAGATGAATCTTTTAAGTTACTGTAAACAACACAAATAGCGCTCGTATGTCAAAACGTTGTGAGTGCGTATAACCTCAAAAATGTCCAACTTTACGACAGAGCTGTCAATTGCCGGATTGCAACACTAGGGTTGCCAAATCCCGAAACATAAGAGGCGACCCTCGTAGACGTATCGACAATCGATCTTTCAACAGAAAGGCCTTAAAAGTGAAGTCAGATAGACCAATTACCTGAACAAGACAATACATTTTGATTTTCGCGCCGTGTTTTGTTTTGTGAAAACCCGACCACACTAAACTCGCAACTCAGCAAAAGCTGTTCTCAAAGTCCCGATTGTCCAACTCCCTTTGGACATTGACCGTAGAAAAATTACGCTCCTAATCATGGACACAGGCGCTGAGATCAGCCTCTTGAAGGCATTCCACCCGGGGCATGTTGTGGATATGCAAAAATCCACGACACTCCAGACGCTTTTTGGCAAGGGCAAGTCATGGGAGTTTCAGGTTGCACCACGAAATTCCCTGCAGTTTCCAAATAATGGACTCCTCGCCGGCGTTGTCAGAAGACGTCTTGTTGGGTTACGACTGCCTGCCGAAAAATAAACACGTATCGAACATCGCCAGGTCCCCCTCAGGTAAACTGAGTTATCTTTTTAGAGCCAAGAAATATTTTACTTCGACCCAACTTCTTCTGTATAAATCCCAAATTAGACCCGCGCTCGAATATTGTTCTCATATTTCGACCTCTGTTCTTGAACATACCCTCGATCTACTTGAGAACATACTGTTAATTTAAGTATTTTTCATCATTCTGTTATTGAATCATTGTGAATTTAAGTATGTTTTACCATTTTTGTTATTGTATCATTGTGAATTTAAATATGTTTTACCATTCTTGTTATTGCATCATAAACTCTATTGGGTCTGGCATCACTTGAAGTCCGCCATGTCCTCAATGGAATTGTTTTGTTACGATAGATTTCATGTACGTCTATAGTAAAAGGACCCACTTCATTTTAGAGAGCAAGAGAGGAAGGGTTGTTATTCCGTGCACCTGGACCAGTTAAAACCACGAGTTTTCAGTTTTGAATATCGCAAACAATGTGAAGCGGTTTGTTCCGTATTTCAATAAAATAATTAAAAACTGTTCTTTGTAAAAGGTGCATAGCGTTATTAGTGATATTATTTTTAAAGTAATTACCACCGATGGCATGAGATCACTACGGGATTTTGTGATTGGAAATTCCCCATTTTCTGAGCTACAGCCACAAATTGTATCACGAGTGTTGTTTGGATCGTCAATTGAAGTCTACGTTGGACGCATAGGTTAATGAGCCTAGGCGTCAATTATAAATTATCACGTCACGGGTTTATGTGCCCTGACGATTTATAGATCAAAAGAAGAACGTTCAAAAGAGGAAGATCAAAAGAGGCCTTCCTCTATAAACTATAAAACATTTGGTGACCCCGACGAGATCCAACAACTCTCACGAGATACATCAACTTGGCTGCTTGCTTTAGAAGTTACGGAAAGCTGATTAGATGAAAATGGAGGACAAAAAAACTCCCAAACAGACTGCCAGGCAGAAGGCTCTGGAGGAAGAGCGGGCCAAATTGAAAGGCGCCGTCGTTAAGGACGGGCCCAAACAGAAAACAAGAGCAACAGTTGATTAAGGAAAATCTGTTTGCCAACAAAACATCGCCTACCGCCGAAATAGCAGAGGACCCCCAAGAAAGAGGTATTTTAGCGGTTTTTGTTTAGTTTGTCCTAGTGTTCCGCCGAACACTGTTTGTAAGAAGGTGAGAATCACACGGAACGAACAGCACAATGAAACACGATGATCGTTTTGCATTCAATCTTTTTATTTTTTTAATAACACTTATTGTTTATATGTTACGCAATATGATGACTTCGGGTAAGGTGAATGTCACAACAATGTTTTAAGAAAACGCAGTAAGCCACACGAACGAAGCACAAGTTACCCGCTTAAGTTACGTTAAGTGAAGTTAAGTTAAGTTAAGATACGCGCTTGGAACACCAGCTACTCGATCAATTTCTCACCTCCTCCTCGCGATGACTACCTCGCCGTTCGAATTGTCGTCTCGTTGACGATCAAAATCTGACTGTGTTTAGAATTTGATTTCCAAACTCGACTATATTCCACTGGTGTGAATTATTTTTATTTATCGCTTGGTATACGGTTCTGATGTATTTTTCTTTTTCAATTTTCGTTCGGTGTTCTTCACTATTTTTGCTTGTGAATTGTGTGTGTATCTGTTAGAATCGCTACAGTATCACCTCAGAAGAGGCAACGAATCAGGTTGAAATAACGAAGCTGATTCGGCGACACAAAATTATTGGGCAGTCACTTACTCGTGCGATCGACAGATGGAGTACCATGAGTAAGGTTACTCAACCCACTGCGTTCTATCAACTCAACGCCGAAACCATTCGCCGCTACTGGACTCAACTAGAGGAAATTCACCAAACCATTGGAGAACTAAGCGAAGACCCTTCGGTGAACGGATATGACGCAAGCAAACATATCGATCTGGAAGCAATTGTTCACCAGACAATGCTAGATTTGCCCACCAAGGGAATCGAGAAGAAGCCACAGGCACAATTAGCGCCAGTGCCGACAGTTCAGTTGCCCAAAATTACAATCCCCAAATTTGATGGTGACTACGCAAAATGGCGACAGTTCGCCGACTTATTTACCCAAATGGTACACAGTCAGGCACTAAGCAGATCCCAAAAAATATGGTACCTCAAGATGAACCTGACTGGAGAACCCGAGAGATTGATAAGACATTTCACGACGTCCGACGGACAATACGATGCAGCATGGAGGATGCTACAGGAACGATACGAGAACAAGAGGTTATTGGTCGGAGCTTTAGTGAACAAACTGGTCAACCAACCATCGCAACCAAACAACTCAGCTACAAGCAGCCACGTGAAGGCATGACACCACTCTCGAATGCCTTCTCGGTCTGAAAAATCTGGGTATCAACACAGCGGATTGGGATGCACTCTTGATGTGCATTTTGATAGAAAAGCTAGATCGCTCAACGCATGCACTCTACGAACAAGGTCTGGTCAACCCAAAGGAAGTACCAGTAGTGGAGGAATTTCTGAGGTTCTTGGAAGCACAGTTCCAATCCCTAGAAGCTATTGGGAACAGATCAAACAAATTAGAGGAGATAAAAACCCGCTCATCACTAACATCATCTGTATCCCCCACAAATCAACGTCAAGATAGCTCAAAATGCATAGCATGCGGCCTCATGCACCCACTCTACCATTGTAAACGGTTTCTGGAAATGGACGTCAGCAATCGCAACAGCTTAATAATGCGAAATAAGCGATGCAAGAATTGTCTGAAAACCGGACATTTTAGCTACAGGTGTCAATCACGAAGATGCAATGAATGTAGTTTAAAGCACAACACTCTTCGGTACAATGACCAGAATCGTAACCAGATGAAGAACGAGGAAGAATATCTGGTAAAGCAATCTTCGGAGGGCATGAGTCCAGCTGAAACTATGTCAAAGAGCTTATCAGTGTCATTGACGACAACTTTAACACGTCCAGTGAAGACATTCACCAGACTCGGCACAGCTAGAGTCAAGTTGTCAGGAAACAACGGAAGGCAGATCAAGTGCAAGGCTCTTTTGGACTCTGGATCTCAGGTCAACCTAATAAGCGAGAGAGTGGTGAGAAGATTAGCACTGAGGCCAGATCGAACAAATACGCAAATTCAAGGCATTGGACACAGCATGAAAAAGACTCAACCTCCACAATAAATGAATTCTCGACCCATCTAGAAGCGTTCGTTCTGAGCAAAATCAGTTCTCCTCAACCCAGCCAGGAGATTGATGTCTCATCATGGAAGATACCTGAAAACATAAGGCTGGGAGATCCAAAGTTTAACCCAGCCAGAACACATAGATGTGTTAGTAGGAGCAGAACATTTCTTCCAGCTCCTCTCCATTGGGCAGATCAAGTTAGGATCAAACCTACCAACATTACAAAACACCACGTTTGGATGGGTAATATCAGGGAAAACACGACAACCATCAACATCAATTCTTTCATCCATGTACACGAACGAAGAAGAAAGTATTTGGCCAACCCCGTACACGAAGATAAAGGAATGCGATGTGGAACGCAAACGGTCGGCAATGGTAGCCATCGTAGAAGAAAAGGAAACGACTCACATACTCGATACAATCAATTACAGTGGGTCCTTCAAAAAGCTGAAACGGATCATCGCCTACATCTTGCGCCTAGGGAGTCGTCGGAAGGATCAACCTCGACCAACGTCGTCTCTACAGGTGGCAGAATTGGAAAAAGAAGAGACAGTCATCATCAAAGTAATGCAATCACGAGATTTCAAGGATGATATAATACACATTCAGCATTACAAGGAAACATCAAAAACAAGCTCACTGGCAGGCTTAGACCCATTTATTGACGTCGATGGAGTGTTGCGTGTTGGGTTCAGATTAGAAGGCTCCAATCTACCATACAATTCAAAGTATCCCATGCCATACATGCATCCACTTACCAAGGTCATCTTGTCAGAATTGCATATTGGAAATCGTCATGTGGGTCCACAAGCACTACTGGCGATAGTACGACAAAAATACTGGCCCATCAAGGGAGAGATTCTGGCAAGATCAATCATACAACATTGTGTATTCTGCGCGAGAGCACGGCCCAGGTTGTTGAACCAAATGATGGGAAATCTTCCAGCAAAGCGAGTGCAGCCAGCTAGACCATTTATCAACTCTGGAGTCGATTTCTGCGGACCGTTTCACACCCACTTCAAGATAAGAGGAAAACGGCCACAAAAGAGCTACATTGCCGTTTTCTGCTGTTTCGCCACCAAAGCCGTACACTTGGAATTAGTGACAGACCTTTCCACTGAAGGATTTATCTGAGCACTGAAACACTTCTTAGTAAGACGCGGGAACTGTCGACACATACACTGTGACAACGGCACCAATTTTGTAGGTGCCAAGAACCAACTGCAGGAAGTAAGGGAAATGCTAGAGTCGCAGTATGCACTCAATCGGATAGTAGCATCCTGCAGCTCTCATGGAACAGACTTTCACCTCATCCCCCCACGAGCACCTCATTTCGGTGGACTTTGGGAAGCCGCGGTCAAATCAGCAAAACATCTACTGAAGTCATCACTGCATTCAGCATCTTTAACATACGAAAAGCTAGAAACTGTGGTAACAGAGGTAGAGGCGATTCTAAATTCGAGACCTCTGACACCATTATCAACCGATCCTAAGGACCTGATGGCCCTCACACTAGGGCATTTCTTAATCGGCGAACCTCTTAATGCAAGAGTTGATGCACATGCAGAACCATTAAACATCAGCTCCACTGCCAGATGGAAATTGGTGACCTACCTAAAAAACGAATTTTGGAGACGTTGGCAGTCTGAATACCTGCACGAGCTACAATACAGGGCCAAATGGAAACGAAAGATCCACAACGTCGGACTTGGCACCATGGTCATCATTCGAGAGGACAATACACCTCCACTACGTTGGAAGTTAGGCCGAATTATCCGAACATATCCCGGAGAAGATGATCTCGTACGGGTAGTCGATGTCAGGACAGCCACTGGAATATTACGCCGGCCCATCCACACCCTAGCACCACTGCCAATCGAAGACATCACGGTGGAACCAGGACCGACAACAAGGAGCAAAAATGACAGTCAACTAGAGACATCTCCACAGGAAGGATCATCCAGGAAGAAACGAAAAGTAATATCAACAGGTTGAATCACCATTCAACAGGGGGAGGATGTTAATTTAATTATTTTTCATCATTCTGTTATTGAATCATTGTGAATTTAAGTATGTTTTACCATTTTTGTTATTGTATCATTGTGAGTATAAATATGTTTTACCATTCTTGTTATTGCATCATAAACTCTATTGGGTCGGGCATCACTTGAAGTCCGCCATGTCCTCAATGGAATTGTTTTGTTACGATCGATTTCATGTACGTCAATAGTAAAAGGACACACTTCATTTTAGAGAGCAAGAGAGAAAGGGTTGTTATTCCGTGCACCTGGACGAGTAAAAACCACGAGTTTTCAGTTTTGAATATCGCAAACAATGTGAAGCGGTTTGTTCCGTATTTCAATAAAATAATTAAAAACTGTTCTTTGTAAAAGGTGCGTAGCGTTATTAGTGATATTATTTTTAAAGTAATTACCACCGATGGCACGAGATCACTACGGAATTTTGTGATTGGAAATTTCCCATCGTCTGAGCTACAGCCACAAATTGTATCACGAGTGTTGTTTGGATCGTCAATTGAAGTCTACGTTGGACGCATAGGTTAATGAGCCTAGGCGTCAATTATAAATTATCACGTCACGGGTTTATGTGCCCTGACGATTTATAGATCAAAAGAAGAACGTTCAAAAGAGGAAGATCAAAAGAGGCCTTCCTCTATAAACGATAAAACACATACAGAGATGAACGATCCGGCTGATCGGGGACACGGCGCTGACGTCGGAAATACAGTCGCTGTCACATCGAAAGAGCATAGCTGACATTTGTCTGTTTTACAGATATTATCACGGGTACTGTTCTTCGGGGATTCGTGGTATTGTTCCCCGCAATTCGGGTTATATGCGCTCCACAAGACAGTCCGACTGATCGCACCAATTTGCGGTTCATCTCCCAACAGCACGAACATCTCTGGATCAGAACTCGTTCCGTTATAGAGCGGGAAAGCTGTAGAATTCTCTCCCCGGCCATGTGTTTTAGGAGCATTACAACCTGCAACTGTTCAAGAAGACCTGCAACACTTATTTGGTGACATCTTGAGGCGCCGTGTCGGCGCTATAGGTTCGTCTTGCTGAGAGAAATGTTATAAAAAAAAAATAAAGCGGTACAACAGGGATGTATTTCTTTTTTTTGTTTTCCATTCAAGGTGAACGCTTATAATCGTGAAGCAATATTCAGCGGTTAAGAATATCTGGTCGCTTTTTTGGGATGTGATCCTTCAGTAACTGCTTCAATACGAGCCCTTACCGTTAAACACGGGTCAGTGCATATCATCACAGCTCCGCCGTTGATTGTTTCTTCGGCAAGAGTATTTTAGGCCTGAACATCCCTTAGAATGTTTGAGATCCTTTATAGTGCAATGTCTATGCAATCCTATTCATTTAGTCCCCAATTGACCTCGGACCCTCATAGTAGATGATTAATGAAAACTTGAAACTTTTGATAGATGTGAGAAAGTTTACCATAGGGGACCAATTGTGTGCAAGGAAACAAAAGTATATGTATTCTATTCCATTCACATCCCAGGATGTGTGTAGTCATCTTTGCAGATCACTGAAGTGGTTGCAAAACTATTTAATTACATTTGCTGTAGGTGCTCTTTTGAAGCACTGAAGGACTAAGGATGTACACTACAAATTAACTTGTGCTGCCTTTAGGTCAATAAATACTTCGATAAACATCATGTTCCCGCAGTTCCCGAGTCGAATTACCAAAGTTAAGATGTCGAGTTCTCCTATGGCCGTCGTCGTCGTGGAACCACAGAATTACAAATTGATAGACCAGTCTTAATCTCCTTTCAGATTACCGCAATTATTTCTCATCGTTACCACCTATGAATCAAAATACGTATATCCACTTCGTCCGGTGCGCTTGGCTGAGGAACAAAGGCAAAGTTCGTGTTGTATGGTGGTATTCTGTATTCTGAAGTCCATAGTCCGCAGTCCATAGTCCGCAGACCGTATTTAATCCTCTCCCGTACATATGTGTGATTTGCAAAATTACTGCACTCTGTCGAGTTCACCGTAGTTCGGTTTCTTTAAGGTAAATTCTTTTACGTTTTTTATTTTCGTCCTTTTACCTTTTTTCCCGCTTTTCTACTCCAACTTATGGGTATCGATGAATATTTCTGCCTTAAGGGTTTGTTGCTTTATACAGTGCATATCCCGAAATGCAAACGAACAAACGAAAACCACCGTGGTTGTTGCCCCCATCGCCACCGCCACCTCCACCATAATCTCCAACGTTAATATCGCCACAAACACGAGCACCGGTGCACCGCTACACCCCAACACCCCAACACCGCTGCGTCATACATAAGTAGTTCAATTATCTTTGCTTAACGTATAAACTTGTAATTCAAGCGGTTTTCAAATAACCGGCCGCGTCCAAGTTGGGCGATCTATCTATTGTATCTGTTTTCCCCGTAGCATGGCGTGGCGGATGGTTGTGGTTTTGGGTCTTTTTTTGTTCCTGAAATTTGTTCTCACTTTTTGTTCGGTTGATCGGTATAATTACACTCGCAGCGGTGTATGCTGGAGTTGGTGGCGGCGACGGGGTTGAAGTACAGACGTGCAAAAATAGCCTAGTAATATCAACGTATATCTGAGCCCGAGCAGAAGGAGAAATTGGTTTCTCACGCAATTATTTTGAGATTCCCCCTTAAGCCAGCGACTAATTTTTGTTCTTAATCCGCACACTCATCTGTGGGTTGCGTTGGATCGTTGTAGGGTACGCAAACTATAAACGTGTGTACTTACCATTCCAGGGGACGAGGTATCAACAACGAAGAATTAAGAGTATGGATTGGGTATAGGGAATGCCTGAATGCCAGTGCTACAAACAAACTCTTAATTCATCTTATCGAGAACTTTAATTACATTTCTGAAGTGAACTTGTTATTTTATACCTTTTATTCAATAAATCACAAGGCAAAGGCTGATATATTCAGGCATATGACGGCGCGTGATAGTCAGTCTACTGCAGCACACATGGTGTTGCCTCCAAGGTAGTCGAAAATTGACTTGAGAACGTTACTGGATATTTTGAAAACGTTTTTTTCTTCAATGTCTTATGGCACCAGCTTAACAGTTCTTTGTCCATCTTGTAAATGATTTAGTTTTCGTAATTGTTAGTAAAAAGACATTGGAAACTATGAAAGGGTTAGCTTAACGAACATGTCACTGAATCTATCAGTCTGAGAGGGAAATTAAGTAGTGGTAGGATATGGTGCACTGTAGGAATTTAGGTCGTTATTGTGGGAAGAGACGAGAATCGCGCAAGAATTTTAGAAAATACGGCTCGGATTTTAGCACATATGAAGCTAAGATGCTGCCCAGCTGTGATGGTACGTAGGGTCCACATGAACGTGGGTTATGACGCATTTTCTATCTAATACAATTTATTCATATTATCGCCTCCCTATTTCTGAATGTATTTGAACTTCTGTGTACCACACACATCGGCTAGCTATACATTGCGAGTTGCATGCAAGCTATTGGAATGAATCCACATTAAAAATGAAATGAAGAACCTAATGAAAGGTATGAAAAACATACCCTTGACTCTGAGCTTGTAACTATTAACGTAAACCGCCATTAACTTGCCGTTGGGTATCCAACTAGTGACACGGAAACACTATGAAATGCATAACTTTTTTTCGGTATTTTGTTCACTGCAAATAAGCCTGTAATTATTAGTCTGTAGCTATAGAAAATGAAAAGATAGTTTTTGATTACGCAAGTCGGTCAATTTTATAGTCATAACACACAACAACTTTAGCTAAGGTTTGAAACATATTACTTAACTTTTTCAACCTTCGTTAAAGAACGGTCGCATTTTGCTTATGAGCTAATGCTTTTTGATGTGGTGCTATAAGGGCGGCTTTCAAGGGAACATGTGCAATGTCATATTATTGACAAGCTCCAAACTACTCTAGATTTTAGTATAGTTATTAATATATTACATAAATTACCCTAAAACTAACGTTGTGAGAAAAATTCAGATCGGTAGACTCCGGTGAGCGGGTCATCTAGCTCGAATGAGCGAAGAGGAGCCTGCCCGGAAAGTCCTTTGTGGCGCGATGTCTGGAAGGCGACAGACAGCGTGGCAGACCTTGTCTGCGATGGAGGGATGGCGTGGACCAGGACGCCCGAACCCTAGGAGTGCCAAACTGGATGACATCGGCTTGAAATCGCGACCGGTGGAGAGACTTGCTAAATGAGGCCAGGATTGGATCCCGGTTGTAGTGCCGATGATGATGATGATGATTAATATATTAAATAGATACGAAAAACCAAGTTGGGCTTACCTGTTCAAGTGATCAGTTTTTTGTGGGATGGAAAGTAAACAAAATGCGAGCTAAATGAACTGCGGAAAAAGTCTACACGCAACCGTTGTGCAAAAAAACGCGTCACACAGCTGCTTTCCTTCTTTGTTGCGTCTTTTAGATACCAGTACACTCTGCTTTTTTATCGTTAGGTTTATGGTGTGGGAGTGGCGTAGCATTCGTTACGGAAATATTATGACTAAAATGTACGGATTCTCTGAGACGTTTAGTTTAAGGCACCTATAACAGTCATTTTCGCTCATCCATAATAGGATATCATCATCATCATTATCATCGGCACTACAACCGGGATCCGGTCTTGGCCTTATTTAACAAGTATGAGGCTTGTTAAATTTTCCATAATAATTTGTTTTTCAGGGCTTGCGGCATATAATAGGGAACCGGTCTTGGCCTTATTTAGGAAGTCCTGAGGCTTGTTAAATTTTCCATAATGAAATGTTTTTTTCCGGGCAAGGTCATTAAGTCTTGTGCCAGAGGCTCCCCGACGGGGAATCGAACACCGGCCTCCGCGTGACAGGCGGGTAAACTAACCACTATACTATCGAGGAGCCAATAGGATATCAGCCTACATCAAATTTCAAACAGGCATTGGTCTTTTGTGTTGGGTTATTGTAATTACACGAGAATTCCACATCGATTAGTGCATCGTCCGTGCCTTGCGGTCAATTTATCTGTTGTATAGACCTATGTATTTAACCCCAGATCAGCAATTCTTCTATTATGCCAAATTTAGGTAATCACTGATACCAGTATAACAAATTTCAACAAGCCTGAATGCTTTTGTTTTTCCTATGGTCCAGTATAGCACTCTACTTACGAAGTTTCGCGTCGATTAATGCAACATCAGTGTTTTACGTTGCAAAAGCCACATGTTGAACCATAGACTACCATTTATTATACTAAACAAATCTCAAATAATTACTGATTTCGTTATTTCGGATTTCAACCGAAACAAGTCAATAATCTCAAATATCCTCAAAACAGTTATTAGAATTGCATATCCTGGAGGATAATGGCATACTACTGTGGGGGTTCCTTATAACTACGCAGGCAACCACCCACAGTTCTAACCACAAGAACCACACCCACCGCCAACTCAAACTCCTTTTGTTAATCTACACCACCTGCAAACATTACCTTTCCCAAGGACGTCATATCATGCAGATAAAGCATCACAGAATTCATCAATTCATGCAGATAATGCATCTCCAGAATTCATTATTTCATGCAGATAATGCAATATTATAATTTCCCTGAAAAGAACCTCTAACCATGCAACATACATAGGGAAACTTATCGGCGCCCTTGTCAGCCACACACGTGCGCAGCACATTTTCCTGGCTTATCCTCATTCACGGCTGCCTTTTGTCCAACCGACAAGAGCAGTCCACGCATCGCGCGTCTTGCCGCCGAGAATCAAATTCTCCTACATGTAAACATGTACACAGGGAATTCGACCCTTTTCACGGTCACGGGTGCCGTGCACAACCATCGTTGTGCAAGTATCTCATTTCCTAGGAGCACAGGTTTCACTATTGGCGAGCAGCCTGTTTTACACAGCTGCATGCGCGCCACCAACGATACCCTTTTGCTCATTCCCTTTTTCTCGTTTTCGTTTGCCTGTGACCTGGCAACACGAGCAAGCGAAACAATCCCGCCAAGATCAGCAGACAGATCCTCTCTGATTGGCCACCACGGAGGGAAACTGCACGTTTCTCTCGAAAATGCAAACCACCCTTAGCGGACGACCGACTCTGCACGAGTTATTTACATTGAGTCGCTTTCCATCCACGGGCGCGTACACATCGCCAGGAGTCACGAGTAGGAATTCAACCACTGGTGTGTGCGCACGGGGTCGAAATTCAAACACCGTGGGGTTCGGTCAATGATCGTGTGGATACATTTTATATTTTATTAATCAAAGGAAAGAACGAACAGTTTTAATTCAATTGTGGTGTGGATAAATTTTATATTTTATTAATCAAAGAAAAGAACAAACAGTCAATTCAATTGTTGGTGGATAAGTTTTATATTTTATTAGTCACAAGTGATACTTTAAGTTTTCTAACGATTTCAATCAAATACGGCATTAAAAGTATAGTACCAAATTCAAGTTGAGTTAAAAAAAAAAAATAATAAAGAAACTATAATTACAAAGCCACTTCCTAGTGTTCCTTATTTCACCATATGAACGGTCGGCGGCGGAACTCAGTTTCTTTACCACAGTGAACGCGTGGGGTGTATCCGTGCCGGCACCCACACCAAATAACATGACCCCCACACTACCAACTGATAGATCCACCGGCAAGTGGATTAATAGTTAAAAGATAAGTAAATTAATAGTTAAAAGACAAACCGGCGGTGGCCAGCTCTAACTGGCAACATCTCAAATCGTTAATTTAATATTAAATTTGGAATAAAACACGTTATTCCGTTATATAGGAGATCTTTCTCTTAGAGAATATTTATTTAAAAAAAGATCCCTGCGTAATGATCCCACTCCTTTTAAATCTATGTTAATGGTTTTGTTATGTCATACGAACTAGCCTACCTGTAATTATAAAAGAAACATATAGTAGGTATACGATTAAGGGTACAAAATATATATTGAAAATGGGTAATTTGGTAGAGAACGATCAACCTGCTTGCAACTTTGGTAATTCCATCATGTGTTGAATACGTGTTGGGTTGTTTACAAATAATATAGTAATGCAGTAAAGTATATGTAACAGTTAACCTCATCTACTCAGGCAACCGATGTCCCGTCTCCGAATTTCAGCAACTTATCATTTACTGAACCGAAGTAATCTAGTTCATGGTGCTTGCGGATATGGAAGTCTCCGATAACGCCTATTGTCTTCGAACCTGTTAATTGTCCCTTATATCACCTGATGACAGTCAGGAGAGGTCAGTGTGCTCTTTCTCGTCTTTCAATCTACTCAACATTTTGTCCAGGTCAAAAGTCAGTTTCAGAATAAAGAACTAGACCTGAAGCAAAATAGAAACCACCAAGTCAACTAGCTTTACATGGCGGGCGGCTTTCAACTGAAGAAACGGGTCAACAAAACTCCCTACATGGTCGAGCAAATGTTAGTATTAGGGTCAATTTATCATGTATATAAGTGTCTCTAGGTATCGAACACACCCGAGCATGAAATTACCTCGACGACTATACCGCCGCGCATTGAAGTACCAATAGGGAACTGATTGAAAAGCTAATGCTGCTTCTTGACATCAAAGACGTAAACCCACTATCAATGAGTGGCATTTATATCATCCAGGACGACGGTCTATCAATTCTTCACACTTGATTTCAATGTTTCGATTAAAACGATCACGTATTTGTGGTTGCAAATAATATGGTCAAATGTATGGAGTTTCTTAAGAGGTGTAAACATTGCTTAATCCCATCCATCCTACTCACAACTAATAAAGTGTATATTCGTCGGCGCTCGTAGGAATGTAAACATGTGTAGTGAAAGTCATTTGGGATCAGATGCAAGTCTTTCAATTCCATTATTCGAACCTAGGCGTCCCATAGTTATTATTATCCTGCTCCACTGAAGTTGGGGAATACCTTCCACTTTTCCAAACATATTCCCACTATGCCTAACAATCAAAGAATGAGTATCACTTCACTTCGAAAATTAACTTCAAAAATATGAATAAAAGTAGGGAATCATTCTTCAGGCGAAGCACACGAATATGGAATGCCCTGGCTGATCACAGGATTCTACATCACTGTAACCTGCGAGCATTCATAACCAGTAAAAATCGATACTTCGCTTTTTTACCCCCTCTCTCTTTCCTCACCTCATACTGTGTTCTGATATTCAGCATTACCTCCGATCCTTTTTTATAATAGACACTTTGCACCCTGATAGTATTAAATGATACAGGGTGGGCAGTTCTGTTGCATGTGTTTGGTGTAACAAAGATAAAAAATAAACTTGAAGCTCAATTACCTGTCACATTTGACATAGGGACTGAAGGAACTGATGTATAAATTACGTAATCTAGGTTGTAGGCAATGATACTGTGGAAAGACCGTGAGTAGTATGCACTCGGCACCTATTAATCATCTTGGTTGGAAAATAAAGTCAACTAATGTCGATATTGTAGTCCTTATTCTTGAACCTGTCAATGCGAGAGTTTGAACTCGCGTGGAGGAAGATAGGATTGTAAACGGCAGTTTCAAATAGATTGGGTCTACAAGATAATTGGTGATGAAGCGATAACTGGACGTCTCTTACTACATTTTGTATTATTGTCGGTGATGTCGACCTATTTCAAATTTTATAATAAGATGAGTTTTTATAACAGCCGGTATTAGAATAAAAGTCGCTATAGGAGTCAGTATAAGAGTCAATTAAGAGTTACCCAATTGAATTCCGACAGAACTTCAAACCGTAACCTATACTCAATGGGTTCTGCACAATCCCCATATCATAAGGTTAAGTCACGTAATAATATCTTGCCAATTTTCTAGCGCTTAAGGAACGCACGATATATACATATAGATAACAAAATGAATAGAGCCTCGTAGTCTCACACGCGATCCCAGCCGAACAGTCGTTAGCGGATGTATACGTATGTGGAGATCGCTTAATTCGTTTAAGAATCTACTCTCTATTGTCATGCGAATCGATAATGACGAATGTGAATGGATATTCTATTTAGTGCACCTGTGCCCGATGTGAAAGCAAAATCCGAACAAAAACACTTTCAGTAAAAGGGATGTGATGCCCCGATTCCATATATAGCAAATTCAACAAATTCCAACTTCCATTGTGAACCAACGTGAGTGGGTGGTCAAATTTATACACCGTATTCAAAGAAACTTACATTTCGCCAGGAAGACACAATCTAACCCTAGGCAACTAAATGTCCCAGATATCCCACCACTTAAAAGTTCGTATTGTGTGTCTTTCCGTTAGGTCACATCCCGATATTAGCACTTCATGTTCACATAACAACTAAAACTTTATCACCTCTGTCCCTTTAGTTGTCACTTCTTAGAAAAAGATAAACAAAACAATTGTGTTACCAGATCCCCATCACCACAACTTCCACCACCTAACCGTAAAACACCGACGGCGACTAGCGTTACTCCACAAATTCTCCCCCAATCCTAAGGTGTTAATCCTAAATTACAATGTAACACTGATGCTGTGTATCGAATAACTTCTGCCCTCTTAATTGGTTCTCTGCGTGTCCGATTCTCCCCAATCACACCATGAAAGCAAACTTTGATTCTTGTCATCATTCATCGTGTGCCCTTCCTGGATTCATTGCCAGCAATTACACCACCGTTTAGGGTTTAATTATGAAAAGCCACTACGAATGTTGTATCTTTAGTCACCCAATCCACTGTCAGTTGAAGAATCTCCCCCAAAGGCAAAAAAGGGTTAAACAATGGTGTTAATTGTTTAAAGCATAACGGTGGGTGCATCGAAATGCCTCAACGGATTTTCCTCGCTTAACACCAGCAATAATGATAAAAATAAAAACCATAATAAATAAATAATAGAACAAGAGTAGAAAAGCCGACAGCAGTCTCCCCTAGTTATGGTTCTGGTTCTGGTTGCATCCCACGTCGTACAAAGCAGGGGAGACATAGACTAGAAGGGTTGCTGTAGTATCTGTGATAATAAATCGCCGACCCCTCAAAGGGTTAATTCTTATTAGTCTCCTTCATTTGAATGTTTAATCATCACGGCAGCTTAAACGCATTTATCTGGCGCAAGGGGTGAAACCTAGTTCGCGGTGGCAGTGATATCCATGACAATGGTGTTGATGATGACAATGATGACACCGAGCAGAGGGTATCAGGCGTTAATGACTTAAATAAGAGCTCGTCAACGGCAATGGGGATGAATTTGGGGGTGCAACAATGATGTCTCCATTACATGACTATTGTTGTACATCTATCTCAGCAACATTACTAACTCGTAACCCCTTTTCGCGTGTCGTTGTTGCCGTCAATGACGCTGTTAATTATTGTGCGACCCACCAGGGATGCCACGAAATGGATTCGAGATGCAAATTGCTGTTCTAATTTGACAGCAATTAGTGTTTGACTGCGCGGACGTTTGTTTACGGCGAGCGTGATTTTTGTGCTCGTTACCGAACCAGATTACGTATTTGTGAGTAAACTATGTTTGATGGCCGAAACCCACACAATGGTAACCGATTTAGATGCAATTTGTGACTAGTTGGTGGAAATGTTTCCATGGGATGTTAATAATTATAACAAACTGTACCCGTGACGCCAATTATGAAGAGAAAGCTAAAAATTAATGTCAATCATGTATTCGAATAGAGGTTTAGGTTTGCACGCTTCCAGGAATATTAACTATCTTATCACATGATTTTGGACGTAGTGACCATCTGAAAAGAACATAAAAATTTTAGTCGCATATTTTTCAAGCGATACAAATTTATTGTCTAACATGTATATAGAATAAAGTTAAGACCAGGTTTCCTTGGAGTGCTTATCTAATTACCAATCTAAATTTTCACACTCGACTTCATGACGTACAGGAGTGAGTATGTGTAACAGGTTACATAATTCATAGTCGTTTTTATTCTGTATATGTGAGATAGGTTTTTTAGCATCGTAAGAGGAGACTAAAGGATAAGGGTCAATCGTTCGAAAAACATCATAGAGTTTTGCTTTAGCCCTACTCGGTTCAAATCAAGGATACTTTTTGTTTGTATTGTTATATGCAAAAACTGCTACTCCCAAGTACCAAAATTGTTAAATAAAATTCTACAGACTTTTATAAACTTTATATATTATAATTATATTAATATACCACAGCACACATAACTTCAAAATAATAATGTATAACAATGCACACATTTATTTAAGTGGTTAGACCACCCTCTAAGAAAATTCATTAAAGGGTGAAGTATCAAGAATATTTGAAGAATCGTTTTTTTTTTTCAACTAGCGCGTGCAGAAGAGGGGTTTTTGAAGTACCTTAAATGGCCTAGTGCAGTGCGAACAGACGGAGAGGAAGTGGATAGGGAAAGAAGTATCGATGTACATTGATCTTAAATGCTTGGATAATACAACAACGAGACAACACATAATTAGGTAGAGTACACATGGTTCGGCTAAAAAACGATTGTCCCTGTTTATTTGCGTTCCTGAGGTTGACTGTCAACGTAAAGTGATGCGCGGTCTCAGATTGACGGGTATCGCGAGAAAAAGTCTGGAGAGGTGGAATACATTCAGCAAGTTCATTTGAGCAATGACCGTGATAATATCTATAGAAAAGAGATATGCATGATCAATTGCGCCTATTTTCTAACGACGGAATTAAACGACTTACGGCTGGGTCCCCAATAGGATTTACTGGTCGTTTTTGCACCTTATCGAGCACGTGTGTCGTAGTTTTGGATCCGCCTGACCAAATAGGTCATTAAATATGTGAGTTGGACTCCATTTTGGGACGAATGTACATCTTGGAAATATTGCCCAGGTTGCATGGAGTGGAGTATCTTTTGCGTCTCTTAAGAAACCCCACACATTTTGCCGCAATTTGCGCAGCTTCAAATACGTTGTTTTTTCAAATTAAGAGTCGAATAAATTCGAGTGGAAAGGATCGATAGTTCCTTGGCTTCATCGATGCAAGTGCCGGTTCGCCTTTTACGACAAGAGACAATATTGAAATTTTAAGGCATTGAATTCTACCCGGTTCGATTTTTTTTTGTATTACACTTCTCTCGGGAGAGGCGAATCTATAGCACGGAGTCGGTGCCCCGAGGTGCCACCAAATAACTGTTGTAGTACTTCTTGAACAGTTGCAGGTTGTAACGCTCCGGAAATACTCGCGTGGGGAGGGAATTCCACAGCTTTCCCGTTCTGTAACGGACCGAGTTCTGATGTAGGGATGTTCGCGCCATCGGGAGATGAACCGCAACATGGTGCGATCAGTCGGATTGTCTCGTGGAGCGCATATAAACCCAATTGCGGGGAACAAAGCCGCGAATCTCCGAAGAACAGTACCAGTAATATCTGTAAAACAGACAGAGGTCAGCTACGCGCCTTCGATGCGATAGCGACTGTAGTCCCGACCTCAGCGCCGTGTCCCCGATCTGCCGGATCGTTCATCATTTTATATTCTCAAGTAGATCGAGAGTATGTTCAGGAACAGAGCTCCAATCATGAGAACAATATTCGAGCGCGGATCTAATTTGGGATTTATACAGGAGAAAAAGTTGGGCCGGTGTAAAATATTTCTTGGCTCTAAAAAGATAACTCAGTTTCCCAGAGGCGGATTCGGCGATGTTCGACACGTGTTACGCCGAGCAATTTACGCTTTACCCAGATTTGAGGGCCTGGCCATTCATCATCAGCTGTGGAACCGATGATCCACTTTTCTTTGTGAATGTTGTATATTGTGTTTGCGTTGCATTGAAGTCGACCAGATTGGTTTTCCCTCACTGCAGGACTTTATCCAGATCCCGATTCAGAGATTCGATCTGGCTACATCTCAGCTGGTGCGACACTGATGCACTAATCGGCCCCTCACTCATAAAAGAGGGAACAAACGTAGTATCATCCCCAAAACTGGACACTTTGTTATACTTTTTTTTTTCTTTTATAATTTTTTTATTTATTACGTTGACAAATCATTTATGTGAAACAAAAACCTTTCAAAATAGAACCTTGAGGCACACCGGAAGTAACAGGATACTTATCCGAACACTCGCCGTCCACAACAACCCGGATCGATTGATCTTCGAGGCACCTCTTCGCCCAGTCGCAAAGCTGCTGGGAAAGTTCGTATGAACGAAGTTTGCTCAACAATGCTCCGTGCCAGACGCGGTCAAAAGCCTTGGATATATCCAATGCGGCCGCCCTTAACTCACCATGGCTCTCAACCGCAGATGTCCATATATCGGTTATGAGGGTCAAAAGGTCTCCCGTGGACCGCCTGCCACGGTATCCGTATTGACGATGATTCAGAAGTCCGTTGCACTCCAACTACTTAATTAACACGACATCGATGCCCTTTTCCTTAACCTTAGATACCATAAACAGTAATGCTATCGGCCGGTAATTTTGTGAGAGCCACCTTTTCCCCTCCTTTGGTATTGGCTGAACTCGAGCCACCTTCCAGCAGATAGGAAATGTCCTCCGTGGATAAGATAAGCATAAGAGTCTGCCAGGAATCGGCGAGAGTTCTGGAGCGCAGTTCTTTAGGACTACTGTTGGTATTCCGTGTGGGCCGGTTGCCTTCCTGCAGTCTAGTCCACGTAGAATGCGTTGTATTGTAGACGACCGACACCTCACATCCCGCATCGAAGACCATACCTGCGCGATCACAGGTGGTTCCAAAAGACCGGTATCGAGGTTTGATATTATTTTTACTTTTATTTTATCGCGGAAAATAAAATCGCGAACACATTAGCTTTACCTTTTGAATTAGTGACTAGTGTCCCGCAGCGCGTCGCTAACGGGGGAAAAGAGGAGGAAGCGAAATTTCTGCTGACAGCTTTCGCCATTGACCAAAACGGATGCGAACTAGTCGGGCACTCAAGGAATTTACTTGTCACTCTGTCGTTGTAAGCCTTCTTCGCGGTCTCAGTTGTCTGGTTGCACGCGTTTTTTATTCTAACAAAATTCGCTTAGCTAACATCGGTGAGATTGGAGCGCCATTGTTTAAGACCTCTATTTTTTGCCGCTGTAATCTGCTCGCATTTTTAATCAAACCAAGGTTTATCAGATAAACTTCATTTGATGGAATACGGAGTGTAAATATCCATCCCGAGGAGAAAAATCTTCGTGGCCGACTCTGAGATGCCTCAACATTGGAGTTTCCAAAGCACATCTCCGACCAGGAAATGATGCGAAGGATTCTCACAAATCGTCCCAGTTAGCAGCCACTTACCTCCTTACATGGCGAAGCTTCTTAGAACGGTTATTCGTTTGAAATGCAAGTGGCTGCGCAACGAATACTAAGCAGTGATCAGAGTTTCCCAGCGACGCAGCAACCTGCAGGGTATAAATGCTCGGTTTAGATGTCAAAAACAGATCCAGGGTGTTCGCATAATCACCTCGGGTATTCGGCACTTGTGTATGTTCTTCCAGGAGTTAAGTCAAATTGCGGCTAACACCGAACCTCTCCTCTAGCCACCCAGCCTTGTTGTGTACATTAAAATTGCCAAGGACGACAATTTCAGAAGGCGGGTGGTTGATCTGGACCCGGTCGACGGTACGTGAAAGATGTTCGAAAAATGTTGCCGGTCGATGGTCAGTCGGGGAGCGTAAAGACAACAAAAAATTTAATAGAATTCACGACCCTCAACCACATGATGTCCATGTTATTGGGGTCTAACGCCTCCATCCTCTGGCAAGCCAGATCGGACCGGCATGATATTCCCCCTGACATAGCTTGGGAATTGATTGTGCGACACAGGTAGATATTTAAAGAAGAAATATTTCTGAGTGCATTGTGTGTGAACGCGTGCTAGATGCGTCTAAATACGATATATGGGGTTTTATGGTGGAATACTACATCCCATCCTCCTTAAAAAAAGAAAATTTTCGCCTTTCAAGTGAGTTATTTTTTGCGAGATTCGAAAGGGTGCAAAAATGAGGGTGTACGATTTTTGTATTTTTTTTTGTATATATAAGTTTTGCTATAAACATATTTTATTTGTATATATAAGTTTTGCTATAAACATAGTATATTCGTGTTATATATGTATATATATATATATATATATATCGCCAGTAAATACATATAAACATATATATATATATATATATATATATATATATATATATCTGTGCTTTTGTTTATTTAATATTATCTCTAATACATAGTAAAAAAAAAATAATAAAAAAAAAAAATATATATATATATATATTTGTTTTGATTGAATGATTTTAACATAAAAATATTTATATAATAAAGATTCTTATTTAACTTTCGTACTATAAAGATTTAATGTTAAAAAAAATAATAATAGAAGTACTTAAAATACAGTCAACATTTTAAGTACTTCTGATTAAGCACTATTGTAAATACATCACATTTGCTTTTATAGTTCTCCACAACACAAACCCGATTTTGGAATGTGACTCGTTTTTAATTAAAATTGACCTTTTGTCGACAGATTGTGCATTTCTTCTTTTTGTGACATCATTAGAGTGTTTGAAGTCTATGACTTGCCTGTTTATGCAATTCGGGTCTTATGCATTTCATGATTAATATATTCTTAATTTAGTGTGTTCATTAACCGCAGATAAACCAGTTCACGTGAAACCCATTACTGAGGCTGGCCGTCCCATTGGGTAAGTATTTGGGGGTGGCAGTTTTTGTTTATAAGAATGCGTGATTTTGTTGTGAAGGCAGATCATTTGCGACAATTTTTGTTTTGAAAACTAATATTTAATGAGGGTCTTTCTCATTGTGATGGGCCTCTCTGATGGTTGTATAAATAATGGATTTTATTTAATGTGCCATCGTTGACACCCACTTTTTCCTTGTTATTCCTCTTTCTGTTTTTTGTAACTTATATTTCCTCTCTGTACAGCCACGCCTGAGTTTATACTATAAGGACATTCAAAATTCCATTAGCATGTGTTTATTATAAAAAATGCTCTTCCACCCGAGTTTTAAGCCAAATCCAACATACGGCTTAAAAAGTCTAAGAGGTTATATGTTTCCCCAAGCTCTTGGAGAAATGCTTGTCCAAGTGCGACACATTTTATCTTATCTACCTTCCTAAATGGAGTCCTCGAATTACGCTTTTCCAATCATTAAAAGTGCAAATTTTAATCTCTGCATTAACCAGTAATCATGCATTACCGAACATTTCATGATCAAAGTTGCTTGCAGTTATACGATCCCTAGCAAGCAATTTCTCTTCTGCGAACCAAGAATGATGTCCGTTTTTCCACCATTATCTTCAAGCACACAATTTCAGTATTCGTAGTCCTTCGGGTTGCCTCGTTCAAATTCAAATTCATTTTCCTGCATATAAAAAGTCTATTACTGCTAAGGAAATAATTTTTAATCAAAATGCAAATGACCAACGACTTCTGGGGAACTGGTGCAAACCAACATGCCACCCGTCATATCCATTCATATATCGGCCGCCTTGTGCCATCGACGTCTCTGTCCAAATCCAAAATGTTAATGTTCTCATCATAGTACTTCAAATGTAAATTAGAAGTACACACTACCTCATCAACAACCCTCATCACGTAGATTGGTCTTGGTGGGGTCGTGTATCGGGTATCTCGTATTGAGCCTGTTAAGCTAACCCTTTTAGTCAATTCGCAAAAATATTTCACCGCTGTCCTAGGGTGGCCTTAGAATTTTATGCGATTCCTCTTTGGTGGCGAATAGAAGACGGAGAGGACAGCCGATGGGCGTTAAAATACACTAGGAAGGCATGAGTAATGAACATCGTCACAGATCTAAGTACTAAGTCTAATTATATAGACTTCTCAGTTCACACGTTGATTAAGACTTCCCTTCTCTACATGGAGTTGACAAGGCTAATCAAGTGAGCACTGTGGTAGCATATATGAGATTTCCTGATGCCGAAACGTAATCAAGTAGAGTGGAGGATTGATATGTGGCAGAAATGGTGAGCCATATTAGCTTAGCGAAGTGTAATGAGACCTTTTGGAGATAGAGTTTGTGAACTACAAGAGAATCCAGTAGCTATTTAAAGTTCTATATAGCACTTTTGTGTTTTTATAGAACCAAGACAGAAGACCATCTCATTGTTAATTGTATAGATTCTGAACGACCTCCTGTCGGGCTGGCTTTTTCTTTTTACTCTAGTTTACATATCTTAAAACCTAACTTGCTAGTCCAACCCGGACACTGTACGCTAAACATTGATTAAATAGCGCCATAGCCTCTTGACTTTACTCTTATGCGATTTAGAAAGTTATCGTTCAATTGCAATAAAAAATAAAACTCAGATATTAAAATATGCTTTCCATTACTTGCCACAGTAGCGCACTTTTAAAGTCTGTTCACTACTGTACACAGGTTTAATTGTTACTCTTGAAGCGATTACTTAAACGGGTTTCGTAAAGGAGATGCAAAACTCAAATTAAATCTAGGAGATTTTGATGCTAAGTGGAATGTAATGTCATCACTCTTTATTTTTTCTTATCATACACCGGACTACATTGATTGATAAAACAAACAAAGAGAATGGTATCAACACCCTTATAGGGACGAGATCTCGTGAAATTCTTTTCCGGTTCCATTTTGACAGGAATAAAATCAATTACACAACGCAAGCGAGATATTTCGCTCATCTCTGACCCTATATATACACCGAATTGGCTCATGTTTGTCGCTAAGGTTTAGTGTTTGGCGAAAAACCGCATGGATTGTGGATTCTTATCTTCACGCTATCAAAGCGAACTGTTCAACCTCGATAATTTGTATCAGTACTTTTGTCGTCGCCATCAATTTAGGTGGTTAACGCTCCTAATGAAATTCTCAAAACTTAGATTATAATCTCTTATACGAAGAAATATCGCAGTGTAATTTATAGCCCAGAGATAGGTGTAATCAAATATATTTCTCAAATTATCCAAAGAGATGTCGGCCAGTTTAGGTAACTGCACATAATCCTAAAATTTAGTAACAAAACTTATAGTATACAAATGTCGCAATTCTTTGCTATGAGACGTGGATATTGTCTGTAATGTAGTACACCTTTCGTATTATGCGTGATGTTGCGTATTATTGATGCTGATAAAAAGCCTTCAAACTTTCAAGAAAAAAAAATAACAAAAGCTGTGGGGATGTTGTGGGGGTACGAGGTCGCAACGCCAGCATGGGCGAGAGTTCTACCTCGTCTCCACCGACACTAAATTGTCACTAAGATTCCGCGGAAAGAAAGTCACGAGCACCGAGGGAACAACTATGACGAAAACACAAACACCAGACACGAACTTGTGCAATACTGCACGACAAACCGTTCACCAGATAGTAATTAAAACACGCGGCTTATTAATTAATTAATCTTTATTTATTTTCGGTTACATGTTGCACAGGTTTATTCATTTATATTTGACAGTCAATTTATTCAATTATTAAAAGAAAAGTTCGCTTGCAGTTTATTTAATTCCGAACACTTTAGTCTTCACTATAGCTTTAAATGTGACCGTCGCGAACGGTGGTTGTAATAGGCCTCAACGATATTCAATCGTTTGGGGTGAAGATCGCTGGTAGTACGTACGGTGTGTAGATGGGTTCTTTCATGGACACACCATGACAACGAATCTGAAACACCAAGAAGGGGCATAATGTGCATCCATGATAAGTGAATTCGGCTAAGCAAACAAGCCGAATCTCATTGGATGCTAATTGGGTTTGTGTTTGCTTATACTGCTGCTGATGAGAAGCAGATCCCGAAATATGAAAAGACAAAGGAAACGTTTGGGGATTTGTTTGAGATGTGCATTGCTGCTAAATAAATAGGCGGCAATGCAATGTGGAAATGTGCTAATGGGTATCAGCTAGATTACCGTGAATTGGTGTTTATTGCATCGCCGCCAAGGGTAAGTATACCATACCTATTTGCATTGGGTTATGCCGTAGGATTCAATGTGTATGTATGGTGATTTATGATACACTTGGTGAGGACGGGAAATAGGCGACGCAACGTGTATGGTCACCGTTATGATGGTTACATTGTATGCAAACCAAATCATCTTGTTTTCAGGAAGTCGTCTAGGGAGATTTGCTTGGCACCGAAGGTGCCGACCTGGTTTGAGATTCCTGATAAGGTAAGAAAGACATCTTACAGGAAATTGTATGCGAAGAGATGCATGAAAAGGTAAGTTTTCCTTACAGGGACTTTAAGATTATAGATTTGATCTATATAATCCGTGAAGCATTTACAGGTGCTAATGCTGTTGCATTAGCGAAATTATATGATTGAATGGAAGATATGGGGGTTTTTCATGTAAGTGGGCCGTGGGATTTGGCGGAATCGTCACAGTACTCCCCGCTCCCCCCAGTGACGTAGTCACGACAAAAAAAGGTAAGGCTGAAGGGGTGCTCGAATGGGTGGTGCGGTGCCGGGAGGAGGGCTGTACGATTGGAAAACAAGGTGGCCCTGCGTACTTCGGGAGGCGCTGTAATTGTTAAGGGAACTGTCGTGATGACAAGTTCCTGGATCATGATATGGGCCTTGGTCGATAATTATGGTGGACACGGATGTTACCGCTTGATGCCGTCAAGGCAAGGGTGTGCGGCGTCGTCCAATAGCCTGTTGTGGGTCGCTTGGACCAACAGGTTTATCGTCCGATAGGTCGGAACCTATCGGTAATCTGCTCGCGTCCGCAGTCACGAAGTAACGTGTGCGGGAAGATGCAGAAAACAAGGCGCTGGAGGTGTTAACCTGTTGTTGGCGGTACCTGCCAACAGGTTGTACCTTTCTAATAAGTCACATGCCATTAGTGTCAGGAGTCGGAACCTATTGGGGCTCGCTGGCATCGTACAACGAAGTACCAAGAGCTGGGACCTATTGAGACTCACTGACATCGTACAACGCAATGTCAGTGGATATAATTGAGGAAACCGAGTCCAGAGTCGGATGCTTGCGTCCATGCGTTTGTATGGCGAATTGTTTGCCGCTGTGATTGATGAAGGGGGGGGGGGGGGGGGGGGGGGTGACGGTTCCGCCAGATACCACGGCTCGCCTTCCTGAAAAACCCCCATAACCACAACCCGGTCTGCACCAGCTTTCGCTAATGCAATTCGCATTAGCATCTTAAATGCTTCACGCATCAAACAGATCCAATTATTATAACCCAAAAGTACCTGCAAAAGAATTCTTACCTTTTCAAGCATTCCTTCGCTTACAAATCCCCTGTAAGAGTTCTTAATTTCCTCATCATAAATTTCCTGAAAAGAAAAATCCTCGGTTCACATATCATGTAACCATTCCAGCCAGGGATAATTAGCATTGCGTCGCCTATTCCCAGCTTCATTCATGTATACGATAAACTTCCTTATGTATACATTTAGCTGCCGACGTTTTTCTTCCAGCAATAAAATTCTCTGACTCGCACAATGTGCAAACCAAAGCAAATACGCATCTCGCGTCTTAAACCTATTACCAGCATGTGCATCGGCATTGCGGCTATCGTAACAGCTGCAATGCATACCATAGACAATTCACATCGTTTAGGTATCCGAATCACGTTTTCTATTTAATGAGCGGCTGCTATTTATCTAGCCGACCCTCATTACCGAACTGCATTAGGTCATATTTCCCTTGTCCTTTGATTCGCCGAATCTTGTCCCTTACGAACTAGATACATAAACAAATACAAAGCCATTAGCATCCGACGAGATGCGATTCGTTTGTTTCAACAAACACACATCTCTTGGATGCCCATTATGCCCCGTCCTTGAGTTTCAGGTTTATTCCTATGGCCTTGTTTATGAAAAATAAACCAATGTGATCTTCACTCACACATACCACCATGATTAAGATTAGCGAGTGATCTCTGCATGAAATAATTATCGTTGAGTCAAATTCCATCCTTCGACCCGAACGGGTCGTGTCTCCATCGCTACCCTGGTGCGCACCAGGGAAGCGATAATGGAGGATCACCAGTTTGTGTCGTGTCTTACATAAAATTAAAACACAACTTTAAATATTTTTGGCTATAACTTAATACCCTAATTAACTTAAAAGCAACCAACAACAAAAAACATTTAAAATTTATACAGTTGTTTAATAAAAGGAACCTTATAACGTCACTCTCTGTGTTTAATTTCTCCGCGTGTATTGGCGACGTGTTTTTATTATTTCTCCGGTGTGTGCTGTTTCCCCTCGGTGAGCTAATTACGGCGGAACTTTCATTAAGTGAATTGTGGGGACGAGGTAGAACTCTCCCCCATGTGGCGTCGTGATCTCGTACCCCCACAGGGGCACTCAGTTGCGCGGCTCACCGATCAAGGGATGACCCAGCATATCGGCACCGGTGCCGACGACGGCGCGCGATATACGGCAGCTGCGACCTCGACCGAACGGCAACTTCTGGTGAGATGCCGGCCAATCGCGCTTGGTTTAAGGTAGGCGGCTTAGGTTATGGGGGCTCCTGGTGTATGGTTGGTTCTGTTCAACCACAGGGCGGCCTAGAGTAATGGATGGGCGCTCCGAAGTATGATGCACCTGGTAAATGTGAGGCGGCGTAGAGGGGCGTGTATTGCCTTAAGTTGCCTCTAAAGTTGGGCCGTGGGGGCTTGGGGGGATATTAAGAGTCCCTAGGTAGAAAGATTCTTACATGGTAGTGAGGTGGCAGAGCCTGGCGTCCTACTGAGTGAAATTTGCTACACGTAGTAGCTGTGGTTCAGTGAGGAGCCGGGGCCGTGGGAGAAGGGTGTCGAGCAGAGGCAGGCAGAGTCGCGTAAAACTGCTTTTGGCGAGCATGGGCGCCAATATTTGTAGACGCGGCGGAAAGGTTTAACGAGGGCGTCAAGAGGAGTCAAGTGAGAGGCGAAACCGATCCTATTGATTAAGTGCTACCGCCACAATGTACCAAAAGCACTAGAAACCTCTACGAAGGTGCTCCCTTTCTCCTCTTCGGTCAGTAGTTGCTACAGTAGGTACGGATACTATAGATGCGCCCAAAGCAGTCAGAATATTGTTGAATGGAATTCTTGCGTCCTGAATGAAATATACTTGAACACCCAAGCAAAGATCCGCCGTATCCAAAAGTATGTTGACCAAATAAGCAATTTGCCATACACACCCTGGAGAACACTAGGGAAAGGGAGAAAGGAAGTTACCGGACAAAAACGTAAACGTCCAAAGGTTTCACAAAATTCTAAATATCTTCACTTGGCTTGTCATATTGTTTATGGTCAACATCCATAATCGTAATGGTAAGTTCCCATGGCTTATTATATTTTTACCTGGGTTATGTTTTTAAAAACCGATATAATATCTGTACAGCTATGAAGAGTATAACTCTCTATCGCTCCAATCGCCAACAAGCCTGCAAAAAAAAAACAGTTCAATTGTATTAGTGCAATTCGTTCTATCCTAAACAAACACGGGAACCCAATTTCACTTATCCGGCCTCGTGATGTGATATCTACAATATATAGAAATCTCCGCTGGAAACAATGTGAAGGTGCTTTTGTTCGGCAAATATCCTGCATGCGTCTGGATTAGTCCACTGGAACAAAAATCTCGGCTAAGGTACCAGATTGGGTCCCAACGCCCAATCGCCACCTCATTATGCTATTGCTATTGACTCCGAGAAATCTGCAGGAGAAATCCTCAACCATTTTGTTTTGTTCTTTCTTTTAGGTAAGAATTTGGGCATCTTCAAAAGGAACATCTGGACCTATGCAGATCGATCTAGATGTTCCTTTTGAAGGAGCTTGCCAGACTTTTAAACACTTCAACCACCAGAGTATGTTAATTAAGATATTCCATGGCGGGTACCCTTGACCATGTTTCGGAGCTTGTTTGATGGACCGGTTGAAAACCTTAGAACATGTGGTAAGGTGGTATCACCTCTAGCTTAAGGTGAGATACCACCTCATCTTGGTATAGGTTCCTATACCTTTGGTATAGTAAACTTTGTTCCTATTACAGATACTACCGCGGATTTAACTCTTTGAAACTATATGATAACATTCATAATCCATGATAACATTGGTCTTTTGTACCGAGCCGGTGCAATACGAGGGTGGGCTGAAAAGTCTCCGACCTAACAAAGATACAATACATTTTTTCTTAAAATTTATATTTATTTTTTAACATAGTCTCCTTGTAACCCTACACACTTCTCACAGCGATGCTCCCGTCTCTCTAACCCGTGCAAATAGTACACGGGTTTTTGTCTGCAAAATAACTGTTCACGAAGGTGATTGCCTCCTCATTTGACGAAAATATCTGTCATCCGAGCGCAATTTTTAGATTAGGGAACAAAAAGAAGTCGCTTGGGCTAGATCTGGTGAGTAAGGCGAATGGTCAAGCATCTTAAACCGTAATTCGTGGATTTTCGCCATAGCAACCGCTGAGGTGTGAGACGGCGTGTTGTCTTCGTGAAACAGGATTTACTTTTTCTGCAAGTGTGGCCGTTTTTCCGCAATTTCTGCCTTCAGTTGATCAAGTAATGATGCGTAGTATGCTTCTGTAATGGTTTTTCCTTTTTGAAGACAATCGATTAAGATAACTCCATGACTATCCCAAAAAACAGTCACAATCACTTTCCCAGCCGAAAAAACAGTTTTTAATTTTTTTGGAGCCAATTCCCCCGTTGCAGTCCACTGTTTTGACTGTATTTTTGTTCGGGCGTATAATGGTGTATCCAAGTTTCATCGACAGTAATTAATCGGCGCCAAAACTCGGATTTATTGCGCCTAAACTGCGCCAACAGAGCGTTGGAAATGTTCAATCGAACACGTTTTTGGTCTAACGTGAGCAAACGCGGCACCCAACGCGCGGGCAGCTTTCTCATGCCTAAATCTTGATTCAATATGTGACAAACACTCTCTTTGGACATTTTCATAGCCTCTGCTATCTGTCTCACTTTAATTCGGCGTTCGTCTAGCACTATTTGGTGAACTTTAGCGATGTTATCGTCAGTTGTTGCAGTTTTTGGACGTCCCCCAAGCTCTCACGGCCACGTTTAAATTCAGCTGCCTAAAATTTCACTGTGGGAAATGATGGTGCAGAGTCCCCATACACAGAGTCCAACTCATCTTTGATTTGCGTAGGTGTATTGCCTTTCAAAAACAAAAATGTAATGACAACTCGATACTCAATTTTGTCCATTTTCACAAAAACACTCACATCGGCTCACTCAAACAAAATGGCTGAAATTTTGATGAGTAACTGTCAAAAGATGCACAACTACATTCACTAGCTTTTATTAACGAGTGCTGCTATCTTCGCGTTGAGGAAACTTTTCAGTCCACCCTCGTAGTATAAGGAAGATACCGACGTTTCGGATTTTGATCTGTATGAATATAACTTAGTGAAGCTGACGGCCTTCGTTCCTATTGCTAATTACGTATAGCTTAGTTTAGGAGTTTTTCCCACCATATAAGCCCTGTGAATAGGGCCTTAGAATATACTCACAGCTAGGCCGACTTGTCGTAAAAAGCGACTAAAGGCCAAGTAGTGGGTTGGTTCCCAATGCCCAACCACCTTATGGATTATGCTACACACATTATGTCAAACGCTCTGCCGCCGGTGAAATACTACCCCATCAATATATAGGTGTCGTGAAATGGTCAGGAGAAATCCTTGGCCAACTTTGGAAACTTGGCTGATGGACGCGGTCGAAGAAAAAGTTGGTAAAAGTGGTAAGTCGGTCCCAAGGCGAGGTACTACCCCGTCAAGCTCTATGTTCCACGATAAGGTCGGTAGAAATTTTCGACTGTGTTCCGGATATTTGGCTAATGACCCAGACTGAAATTGAGATAAGATATAATGGTACCTCCTAAGATAAAGAATTCCGGAGGTAAACTAGTTCCGCAACCGGATCTCCGGGTGACTGTCTCAGGGGCAAATGTTTTGATAAAAAACCGAATCGTAAACAACCCGTCACCGCGTAATTAGGCCCACCCGTGAAACATTGTGTAGGTTCAACTAGCAACGGTATTTTGTGATATAGCAGCATCGATTTCACCAATACCAAAACCAAATGTGAGAGCCGTCCACCAATATTTGTGAAACAATGAAACCTGATATCCTAGCCCTAACCGAGATCCAAGACGACTCGCCCAGTGACTCGACTTACCTTCGTTGCACAGGATAAGATTTACATTCGAGATTTCGTTTTAAGGGTGTAGTCTGCATATTCACCAGATCCGTTTTAGCTTACCAAAGCGAAAGAGCATCAAACTCAATAACTTGGACATCATTTGGATAGACATCGTGTGGAAGATACCATGAAATGTGGAAGTCTGTGGGAATGTATCGGGGCATTAATGCGTGTCAACCATCGCCAGGTTCACCTCCACAAAACTGAGTTAACTTTTTAGAGACAAAATATATTTTGCCCCGCCCCAACTTTTTCTTCTGTGTAAATCTCAAATTAGACCCACACTCGAATACTGTAGTCATATTCTGCCCCTAACCTCAACCCTCTTAAGAGCATACAGAGACATGAAATCCGCCTGATCAAAAACACTACGCTGACATCAGAACTGTTGTCATTATTACATCGAAGGCACATATCGGACCTTTGTCTTTATCACTGGCACGGTTCCTCAGAGATTAGTGGTATTATTCCGCAGAATTCGGTTTATTTGCGCCCTACAGTACAATCCAAGGAATCCAACCAATTTGCTGTCCATCTCCCGATGACACGAATATCTCGGTACCGAAACTCGTACCGTTACAGTATGGGAATGCCATGGAACTCCCTCCCCGAGCGAGTGTTTCAGAAGCGTTACAACTTGCAATTGTTCAACAACAACAGTTATTTAATGGCCCAGCGTGCTGACTTAGCGCTATATGTTCATCTTTCTTGGGAGAAG
Organism: Microdon myrmicae; assembly: GCA_963931805.1. NCBI lineage: Eukaryota > Metazoa > Arthropoda > Insecta > Diptera > Syrphidae > Microdon > Microdon myrmicae. Next base: position 28,062,635 of record OZ007500.1, read on the forward strand.
TATTTATATAGACTAGTAGCCTTCGCGTCGGGTGGACCGAGATCACTTGCACGCCCGATTTACTCCGTTTTCACTTATCCGGTAGTGCCTACAGACTAATACCACCTCCATAAGTACGTTACTGTTTGTTCGCCCAGGAACCGTCTTTCGACATTTTTTTCCGGCGATAGGGTCGACGTATGTCGTTTTCTGTATAATGTGCCATTCGTTGATGAATTTCTATTCGTTGTTTGAGCTCAACGTTTGAACTCTCATGTTGGTTGCAACCACAGTCTTCACTCATCTTAGCATCTACTGAAACTACTACTGAAATCTGTTAAGATGTATTTCACAATTTCTATACCTCTCTTGCCAGATGAGCAGTACGGGTTCTTCTTGTCCGTGGATCTTGTGCGCCGTTTTTTTTTTTTTACATTTCTGTATTTATTGACCATAAATAATTTTTACAATAAGCAATACAGATAACTTATGATACCTTAGCTATAATTGTTTACATATACTTACTAGTACATTTTTCAAACAATATGATAAAAGTTATATATTGGTTATGGATAATGATTTTAGTGAGTAGAGCTTCCTGGAAAAGGTCAGAAAACCAGGATATAGTTATTTACTTAACCTATGCTAATTTACTTAACTTATCTTAACTTAGTCTAGTTACCTAATTATTATTGAAATAAGTTAGCGTGGTGTGGAAGGGGGTAGCATAGTGATCAATGGGTTAGTGAGGATATTGTCAGTCAGGGATGTGGGTTGGGGAACTACTTTCCGTTTGTTCGTTGAAACGCAAAATATTGGAGAAGGGTTGAATATTACTATATTTAAATTGGTGAGGTGAAAGCTCTGTATTGTGGTATACAATCTCATTAGAGTTATTAACCAATCTGCCAGAGGTTTAGAACGTTCTGATGTGGAGACAGTTCGGGTAGGCAGTTCGGTTATCTGACGGAGTCGATGTGAGCGCATTTATTATCGGGTTGGGATTATTGGGAAGATTTTCGATAAATTTGATGGACAGCTCGAGGAAGCGTCGATCTATACGTTCAATATTAGCGGCATAGTAGAGCGAACTACTGTTGTAATATTTGTGGGAGTTGGGATGTCGGTTGAGGCCAGTGATAAGTCTGAAGCATTTGCTTTCGAAGATGCGTAGCTTCTCCATTTGGGCGGGTGTGATATGGTACCATATCGGGCATGCATATGTGAGAGTGGGTCTGATTATCTGTTTGTAGATAAGTGATTTAACTTTGGGAGAGAGACCATTCGGTTTGTACATCACTTTTCTGCAGAGATTAAGTTGAATTGCGGCTTTGCGAATCGAGTTTTTGGTGTGGGCGGAGAAGGACAGATTGTTGGTGAATGTTATTCCCAGGTACTTTAAGGTTTTGGAGGGTTTAATTATATTGTTATTTAACTTGATTCTGATTTTGTAATGGCAGCAAATGGTGTTGTTAGTACAATTCGCATTTCTGCCTTTAAACACTATGCGTTGAGTTTTGGCTGGGTTGAGTCGGATTTTCCACTTAGTAAAATATGCAGAGAGATTCGGGAGAAAGCTGTTAATACAGTTTCTTGCCTCCTCGACAAACTTGTTGCTTGAATAAATTAAAGTGTCATCGGCATAGTTCAGCATTACTGTATTAGGTGACAGTGGCTGCGGGGTGTCTGAAGTATAAAGGAGGTATAATAATGGTCCGAGAATGGAACCTTGAAGAACACCCGCGGTTATACTGTATGGTGTCGAAAGAGTTGAATTTATTTTCACCATGAACTTTCTATCAGAAAGGTAGGAAGCGAGAAGTTTTATGGTGTGGGTGTTTAATCCGAACATTGAATGTAGCTTATAGAGCAGTCCTGCAATCCAAACGCAATCGAATGCTTTTGCTATGTCGAGAGAGACGCATATTGTAGGGGATAAGTTTTGGAGATTCATTGTCACATCATGTGTCAGTTTTAGCAGAGCATGACAAGTTGAGTGTTGTGGACGAAAGCCAAATTGAGAATTCGGGATAAGGGAGTTGTCTCTAGCAAATGAGAGAAGATTTTTGTATATCTTACATTCCAAAACCTTACTAAGCGAATTTAGCTGTGATATGGGACGGAAGTTAGCCGGGTTGTTGGAAGAACCGGATTTACTAATAGGGACCATCACCGCTGTTTTCCAACATTTTGGGAAATGTGAAGTGTTTATTATGTAGTTGAGAAGAACGAGAATGGGGAGTAAGTTTTCCGGGTGAAGCCTTTTAAATAGAAGGTTAGGGATTCTATCCAAGCCTGTAGATTTTTTATTGTTACGCGAAGAAATCAATTCAGATAATTCTGTAAAGCTTAGGAATGTGTCGGTTCCCATGGGATGTGACGCTTTATTGGTTTCGTTGAATTCAGTAATGAATGGTGGGAAGGATGGCTCCAGTGTGCCTGAGATGAATTCATTCACGGTGTCGTGGTAATTAGTGACTGGGAGGGAATCGTTTTGTTTACGAGTTTTACAGAAGTGTTCAGCGAGACAGTTTGCTATATCAGTGTCCGATTGGGCGATGTTACTGTTAGATGGTTGGATGAGATAGTCTATTCGAGGCTTGAATTTACGACCAGTTAGTCGATTTATATTTTTGAATAGGTCACGGTTTGGTTTGATACTGTTTAGAGTAGACGTGTAGGTCTGATCGGTGACATTTTTAAGTTGTCCATTTATCAGGGTGGTCAAAAGCTGTATCTGTTGTTTAATAAACGGTGAGTAGCTAATATGCAATTTACGTCGGAGTTGTTTTTTTATGCGCAATAATTTTGTGAGGAGGTTGGGTAATGGTTTTCCTAAGTGGTTATGAGGGACGGTCGTAGGGGTATGGCTGAAGAGAGCATTTCCCAGTATTTGCTCTATTTTTACAGCTGCCTCGTCAATTTCAGTAGGGAATTGGTTTGAAGATTACGGTAAAGAATAATTTGAAAAACTGGCAGTAATATCGTTATTGACTTTTTTCCAGTTTGTTTTGGAAAAATTTGGGATAGGATTCACTGTGTAGAGTGGTTCGAGCGAAGGGATTTGAACCGTGGAGTGAACGGACTCATGATCGGATGGGAATGTAAAGAACACTGTAGGGGGATTAGATGAATAGATATCTGTGGATTTTAGGAAGAAATCGATTGTTGATTTGGTTGTACTACAAATTCGTGTAGGTTGCAATGGACAGTCTGCGTAAACATATGGGTGAAGTGGGAGGAGATCTAGGAGTTGGTAGCCTTATTTGTTGCACTTGATGTCATTAAATGATGTATGTCGAGCATTCCAATCTCCCCCTATGATGAAAGGTGCAGGCAGACTTCTGGATTATTTGAGAAATGTCTGCACTAGGGAAGTTAGGTTCACGAGAAGGGTGAATGTATATAGACGACAAAACCAGTACTTTATTACTTCTGCAGAAGAATTTAACTGCCGTGTATTCGACATTAGTTATGTTAGTGAACCTGATTTCAGTAAATTGGAATTTCTTGTGTACTAGAATTCCAGTACCACCATGAGGGCCAGTGGTTCGCGGGTTGGACACAAATGTGTAATTAGGAATGTATACTCGAGAGTTTGATTTAAGCCAAGTTTCTGAGAGAAGAAGAACATCTGGGGAGAACTTTTCAACAAACAAACGGAGGTGTTGTCTACGATTGTACGCCGTGTTAAAAAGTTTGCATATAGCACTTTACACACACACAGAGAATGAAAACACGCATAATTAAACAAGGAAAACTAGTCTTAATTTAACTCACACTTTATTTTAAAATGAAATTTGTTTTTAACCCATTTAAATTGGGTACACCGAATGATCGTCACAGCGGACACAATCAATACCGGTTTTTGGGTTTTGTTTTGAATTCAATTCACAAAATTCAGTTTTTCTAAAACAATCTTCTATATGTTTGGATTCTGAGAGAAACACAACACTGACACTGAATTGGATTTAAAAAACGTATCCAAAAGATTCGAATTATTGTGGCACTTTTGAGAGCAGGATGTTTTTAAATAGAATATCTTCCGGGGAAATAGATAATATCCGTGTAAGGAACTCGACGAAGTCGTACGGTAAGCGCAAACCGCCGATGTTTTTTTTTTTTTTCTTAACCACCGTCAAAGAGTTAATAGTAGCGACTTTTTCTTCCGTCTTCACTCACGGGTAATATTCTTTTTTTTTTTTTTTGTATTGTCCAACCAGGACCACGGTTGCGCACAGACTCTCTCGAATCCAAAACCGGACGACGTTCATACTCGCACCCCTTATCTCCCTTTCGATCGTGCAGACCGAAGGATGGGTCCATTGTTTACACACAATAAATCCTTTTTGAAACAACAGATGTATGCTTCGCAGTAAACTTTTTGAAAATCATAAACATTGAAAATGTTTATGATCTGCGAGACCTCATTGTGTGGATGGGTGTATACAATTCTTAGAAACCTGTATTTACACAAGTGTTCATTTATGGTCAACGATGGCAAAGATATTTTGTATACCTTATTGCTTCGTTACCATGGAATTGTTCTTTGTTTTGAGTAGCACATTATTTTCTTTGTGTCGTCAGGGATTTTTCCCAAATGTGGTATGTGGATTCCATGATTCGACCGTATATGCATTTTGTATCTAATGCACTTTTACAGATACTCATTGGATTGGATATGTTGATTAGGATTAATCAACATATGGGGCTTCACATGAAGGTGAATCCTGCTAATGGTTTGGGGTGACCCCCAAAAGGGTGAGTATTAGGGGAGGGTAGGCGTTGTGTGTAACAGCCGTATTGTCTATTTGTCCATTCTTTGATATTTGTTATCATTTTATATGCCTATCTGCCTGAGAAAGGTATGCTCTATTTCTGTTGCGATTGTATAAAGCTTCGCTCTTAAATAACTTAACCCACCGCCGTTTTTCAAAAAACTCATTCATATTACATTTTTAAGGATCTTAACTCAAATTTTAAAACTTCCAAATTAAACTCTTGATTTAAGTTAATTAATGTGTTATTAAATCTATAAAATGAGATACAAAACCAAATTAGTATCTGCAGTCATATGTGTTTTTGGTACCCTGATACACGGCGAGATTTATTTTGTGGTCCGGGGCTATATTCCCGTCATTAGCCCCTTTTGGCGCCCGGAGAAATTCCGATACGATTTAATGATAGTTACGCCATCTTCTGTAGATCCCTCAAAACTTATTTGCACACTTATTCGCTCCAGCACAGTATTTTGGTTTGATGCCTTTTTTTGGTTTGCACCCTAGAGGCAGTAATCTTCTGAAGATACAGGTGGACCCAGTTTACCCAAGAATCGTTTGGGGACGTTTATTCTGTGGACAGGGTCGGCGTACGCCGTCTTCTGCATAATGTGCTATGCGCTGATGGATTCCCATCCTTTGTTTAAGTTTAACATTAGAACTCTTATATTGATCGCATCTACTATCCCATTAATTTGCCCTGCAAGCATACTGCGCTCTTTCTAGAATCTACTATGTTAACATCGGTTAAGAGGTGTTCTATGTTTTCTACACTTTCCTTGCCAGGCGGGCATTAAGGGTCTTCCTTGTACTTGGATCTGTGCAGAAATTGTCTAAAACACTGGTGTCCTGTCGGGCATTGGAGGATCTGCCTCGCCATGTAGCCTTTCCGACCATTTTTTGATATTTAGTATAATTTCATAGGTCCATCTTCTTGTGACAATTGCATCCCATTTTCTCTTATTTTGAGTTGGGTGTTTCTCCTAGTACCCACAATAATTAAAATTTTACAGGATTTAGGGTTTTCAAGCACTTACTAGAACATTCCATTCTATGGCTTCCTGCATCCTGCCGACTGCGCCAAAATATTAAAATCTTACTGTGAATAAATTATGAAAAATGTTGGTAATGATTGATTTTTAATTATTAATTTACTTAGTTCATGCTTTGTTATTTTCATATTTACTCGTATTTCCCTTCGTCTTTCCCAGTACGAGAAAGGTAAAAATGGTTGCAGGATTTAGAATTTTCAAGCATTTTCTAGAACCATCGGTTATGTGGCTGCGTCAATATATTAATAGATCATTGTAAATAAATAAACAAAATGTTTTTAATTATTACACTTATAATAATAATTTTATTTTTAATTTCATTTAATTAATTATTTCTGGATTTTGTAGTCACCCTTTTTGTATTTGGTTTTGTTTCCTCCCTTATTTGTTTCTCCATGTTTTTTCTCCGTCCTTAATTTTTATTCTTATTTAATCTAATTCTTATTCTTATTTTTCTAATGTAACTATCCTTCTTTAATTTTAATTAATTTGTATCCTTGTTTCCTCGTTATTGTAATTAAAATGTTCTTGATTTAAATTTATTTAATTATAATTAGTACATGGGCTGAAAACTCCTGGGATTTTTCAGTACGTAACCCACCAGAAAATGAACATGGCCCACTTCGAGAGGCATATCTGTCGCCAGTTTATGTATGAAGTTTCATGAGATTGCGTCTATTCGTTTAAAAGCCGTTCGAGTGACGCGACTTTCGCCTTCTTAAAAAAAGGGAAAAACAGGAATATCGCATTTTGATCAAACATTGTTTTTTGATGGGAAAAAATTCTAAACAATCAATACAATGGTTGCAGTAATGTTACCCCACATCTGCACCTTCGAGAACAACAGTTTGTCGGTGGTTTAGTGAATTTAAAATGGTTCGTACAACTACCGAAGACGCACCTCGTTCTAGAAAGCCAAACCGAATGCAGCAATCGTAAAGCAAGTGCATCAAATCGTTTTGATAGATCGTAATGTGAAGTTGCGCGAGTTAGCTGAGGCCGTGGGCATCTCAAAAGAACAGGCGGGATACATGTCGTCCGATCTTTTGGAGATGAAAGAGCATTCACGCGATGAGTGGCGCGTTTGCTAGCCGTCGACGAAAAACAGCTGCGCCTTGATGATTCAACGGCCGGTTTCGCGTCGCTGCAGCGACGTCGAGCGAACTTTTCGACGTTTTATGACGATGGATGAAACGTGAGTCCATTACCATACGGCTGAGTCCAATAGGCATTCTGCAGAATGGCTGGAAAACCACGAAAGCCGAGTAAAGTGGCCTAAAGACCGACGTTCGGCCGTGAAGATTATGGCCTTCATTTTTTTGGGATGCGCATGGCATAATCTTCATCGATTACATACAGAAGGGAAGACCAGTCAGAGGAGAGTATTATGCAGCGTTATTAAACAAACTAAACGACGAAATAAAGAAAAAACGGCTCCATATACTGAAGAAAAAAGTTCTGTGGCACGATAACGCACGGCCACACATCTCCTTGAAAGCAATGGCCAAATTGGACCAGTTAAGATCAAATTTGGTTGGTCACCCACCGTATTCTCCATACTTCGCCCCCAGCGAGTATTATCTGTTGCTCAACCTCAAGCGGCGGCTCCAGGGAAAGACATTCAGATCGAATGAGAAGGTTATTGCAGAAACCGAGGCGTATTTCGAAGGCTTGGACGTTTCGTACTACAGAAAGGGTATCGAAATGTTGGGAAATCGCTATACCAAGTGTATTGCCCTCAAAGGCATATATATTGTAAAGCATATGACAATCAGTAGTAGAATATTCTAGAAAGTCCGAAACAAAGTACTAGAGTATTCTAGAAAGTACTAGAAAACTGGAGACTATGAGCAATAGAAAATTCGAGTCTATGGGACGGACGGAAACGAAACACCAAATCAGATTGAGGAAAAACGGTATAAATACGTCGCACGCAGATCGGGAAGATAAGTAAGAAGTAAGAAGTAAGCAGTAAAAGACGCCATAAGTACGGAAGCGATAAGTCAAGAAATCGTTAAGTGTACGGTAAAAGTAAGGGTTGTTATCAACGAACTAATAAAGTGTTACATTAATTCAAAATCAATTTAACGGCTCTTTTTTATTAAAAATAATTAATCCAGGGAACTCTAAGCTCGTTACAATATTGAGAAATAAATATAACTTTAGCCAAGAAATGGTTGTTTTCATTAAAAATCCTGGGACTTTTCAGCCTATGTAGTATTTAGTTTTTCCTTGTTTATTTTTCTCTTTTCCTTGGCTTTTCTACTTTTGTTTCTGGATATTTGAATTAATTTGAACTTATTTTTTTAATCTCTTTTTCATTTTATCTCCGGTGACTTTTTTAATGGAGCAAGACTAATGAACCTTCCCCAAAAAAAAAAAACAAATCATTATGGAAAATTTAACAAGCCTCAGGACTTGCTAAATAAGGCCAAGACCGGTTCCCGGTTGTAGTGCCGATGATGATGATGATGATGACTTTTTTAATGTTTTTTTTCCACAATTTTGGAAAAGATCTTTTTACTTTCAGTAATTAAGGCGAAGAACACTGTTGCAATTTACTTCCAATAGTTAAAGGCGAACAACATTTTTCAAATTATTATCTGTCATTTTTTCATGTTTTTGTTCGCCGTTTGCTTCATTTTAAAAATAGGTATTTTATTCTACGAAAATATTGAGTGTTCTGCTTTTAGGGCGTATCATATGTTAGGTAACGTAAGAATATTCCTGAGATTCCAATACTTCTCAATTCAATTTTTGGCTGTACTAACCTAGCTGAGGCTCCATGCGCATCTATGTTACTGCCTATTTAATGTCAGGTATGTTTTATTCGCATCTGAAATGACTTTTGTCGGAGCTCCATTAATCCCTTTTATAAATGATTACTTTATTTCTTTTTTGACTTCGTTCTTCCTACTCGTTAACGACATCAGTTCAACTATGGACATTATGTACGTAAGTACGTAAGAGCAGAAAAGTGTTTTTTCCGTATACATATTGTCACCTAAGTAGTTGCTCGTGCAGTCGTGCAATCCTGCCAAAAATGCTAAATAACCCAACAAACCACCAAAAGAGACAAAACTTATAAGAAAGTAAGTTCTAGAACAATGATGTAAACGTTTGCAGTAATCGAAAAATCAGTAGAGCTACCAAATAAATGGAGCCTTACGTCGTTCTTGTGTCTTTCGTAGCTGTTGTCTAATAGGGCATAAATCACAACATAACACTGTTAAACTGAACTTCAGAACTCTGGATGACGGAAATTAATAAACTCAAAACCGCGACAAATTCAACTCCCGAGGAACTTTAACAAAACTCGACTGAGAATTCGGAGACAGTAGGTCGCATCCTCGTCCGATTAACTTTCTGTTCCCTAGATTCCTCCTATACCCTTTTCATAAATCTGTACTGTATGTCAATGTGTCGTAAAAGTAATCTAAAAAATGGAATCGCCTTCCACCATACTAGTTTACAATGTGATTCGCAGTCACAGATAGGATCAAACCAATTAAACTTTTGACATACCGATCTCCCCAAAGGGTGAGGGATTTAAGACAAAAAGGATGACGACTTATGCTCCGGAATGTACACTTCGAGTATATGCACCAACAGGATCCCAAATGAATTTAACTTTCTTTTTATCTCTTCTGTGTCACTTTTGAATCTAAGTCGCATATTGTATTTAACTAGTTAGGAATCAGGTATCCAAATCTCCGTACACATTGTGTACATCCACACAAATGCTTGAATGCAAAGGCACAGCGAGCAGCTATAAAACTTGAGCTTATTTCAGTCGCGTCTGCAATTAACATTCCCAGGTCTGTTGTGCATATTAATTGCCGGTGGGATGATGACTTGGTTTGGCCGCTTTCAGGTACAAGACGACAAGACAAGCCATCGTTGCGGATGAGTCGATGGATATTGTGCCTAGCAAGCACGCACGCATTGCGGCTTACGTGCCAAATGGGCAAAAAGAGTTTTGGCACGATGACGTGAACGAAAACACGAACAGTCGATGGGAAAGCAAATGAGTATTTAGACCAAGACTTGTCTCAGCTGTTATCCACAGTGGATACACTGAAACCGAATTATCATCTTGTTCAGTCCTTTTCATTCAACCATCGCCCCTTCTCCTGCCGGCCGATGCTCTATTAGCGACCGTCAATCACTCAATTGGTACCAAAATACTTAAATTTTTATTTGAATCTTAACGTCTTTTTATTAGAGATATTTCTCTAGTCTTATTAAACGAAATCTAACCGAGAAGGATTTCGGTCGCACGGGAACCTTACTCGCATTCCGCGAGTGGAGTGGTAAGGAACTCCTCTAGTGGCCTTCTTCAACCACAATTGGCAGTGTGGGTTACTGTTGTTGGCTTCGTTGATTCGATTGGTGTCGTAACAGAATTCCACATTAAAATATCGAGCCTTGGTGACTGTTACGCATTTGAATGAGGTTATCAAGCAACCGAGAGGTCCGACAGCGACGACAAATCAAATTGACATCCAACTGTGGGACGTTCGTTATAATTGCGGTTGAATCGATGGGGGAGAAGCGCCACTGGACTTTGGTTTACTTTATTTGTCGTCATTCATTTTATTATAATTTTTTTCTTTTACGTTTGCTTCAGTTTTCTTTTAATTGCTGGTAGCTGGAACGCTGACCAAGTAGTCAGTGACGATTGCGGTGAGCGAATAGCAACTCAATGGTGTATATATATAGATAAACTTCTGATCACAGATACTACGAAAATTGATGTGTTTCTGTTTTTTTAAGAATCGTGTTTCTTTTTTTTTTGATACTGGGATGTTATGAATATTATGTTCACTTGGGGGCAACAAATGCAAAACGTTCGAGGGTGCACTAAATGGAGACGAATATAAGAACGACACATACAATTATTTCAATCTCAATCCTTTTCATTTCATTGAAAACTGTTTATTAATCGAAATAAATTCAGCTGGCTTCAATAAGACTCAGTGAAGGTAAAGAGTTGCAGGTATTTTGAAAAATGTATCGACCACTTCTTTTTATTCTTATACCTAATATATCTGATATGTATGAAGGTGGGAATATTTAAGCGTTTTGGAATGTAAGGAGCTTTTAGGAATATTTAAGTCACTCACTCGCTTGCAAACGGAAAGATCGGGCAAATCGGTGTACGCTATGCGCGTTTTCCTTGTTTCTTGACGAGCTAGGTAGCCCCGTTCGTGGTTTGTCCATTTCCATTAGTCTATCACCTCAAAGTCCTGTATCCAGGTTTTGATAAGTTAATAAAGATCATCCTTTGGGGTTTATTATATATTATAAAAATTATGTAGTCCATATACTAGTTTTTTGTTTATTGGTCTATAGGGACCCGAAAGTTCATAGGCCGGACTTAATGAAAGACCAATGGGTGAGAGAATTGTAGAAGGATCGCAACAGAAATCGGAGGATAATGTCAAGCATGGCCTTGAGGAAATCGATTTAGATGGCGAAACGTGGAGGGTAAGTGCGCATAACAGAGAACGGTGGCGTAGCCGAGATAGTGGTTGTCTAAATGTGCTCCACTATTTTACTGGTCCTCTTCTAAACGCAACCGAAAATTTCTGAAGGTGGCAACGGAACAGGTTCTCGCTGCCATTTTTTCCCTCAATATTTGATTCTAATTGTTCCAAAGAACGAGTTGTGTTGCTGTATACCTTGAATTTGAAGTAGCTCCATTGCGTCAAGTCGGGGCTACGATGTGATTCAAAGTTACGCTAAGAAAGTTTAGAACTGAAGGACTTATCAGACCATTTGCTTTTCCATTTCATGTACATTTTTATTTTATACTTTTTCGTAGATTTTTAATTTACTTGCTAGGCAGAAAATGCTTAAATTTTAGCTTATTTATATTAAATCTTAACTTATTCGTCACCAGCGGACACTCTAAGCTAAACATAAGGTGACTGATGTCATAGATTGTTGCCTTTTCTACCTATTAATACATTTATTAGTTATTTATTGAATATTGAGTATTTAGAATAAAAAACGTTGCGAGGTTTTTTCTTATACACCGAATTAATCTTACTTCACTAACCTAATCTTTTTTTTTTTTAATTAGTATTAAAACTTACATAACTGCACCCTAACCTAAGAAAAGCAAAATCTTTTCAGACCACGGCCGCGTATATACGACGATGTCTCAATTGCCTGGATAAGCTGATGTTGGTGTATTATTATATATACCCCTTTTCCCTTTGAGCGTGGGAAATCTGGTTGAAGGAAAATTACTCCTGGCTGCTTCCTTAATCGGTGAGTAGTGACTTCCTTTTGAAGATCTTAATCCTTGAGGGGGTGTGAGCCTTGTTTTCGGAGGATTTTTCGCGCTCTGTATAGTTTGGTTGATGAGCAAAAACTATGTTTTAGGATTTAAAGACTAGAGTTCAAGGAGCCAACTAAATAAGATTACAAAACTGCACAAGGAGAGCAATGAATTAAAAGTTCAAAGAAGGAGCAATAGTTTCACTATATTTTGCTTATTTAATTTATTTTGACTTCCTTTGATTGACTGTAAATTTGAATACAACTTTATCGATTGTTTCTATTTGATTTTACTTTTTTTAATTATACTCGCTTTGATCGACCTTAGATTCGGTTATAACCTTTACGACTCTCTTCTGCAGGTTTAGGTCCCTTTTTTCGACTGTGTAGAAATAAAAAAAATGTGGAGGGAAGGTCGACTTTGGCGACAAGGACAAGTATGTCCTTCATCTTGTCTCTGTCTTCTGGTTGTCTTGTGATAACCAGAACCACCGACATCCGGGAGAATGTTAGGCTCGGTCTCGAGATATCTGAAAAAGGGAAGGAGGTATCTACGGATTGTCTGTACAGGGTTAGTACGTGCGTTCTCTAGCCACTTGGATGGATGAATGTTAGGAATGAAATCGTACACCACCGGTCGGTCTTCGGTGTGATAGTGTTGTATTCCAGAATACTACCCTTTATTAAATTTAACACTGATTCTCCTTACACATCCTTAAAAACTTCCCTTAACATATATTACATTCTCACTTAATACATACCATTCATAAACATTCACAATATTGCCAGTTACAGCACATTTAATAACCTGCAACTTTTTATTCATTCAAAACATAGTAACTTTGATTTTCGTCCAAATTTTATTCATGTTAAAAGTCACAGAGACCTTGTTAAAAGTTGTTTTGTTCATGTTATAATTTCCAACCAATTAGAACACAATGTTCTATAAGAAGAGGAAAAATTGTATTGTAAAGACACTTTTGAGTTCAGTTCAGTTTCAGTTTGGCAGTAGAGTTTGAATTTGAGAGTTGAAGAAGTTTGAGTTTAGATTGAGTTTAGTTTGAATTGTGATATTAAAGTAACAACCTACAGATTGTGGCGACTAACTTTTATTTCAAAAATAAACATAATAAAAAAATCTATAAACGATAATATAATCAAATGTTTAAAATGGCTGGTAATATGAATTCATCGTAAAACCCTGAACCTCAGGCGTAAATAAAATATCCTTTACCAGAAGTAGACTTATAGTTCATCACATTCTGTTTCGGTCTGCCGACGAGACACTTAACGTTATTCATTTGGAAGTGTGTCTGCATCAAAGGAGACAACTAATTGCTTTCGGAGAGTACTTAAATAAGTACTTAGCAAAAGGAACAGCGAGAGTGGATAAGAGTAAGGACAAAAAGGAAAAATAAAAGGTCCCCGCTCTTCCCTCGATAGAGGAAGTACGGCACCGGACGATAACACTGGTGGCAGCGGTGCAGGATTACGAATAATCGGTGGGATGATTCACTGATAACGGGATTCTCGATGATGATGATTCAATGATGATGATACCGATGATGACGAAGACTGGTGAGATTCTCGAAAACTGGTGAGATTCTCGAAGACTGGTGGGATCCAACCAAAGGATCCCATAACTAAATAAAATAGAAAAAGAAAAACTTAAACAAAAAAAAAAATTATATATAAACACAAAAAAAAATTCAAGAAAAAAAAGACCAGGATATTCAACTTCTAGGGCGCGAAGTCTGCCTGGCAAGAATAACAAAATAATATAAAATAAAGAAAGGAACACAAAGAAGAACTCAACGACACAACGAAAAAAAAAGTGAAAGAAAATTTTTTTTTTTTTTTGGAGAACTCTACGACACAAGAAAGAAGAAAAAAAGGGACAACAATAAGAAACTCAACAAGACTTCTATCAACATCTAGAGTAGTAGTAAGAAATTTTTTCAATATTTTGATTTTGCTCTCTTCCTTTCTTTTTGTAGGAATATTTTTCTTGGAATTTTTCTTTTTTCAAAAAAAAGTGTTTTCTCGATAGAAATTTTGAAAATCCTCTTTTCAGTTTTTTCGACGATATTTCCGTTTCTTTTCTTTCTCGTCGAAAACTTTCTTTCTTTTCAGTTTTGGGTCCAATTTATCATTATTTTCCTGCATATATATTAAATAACTAAATAAAGGCCTTTTCATTTTTTCATAAACCATATTTTTAAGAATTGATAACAAATTTTCGCCATACTTTATTTCAAATTTTCAATATTACGAGTCCATATTACACGAGACAGGCGGCTAGGCAGGGGGAACAATTCCACTATCAACAGATACTCAGTAAAACCCCTGAAATGGCTCTGTCTGTCGGAATTTCTGATGTTTTCAGAATCATCCCCACCTTTGACGGGAAACCCTGCGACTTAGGTAAATTTATTTGCGGGGGAGACGTTTTATTTAGATCCATAAAGAAGGCATACCCGGATATATACGAGACATTTTTAGAGCTAGTCAAAAATAGACTAGAGGGTCATGCTTACGATCTGATTAGGTATAGCAAAATCGCTAAGTGGGAGGATTTAAAAGATAAACTCGAATCGGAATATAAAGAGGAGCAATCTCGGTCGACGGCACACAATGAGTTGATTTCTCTGAAACAACACTACAGAGAAACCGTCCGGGAATACGGCGATAGAGTCGCGAATGCTCTAAGGACTCTAAACTCTGCCACGTGTGAAATAACAGCAGACGCGGTGGTTAGGGAATACTTAATAGAAGAAAACATAAAATTGGCCGTTCAAACATTTTAAGATGGACTAAAGAACGAACAGCTAAAGATACTAGCTAAAGTCCATGGGGGAAACAATTTAAAACAGTCGATTGCACATGTAGTATCACATGCTGCTCGAATGGACAACTCTCCCAGGCGATATAACTATAATGACAGATTTAATCGAATAGTCTGCCAAACCTGTGGTAAGTCAGGGCATACACAGGACACATGTTATCGGAACATGCAGTCCAACAATTTTCCGAATAGACAACCCATAAAGAGAGAATTTTCTGTGGACGGAATAATCACACAGAGAACGAGTGTAGATACAAGATATCTAGGAATGGAGCGTCTTCAACAAATTACCAACAAGGTACAACAACGCATAACCCATTCCGAAATAATCCTACAAACTCTGAAAATCGTTTTGGTGAAAATTCTAGGACCACCAATAGACAAAACGATAGACAAAATGTTCACTTTTCTCGGGTGCAAGAGTCCGAAAACGAGGCCTGACGCCAACCAATATTTATGGAAGACAGACCAAATTTTTCTATTTACAGCATTAGATCTTTGGAAATAGATAACGACCATTTTAATGAAGCTCCTAGCCAAATTTACCCTGAGCCCACATACTCCTATAAACCTAGACATATAAACAAAGATAACCCTGCCCCTAATATAAAGACTCCGATTCATACTCCCATTCTGGAAAATAATTCAGCAACACAGACTGAAAATTCGAAATTTTCAGCAGTATTAAGGACTGAAATCCCTAATATCTCAGCTATCCCTATTGACAACGCAGGCACTTCAGCAACCAAGACTGAAAACTCAGCAGTATTAAAGACTGAAAATTCGGATCCTGCAGAAAATATACAAACAGAAATCCCTAATATTCCGGCTATCCCAATAGACAACCCCGACACTTCAGCAACAAAGACTGAAAATTCAGCAGTGTTAAAGACTGAAGACCCAAAAGTTGCAATAAAAATCGAAACCCAAGTCAGTTCAGCAGCTAATACTGATGAACAAATCTTTTCTGCAGCAAAGACTGAAGGATTGAATGCTTCTACAGCAGATATAACTGAAGAAATAGTTCAAACAGCAAATAGGACTAGGAACCAAGATGTTCTAACAGCTAATAAGTCTGAAGAACTATACGAATCAGTAAATGAGACTGAGAAACTAAACGATCCATCAGCAGTGAGTAAGACTGAAAAGGTAGACGTTCCGACAGCGGTTAAAGCTATGGACAATGACAACACTAAGCCGAAAACAATAAATATTTTAAACAACGAAAACAAACACAAACACTTACTCAAACACGATATAATAAATAATGAAAATAATAATTTAACTAAAATAGGTACGGAAAAGGAAAACCATATAAGTACATTACAAATTTTTTTTTACAACAATAAACATTTATTCAAACACAAAAAATGCAAAAAAATAAAAAGTTACACAGTCATTTAGGACATTTGAAATCATTTCTTAAGAAGATTTTTGGTATTATGCATTTCTATACAATCATCATAATAATAGGCCCAGAAAGGTTTTGGAAAATTTTACATAAATTTAAGGAAAAAATAAACACATAACAAATGGCCTTTGTTTTTTTATTCAATATATATGAACTAATCAAACAATTGTAGGAAATGACGGAAAAAAAAAAACTTAAAGAGGGGGAATCACGAAAGAAAATTTTAGAGGTAATATATATTGGAAATTATGGAATTAATACATATTCGAACGGAAAAGGAGAGAAAGAAAATTTTGGAGGTAATATATTTATTGGAAATTTTGGAATTTATATACATATTCGAACGGAAATGAGAATTTTGAAACAATAATATTAATATTATATAATTAATATAATAAGTAATAATAACTTTTGGATAAGAAAAGAAAAGGTTCCAAGGAGAAATATTTAAATTTAGTTAGTTAATATGTAATGTAAATAGACTATTTGGACTATTTTTCTAGTGCTAAGTACTTTTTGATTATTGTAAAAATTTAGTTAATATATAATGTAAATAGACTATTTTTCTAGTATTAAGGACTTATTGATTATTGTAACCTTTGATAAAGATTAATTTTGAAAACCATTGTAATGTAATTGAACGAAAATCCAAGTCTTTCTTAATCTAATATATAGTTACTAGAAAATTATTCTCTTCAAGGATAATTTTCTTTCTCGAAGAAGGGTGGGATGTTGTATTCCAGAATACTACCCTTTATTAAATTTAACACTGATTCTCCTTACACATCCTTAAAAACTTCCCTTAACATATATTACATTCTCACTTAATACATATCATTCATAAACATAACAATATTGCCAGTTACAGCACATTTAATAACCTGCACCTTTTTATTCATTCAAAACATAGTAACTTTGATTTTCGTCCAAATTTTATTCATGTTAAAAGTCACAGAGACCTTGTTAAAAGTTGTTTTGTTCATGTTATAATTTCCAACCAATTAGAACGCAATGTTCTATAAGAAGAGGAAAAATTGTATTGTAAAGACACTTTTGAGTTCAGTTCAGTTTCAGTTTGGCAGTAGAGTTTGAATTTGAGAGTTGAAGAAGTTTGAGTTTAGATTGAGTTTAGTTTGAATTGTGATATTAAAGTAACAACCTACAGATTGTGGCGACTAACTTTTATTTCAAAAATAAACATAATAAAAAAATCTATAAACGATAATATAATCAAATGTTTAAAATGGCTGGTAATATGAATTCATCGTAAAACCCTGAACCTCAGGCGTAAATGAAATATCCTTTACCAGAAGTAGACTTAGAGTTCATCACATTCTGTTTCGGTCTGCCGACGAGACACTTAACGTTATTCATTTGGAAGTGTGTCTGCATCAAAGGAGACAACTAATTGCTTTCGGAGAGTACTTAAATAAGTACTTAGCAAAAGGAACAGCGAGAGTGGATAAGAGTAAGGACAAAAAGGAAAAATAAAAGGTTCCCGCTCTTCCCTCGATAGAGGAAGCACGGCGCCGGACGTCAACAATAGTAAACGCAGATTGCGTCTTTGACGTCTGATAACCTGCGCTTCAGTTGGTGTGCATATATGTATTTGTGCTATCTGGTACAGCCAAGTAGTTTCTGACTAGTCTGAATGTTTTCGAATGACTTATATGCTAATTGTAGCAAGTCCTCGTCGATAGGAGTAATGGAAACACCTTCGTATAGGTGAGAGTTAGGGTAATGGCGACCGTCATGCCTCCTAGAACAGTTAGTGGAACTCCTAAAGGGTTTTCTTTCGAATGCTGAAAGTCTTTGTATGAATAATGTTAGTTTTTGTTTGTTTATTTTCTTGTTTCTACAATGATCCTTTTCGTAAAGGAAACCCAATTAGCGCTGGCTCAAAGAGACATCGCAAAGATTGTTTGTTTTTTTGCCGCATTGTTATCGCAAGGGATTTTCGATGACTGTCGGACTGTCAACATATTGGTTACCGAGCAAATTCGGTTTAAGGCCCTGTCTTCTTCAATAGTCGTACAAGCATGGTCGGTGGCTAGAGGAATGCGGCCCACGTGTCTACGAATATGTGGGGCGGAGGACATTTCGGTTTACCGGTGGATTTGTGGGGTTCGTAGAATCGCCGAAGATATGCAAGACTATATTGGGAAAATGTACTATATTCCAGAAGGAATTAGCTGCTTATAGTAGAGAAGTTTGACTTCAGTGTCAACCTTATTACTCCACTTCAAAATTTTCTGCAGTTGCCTAAACCAACCGATCCTGTCCTGAGGACTAATGAAAGGACCCCATATATGTATTCGAATATTCGGTGAAAATCGAGAAGTAGGTTGGGAGGGTTAACTACTCAGAACTGTTTTGGTTGGATTGAGTCGAAGTTCCTATCGATTGTAGTACTAATTTCGGGCTCCTCGATAATATAGTGGTTAGTAAACCCGCCTGTCACGCGGGAGACTGGGGTTCGACTCCCCGTCGGGGAGCCTCTGTCGCAAGACTAATGACCTTGCCCGGAAAAAACAAATCATTATGGAAAATTTAACAAGCCGCAGGACTTGCTAAATAAGGCCAAGACCGGTTCCCGGTTGTAGTGCCGATGATGATGATGTAATACTAATTCAGTTCGTATAGCATATAGTCTCCCATCCATAGGACGAGGAATATTGATATATATAGGAAGAGAACAATTTAAAACGAAATATGCGATCCATGACCTATCAAAGGCCTTTTCAATGTCCACGCTCACCGCAGTGGTGGGTTCTTTATTAAAGGGAAGCACGCTGACGTGGTTTCGAATATTAAAGGCCATAATGGTGCTGTGCTCTTCAAAATCCAAATTAGAAATCTGGTATTAAGTTCCTGGCGCTGATAAAGATTATAAGCTTCTCATATATACATTTTTCATATATTTTACTAACCAAAGTGGGCAGCGAAATTTGGCTGAGGCTGGAGGGGCGGTTTGCTGGCTTCTGAAATTTAGCTATTGGACAAATAATATCATGCTTTCAAGTATGGGGAAAGTATCCCATATTGAATAGAATGGAAAACTTTATAACGAATAAGACTGAAAGCCTTCGCAACGAGTGGTACGACATGTTGGTAATACCACGATTTCGAGATTTAAGTATGTTTTGAAGAGTATTTGGTGTAGTGAATCCGTGCAAATTATCACGGGTTTCGTCGAAGTATGCGGTGTTATCGATGTTGAATTGGCTTAATGAAGTTCTCTAAGATCGAAATGTCCTTCCGGTGATGTTTGTTTTGTTAGTGTCATTATTGACAACAATACCATTGTGAATGATTGGACCAGTGATACAAGCAGTGCCACATAGCCTAGTCTATCTCGATACCCTTCCAGTTGCCGCCTGCGACAGTTTTGGATTCTCTGTTTTATCGGCGTATCAATATTGCGGGTCGAATTTTTTTGATGACGTTCTTGATTTTTCTTCGGGTGGAGTGAATGTGTAGTTTCTGGCCTGGCCACTGAAATGTATACTTACGAGGCAATCGACCTGAAAATTTATATACAAGCGTTCCTAACAGATACACACACAATACACAACCAAATAGTGAAGAACACCGAAAGATAATCGAATAAGAAAATGCATCAGCCGTATACCAAGCAATAACATAGCAACTCCACATCAGTCGAATGTACTTGAATTTAGAAATCGAATTCGTACACGCGGCAGTGGCCTGATGTGTTGAGCATTGGTTCAATTGTTAGTGATTCTTATCGTGATAGCGTCGGTTCGAATCACACACTCTTCATTATCGTCGCAAACGCTATAAGCTAATGAGACATAGTACTATAGAATATGAAACAAGAATCAGTCAAGCCAAGTCGTCGCTGACGGATGCTGCAAAAACGGCGCGCTCGGCCTCTAGATAGCTGAAAAAATTGGAAGATTTAGCAAATATACATTTGGCAATTTTTATGGCGCTGGCATTGCTGACTATCGGTAAAAAAAAAAATTTTATATACATTTTCAAGTTTAAAACATAGAAATCAGAACTTAAAACTTTAAACGCGATTATCTCAAAACTGTTATATGTTTTTCAGGTTGGCTTGCATGATAACTCTCTCAATTTTTATCCGTTCGAGTTTAACTGGAGCTTTTTAATTAGATTCCGCAGAGAATGTCATACGGGTTTTGCCAAATATTAAACATTAAAAAATTTATTAACAAATGTAATTTTGGTGCGATTTTTTTCAAAAGCTTGCCATTTTTTTCAAAAATCAATATTTTCAAAATTCTGTACGACAAACCGTTGAAGATATGCTGCTAGCCCCGAAGCGTATTTTTAAAAACACATTTTTTGACAACAACCGTGTGCCGCCATTTTATTTTTTGTTTTATTAAAAAATAACAATTTGTATCTTAATACATATTTAAACACGTTGAAACTTCGTTTTATTAATAATAGATTTTTTCCCATCCAAAAAAAAAAAAACCAAATAAGTGGTCGGTTTTCGGGTCTCTACAGCTGCATAACCCCTTAAAATTGGACCTTCGACGAACTCCTTGAGATTGAGGTCTCGTGCAAAGACCGCAGGTTGCTTCTTCTTTTTTAAAGCAGGAAGGTCGGCCATTACCACTATTTGTGCGGTTTTTGGATTTGCGGCTGTCTTTGGCTTTGAGGTGGTAAATGAACCTACCTTAGGTGGGCAAGGTTTTTCCGAAGGAATGACTTTTCGTCTAGGGTAGCGTTCCGAGGGGTTGGCCACAGTTTCATTAATTGAACCTGTGGATAACATTGGCGTACAGCCAAAGGCAACACGTTTACTAGAGGGGCCCCCTTCAGAGTTCAGTACTTGTTTTGGTGTTCTGTGGGTTTCAGCGCGAACAGAGCTAGGGGTGGATCAAAAAGAATTAAGGGTAGGCATAGAGGACAAAGTCTCGTCAGCAGGGACATTAAGCTCGCTGTCGAGGTTTGTCAGTTTGGGTCCCATACCTATTTTTGGATCAAGGGTGTCCGAGCCTCTATTGGAGTGGGACGCGGGTGATGTAACTCTTAATGCTGCATTTCCCGCCGGAGAACAGCAATCCTGGCTACTGCGGGGACGGGTTTGCTCCTAAATGTCTCTAGAAGGGCCATCATACCCGGATCGGCTGAAGGTCCTAATCGTGCAGAAACCCATCGGGAAATAGGTAGCAATTCAGAGTCGAATTAACGACAACATATAAACAACGAATCAACCAGGAGAAACAGAAGGTTAAAGATATAATTTCACCAAGTTTACTACAAACAAAACAGGAGAAATATAAATAGATAAAAGGCACAAACGGCAGGCAGGACGTATGGAAGGAGACAGCGCGGCAGACCTTGTCTGCGATGGAGGGATGACGTAGACCAGGACGCCCAGAGCCTGGGAGTGCCAAACGGGATGGCATCGGCTCGAAATCGGGACCGGTGGAGAAATTTGTTAACTAAGGCCAAGACCGGATCCCGCTTGTAGTGCCGATGATGATGAAAAGGCACAAACAAAAAGAAAATCGTATTAAATTTACCTTAAAAATATGATGAATTATAAAATGTTTAAGATCCGCATCCATATCTGATGCTGTATTTTAAGGTTGTTATGTTAAATCACTGTTCTTTTCACTGATTGATTGACTCATGCACCTCAATGCACGAATGTGATATTGACTTGCTGTGTAGAGAAAAAAAAGAGAGCCAATTTAAACGAGACAAGGACAGATGTGCCCTTCATCTTGTCTGTGGCTACTGGTCATCTTGTGGCAACCAGAATCACCCAGTGTAAAGGTAAAGTGTCGCGTGCTTTTATATCTCGAACTCGTTGAGATCTCTATTTTAAAAATATGTAATTCTTATGGGAATTGTTGACAAAATTTTGTTAAGCTTCCTTTCCTTAACCGCTTCCTCTCCTTCGGGTCGCACTGTGCTCTGACATTCAGAGTACTTCAAAATCTAATTTTGTGCCCACGTTAGAGTAAAAAAGCTGTTCACAGAAGCAGGATTCTAGGAATGGAACTTAAGTGAGTTATACTTTTGGGATTCTAGGAAACGGACCTTAGTGGACAAATTTCAGGAAAAGTTGTTGAATGTGTAATATGAACACAAGGCTCATATCATGATGCATCTTTGGGTCGAATTTTTGAATTAAATTGTATGGATGTTAGGCTGTGAGAAGAGTAATGATTTAGAATCACTACACTGTTATAGGTACATTAACGCTCCAGTATGCGGCGCAGATGATTTTTTCGATTCTCTTTTGATTGTGTAACTACTCGTTGGGAAACTGCCAAAAAGTTACTACTTCGGGACATAAATTTCCCATTTCATGAAGAACTGGTAAAGACATGTCAGACGTGTGAAATGTTGCTTCGTCCTGCTGGAAGCATCATTAGAACTAGTCCTGTAAAGCTGAATTGAAAACATTGGTATCGCCACTTATTGCTCTAAATTCAATTTTATTCTAAATTATTCCTTACGGCGCTATTGTAGCTCAAAAGGTAATTTTGGGCAAATGAATTGGTTTCTCATACTTATGTTTTGGATTCATTTTCCTCCAATATGAACAGTTCTATTTACTTGCATGACCATTAAGATAAAAGTCTCCCGTTATATCTCCTTTTTTGAGAACGAAATGTTGTTAAATCGATGGATCATATGGTTACCGACTTCGAGTCTCTGGGCAGAAAAAGTTAGGATCAACCACATCTTACATAGATGAAGGCATTTTGCTTGGGAAGAACTTTTAGAAAGTTCAGCATGCAAATGGAGAGCCTGGGAGACTCGCAAGCTGACTGGTGCACGCTCTGGCATTTTCCTCCTTTATTGACAAGACAGATCGCCTTATTCTTGGTTTATCCATTGTCGAGCCAGTTTCCTCGAACTACTGTACCCATGTTTTAAAAATAATTGAGGACTTGGTTATTTTGTAATAAGACGAATTTGGTACAATTACAGAATTATTATTTCTGTAAAACTTCTTCTGTCGTGAACCACTTCAATAGCGATTGAATTCCCACCGACGGGTCTAGCTATCGGCATATGCCCCATACCTCTACCACTGGTTGCATTCGTGTAGGAAGCAAAACAAGTTGAAAACCACTTTTGAGACGCGTCGTACAATGTACGAGGGCTGCTTAATAAGGACTGACACTACTGTCGTTGTAAACGAATATATATCCTCAGCGCTATCTTATGAAACATGCCAAGTTTGAAGACGAACAGTCTCACGTGAATTACGCAATAAAGTACACGTGTAAAACTTCACCCCTAATCCCCATATGTTCAAGTAGTCTCGACCAATCTAGAACATCACACTTACAACTATTTTAAGCTTCTTCAATGCTCACTTCCTAAAACTCTATTTAAGCTATGGACTGTGGCGACAGGCCTAGAAGTCTTTTAATTAATTCTCTTTACATTTCATTACTTGGGACCCCGTCTGTTCTGAAGTAAATCAATTTGCTTACTTTTTCTGGTTTGGAATAAATAATTTGAATTGCTCCTTTTGGTGACTAGAGCAGCTGCAATGAAACGGAATCATTTTGGTCGATATTTGCTAAAGTGTTTGCGGTTGCAGGTTGTAGCCTTTGACTGACTAATAGCTGATTCTAAACATCATCGTTTACTATCGAAGTTGCTCGTAACTATGAAACATCGTTCATATGTAGAAAAGAGTTATCCAATATGAAATTCGTAACATCCTAAGCATAAGGCACCGATTCGTGTGCGTGATTGGAAAATTAATTTTCAGTGTCAATGGTTTTCCGTGGCATAACGATAATTATGAAGTTTAATGAGTGCACCATTGTTTGTATCAAAGTATTCAGGTAATGAATGATAGTTGATCGCATTCACCCGCTCAATCTAAACGACCTGCCACAGCGCAGACCAGAGTTATACAAACCGAAGATAGTATGTCACGTTGCCTTAATTGAAAAGCTGTAACATATTCAAAGGTAGTCCATAGCCCAATGGGTACCCCCATGTAATATCATCCACTACGACCGCTAAGCCGCAGGCTCGTCCAACTGAACAATTACAAAGTCTGTCTCTAACGTATAATCAGCCACCTGGGTCACTTCAGAAAAGCAGTCGAAAACTACCTCCTACACGCTGCTGTAATTATTACTTCGCCTTCAATAATCTATTTTACGGAATTCCTTCCTTTCCTTGCGTATCCTTGTGTGATACTTTGCCAGTGTATAGATATATGAATTTGTAGCTGGTCCGTTCTGTGTGCGGCTAATTGCAACCCTTTTATGTTTTTGACTTTCTCCTTTCCCCGTATTTACCGCTTCCTATACGTAACACAATCCACGTCACTGATTGCAGACTATTTTGTAAACTACCCCCCAACCAATCATCTATAGCTCTAAATGAGTGTTTCAACAATAAAACGAACACTGAATCACCCAAAAGAACAACTTGATTTTCCTTCCACAAATTACTCAGGCTTCTGGATGGGGCGCACACACATGCCATCGACCACTTGTAGTCAGACTCCTTTTCAGCAATTGATTGCTCGACCCCATTGGATTAGTATAAGGCAATTGCGTCATGTCTTTCGCTGCGAGGCGTATTCACCCTTTTCCCAAATGAATCGAAGATCAAACAATAAACCCAGAAATTACAAAACATACCGCCTCCAGCTAAGGTGCTTCTGAGAACTCGCACAGTCATCTAATGATAACCCGACGACTTTCAACAAACAACACAAGCGCTCGCCTAAAAGGCCAAACTCAAACTTACTTTCTTCCACCCCTCTATCATCCATAAAGACAAATTATATCGTCATTCCAATTAAACCCCAAAAGCCACCACTAATTGAACAATTAAAGTCATTAAAGCGCGCCCCACAAAAAGCCTTCAAACCGTGTTTTCTCTTCCCTCAATCAGTGATAAATTGAAAAGATTTACAAGCAGCTGTCGGGACTTAGCAAGGCCAACAAGTTGAAATTTTTGTCGCGTAATTAAATCTAATTAGTAGCAGGACATTTAAGGACACTCGAACAAAAAAAAACAGCAACGACAAATGAATAAATAAAACGAAACCACCACAGCCAGCAACAACAAGTGTTCCGACCTTCTTTTACGCCCTAGAGATCACGCCGAAATGTCATTATAATCTCTAGTGACAAGCGCCACAAATGAGGGATTCCATTGAATGCCCTCATCAAGGACCCCCCTATATCCTATTTATGTGGGTTTGCCTAATTGTTTTCCTTTTGTTTTAAACAGTGTCGCCGGATAAAAACAAAACGGAATAAAAACAGAAGAAAAACACGAAAACCATCGCATAGGAAGTCGACGTAAAGCCTCCCTGAAGGACCGGAAAACCGAAAGCATCTCTCTCGCCAAGGACTTCATCGTGTTAAGCTTACCCTTAATTAAGCAGCGGGCATCGGGATACGGTTTCACACGGCTGCAATGAGCGGCTCCTTCTTGTTTCAAGGGGACGAAAGGCGAACGCCGACCAGCGAATGTAATTAAAAGAAGAACAAGGAATTTGTAAACGACAGCCAATTAGCCACTTTAGCAGCTAATTGGAGTGAGCCGGTCAGAGTACGTCGCAACTTCATAAAATTTGTTAAATTAATTAATGCCCCACACTGATTTCCGGACAAGCAATAGCAGTACTCGAGAAGGGTGGTTTTTGACTTTTTACCGGTTTTACGAGCGCACTATAAGTGAATAGCTTTACTGGGAGAGGCTAAAGCTACCAACAGAGTCTACGAGATTCTTTGATCATGTGTTTGTCTAATACGAAGTAATTAGTAGATTATGTTGTCAATAGTTTCCGGGTAATCATAACGAAATTGTAATACTTTACAATTGAGAAAATATGACAATTGAGAGGAAACGAAATCTTATTCCGTGAAATAGCTTCCGAGAACAAGGGGACAAATAACCTACAGAAAAACGAGTCGCCCTTTGTTTCTGTTTGCTCGTGGTAAACTTGTGTCTTTTTTTTTCGTACCCCCGGTATTAGGAAGAAGAGCTGAACTCACATAGATAAATTTGCAAATATTGATTGCATGTCGAGGTCGTTTGACGACGGCCGCACCTCACGACTTGAAACTTCGCAAATCCATTCGAGGCAACTTCTTCCATTACAAAAAGTGAAAACAAAAACCCCACCTTAATGAGTGATAAGGACCTTGTGTCATGTGCTTAATTGTGCATACGTAAGTTCAACTGAAGAATCTTGATATTATGGCAGCAACAGGGCTTACTTTGAACGTGATAAAATAAATTTGGATGATTAATTCAAATTTGTTGTTTTATTGAGAAAGTCCGGGTAGACATTTGACAGAACGTATATCGTTTTTATGGGTGCTTGTTTTTGGGGTGTATTTTAGTTCTCGTGGAAAGGCGAGCATCAAGTTGGTGTTTTATGTTATTTTATTAGTGGGCTATCAGCAGAGCTCCGAAAATTGGGCAAGGATATCTAACTATTTCATGGAGCCTACAGCTTACTGGGCTGTCATTCCGCCGAACCTGACACTACTATTAAGACATATTTGGGTTTTGGGGGAGAACAAATAACATTACAGGATGAGACTAGATTGTTTTCGGTGGCTAGTAATACACCACAGAAGGGGAATTAAATTAAAGTGTGTTTCTGTTCAAGTGTAACAGTGTGGAGTTTTTACAGAAATGGTACTAAGACAAAAACCTTCCACATACTGATAAAAGAAGGTTACAAGGTGACGTGTTTAATTACTGACTGGCAGATTTTGTCCTTACGCTATAGGATACGTAAAATGTTTGGAAGAAATCCAAGATCATCTTTCGGAAGTTGGCTGGTGGACCTTTTGAAAAAAAATAGTATTTCAGGGTGCCGACTCAGCCCTATAGCCCGCCTTACCCCAGAGAAATACAGAGTGCTCCAACTAAGGCGAGTGCATAAGTTTCAGCAAAACAGAGTCTTACAAAGTACTTTTTTGCTGTTCAAGTGAAAATCACTCAATTCGAAAACATTGGTTTATATCACTCTTCCAATAGCCCTGAGCCCGAATAGCATAATTTGTTCGTTTTTTGGGCATTTTCCATCTCACTGGACAGTGTGTCGGCCGATTTGGTGACCATTTTCTGGCGGATGTTGGTCTTAAATTCATCTGGGTCATTGGCTTGTTGATGTAAACTCTTGACTTCAAGTATCCCCACTGAAAGAAATCTAGCGGCGTCAAATCGGGTGAACCCGGTGACCAGTCAAAATCACTGTTTTTATATGAAACGACCGGGGAACAATGGCTCCAAAACTCCAAATGGATTGTAATTGTGACTGCGTGTGTCACTTATTATTATTTTTTTTAATAACATCCTTTATTGGATATGAACAGTACAAACTTAACAATTTAATTTAATACTAGGTTTAAATAGTACTTAATTTAGTTTAATTAAGTAAAACGTGTAAGGGTTTACTGGACCAGTGTTCAGCTCCCAACTGGATTTTAGTACGTTAGATTTTAACATATTAATTCATGAGGTTTCGTCCGTTTCAGCCGTCTCAATTCGTGGGTAATATCCAAGAGCTGAATAGCTTCTACGTTGGTATGATTATGTAGGCTTCTTTCGTGTTTGACAGCATATTCTTGGATAACTTCATAAATCCATTTCATCTCTAGGTTATTATGATTTTCCTGATTTGTCACAAAACGGTAGGCATTCGTGATAATGCGAAGGAATTTATTCTGGCTTCGTTGAATTATATCTCCATTGAATTGCTTTGTACAGCCCCATAATTGGATTCCATATATCCAGATCGGCTTGTTGATTAAAGAATGATAAATCAATCTTTTACAATAGAGATTGAGTTGAGAGTGATTCCCGATTAACCAATACATCTGTGTACGTTTCAGCTTTATGTGTTCAGCTTTTTGTTTCACATGATGTCTCCAGTTTAGTCTGCTTTCCAAATGTATACCGAGATATTTCGCTGAATCTGCTTTGGGAACTGGAATTCCGTTGAGATATGTTGCCATATTGTTATCTTATCATCGCAATGTAAATGTTACGTGAATAGATTTCATCTCGTTGAGTTTAATTTTCCAATCAGTGGTCCATTGGCTAATTTCGTTGAGTGCCTGTTGAAATTGTTGTGTAGCTCTTTTTTTAATTATCGTCAGTTGATCTTATAACTGTATCATCTGCAAACGTGCCTATGAATGTGTTCTTGGTTGTTGGGATGTCTGCCGTGTATAGTCAGTAGAGGAAAGGTACCAGGACACTTCCTTGTGGTACACCTGCTTCTATTGGATAGACGCTAGAGTGACCTCCTTCGTGTGTTACTTTCTATCAGACAAGTATGATTCGAGTAGATGGCAACAGTTTTCTGGAAACAGGTTACTCATTTTAAATATAAGACCTTCATGCCATTGTGGGGGTTTTCTACATTATGCTGAGAACCAACCCACAATTTCAACCCAATTTCGCCCGCTAACCGCGCACCATGCCTACCCCAATCCCTTCCGTCGGCCAATTTCACCTGCAAAAGGTATCTACCCAAAGGACGCATAACCTGAATTCATTTTTCTATGCAGATAATGCATAACTGAATTCAGCCCGTTTAAGCCATATGGCATCAGTACTCATAAATCACATGAGATTTCTACCGGAAATAAAAAATCTCATGTTTGGTTAGCAACAGCAAAATCTGGGCAAGCGACGCTGTTGCTATATAGCGAAACCGCTGGGGTTTTATAGAATTCTTTTAGTTTTGTTCGCACGCTAATATTATCCCAAGATATCGCGCGTCCTTTAACCTGTGCCAGACACCCTATTCGCTGGGGATCAATAAACTCAGTAGTCAGGTGAATAGCACGAAAACTATACTTTTTCATTCCTCCCCATTTCCCCTTCTCGAAGTGCATTGCACTCTGAGAACAATACAAATACCAAACTGGGTCATGGGGTCACCATTGGTTTTGCTTTCGTTGCACGCGAAAGCAAATTCAACCCCGAGATCATCACGGTCTCCGTTTTAGTTCTCACGTTCTCTTTAAGTCCATTGACTATTGGGTAAATTCTCAAGAGTTTATTCACCTCGATGAGCGGGGAAACGAGAGAATGCGGACGAGTGTGCGATCGAGATCGGTTGAACGTGTGGGTAGAGAGAGTCACCAGTTAAGCTGGCAAGTCAATTTTCATCCCTCGTTGAACGAGTCGATTTTTAGCCACGGAGGTGGGCGCACCCAAACTAAACACAGTCTCTACTTAAATCAAAGTTTATTCGGACGGCCATAGTATTATTTACAGTTCCGAAAGGCAGTTTAATTTGAATTTTTTTTTGCACAAAGTGAATCCGAATATAGCTATTAGTTCCGGGCGGGCTCTCACTTGTACCATAGCTGATCATTGCGAAGCTGCAGACAAAAACTAAAGAAATTATGTAAACGTTCTTAGAGCATTTAAATATCGATTAAGATTCGTTGCAAAAAGGTATCGAAGGGCTTGTAGTTATATGTATAAATTTATTGTGAAGTATTTAGCGAAAAGTTTGGATTGTTAATTGAACGTAATTAAATATGCGATGCTTATCCGTGAATTTAACCAGTTTGTAAACAAAATAAAACAGAATAAGAAAACTCGTTCCAACAAAAAAAAAATAAAAAAACTATTTCCAACAAAAAATAAAAAAACGATGTTCAACAAAGCCAGAGCGTTTTATTCTTTTTTCCTTCGTTGTTGGTGAACCTTTAGCAGTTCTATTTGCTCAGTGACGTGTTGGGGGTATTGTGAAACCGTTCCCGTGCTGGCACACACTACTTTTAACCCCCACACCATACTCTGTCGAATGCTTGGGAGACATCAAGAAAGACAGTTGGGCAATATTTCTTTTCTTCGAAAGCCTTTTCTATTGCTGTGGTCACACGGTAAACCTGTTCAATAGTTGAGTGTTTATTCCTTAAGCCAAATTGAAAGTCTGGAGTATTGATGAGTGGCTTTAGTCGCTTGAGGAGTATTTTCTCAAACTGTTTTGAAATGGATGGCAATACCGATATGGGTCTATAAGACGTTACTTCTCCTGCTGGTTTCTCTGGTTTCTTGAGCATTATTATCTGGGCTGTTTTGAATGAATTTGGAATGTATCATAGTCGAAAGCAAACATTAAACAAATATGTTAGCATAATGACAGCTTTTCGAGGTAATTCCTTGTACACGCCAGGTGATGTTTCTTCGATACCTGGTGCTTTTTTATGGTTCAAACTTTTGTCGATTTCTTGGGCAATCTCCATTGGGGCCACTGGTTTGATTGTTTGCTCAGTTTAATACCTGGGTGAAGGATCAATACTATTGTGGATGTTGTGTGGTTTCAACACTGAAGCCAGGTGTTGTGCAAATATTTCAACTTTATCTTCAGTTTTACGTACCCACTGTCCCTGCGCATCCTTTATAGTTGGCACATGGATAAGGGGACGTTTAAATGTACGTGTTAGTTCACTTAGATACTCATCTATACAACTCTGTTTATGGTCTTTAATTAATTTGTTAACTAGATTGCTCACCTTGTTGAATATTTTTTTATCGTTAGGCTGTGGGGGGCGAAGTCGTGGTGCCGGCGTACGGCACAGGGTTCTACTCCGTCCCCACAACTCTTCACTGAAAGTTCCACCTCCTAACGGCAAAGGAAAAGCATAAATACGCCACACCTCAGCGAAGGTTAATGAAACGCACCGTTTTAATGTTCGAATGTCTTTTTATTTTATTGGTATCGATAGTTACTTTTTTGATTAACTAAATAAAAAAAACATGAATTAAAAGTCACTTGAAACCTTTCGAATATATTAATTTAAGCATTCTCATTGCCATCGTTCAAGCGTACACAACACAAACTATCTAAACACTTCGCACTATAAGTCCGACTATTACTATTAACTAAATATATTTGGTATTTAATTAATCCCGACTTCTGGATGTACGCGTCACCGGACGCCACGGGGAACGAAAGGCGGTCGGTGGTTGGAATACGACTCAGCGATATTAAATCGCTATCAATAGAAATTCGCCCAGTGAAACAGGCTCTCTCAAATTAAGGTACACATGTATGTGTGAGCATTGGTTCATTCATGGGACGACACCATGAGAACGAATCTAAAACAAAGAAAGGGCATATTGTGCATCCATTCGATGTAAATTCGGCTAAGCAAACAAGCCGAATCTCATTGGATGCTAATTGGGTCTTTATTTGCTCATGCCTCGGGGTCATGAGGAACGGATCCAGGGAAATTAAAAGACAAAGGGACCGTATAGATCGTTGTCTAGGATGTGCATCGCGGCTAAATAAATAGACGACGATGCATCGAAAAATGGATTTGTATATGCAGGGAAATTCGTTTGTGGCAAAGAACGAAATTTGTGATTATTTATTCGTTGAGACGAGGGATCATGGTCGGGTAAATGCCAGCTGAACAAACAAGCTGCCCGACGCTGCTTTGACCGTTGGACAATTAATCGCCAGCCAATGTGTATGTAAGACATTGTTGTACACATGTGGGGCTGGGAATAGCCAACTCAAGGTTAAGATTCCCTGATTATGCGGTTACATAATATGTGAACCGTTAAGCTTTCTTTTCAGGGATATGCTGTTTGGAACAGAATTCTTAAAAGGAATTTTGAATTCGAATAAATGGATGCAGGTAAGAACTCTCTTCCAGAAGCTTTTAGCTAAATACATTTGGTCATTTGTTGGGTGACGCATTTACAGGTGCTAATGCGATTGAATTAGCGAAAACTTAATGAAGGTTGGGTCGTAGTTATGGGGGTTCTTCGGGTAAGTAGACTGTGGGGTTTGGCGAAACCGCCACAAGGCTGTCTGGATCTGCGCCTGTTTTTTATTAGATCTCTAATCTCAGTAGGGTATGTGGTTGCTGGTTCTGGTTTATCACTTGATACCGGAGTCGCTGTTGCGGCTGCACTTTGTAATGTTTCGATAAATTGTTGTACTTGTTGTTCTAGTTCTTCCCAATCTTGAAGTTTAACGTTTAATTCAAGCTCATTTCGGAATTTTTCCCAATCTGTATATTTGTTTGTAAGATTTAGTTTTCTGTTCTTTCTGGGAACAGCTGCATTCAATCTTAATAGTACTGGAGTGTGGTCAGATGTTAAGTCAACTAAACCGTTTCAATAAATTCGATGACACTCCTTTCGAAATACAGAAATCGATCAGGTCAGGAGTTTTGTCGCTATCAGTAGGGCAGTATGTTGGTGAACATGACGAATGAAATTCGCACTTTGCGTCTTTGATGGTTGTAAGCAATTCTTTTTCCTTGCCTGGGGTAATCAACCTTGACCCCCAAGCATTAAAATCTCCACCAATTATAAACCTTGGTCGGAGCTTCTTGAAGATATCCGTGAATTGTTGTTTTGAGATTGTGTGTCTAGGTGGGCAATATACAGCACCTACATTTAAATCAGCTCCATTAAGGTTGATTGTAACAATGGAGGCTTGAATAGAAGTTTCCTTTATTTCTTCTTGTTGGAAGTGATGTATATTTTGTTTTATTATCAGAGCTGTACCTCCACGGGCACGGTCTCTGGGGTGCATAGTCCAATAGGCTTTATAACCCCTGATTTTTATGAAGCTCATATGAGAAAAGTGTGTTTCTGATATCAACGCAATATCTTTGTTGTACTCCCTTATAAATATTTTTAGTTCTTGAGCCCATTTGCGTTCCAAGTGATTATTCGTAGGAGCCGATTACTCATTGTCTTTATTTCTTGGATTTCTTGGTCGGTAGTTTTGGAAAATTTTCAAGTTTACCTACCCTTTCTGTTAGCAGGTTGATGCTTTTTTTTGTTGTCGTCCTGGAATACACTGAGCATCTTTATCATACCCATGATGGTAGGCTCGTTATTGACAGGTTGTTGTCTGCTTTTATTATCTCCTTTCTCATTTAGTTTATTGTTCATTCGTG
Source organism: Microdon myrmicae (assembly GCA_963931805.1). Lineage (NCBI taxonomy): Eukaryota > Metazoa > Arthropoda > Insecta > Diptera > Syrphidae > Microdon > Microdon myrmicae. The sequence continues at coordinate 28,095,898 of OZ007500.1, forward strand.
TGATGCTAATACCAATTGCGGTTGGCCCCGCTCGCACTGTATTTTTTGATTGTAGTCTTTGAGTGACTGAAGTTTTCTTTGGATGCTGAGCTTTTAATTTTTTTTAATACATTGAGCATCCCTTGTAACTATCTGGATGGCCATTCTCGTGGCAAAGCGCACATGTTGCTACGCTGTTGCGTTGTTTCGAGCATTGGATTGTATGGTGAGGCCCAGCACACTTAACACATCTTGAATTATAGTTGCAGACATTTTTTGGATGACCAAGCTGTTGGCAATTATTACATTGAGGTATCGATCTGACCTTTTTGGGTAGTTCAATCGATACTTTGCACCATAATAATTCCTGGATTTCATAAGCTGATTTGTTATTCTCTTTTTGAACTATATCGACAGAAAACAATGGGAAGGCTTTAAAGATTTCTTCTCCATTATTTGACGTAGTGCTTTTTCTGATGTTTGTTACCCTTACCACTTCATCATTTAGTGAGCATAGTTCATTTGCAATCATATCTATGGACATTGAAGCTGGAAGTCCTCTGATTACGGATCTAAATAGTTTCTCACTTTTTAGTTGGTAGATATGATACTCTAAGTCTTGGGTTCTTACATCCGTTTTAAGGGATTGTAATTTCTCTTTAACTGCTCTGTATGCATTTTCTGTTTCGCATGTTATTTTTATGTCACTATTAGATAATGCTTTGAATTGAATTTTGTCTTTCACTACAATCATACACTTCTAAATGCTTATATTCCTCACATTGATTGGTGGTGGCAGCGAAATTTCCCTTTCTTTGGTAACCTCATTTGTTAATTCACGAACTGACGTCATATTGTTTACAGTTGGTATTGTACTTTGTTTATGACTGTTGTCAGTTTTTCTTTTCTTATAAAATGCAAAGGTTTCCCTTTCCAGCTCTTCTTCGTCTGTATGGTATTCTGTTGGCAAAGGGATAGTGGCGCATACCTGCGATTGCATTTGGTTTCCATTGTGATGATTTTCTAAAGTATTTCATTTATTATCGCTTGTTGATGTTGGCACATAGCTGCTTGTTGTTGGTATGCTGCTACTAGCTGTTCATACGTCATAATGTTGCCGTTATTCGTATTACTTAGCTGGATATTTTGTTGAATGATGTAGTATCCATTATTATTATTATGTATTATTTTACACGTTTTTTTTTTTTGTGGTTTACACTATTCACTTATCACTATTGATAGAGAACCCGCGTACGCGTTTATTTACTTTCAGTTTTGTTTTTTTGTGTGTGTATTCAATGTGTGGCGAGGAGCGCGATATAAAACGTCTTTACCGTTCGAACGTCAAGTGAACTCTGTGTGTCGCTTATGTTGACACCATAAGTGATCCATACCACGTTTATGAAGAATTGGCATCAGACATAGTCCCGGTTGTCATAGCCCGATAATGCATTTGATTTTGCCCTGTGAGTACGGCGTTTGCATATACACACAGTTAGGCCGGCTTGTCGTAAAAGGAAACTAAAGGCCGAGTGGCAGGTGGAGAACCAACGCCCTGTCACCCGGTGAAATACCACCCCATCAAGATATACGCTCAGAGAAATGGTCGGAAGAAATGATTGGCCATCTATCGGAACTTGCGTGGTGGACAGGCCCTAAATAAAGTTGATTTACCACCTAAATCGGTCCCAAGATGAGATGCCACCTCGTCACGCTGTACATATTGTGATATCGTTGCGAGAAATTTTCGGCTATATACCGGACGTTTGGCTGATGGCCCGGACTGAACTGGAGATAAGTCATGATGATACCTTCTAAGATAAAAAATTCTGGCGGTAAGCTAGTTCACCATTCGTATGCCCGAGGGGACTATGTCAGGGGAAACACCAAGCAAATGTTTTGATAAGCAACTCATCATCGCGTAATAGGGTTCGCCAGCAAAACACATTTTGTAGCACATGGGCATTAGTTTCAACCATACGAATGGAAACCGCGAAACCTGATATTCAAGCCTTAACTGAGACCCAGGTCGACTCGTCAATTGACTCGACATATCTTCGTTGCCCAGGATACTGAGGTCAGAGGTGTGCTTTCGAGACTCCGATGTTAATGCATGCACGGAATCAGTCATGGAGATTATTCCTCTCGGGATGGAGCTTTACATTCTGCATTCCATCGAACGAAATTCTACTACTAAGCCTTGGTTTGATAAAAAATGCGATCAGATTACAGTGGCAAAAATGGCAGTGAAGTAGTTCTTAAAAATTGTGTTTCAGAACTGTCACCGGTTCATTGCAAACTCCTTCGCTTATCTTATGCACAGAATTTCTTTCCTACCTGCTGGAAAATCGCTCGAATTCAACTGATTCCAAAGAAGGAGAAAAAGTCTCTTCCACAAAATTTCCGTCCGATAGCATTACTGTCTATGATATCAAAGATGGTGGAAAAGTTCATCACTGCCGAGTTGATTAAATATTTGGAAAACAGCGGACTTCTAAATGATCGTCAGTATGGTTGCCGTACCGGGCGGTCCACGGAAGACCTTTTGATCTTTGTAACTGATATCTGGACATCTGCAATTGGAAAACATGGTGAATCAAGGGCAGTTGTATTGGATATCGCTTAGGCTTTTGACCGCGTCTGACAAAGAACGTTGGTAAACAAGTTTCATTCGTACGGACTTTCCCCACAACATTGTGACTGGACCAAAAACTTTCTCGAAATTTGATCGATTCGGGTTGCTGTAAACGACGTGTGTTTGGATCTGTATTCTATTAATTCCGTTGTGCCTCAGGGTTCTATTTTGGCCCAACCTTCCTTTTTTTGATTTATTAGAATCAACTGGTACCAAAATATTCAGTTTTCCGGATGAAAGTGCATTTATTTCCTCATTTTCGAAAGATCGGCCGATTAATGCATCAACGTCGCATCAGCTGAGATTTTGCCAGATCGACTCTTTTAATTGAGATCTGGATAAAATCCCACTTCAATGCAACGAAGACGCAATATTCAACGTACACAAGGAGAATGTATCGTCGGTCCCACAGGTGATGATGAAGTACTTGAATCTAAGGAACGTATACATTTTGTTGGCATCACGGTCTGTGGGAATGTATCGTACATATCGAACATTGTTAGGTCCGCCTCTAGAAAATTAAGTTATTTTTTTAGAGGCAAAAAACATTTTCGTGCTACTTCGCCAACGATTGATTTCGTATTCCGTAAACACAGGTAGCGGTCAGCCTTTCCAACACTGCGATGGGCGGGCCAATTCACATTAATATTGTATTTTACAATAAAATAATATATACATGTATATAAAATAATATAAAATAATATATACATGTATATATATATATATATATATATATATATATATATATATATATATATACATTTTTTTTTTCTATTTAACTTTGTTATTTTCATTATTTTTAGTGTTTTTGTTGTCACTCTTTGTTTCTAATTTTATGTGTCTCGTTTTGTTTATAATTTACTATTATTATTGTTATTTTTGTTATATTTATTATATTTATGAACTGTTTATAGTTTTATTAATTGTCTTAAATGCTTTTATCTGTGCGTTTTTCACAGTTTTATTATTATTATTATTGTGTTTTCCTTTGCGAGCTTATACAGCTTTTTCAAGACCCGAACCTTTCAAGTTCTGATATGGGTGTATGTTACTCGGGTTTCCACAGAACTTTCCGGCTGTGCCCCTTTTATGTTGTTATATTTCGTGCTTTCTCAGTTTGATTCACATTTCGTCAATAGTCGGGTGTTCCACTACACCATTCAGACTCTGTATCGCAAATCTTTTTATTGGGTGATTATGGGCAGTTCCTATTCCGTTCTCCCCACTTTCTGGTGATTCTGCAGTTGTAGTGGTCAGCACTTTAGCAAGTTCTACTATACAGTTATATTTGCTTAATTCAACATCATTAATAGTTAATGTTGATGTTTCGGTTCCTGCGCAGTAATAGTAATACGTTTAACAGTTCTTTTCTTGACGTTTGATTGGTTTAAACATGCCGCCAACTTACAGCTTAGGCACACTTTTTCATTAACCAACTACAGGGTCGCATTGTTTTCAGTACGACATCCCAACATATTATTGCACGGACCAAAGACATCCCCCGAAAAGCTACCCGGTGAAAGGCAATGACTAAGGGTAAATAAATTGCTAACAATTTTGTTGGTACCTCATTAGCGAGTAAGTCATGAACGGTTCAATCTTTGACTGGACCCGCCCCGCCGACACTTTAATACTCAGAAACCCCTTCGAGACCCCTTTTGCATGGGAACCCACCGAAATTAATCAACACTCGTTACAAACAGTTTGAGACGCCTTCCATCATTTGCCACTTCATTGCTCTCAATTCAGAGTGTTCGCGCACACATCGTCAACGACCAACCTTCATCACACCAGACTCCGTTGCCCCCATCACAAGTCAACCGACCGGACAAGACGTCCCCACCCAGTCATAACCGGGAGCAAAAAAAGTGATATTTCCTTGTTAATACAGATTTCAACAGTTGAAAGTTCGGGGCGTATTAATTACACCCATCGTTTGTGCTAATCGGCTAACAACGCGACCATGGAATGTTGCGAACCGTCATTGGTATCTGGTCTCGGCCGACAGGGGATACATGTGATTCTTGGCGCGCACCCGATCGCTCACAGGCGCACACGCATAGTTTGACTGTGGTAAGCACTTGAAAGCAATGCCCGAGAAGCCGCAGAAGATATCGTAGAGGGCTTTGGCTGCCGGCGATCGTACAACGGCATGGAGGATCACTTGCCAGAAGGAAGGAAGGTAAGTAGGTAGGTAGGTAAGAAGGTAGGTAAGTAGGTAGTGAGAGGTGTAGTTTTTCACTCACCTCAGTGGATCGCCAAGATTGTGTTATGAATGACGAATGATCTACGACGATGTTGCCCCGAACAGTGATAGAACCAACGACCAAAGATCGTTTCAACGTTTCTTCATATTTCATTATGAGTGTGAGATGCGCACGGAAGACAAAGATTAAGCGGTGAGCACAGATAATCTCTCTTATCGAGCCGCTACAGGAATGTGGCAACAATTAAAACGATCATCTCGTGACAAAAATTTGTTTGTTTATTAAGGAAGCATGAAATGTTGGAACTTAACTTCTTCCTCAACAAAATTTTGCAGCTTCTATAATGATCCATGGTCGATGATTAGTCGAAAACATTACCTATGATGTGATATATTAACCCAATCTGAAGCAAAACTGCAAATACATCCTGGAACTTTGGATCTATTAACAAACCAATAGAGGTCTGAGATATCAACCTTGTGGTATGCGATACTATGTTGATCTCAATAAAATATTAATACATCTACTATAAAATGGAGCTTTGTGATAAATGGAGTAAATTAGAAAAGTAAGCGGGTAATTTAGAAGAAGCGTATAAAATATGTAGTGTGATCAAAAAATAGCGGGAATATTATTTTTTCGTAGCGAATTTTTATTTATTAATTAATATAGCGTACTCATATGATAGGTATACAAAGTAAATTGAGAACGACGTAGAAACGTCAAATGTTGTCCACTCTGAATCATTGGAAAATTAAACCCTGGGACGATAAAAAATCGAGCACCACATTAAAATAGTGCAAATGTTTTATGAAAACAGGCATTCAAAAAACAAAAAAAAAAACACGTTTCGCGCATTACGCAATTTTTTTGGTAAGCATCATTGTTTTACCATGCTCATAATGTGGAAGATCGTGCAGAAATTCAAAGATACGACTGTGGTGAATGTAGCCCAGAAAAAGTGTCTGGCTCGGATCATCGGAAATATTGCTGCTGCGCATGATAGTGTGGCTGAACATCTCTCAATGCCTCATCGTGCCCCGTCGATAAACCTTGCAACGAATATGTTCCAGATTTTGTTGCAGGATCCGAACCTGCACGTGTACAAGATCCAATTAACACAAGACCTGATCATTTGTAGCGTCGCCAGTACGGTTAACGGATGCATGAGATGGTCGCAGTGTATGAATACTTTTCCTGCAAAATTGTCTTCAGCGATGAGGCCCACTTCATCTTATTGGACTCGTCAATAAACAGAATTGATGATTCTGGGCAGATGAAAATGCAAGGGTGATCGTTCAAAGAGTTGCTCAATAGCCTGGTTTTTTTGGGCTGGCGGGATACTCTTCATTAAGTCATACTGAACAACCAGGTATAATACCATGAACACCGAACACTATCGCGAGGTTCTAGGGGAGTGTTTATTCTAGTTTTGTTCCCAAACTGGATGATGTTGGTCTAGAGGAGACATACAACATCGGGAATATATGATTATGACATACATACAATTTTCTTAAAGTCGACTCTCTAAGTCCAATCTCTCAAAAAGATACTCATTATTATAACTCCTTCTCCAATATACTTTAGGTTAAGAATATTTGCAATGGCGGAATGTCCCAAAAGTCGTTTTCAATTTTTGGTCTTTGAGAAGTCAACCAGTAGAAAGGCGCGATACCTAGCCAAAGATAATTCAGTCACTACGCAGTGTTTCGCGGGAGTGGAGCGTGAGTTTAAAAAGCAGCTATTCTGCTATTTTTGTGTGGCTGAAATTTCGGAACATGTATCAAATTCGACAAATGAAAAAAGTAGTGGATACTTAACTTGTCAAAATATGGGCACGGAACTTTGAGGAGACTGACTCGACACAGTACCAAATTGACCACAATCCGGTGTAGACGTGTCGACAATCGACAAACGATAGTTGATGAACCGTTCAACGAAACGGCCTTAAAAGTGAAGTGTATGTAAAATTATCATTAAATTATTGTTATTAAATTAAACTGCGTTGCACATCTGAAATGAGTACGGGTTCGCTTGAGACTTCTCTGCACCTAAAATAATTAAAAACCAATTAGTGCCGATACGCGACATGCGAAGTGTTCCTGTTTGTGTATGTGCACAGTATAATAAATAAACTCTTGAGCGTGATTTTCTATTTTCACTCGCGCTATAAAAAAAAACAATAAAAACAAACAAAAAAAGTGAGAAAAAGTGGTTCATAATATGGACGTAAATCAAATAGATGCCAAAATGGTGCTCCGGAGACGGCAAAATACAGACCTAAATCTAAACCCTAAACGTTATAAAGGGAATAAAAACAAGGATACAAACACGTTAAGTGACAACAGCGACGATGAAGACAACGCCTATGGTGCCCAGTACTCAGCGACTGGAAACCAATTCCAAGAACTAGCTGTCAGCGAAACAAATGCAGACGGCAGCAATCAGGTTGAGGTCCTCAACAGACTCATCTATGAGATTAGTCTTAAAAAACAAGAACTGCATAAACAAATGGAAGAAGTTCTTAAACTAAATGGAAGAAGTTCTCAAACTAAACTTAAAAACGATCTGAGCCAGAATGAGCGGAAAACGAGAAACAACAACAGAAAGATCAAAGACAGCAGCAAACCGCGAAGACAAAGAAAACACGACAAGCTAAGGAAAGTCAACAGCAGGAATCACATCAACAGCAGGAATCACATCAACAGCAGGAACCACATCAACAGCAGGAACCAAATCAGAGCCATGAACCATCTCAGCATGTGCCAGTCATAAAAAGGGTGAAAGTACCGCCTATTTACATTAGTTACATGGAGATAAAGGATCTATCAAAGTTGGGTGAGTTGACATGCAAAACTTTTAAAACAAAACGTATAAATAATTTTAAGATGAGTTTAACATGAGATGATTTAAAAGGTTATCGCAAAATTAATTCGGCATTGGGGAAATCGAAGAGCGAGTACTACACGTACATCCCTAAATCAGAGAAAGCTGTCTCCATGCTCCTCAAAGGAGTTGATCCTTCCTTTGCTCCCGAAGAGGTACTCGAAGAACTAAAAAGCTTCGACAACGGTAGCCTGAAATTTACAAGTGTGAAACCATTTTCTACAACAGCAAATTGTAGAAATCGTAACCTTAAGTTGCATTTCTTCATTGTGTCTCTAAGTCCCAATAGTAAAATTGATGGACTTAGATATATTAAATACATTAGTCACCAAACAATAAGTTGGGAGAAAATAAAGAAGTCCGACTGCGTATTGCAATGTATGCGCTGTCAACGCTTCGGCCATGTGGCAACGAATTGCAATATGCATTTCAGATGCGTCAAATGCCTAAATAAGCATATCATTGGAGAATGCGCATTGGACAAATAACAGCTCCCGGATGGAAATAAACCTCTGTCCTCTGTAACAACACAGGTCGCCCGGCTAACTGTAGAGGTTGTCCTAAGTACCAACAACTAAAATCAAAGTTGGGAGCCCAAAAGAAGCAAGCTGAAGAAGAGAAACGAATGAAAACTCGCTCTTACAACAACTTCGTGGCACCAAGCGTGTCATACGCCCAAATGGCAGGTGGAGTAAAAAATGCACCAATCTTAGAACAATCACACAATATCATTAAAAATCCTGCTCCAGAGGCACAAACTGATATGACAACAATATTACTGTCCATACAAGGACAGTTTGCTGCGTTTGATAAAAAATTCGAAAAGATCGAAAAAAAAAAACTGAGGGAACAAGTTGGTCGAACGGACATTATCTATTCGACCCTGTTACCAGATGAACCCAAACTTTAATCATAACATTAACTGCGGCTGAATTAACTCTAAAAGTTATTACTGTGAATGTTAATTCACTAATCCGCATAGAAAGAAGGGATAATCTGAGCAATCTGCTGGAAGCTGAACCAAAGGCAAAAATGGGGCTACCCAAATTATAAAGTAATTGGACAAGATCGTCCAAATTCCACTCAGGGGGAAGGGGTCGCTATCTTAGTTAAAAATGGTGTACAACACAAAGTTGTTTACAACAGAGATGTATACAAATTCCAGGTGATGGAAGTCTGCATTATAGATATTCCTTTAAAAAGTCAAGTCTCTGCTTATACTCCCGAAGTTCCACATTGTATACATAGCAATGATCTTGATACCCTTTTCCAAAGTCTCACGTTAGACTCGGAAAATAATTATGTCTTTATGGTGGCAGATTTCAAGTCCAAGCATAGTGCTTGGGGTAACGTTATCACAAACACAAGAGGCAATGCGTTGTTCCACTGGCGGCAAATAAACGCTATCGAACATAAGCGCTATCGAATTGTACGCTACAAGTACACCGTCATATCCAAAAGAAATTCCTTCTTGGATTTACTGTTGGTGGACGAGCGAATACAATTATTAGATACGGATCTAACTACTCGAAATTGTCTTCGTACAATCGAGTACGATAGCGATCATTATGGACTTGGTGCCGTAATACATGTCCCAAACGAACACTCACTACTTGAGCAGTATAAACAGATAAATACTTTTAATTTCGGAAAAGCACACTGGTCGCGCTTTGATCGGATAATAAAAAAGGAATTACGCTCCAATGGCATAGATCCACCAACTGACAGAAATCTTCATAATGACGAAATTGATCATTATCTTTCGACGATGAACAACATTGTTACTAATACAATGAATCGTTATATCCCAAAAGTGTCTCACATGGAGAGCCATACAAACCGATACAGGAACCCAACCATCGACGAGCTGTATAGGCAAAAGAGTTTCTCTAAGTTAAAACTGCTCTACAGACAATTCAGCGACCCAAATAGCCAGGAAATAAAAACAATTAAGTCACTAATAAAAAATCTTCAAAAACTGATCCGCGACAACTATAGATCAGTAAATAATGAAGACTGGAACAACAGAATTCAAACCATCAAAGCTAGTGGACCGAATATGTTCCCTCAAATAAATAAAGTCTTTCGAAGGAAAGATTATAATGACATCCCATGTCTGCGAGTTCCGCGGACTCCCGAGAATTGTCAAACTCTGCTGAACGCAGGACTTACCCCGGAACACGTTAACTCTAACGAAGAGTTCATAATAGTCGAGGATCCGCGAAAAAAGGCGAACTCAACTGGTGCTTGTTTCGAAGCAATGTATAGATTAAACGAATAAAAAATTAAAAATAATTAAAAACGGGTCATTCTAACCTTGAACTGGAAAATAGTGCTCTCCAAAAACATATTTCACTACGCAATGAGCTTAAGAATTGGCGTCTGTTACGTCGAAGTTTCACTATCTTTAATGAAAATAATAGAGCGGATTCCCCGCTTAGAAATCTAAACACTAGCATATTTGTACATAAGGATGAACTGACGGACATTCTTAGATCGATTAAGAACAAAAAATCTTTTGGATAAGATAGTATTCCAAACATTGTTCTAAAGCATATACCTCTTGAAGTAGTGAAGGTTTACACTATTTTGCTCAATAACGCTCTAAATAATGCATAATATGCAACCCAATGGAAATCTGCAGTTATCCATCCCATCCCCAAAAAGGGCAAGGACAGGAGCAGTCCAGCCAATCTTCGCTCCATTAGTTTGCTTCCGAACATCAGCAAGGTATTCGAGAAAATTATAAATAAAGCATAAAGCAGGCGTGAGGAAAATGGTATTATTCCGAACAACCAGTTTGGTTTCCGATCGCAACATCACACAGTTCATGCAGCGACAAAACTTGTTTCCGACATACAGTGGAACAAGGCAAAGCGACAATGTACAGGGGCATGTTTGGTTGACTTTGAAAAGGCTTTCCACACCGTATGGTTAGAAGGGCTTGTATAGAAGTTATCAAATCTAGGTATGCTCGAATATTTATTATACATTATATACGATATGATAATGGGTAAACAATTTGTGGTAAAATGTGGAGATATAACATCCAACAAGACCTTTCACATCAAAAACGGCATACGACAGGGAGCAGTGAATTCTCCCATTTTATTTAACACTTACACTAGTGATCTAGTGGGTTCTCTCAACCATGCAATTGCGTACGCCGACGACAATGTGGTGTATAGATCGCGGAGAAAAGATTAATGTCACCAACAGACTTCTGCAAGATGATTTCAACAAAATCAGACGTTTGAATTTCCAAAAAACAGAGACTATCCTTTTCAGAACGCCCCTGTCCAATGCATCAAGGGATACAAAACGGAATTGGAAAATATTTTCCATTGCAGGAAGTAATAATCTTCCTCTACAAATAAAAAATGTAGTCAGATACCTTGGTAAGCATACAACAGCTAAAAACGCATATGCAATGACACAAAGTCTCGTCCGTAGTAGTCTTCTGAACCCCAAGGTGAAAATAATTTCGTACTCGGCATTCATCCGGCCAGCATTAGTGTATGGCTGCCCGGTATGATATAACATATCCCCATTCTACATGGAGCGCTTTCGGATGTTCGAGAGGCAGTGTCTCCGTTCCTGCCTCGAAATGTAGAGAGTCGCAATATAAGGAATACTATCCCAATAAAGTCCTGTCATTTCGAGCATTCTATCCCAATGATATGTATCTGGAAAATACTCTCCAGAATTGGATTCCCCCAGAAGCGTTCCCTTTCTTGGATAAAAACGGACTTATCAAAGACAAACATGGAGTTCCTATTATTTACCACGCTTTCCGTGGTGCCAGGCATAAAAAGATTCTCCATGATAACGATATCTCTAATATTACAGATCGCTTGCGTTTCCGTATGGTGATGGGTGAAAGAGATAAATTAATAAAAGGTCGATCTTATCCCAACTGGTGGTGGATCTGTGGGGGGGAAGTATTGTGCCAAACACGGACACTCCGTTCATCTTCCTCCTCCATTATGATGTTCCTCCAAGAAATTGTTGAAACGCCGCTACGTTTGTCCACAACTCTGCGTAAAACACCAGTGGAACAACGATTAGGTAAAAACATCTAGGAACTGCCAGGCACTGTAGTACGGAAAATAAAACACACATTAATGGGGTGAGTTTGTGGTGTGGTGGTAGATATCCTCTCCACTAAGGATATGTTCTTACTTATCACCAGTGAAACGTAAAGTCTCTCTTGGTGGCATAGAAAACCAGATCTCGTAATGAAGATCATGGTGGTATGTGTGTGGTCGTTTAGATCTGTGTTGTTTACCCATGCGCGAAGGGAATGGCAAAACAAAGCAGGCAGGCGGCAAGGACAAAGGGATCGAGATGATCGTTGTCTATGAAGTGCACGCGTCTAAATAAATAGACGACGATGCATCGAAGAAATGTGGTATGAGAAAAGATGAGTCGAGGGCATCATAAAAGTCTTAGATGAGTGATGCTGTAGCGTTAAGCAAGGATATTGAAGAAGGTGAATTGAACACACGATGAAACTGATCAGACTACTGACCGTGTTTAGAATTTGATTTCCAAACTCGAGTATATTCCACTGGTGTGAATTATTTTTATTTATCGCTTGGTATACGGTTCTGATGTATTTTTCTTATTCGATTTTCGTTCGGTGTTCTTCACTATTTTTGCTTGTGAATTGTGTGTATCTGTTAGAATCGCTACAATGCCCTTGTGTAAATATACGAATAGACATTGGAGAAGGTGCTAATGGGTTGGTGGACGAAACAAATCCCTTGCTTGCATTTGTATATGCAGGGAAATTCGTTTGTGGGAAACGGATTCTATATTTGCATTGTTTATGCTTTGAATTCAATCCGGCGGCTATGCGCGAAGTCGATGATTGTTTGGAGATTCAAAAAAAGAAGTATTTCTGGGTAAAGTGCTTGCAGCTGTATCGATAGTTGCAAGTCATTGCGAAGCAATTCAGATGATTATACAATGACGGTTTGTATATATCATCTGTGTCAATTGTACATGGCATCTATGGCGACGCCAGGATCGAACTATAGTGTGAATACACTAATTGGAAATTCGGTTCTTGGTCGCTAATGCAGAGATGCATTGATACATGTATGAATGCCCTTGTAGGAAAAATTCTTTGCAGGCATTTCCAGGTAATGCATTGAAAGCATTAATTATCCTTGAGAAGGAAATGTTTTTGTTGCGGAGAGATTGCGGTGCAAGTGTGGGAAGGTTGGAATTTGCCTGGCACCCAAGGTGCCGAATAGGTTTTGTTTTGTGCTCCTGTATAATGGAAAGAATTCTTGTAGGGAATTTGTATGCGAAGAAATGCATGAAAGGTAAGAATTCTTTTACAGGGACTTTTAGGTTATATAAATTTGGTCTATTTGATGCGTGAAGCATTTAAGGTGCTAATGGGATTGCATTAGCGAACTTAAGGAAGTTGGGTAGCAGTTATGGGGGTTTTTGAGGTAAGTGGGCCGTGGGGTTTGGCGGAACCGCCACAGAGCAATGATGAAGAAAGGACTTTACGCCCCAAACATAGTATGCCTCTCAGGCGCACCGCTTTCCTTCCCCCTATCCCCAATTCCCAATTATTTTTTTTATATATGTATTTTTTTTTGTATTCCTTGTTTGTGTTTTTGTACGTTTTGTTACGTTTTTTTTCTTTTTGTTTGCTTGTCAACCCCCTATACACGTATATGTAATTAAAAAAAAAATTAATTAATAATACATGATTTAAAAAGGATAAAACAAATTTTAAAAAGAAATATCAATTATTGTGATGTTATAAGCACACCAGTAATTATACGCCGAAAGGCATAAGAAAAATGATAATGTATAATTTAGAGGGCTTGCGACGAGCCAGTAAGTTAATGTAAGAATGATATTTGTAAAATAGAAGTTAACATTTAGTCTTCAGTAAAAACTGTAATTGAATTGTTAAATAAATGTACAGATAAAACAAAAACAAAAAAAAAGACTGGCTCGACAATGAACAAACCATGAGCAAGAAAACCTAGGACGTCAAAACAGAGGAAAATGTTGGGAACGTGCGAAACTCGCGATCTTTCTATCCTCAAAGGGACCACCGTCTTTTCAGAGCGATTAGTTGCCAGATCAACAACTTTTTCACTTCTGATATACATGATTTTGTTGGTTATAATCGTAACATGTTATTCCGGCTGAATGGGGTAACATCAAACACGTTTGACATGTCCTTGCTAGTTATTCGTAAAATTTTCCTTGGAAAACTGAAATCCCTATAAGGTGACATAGCCCCGACTTCACACCAATGGGCTTTTTTCTTTGAGACTACTTAATCCAAAGGTATGCAGCAACAGAATCATAATTTAATAAAATGCGAATCTTAGTTTCTTAATTGAATCCACTATTTTATTAAATAATATTTTAAAAAAAACGTCTAGAACACCTTGTACGATTAAAATATGTAAAGTAAATGCTATCCTTAAATTTATTTTGTAATTATAATGCCGCAACTTGTATCAATCTAAGCTTGGCAACCACTCTTAAAAAATCACCTTTTATTACTTCAGTGTTTCTTTAGTAACGCTGACACTGTGGATAACTGTGGTATGGGCCAAATGGCTCTTGAAAGGATGAAATACGTCGGCATCCCATCTGTCCCTTTCACCAACAACCTAGTCGTGTGTCTCAATGCCATTTGTGGATTCGAAGACTTCCCACTCAATGGCAAAATCCAAATCGTTTAGCTCATGCAAATCTATAGACTGAATAAATCCCCTTGGGCTTAGGAACACGCATGAAGGACATTCGATGTTTTTAATTCATCTAAAAGCTTGTAGTCAAAGCGTAATCTCGACGCCATTCGACGATGAGGATCTCAATTTCTCAAATTAAAACGGCATAAAAAGGAAAACATAAATCTGTCCTGAGAACTGAGATTTAATCGTTTTGAAAGCGATAAACTCAAACGAAGGTCAATTGTTACGGGGTGAATTTGCTTCCCTCAATGTTGTAATACGCGATTTTATAATCAAAGTTCCGCAAAGATTTCAGACGGCGTAATGAAAAAAACTGTTCGTGCGAAGGACATAATCAGGACCGGCAGCGCAGTTTAATTACAAATGTAAAATAATATGGAGGGCCATTGCCATTTAAATGGCCCTGCCATTGTACTTCGTCAGACGTGACGGACCAACCAAACTTCCGCCCATTCTGGAAGTTCGGCCTCATCCGCAAGGAAATTTAATTTTCTCAACAGTCAGAGTAACGGAAAATAAAAAACAACAGAAATAGAAAGTAGAAAGCAATGTCGCGGGGGGAACAGAATGGCGAGACCTTTAAAATTAAAAGAAAATATTTTTATCCACACGACTAACCGCATAATCCACAATTAATTCGTTCCACAATGCTGTAGTGGTCCTTCCGTCCTGCGATGGGTTGCTTTTATTTTTGTTACTGTGTTGTTATTTTACTTCTTTGGTTCTTGTTTTCTTGGTTTTTTTTTTTCTGGTTCTTCTTTGGGGAGACAAGAACAATGCCATCACACCCTAAATTCTGGACAGTGGGAGGGTTCATTTCCTTTTTGTAACTCCTACAGGAAGTCGTGTTGTACTTAGAGGAAGGCGTAGAAAAACAAAAACAAAAATAAAAGCAATTAATTGCGATTGCTGAGCTGTTGTCCTTAATCTTTACCTCATTTAACGGATTATAAATCCTGTCATCAAGTCTATTTAATAACGGATTTTTATTTATCTTTTCTCCTTCAAAGGATCAAATGGATTACTGCCCATGAATTCTGAATCTCATCCTCAATGTGGATCCTTTGGCTTGGGTTTACTTTTAATTTTCATTTCTTTTGTCCTTAAGATGGTTGCTTCGCAGTTGCTTCCACGACTTTGGTGTTTTTGTACGCAATTAAGCTTTGGGATTTAATTGAGTAAACTTCTGGATGCGAGTGGATGGGAAAAGGGATGAACGAATTAACCGCATGAAAAAATATTTATTTGGATTTCTGACCCTTTTCAGTAGCGGCCGGGGATACTAATGTATTTTTGTTAAGTATAAAAGAAAGATATTTGGGTCGTGACTTTATTTCTATTTTCGCCTGGCGGCAGGCTTCAATGTGGCGGGATGACTCGGTATCGGACCTGCCGTTAACATTTAATTATGTCTTATTGTTATTGATATTGTTTACTGGTGTGTAACGTAGCGATTGCTTTAGGGGAAAAAATTCAAAATATTTAACTATACCACTACGGTAGCTCTTTACAAGAAAGTTCATTTCTTGACGCAGGGTAGTAAACAGGCAATATTAGTTTAATATTGGTTTGAAAAAAAGAAGAATATCTCGCGAACCTATTTGTACCTCATATACCAATACTCCCGAGTTGTCATGTGAAAGCTATCTTCAAATTTACTGACGTGAGAAAAAAACTTCGAAGTTTCAGCTGGGAAAATAAATTAATATGTCAATGGCAACATCCACCACTGTAGTATTGGTGAGAAGGAGATTGTCATATGAGGTACGGTAGAAATATCTTCAGACTGATTTTTTCGTAACTATGAATTTTATTCTTCTTACCTATCAAAGGTGAGTACAAAAGAAATAGGAATTGTATGACTAACACCTGGGCCCTGAACGGGTTTCGCCCCTGAAGTGAAGTATATTAAGAAACCCCATAACTTTGCCCGCATTTTTCGCGGCTTCAAATATATCAAAATTCCAATTACGAGTCGAATTAATTCGACTGCCAAGAATTGATAGTTCTTTGGTTTCAGCGATGCAAGCGCCATTCACCAACAGTGTACTTACATTGGACTTAGTCCCTAATAACAAGAGGCAGCACATAGTTTTGGAGACATTGTATTCTATGTAGGAACCCGGAGGTTCATGACCTCACCGACTCGACTCCGCCATCGTTCCCTGTCCTCTGCACTCTCCTTCCACGCCCGACCATCTGATCCGATCTCCTCAAGGTCAAACCTAACATTGTCCTCCCATCTCCGTCGCGGCCGTCCTACCGGTCTCTGTCCCGTTGCTTTTTCGCGGATTTTAGTCAATGTCTGAATGATGTTGGAGTGTTCCGCCGAACACTGTTAACACGGAGAACACAACGGAGCGAAACAACACGAATAAAACACTGAGAGCTTGTTTATTTAGATTTTTTATTGAAAAGAAAATGCATTTTTATTGATATATCATGTTATAAGTTTCGCTGTTTTTCTTATGAAATAAGTGACGAGTAACTTATCGAAAAGGAATGTTCTTATCGTATCTAAAAACACATTGTATGCGATAAAAATATGTAAAATCGAATCACATCGTGTTAACTAATATCACACTTAATTATTCCGGAGCGCAAGGTAGTTAATCGTTAAACAAAATGTTTATGATGGTTGCCTTCGTAGGCAGTTCGGTCAATGACTTTAGTTACTCGCGTACTTTTGAAAGGTTTAAACTTCGGGTCGAACAGTTCCTTTCTCGCGTTATCGTGATGCGCGGATCACTTCCTCGTCGGAGTTCTCTGTGTAGACTGTGGTAACTTCTCTGGGGATGATTCCATTCACCCCATATTTGTCTTTATCTCCTTTCACTTTTCCTGTGTGGTGAATTTCTCTCAATCGAGAATCTTTTCACCAGAGACGATCCCGGTCACGCATACAGACGCGGAGGTTATTGTCTACATGCTATAGATCACTCTGTGATCCGAATTTCACACCTCTTATGGATGGTTTACGTAAACAATCGGGTGGGCGTTTTCTTCTAGCCGATCATGGGATAATGTAATTATCGTTGTTTACATATCCCTATGGGAACAGCATTGGTTTATTGCTGGTGCTCGCATTGGTCTTTGTTTAGACGAAGTATATTGAGGCAGAGACAAATTTTTGTCGACGGATTGCATTTCCGACAATTCGCTTATCGCCGGGGATGTGATGTCTATCGATATCTGGCGCAGCTGTGCCAACCGGTTGCGTATATCCAATTAATGGATTGGTACACAATTTCTATGCTGATTCGTGTCCTTCGATCGCCGTGCAGGCGTAGGACAATTGGTCGGACTTGTGACCCACGTATCTGTGGGTACGTGGGGTTGTTGACTCCCATATGCATGTTACCTTTTGTTTCAGGTGGAAAGGAGGACTTTTGAGGACACGTGTCTGTGGGCATGTGTAATTTAGATATAGGTGAGTAGTTCCTTGGTGGAACGACGATATCTCAACCTATACTGGATTGTGTGGTTCGTAGAACCGCCACAGGTCTACCGTCAAGAATTCTACGCACGGTCCTATCGTTGACATTCGCGCCACGTGTCCGGCCCATCTTAATCTTCGCGACTTGATTACTCTCACTATTGTAGGTTTGCGGTATATCTCTTCCAATTCATGGTCATGGAGTTTTCTTCATTGTCCTGCCTCCTCGTCATATTTACTTCCAAAGATACCCCTCAAAACTTTATTCTCGAATACGCGGAATTTGTTTTCTTCCCGTTTTGTGAGAGCCTGGGGGGGGTTGTAAGTTAGGGTACCAATGTATGGCACAGATTCCCTTAAATCCCACAAGGAAATGTAAAACACTGTTTATATGTTGTTATTCTGTTTTGTTCTTTATTTTTATTTTTTTGATATTTCTTTTATTTGGGACCTGTATGAAAGTTCACAAAACTAATTATATGTTCTCTTAGTATTAACACACATAAAACTAATTATATATTCTCTTAGAATTAACACTCATAAAACTAATTATATGTTCTCTTAGAATTAACAGTCACAAATTAATTATATGTTGTATTAGTATTAGCAGTCACGAAACTAATTATATGTTCTATTAGAATTAACAGTCACAAACTAATTATATGTTGTATTAGTATTAGCAGTCACGAAACTAGTTATATGTTCTATTAAAATTAACAGTCACAAACTAATTATATGTTCTATTAGTGTTAACAGTCACAAACTTAAGCATAGTTTCTATTTCAGGAACTGAATATTTCTTCTTGATCTGACTCCATATTAACTTCGCTATGGTAATTATATTTTGTACGTAATGAAAAGAAAGGAACTTAATACGCGGACAATATACTGATAGATTCGATAACTCTACCCTCGACTAGTGTGTGTGCTGCCACTGGGGGCTGTGTTAAGACTCCGATCCACTTAATAAACGTAACTCCAAGATGTGCACACGACTGCGGTGGGTAAGCGATTCCCTTAAACTTTTAATAAGTGATTAGACGATGTGACTTCGGGCGCGGTGCAGCGTGACCTACCGCGATAATGATTGAATAGCGACTAACTCAACTTAGGGGTGAAACTCATATTTCATTCCACACACAGGACAACCAAAAGAGACCACGCCTCTGCTCTCTCAACCCCACGCCCGTCAAAGTGTGAGTAACTTTTGTTAATAGGGTAATTGACAGACATTGAGAATGAGAGAACAGAAACATGATGTGCTGTGATCTCGGGATAGCTTTGGTTGTGTGTGTTGGTATCAGATGCAGCTACTGAGATGACCTGGTGACCCAGTGGTTCGGCTATGGTGTAGTCGGAGCACATTGAACCGTGGAAAGGCAGAAATACGAATGAGAGGAAAACCTAGATGATGTCACTCCCCTGCAAAAAGAGATCATTGATCCCAAGCGAATGGATGATCTGAGGAAAAGCCGAAGTGACGCCAAATTGGCTAGGGTAATTTATCATGACAACTAATTAGATATTTTGATAAATTCCCCAGCGGTTTCGCTATGATGCGATGGCGTCGTTTGCTTCGACTTGTTGTTGCTAACCAACACGAATGGAATTTCCGGTGGAAATCCCGTGGTTAGAGCAATAGTGTTGCCGTATGGCGAAGATAGTAGCTAAACTCAATTATGCATTATCTGCATAGGATAATGAGTTTAGCTATGCGTCCTTGGGGAAATTATGTATTGCAGGTGAAATAGCCGACGGTAGGAATTGGGATTGGGTTGACGCGCTGTTAGCGGTCGAAATTAGGTAGGAATTGTGGTTGGAATTGTGGGTTGTTTCTCATGTAAAATAGAGAAACTCCCACAAGCCCATGTTTCGCTTCCGTATAGAGCAATAGGCATGATTATGGCTCTATATTCTCATAGCGCTATGTTACGTGATAGCAATTTGGATTTCGGCAGTTTACTGACTGTGTGCCAACTAGCGTTGCCGGAGTGTAGTCTTTCGTTAATTTCCTTCAAAATTTCGTTACCGGCTGTCAGTATCGTTCCCAGATACTTAAATTCTTTAACTTTTTCGAATATCTTGCCTCTGACGTTAATATGTGTTCTCTGAATTCCATCTTATTTTAAGGCCCACTTCTTCTGCCGCTTGCATGATGATTTCACAGTTTTTACTTACAGTTTCTAGATGATCGCCTAGAACGGCGATGTCATCCGCATACTCGAGCACTTGTGTGACCCCGTTCAGGGATGATCTTGTACCTTTCTGATGACATACTCGAGCACAAGATTAAATAGACACGGTGATAGACCATCTCCCTGCTTTAGTCTGTCCCGGATTTCAAATGGTTCTGAGAGGTGGTTTTCTATTCTAACTTGCCCTTTGTTTTCGTTCATGCAAATTTGAAAGAGGGCGGCATCTTTTTTTGGGATTCCCAGCTCAACTACAATATGGTAGAGGCTTTGCCATGCCACTGAGTTGTAGGCTTTTTTGAAGTCAGCGAACAGTTGGTGAACCGTCTCTCCGTATTCCCACTTCTTTTCTAGCAGTTGCCGTATTGTGAACATTTGGTCGCTTGAAGACCGGTTCCTACGGAATCCGCATTGGTAGTCTCCCAGTATTTCTTCTGCGTACGGTGTGATTCGCCAGAATGAAATTTGTTAATATTTTGTATGCGGTTGGGAGCAATGATATTCCTCTGTAGTTTTCGCAGTCAGATCTGTCGCCTTTTTTGAAAATGTGGACGACTATTGAGATTTTCCATTCTTCCGGAGTGACTTCCTTATCCCATATTGTTGGGATGAGCTGGTGGATCTTTCGATGGGTTGCCTCTCCGCCATGCTTCACAAGCTCTGCCGGGATGCAGTCGACTCCGGGAATCTTGTTGGTTTTCAATCGATTTATCGCGTCTGGGATCTGAGGCTCGGCTGTATGTACGTCTGGTGCGTTTATTTGTGGTTGATGGAGCAGGTTTTCAAAATACTGCTTCCATTTTGTCACGATATTGTTTGTTTCTGTGACCAGACAACCGTTTGCGTCTCGAATTATTTTGGCTCCCCTCGATAGCCATTTCTAATTGAATTTATGCCGACATACATACCTCTGATGTTCTTTGCTCTGCAATTTTCAAGGATTTTTTCGATCCGAGTCTTTTCCCATTCGCATTTTTTGCGTTTGAAGAGTCTCATTGCCTCTCTCCGAATCGTCGCGTATCTTTCTGCGTTGACTTCATCATATCTTTCTAAGTGGATCACTCTGAGGCGTTTACGTTCTTCGATCTTCGCCCTGCACTCATCGTCAAACCAAGGTTTGGACTTAACTGTTTTCTTAAATCCTAATACCTTTTGGGCTGTTTGTTTGATTGTATCTCTGATCGATGTCCATTTAGTGTCTACACTAATAGCTTCCTCTTCCTCACTGCTCCCGTTCTCTAGAATGCTAAATCTATTCGTTAGTTCGTCTTGTTATTCAGCCCTTTTGCGCAGGTCTTTCAGTTTATCAGTGTCGAACTTTTTGCTCGTGTCCCGTGACTGCCCATGTGCGATTGCTGCGAGGCGACTCCTGATTTTACCCATCACTAGAAGATGATCGGAGTCGCAATCTGCTCCTCTATATGATCTTCATCAACATCATCATCATCGGCACTACAACCGGGGACTGGTTTTGGCCTTATTTAGCAAGTCCTGAGGCTTGTTAAATTGTCCACAATGATTTTTTTTCTCCGGGGAAGGTCATTAGTCTTGCGCCAGAGGCTCCCCGACGGGGAATCGAACCCCGGTCTCCCGCGTGACAGGTGGGTATACTAACCACTATACTATCGAAGAGCCCTCTATGATCTTACGTCAAGGATATTGGAGTGGTGTCTTTTGTCTATGAGGAAGTGGTCTATATGGTTACGCGTTACGCCGTCGGGTGACATCCATGTGGCCTTGTAAATTTGCTTGTGCTTGAACATCGTGATTTTCACTAACAGATCTTTTGACGCTGCGACCGTGATAATTCGAATTCCATTATCATTTGAGACGTCGTGTAGACTTTCTTTCCCTATAGTTGGTTGGAAGATATCTTCCTTTCCAATTTTCGCATTGATGTCCCCGAGGAGGATTTTAACATCGAAAGATGAGATCCCATCAAATACTTCCTCTAGGGTATCGTAGAGCGTGTCCTTCGTTTCTTTGTCGGTAGATTCTGTTCGGGCGTTTACGTTTATAAATACATAATTGTACCATGGTCTCTCTATTTTTAGCACCGACATTCGGTCATTAATAAATTGCACATATTTTACATGGGGCGTGATCTTCTTGCTTATGATGAAGCCGGTTCCGGGGTTATGTGTATCAGTACCTCCACACACCAGTGTAAATCCGTTGGTTTCGATTACTTCATGTGGGAGTCGGACTTCCTGAAGCGCGAAAATGTCCATTTTATATTGGTTTTATTTAACAAGTAATTCAAAATTACATATCAATAAATTAACATAATGGGCCTAGCAGCTAAGACTATTGCCTCTGTAGTTTTAAATTATAATTTGATTTTCTAGGATTTTTATAAACTATTTCTATGTTGTCGGGGGTAGGATCTTCGAGGATTTTATAAATATCTATGCTACAAAATAGACGGCCTCTTCTAAGTTTCAGGTGAGGACAGTCTTTTTTTTTTTTTTTTTTTTTTTTTTTTTTTTTTTTTTTTAAACATTTTTTTTATTTTCTTTTTATATTCTTATTTTCTAAATTAAAGGCTAGACAAAAAATGCTTAAATTCTAGCTTAAATATCTTATATAATAACTTACTGGTCCTTCGCAGACGCTCTAAGCTAAACATTACTTAATATTTGTATAATTTGCCTTTCGGCGACAGAACTTTGTGGCATAACTTATAATTATTTGAAAGACAAAGAAAAATTTGAAAAACTTTGTATATTTTTTTTTTTTTTTTTTTTTCTTAAAATTTAACTTACTTAACTTACCTAAACTTATCTACTTTTTTTTTTTTTTTTTTTTTTTTTTTTTTTTTTTTTTTTTTTTTATTTTTTTTATTTATGTAAAATCATTTAGCCTAACTTAACTTAAATCTTATACTACCCTAATTCTAGAAAAGCTAAGTCTATGTAAGCTAGCTGATGATAGTGTGATTCTATACCGACTTTGGTATCCAGGTCTTTATATGCCATTCAACCACCAGAACTGTTGACGCTGTCTAATACTATCGTCCCGGTCTCTGCGGGAGATAGCCCTACTGAAGCGCAGGAGCTCTTCTTCGGTGCGCGCTACTTCCCGGTCATAGCACAATCGCCCGTCTACAGATGATCTACTTACATGATAGATCAGCGGAATTCCGGATCTATCCTGTATAAGCCCTTTCATATCCAAGTCAAGGAACGCCTCTGGTGGAACAAAGCCGTTGCGACGCACGCTCTCATAGTATAAGGTGTTTGGATAATAAGCCCCGAAAATTAGGTCATTGGACGAGCTTATTGCTCTCGCAATATGTCCTCTGATTAATTTAATCATAAAATTATCCACCCTATTTATGTACGCTTCATTATATAAAGTCTCATTTGAGTAATACTTTTTATAGTCCGATTCCGGTGTCCGATATAATCTGAGACAACTTCTGAGACACTTTCTTTCGAACACCCGAATCTTTTCTATCAAATTTGGACCTATGTTGAACCATACTGGGCAACCATATATGAGCATTGGCCTGATTAGCGTCATGTAGCATATGACTTTTACCCTGCTGTCAAGTTGGCTACTATGAAATAGCCTCCTTGTCATAGCAAAAGTTTTCCTCGCTTTGAGCAAAGCAGCCTCTACATGTCTGTTGAAATATAGATATTGGTCTAGCCAGATGCCCAGGTATTTAACTAAACTCTTGGTTTCCAGTTTATCTCCATGCGGTCCCACGATAACTAGCTTTCGCCAGTTTTTCCTTGTGTCGTACGTGGCTTTATATAATGGAGTTCTAAATAGGATGGCTTCACATTTCTGGAAGTTGATCTTAAGTTTCCAGTCATCGCAATAGCGCTGCACTTTGTTGAAGTCTCGCTGTATTAACCTATTTATGATCGCAACTTTCGGAGCTGTTCTGTAAATTATGAGATCGTCTGCGTACGCAATAGCCTGCGGAAGTGCATCTAATAAGTCGCTAATGTAAATGTTAAAAAGAATCGGAGAGAGTACCGCGCCCTGTTGCAAGCCATTCTTGATATTATACGTTTTATTAGAGGTCACATTACCACTTTTGACCACGAACCTCCTGTCCTTTGACATATCGTAAAGTACATATAGTAAAGGCTTATGTATGCCATATCTGACCAGTTTGTAATACAACCCTTCGATCCAGACGGTATCAAAGGCTTTTTCCAGGTCGATCAGACAGGCACCTGTGCATTGGTTCCTACATTTATTCCATTGTATATCGGAGACCAGTTTAGCTGCGGCATGTGTGGTTTCATGACCCGCCCTAAAGCCAAACTGGTTGTTTGGAATAATGCTATTGTCGTCTACCCATTTTAGCAGAGCTTTGTTAATGATTTTTTCAAATACTTTACTGATGCTTGGGAGTAAACTTATCGAACGCATGTTCATTAGGTTTGTACAGTCTTTGCCCTTTTTTGGGATGGGCTGAATGATAGCCGTTTTCCAACGCGCGGGATAATATGCATTATTCAACGCGTTGTTAAACAGGACCGTGTATATATCTATTGCCTTTGGGGGCAGGTTCTTGAGTACGATGTTAGGTACTCCATCTATTCCCACTGACTTTTTGCTTCTTAATGAGTCGAAGATACTCTGGATTCCTTCCCTTGTGATTAAAAGGCTATTAGCCCCACCATTGGCATTAATGTCGATTGACAGATTATCGTCACTGAATTCCGTAAAACCAGGATTCTCCGATTGCCAATGTGAAATTTCATTCCGGAGGTGCAGGTGATTCAGTCGAATTCTGTCCTCCAGGTCATTGTTTCGGCGAATGCTTTCATTCACCTTGTACATTTCCTGAAAGACAGCTCCCACAGCGTTCGCCCTCTCCAAAGGATCTTCGATCACGAAGAGCTCACTATTGAGGATAGCGTTCTCTGTATCTATGCCAATGTTGGTTAGCAGCTGCTTGTTTACCTCGGTACGTGGAATTTGGAGACACTGAATCTCGTTTTGATTATTTCTCCTGAATATTTTATTTATTTGTGGGAACATATTCGGGTTATTAGTTTTTATAGCTCGAATTCTGTTGTTCCAATACAAATTTGTTGCTAATCTATAATTAGCTTTAAGTAATTGTTGGAGGTTTTTTAATTGAGATTTCAGTGATATTATCTCCTGGTCTTGTCTGTCTGTAAACTGTCTGTGTAATTGTTTTAATTTCGATAGCAGTCTGCTCTTTTTCTTGTGGAGTGCGTTTATTGTTGCGTTTCTGTACATGTTAATGTGATCTGTAACTGTTGTTTTGGGAATTGTTTTGTCCATTGTTTGTTTTACGGCTTCGTCCATTTGTTGAATGTATTTGTCGATTTCGTCATTAGTCAGGTTTCTGTTTACTGGCAGATTAAAGTCATTCGAACGAAGTTCTCTTGTTAATGATCTGGTGAACCGCGGCCATCGCATTGCCCCGTAGTTATAGGGTTGCGGGGTCACGAATTCCTCCAGATCTGCGAGCTCGTTCGGAAGCTCTATTACTGCCGTGAATGCACAGTGGTCACTGTCGTATTCAATTGTCCGTAAACAGTTTGTGTTTCGTCTGTTGGTGTTAAGTAATCTCAGTCGTGAGTCGATTAGCAAGATATCTAAGAACGATCTACCTCTGGGGAACGATGGATATTTCGTAGCTAGCAGGTCAGTTCTATATTCAATATGATACTGATCTAACCAACCAGCCAACTGATTTCCTCTGGCATTAGATATATAATTTCCCCAATTTCTATGCTTGGCGTTCATATCTCCCCCTAGGATAAAGTAATTTTTGTCCAGGTGCAATTGTAAGCATCGAAAGAGTGTCTCGAGCTCCGCTATAAATAGGTTTTGTTGGTGCTCCTCAGGTGCGTAGACCGCAATCGCATACAAACCCCTTCCTTGCTGAAGGGGTATGCGGACGATACAGGCTTCCAGCACCCGGAACCTGCGCACTTCTCCACTATATATTACTTTATGATTGATCCCTTTTCTAATAAAGATTGCGACACCCCCCCCTTGAGAGGAGTTAGGTCGATCTCTTCGTATAATATCGTAGTTTTTATGTCCTATCTTATGTCTCTGGTTTAACTTTGTTTCCCCCGCCAGAAGTACATCAGGTTGTTCCTCTTGCAACAGGTTAAAAAGATTGGCTCTTCTCTCAGTTCTTATTAGTGAATTTACATTCACGACAAGAGCTTTTATTGATGTTGTGGTTAGAGGGTTTATATCGACTTGTTATTTAGACTGGGCAAATGCGAGTAGATCTCGTTTATTTGGCTTTGTAGCTGTGTCATCTGTCTCTGCAGATTGAGCAGGATTGCGAACACGTCCGCTTGCGGTGTTTTTTCAGTCTGTGTGGGAGTATTTGTGGCTACCTGTGATGTAGCCTGATTTGGTGTTCTCCCACCCGAAGCAACTTGTGCGTACGACCGCTGCGATGTTACGGGCATTGTTGAAGTACGAGCTGGCTCTGTGTTTTTTTGCCGGGTCACACTTCTTGCCATTATTTCTCGGAATTTAGGACATCCTCGATAGTTAGCGGGGTGTCCCTCATTCCGACACACTGCGCACTTTAGAAGGGCTTTGTCTTCTACCCGTTCTTTTCCCAGAGGGCATTCTTCTGCCTTATGGTCCTTTCCGCACTTTACGCAACGGCGCTGCATTTCACAGTTAGCCGCCGAGTGACCAAACCTTTGGCAACGTAGACATTGCAGGATGTCTCTGCCTTTTTTTAATTTGTCCCATGTGACCATTTGATGATCCAAGACTGAAATTTTTCTTAGACCACCAATCCTACTGTTGGGTGTTAATTGCACCAAAAAGAAGGGTAGCTTGCGGTTTTCCATTCTTGCCTTGGGTGTGGTGAATGGTTTTACCGCGGTAAACTCGAGATCTTCGTGCTTCAGGTTTTGAAGCATTTCGAGCAGAGCCTCCGGTTCCATTTCAGGGTCGACACCCTTTAATAGAACCGTTACGCTCTTCGTTTGTTTCGGCGTGAACGAGTAAAATTCCGCGGTGGCTCTTTTTAAGACCTCTTTAATTTTGTCGTGGTCTGCCACCGTATATGTTTGAATGGCGTGCCTGTTACCCGTCAGTCTTTTAACTGCAAAATTGTTACCTATGGCTAGCTTACAAAGACTTACCAATTCCTTACAGTCAACATCTATGGTGTTGATTGGTGGCATCTTTATTTTTCCGCTGTTATTGTTGCTTTGCTGCTGCTGTGTTGCTTGCTGGTTCGTTGATCGCTTTTGTGTTAATTGTTGCTGTTGCTGTTGCTGTTGATGGTGCTGATGTTGAAGTTGATGTTGCTGTTGATGGTGAGATTGTTGCTGTTGGCCGACTTTTGGCTTTAGCTTTTGTAGTTGTTGCTGGTTTTGTTCTTGTTCGAGCGCCGCTATTTTTTTCTTTCGGCGTCTCTCTTGTAATCGGGCTCTTGCCATCGCCAGTTTCGCCTCCAATTCACTTATCTCTTCCTCTTCATCCTCAGACTCTGAGGATGCAAGAGAAGCGAATGAATTATTTGCCCCATATATGTTAAAATTGGAGGGGAAGGGGAGCTCACTGTCGTCCGCCAATTGTTGATCTCCTTTATCCATCGTCAATTTCGCGGTTTTGCTTCGCGTCAAAATGGAGTTTTTCGGGGCGCCTTTTCGTTTGTGCGTTGTCGTGTTCTTATCGTCCTCCGTATTCATTCTGGTTCTTTCCAGTTTGTTTTCATTAAAAAAAAACAAAGGCGACCTTTTGAACCACGGCGACTTGATTTCTCCTGCAAGCTGAGTTGAACTCGCCTACCGCCTGCTAAGAGTCAGTAAGCTTGCACTCGCGCCAAACGATGATTTAAAAATTGCTTTCTTAACAAGCAATATATTGTTTGTTTTAATTTTCGCGTTTGCGACCGAAGTGTTATCTTTTTATTGTTTTTGTTTTTATTGTCTCGAACACTTTTTGTACCTCACTCAACTGTTTTTATATGCACTTATTTTGATTTTATTTAATGCATTTATACCGGTACACCTGGTAAATACAGATTGCTTAACGAGCAATATATTTTAATTTTTGTTTTTTGCGCTTGCGACCGAGGTGATATATTATGTTTCTTATAGTTGATTATTATTTTATTTTTCGCACTTCACTGCAATGTGCACATTTGCTTTTAGGTTTTATTTTAATTTATGTGTTTTTAATTCACTTAATATTTACAATTAAGTTTTTACGTTTATTATTTGTTTTGTTTGGTTTCTGAATTTCATTGTTTTGACTATCTTCACAGTTTTAATTTTGGTCACCACATGTCTATTGAATTTAAACTTTTGGCGTGAACTCGAGTATATTTATTGTTTGTCGCGCTTGTTACATTAATATTTAGTTTACTGGTGTGTCCTTGTTGTCTTTTGTTTGTGAATTCTTAGGAATTGTATTTGTTGTCAAAAATTGCTTTTGACATACTTTTACTTTTTAAATATGTAGTCACTTCACTTTTTAACTGGCGCACTGTTAAACTAGTGTTCTCTGTAAGAGAGTTCGCGGGTGACTGGTGAGGACAGTCTTTTAGTATATGAATGACTGTAAGTATTGTGTTGCATTTTTGGCATATTGGGGGTGTGTCTCTGTTGAGCAGGTAAAGATGCGTAGCGGACGTATGACCTAATCGCGTTATCACTAAGTTCGTGATTTTAGATTTACTTAAATTCGTTGGATAGAAAGGATGATATTTGAATGGGTTTACGTTTTTATAGATGTGGTGACAAGTATCCCAATTTATTCGAATTATATTTTTTAGTTTGTTTTGGATGGTTGCTAGTAGATCGGCTCTTGTATAGATGTTTAATTTATGGACAGGAGCTATTCTAGCTGAGTTAGCTGCACAGTGTGCATTTTCCTTACCGCCGATGGAAACATGGCTGGGAATCCACATTAGTTTTATTTTATTATAATATTTAATGATATTGTTTCGAATATTGGTGTTCCTTATTGAATTGAGTACTGACAAGCTGTCTGTGCAGATGATATATTTGACGAAATAGAAATAGAGAAAAATTCGGGTAACAGTCCGATTTTCTTTACATCACCTTCTTCAGACGTAACAGCAAAAAATGTATTTCGGTTGTTTTGGATCAATATATATATATATATAGAAAACTCCATCCATCGGATTTATGTTTCGAAGCGTTTGACCAAAATAGTGCAATATATATTTCCTTGTTTGTGTTAGTTTTTTTAATGTTGTGAGTGACGTTATAATATCACTCTCATTTAGGAGCCATGGGGGATAGATTGAGGAAAACGTAAAAGATTGTTTAAATTATAATTCTAATTGGTAGGCTTTATCTATTATCCTGGTAATTGAAGATGGAATTCGGTTGCTGTCTTCGTACCCTAGCGTTAGTTTAATATCCTTGTCTATGATGGAGTTCCTCGAAAACGCTAGTTTATCTATGAGTCTTGCGGATATCGTTTCTACTCGTTCCTCGATTGTTGGAAGTCCAGCTTCAGCCAATAGATTTTTATTGGAGTTCTTTTGAAAGCAAATATGCTGTTTCTAGAGTCTTGGTGATACGAGGGTTTTAGTATGTTTAGAGTTGTTTTGGAAAAATTGCCATAAATATAAATACCGTAGTCAATTTTGCTTAAAATTAGTGGTTTAGTTATATTACATAGGGTGTTAACATGTACATTGCTTTTCTTGCTACTTAAGTATTTAATAACATTCAGTCTCTCTGTGAGTGATTTCTTTAGATCTAAACAGTGTTGTTTCCAGCAAGATTCCTAGGATTTTAAGGTTGGGGATATTTGGGATAGTTTTATTGTTTATGTTGAGGTGTATTTGGGGGCAAATTCTTCGTCGGCACACATGAAGTAATTTACATTTTTCTATTGACAGTTTGGCACAGGTATGATTCGACCATTGTAAAATATCTTTCAATGTGTCAGTTAACATGCTTTGGCAGGAGATTAAATCACTGGCTTTACATAAGATGTATATATCATCGGCGTATATATAATGATCTAGATGTTTCTGTATATATATATATATATATATATTTTAACGTGTTTATGTCGTCAAAACCGATAATAAATAATATGATTGACAATGGGATTCCTTAAGGGATTGGACTGGAGTACAAGTTGTGTGGTTGGTTTTACACTGAAATTTTCTATTAGAAATGATTTGACGTATCCATATATGTTTTTACCAACCCCCCATTTTAACAATTTATTAAGTATAACGTGAATGCCGATTCCGTGGAAGGCTTTCTCGAAGGCTAAAGTGAGAATTGTGACATGGTTTTAAATTGATAGACCCCTTGAGGTATAGTAGTCAATGTGAAGTAAGGCTTTTGTGCAACTTCTGTTGGATTTGAAAGCTACTTGTTTGATAGATGTCTATTTCTTTGTTTCTATAAGCCAAAGCAAAAGTTTGGCTACTATTTTTTTTAAAACCTTTGCAATATGGAGGATTAAGGATATAGGACGGTAACCCTCTATACCATCTTTATCTTTCTTCGGTTTGGGAATAGGTATTAGGACTGCGGTTTTTCACATTTGTGGGATATGCGATGTATCAAATATTTTGTTGTATAATTTAATGATTCTCAGTTTTGTTTTTTTCGAAAGATTTTGCAACATTGGGTAGGATATTCGATCTCTCCCTGGGGTTTTGCCTTTGGTTATATTAAGTACAGATTCAAGTTCAGTAAACAAGATGGGTTTTTCGATGCGGTGGGCCGCAGAGTTGGAGGCTTGCAAATATAGTAAATTGTTAAGGGATTCAAGTGTTTTGCGATTGAATTCGGGATGGAAGTTGTGGTTGTCTGAAGATTGCGACCAGGTTTTGACGAAGAGTTGGCATATTTGCATTGTGTCTGTGGTTGTAGTATTTTGGGAATTAAGACAGGAGATACTTACCGGATTGTAATTTCTGCTTAAGCTGCGTATTTTATGCCATATTATGGCAGTGGAAGATTTTGGGTTGTTTGTCGAAGTGAATTGAAGGAGGCTTTTTGATTTACTATTTTACATCCTTCTACGAAATAAAGCGTTCGCTTTTTTATATGCTACAAGATTAGCCTCCGTGAGTCCTTTTTTAAATTGGGAGACGGCTGCCATTTTGCATTTGCGGAGAGATGTTAGTTCGGGGTTCCACCAAGGTACATGTTTCATTTTAGTATCTGTTTATGGTATTGAAACGTTGGCAGCGGATTTAATTGCTTTATTGATTTTTGCAGCTTCGTGATTGTCATTCGGTGTTGGGCGTAGGTTGAACGAAATTCATCAACTTTTTTTTGAAAAGCTGCCCAGTTGGGAGAGTCAGTTTTGTATTTTGAAGATTGATTATGATAGGTTGTCAGTTGTTGGAGATTTATCATAGTTAAAACGGGAAAATGGCCACTATTGTAAAGGTCGTCTAGAACTTGCCATGAAGTGTTCGGAACCAATTCAGGGGAGCAAGAAGTGATGTCGATGTGAGTAAGAGTGTTGTGGGTAGGCGATCCTTCATTCAGTAGGATGAGTTTGGAGGCGAGGAGGATGTTTTCTATTATTTCACCTCTTTTGTTTGTAGACGGTGGGCCCCAGAGTATACTCCATCCATTTATGTCACCTCCAAGTATTCTATGCTCGATTATTTGCTTGAGTATTGACTGAAAATCAGTTTTATTTATTGGGTGATGTGGAGGGAGATATAAATCTATGTAGGTGAAATTTATGGGCTATTGTATTTCTACAACGAGAGCTTGTATATTTGTAAAGATGGGGAGGATTTTGAAGGGAGTACTGTAGAAAGCGAAGTCAGGGCACCGACATGGGCGCTGGGTTCCACTTCGTTCTCACACAAAAAAAAAAGTTCCGCCGCGGCCTGTAAGCGAACGATCACCAGGGGAAACCGTACAGAAATTAAAACACACTGCCACAGATTTAAATGGTTATTTCACTTTAATTTATTGTATACTGTTTGATGACGGTGGCACAAATACACAATTAAAAACAAAACGATTGGATGTAACTTTAAGTTTAAATGTTATTCGACAGGGGAAAACACGAATACATTTCGTGGTTACCCAACGCGACTCTCGACTCACGACTGGGACGATTATAATCGATTATCGCTTCCCTGTGCGCACCAGGGAAGCGATAGGAGACAGGACCTGGTCCGGTCGAAGGATGGAATTTGACTCAGCGATCGTCATCTCAAGCAGAGATGATTTCGCTAAGGAAAAAAAGGAAGAGAGAGAAAAACTTTTCTCTTAAGGGTGCAACTAGTGGCGCAGTGGTATATGTGCGCGATCGAACAGATTCAGTGTTGTTGCATGTGTTCGAAAACAGGCAGGCGGCAAGGACAATAGGGAAAAATGACCACATGCGCCGCTGGTAATGCGGGTCATTGTTTACACGATGCCTCGTCGCTATTTTCGACGTTAGGAGAAAAAGGTGCTAAAAGCAAATTAGATGTTTATGGCATCTCTGGCTGCAATAGAAACCGGGTTTATATTTGCATTAGGAAATGCTGGAGAATTTGGTTTCAGCGTCTATTGCGCTAATTATATGCAGCTGCTTGGGTTGTTTGTTGGTAAGACAAACAAAAAAGGTTGCCAGGCAATGTGTATGAAAAGGTATATGACGCGGCTGGGAAAATAGACGGCGCGATATTTATGGTCCCTGTCATGACGGTTACATTGAATGCAATCCGAATTATTTTGTTTACTGGAATTTGTCTGTTACCGAATTGGTTCAGAATACCAAATAAGCTAACAAAGAAATCTTACGGAAAATTGTATGCGAAGGGATGCATGAAGGTAAGTTTTCTTTATAGGGATTTTATGATTACAGATGGTGATCTATATAATGCGTGAAGCATTTATAGGTACTAATACCGTTGCATTAGCAAACTTAAGGGAGTTGGGTAGTAGTTATGGGGGTTTTTCAGGTAAGTATGGTGTAGGGTTTGGCGGAAACGCTACAGTACCTTTTTTAATTAGTACCCCTATACCTTGTTTATGTGATGTATTTGCAGAGGAGTTGGGGAAATAGCGTGTATAGGATTTAGGAATGATTGGTGCCGTGTTAACTTGACAATGTGTTTCTTGTAATGGTATTACCCTTGGGTTATACTCTTTAATTATAATGTTTAATTCGTCAAAATTATTAGAATAACCGTTCATGTTCCATTGCAAAATGGGGAATAGTTTTTGTTGTGGAGTAGGTTTTGGGCGTTCAGCCCTAATAGTGTGCTTGGGACCTGATTGTTTTGCGTTTAAGTAACTACTTTCCGTTTTAAGTAACATTTTTGAAAAACTTATGAAAATCCGAATAATGAAATTTTTGAAAAGAACTAGATTTTACAGTCCATCCACTAAGGATGCTTTCCTGCAACTTTGTTCCCAAATACTGTTACACCTTGATGGAAAAAAATTGACGGCCGGCGTGTTTATTGACTTTACTAAAGCGTTCGATATGGTCAACCATACTTTGTTGTTATAGAAATAGAAAAAGCAGGGTTTCATCGATTCATTCTCGACTGGTTTGGGTCGTATTTTGGAAACTGGTCACATCGAGTGAAGATAGATGATGTTAGGACCGGTGAAAGAATCCTTAACCTAGGCGTTCCACATGGCTCCGTTGTGGGTACTGACCTTTTTTTTGGTCTACACAAATTCATTACTTTCTCCTCTTCTTCGTATTGTGCCCCCACCACCTTTGTCCCGCCGAGAAAGCATACATTTAAATTCATTTCAAATATAACATATAAAACATTTCACATTTTTACACATATAAAATAAAAAGTAAAAAATAAATATTAAACATAAATTTAAAGCTTAACATTACATTACATTCATTTACAAATTACATTACATTTATTCACCTTTCCACATTTTTAAATTAGACAAAATATAAAATACAAAATTTAACACAAATAAACCATTAAGAATAAACTTACGCTGGCACATACAAACGCCCAGTTATTACATCCGCGATGATATCATATATAAACTCGAGATCGATCATCCCCGTTGAACGAGTCATACGATAATCGTTACGTCGTATGACCCAGTTGTCTCATTGGGATAACTGTGGAAAAACAGCAAGGGACGAGGAAAGAACCGGTGTGGTGAGGAGTCGGTGCAAGTGAGCCAATATGCAAAAGCCGGTGGCTGCGGGCGAGAGAAGTTATTTCAATATCGAAGCAAATTAGTTCTTATTACAAAGACAACATTATTAACAATTGGAAAGTGTTATAATAAAAAGACTAGACTAAAGTGGTTAGTGTGTGAATTATTTCGTAAGCCCTTAGTTCGATCATTGTTGAGAATTGTTCCACAGAGTTATATAAAACTCCGTTCCAGCGAAGAGGTCACTGTTCCAGAGAATCCGGAATATCAACATCAACTCCCTCAGGAGAGAGCCAGTGAGTTCGCTTTTATATATATCTTTAATACTTTATTGTATGCAAATTGGATTTTGACCCTGAAAGTCGAGCCGTACTGGGCAAGACACTAACGCCCTTCGTCCAGAAAGAGCCCAATCCTGGAGGTGCGGCAGCGCAACCAAAGGAGAGAAGTTTATTTGCAACATGGTTCCTCTTCGCCCTGTGTCTGTTACAATCTAACCTATAGTGATAAATGTTTTCTGTTTACAAGATTTACCCAATTTACTCATGACATTAGAATGAGTTTTCCACCACACGTAAATACACTGAAAAAATATTTTTTATATACTTTTATATTTTTTATATACTTTTATTTTTTATATAATGTTTGCTCCACTAAGCTTCTGAGAACAATTTATTATGGTATACGACGGTTGCCTTTTATATTTCGGGATTAGAGAACAAAAACAAATATTGATCATCGAAAATCACTTTATTGTTTTTCAAAATATTCCCCATGAAGATCTATACACTTTTGCATGGGTTTGAACCAATTGTCGAAGCACTTTTGCCACTCTGATTGAGGTATCTCCAACACATGCATTCTGAATGCAGCAACCGCTTCTTCAGGTGTCGAAAAACGTTGACCTCTCAGTTTGTTTTTTACGTACGGGAATAAAAAGAAGTCATTCGGTGCCAAGTCAGGACTATACGGCGGATGACCCATCAAATCGATGTTTTGGGTGCTCAAAAATGCAGTTGTCGCAGCCGATGTGTGAGAGCTCGCATTGTCGTGGTGAAGAGTGATCCGTCTTCGGCGGTTGGTTTTCCTGATTTCTTGGAAGACAACTGGCAAACAAATGGTTGTGTACCACTCAGAATTGACTGTTCTGCGTTGTTCTAGTGGCACGGTTGCGACATGTCCAGTTTTTCCGAAAAAACAGGCGACCATTTGCTTGGAAGTGCTTCGTGCGCGAACTACTTTTGTTGGATTTGGCTCATCTTGAAACACCCAGACAGTCGACTGCTGTTTACTTTCGGGCTCATACGCGTAAATCCACGATTCATCACCTGTCACGATGTCATAGACGCGTTTCGGAGCACCGCGACCGTATTTTTTGAGCATTTCTTTCGACCAATTGACACCAGCCTTTTTTTGGGCGATTGACAAATTGTGTGGGATCCGACGCGAACAAATTTTTTTGACAGTCAAATGTTTATGCAATATTGAATGTATGCTGGTCCCACTAACGCCTAAGGTTGTCTCAATCTCACGATAGGTCACATGACGATCTTCCAATATCAGTTCGGGCACAGCATCAATGGTTTTCGGAACAACAACTGATTTTGGACAACCTTCACGAAATTCATCTTGGAGTGAACTACGACCACGATTGAATTCACCATACCATCGATAAACACTGGTGCTTGATGGAGCTTCATCGCCAAAAATTGAATTAAGTTCATCCATGCACTGTTGCTGAGTTAATCCACGCCGAAAGTTGTAAAAAATAATCGCACGAAAATGTTGACGATTTAATTCCATTTTTGGGCCGAGATGAATCTTTTAAGTTACTGTAAACAACACAAATAGCACTCGTATGTCAAAACGTTCTGAGTGCGTATAACCTCAAAAATGTCCAACTTTACGACAGAGCTGTCAATTGCCGGATTGCAACACTAGGGTTGCCAAATCCCGAAACATGACAGGCAACCCTCGTATTCCATTCTAAGATACAGTACGGAATTTCATGTTGGGGAGGTGGTTTTAAAAATTAAAAATTCGACCATTGTTGATCTTGTATAAATTAGTCCTTATAAAAATTTATCAAAAGCTGACCAGATACCTTAGCTTTCCTTTGTTCAGTTCAGTCCTGAACATTCCTATAAGGCATTTATATTAGTTTAAAATGTTAAATGTATTCTTTTTGAGGTCTGGAAATCTTAATTTTCGTTTAATCTCTGCATATAAGGGGAAATTATTTAAAATATGTACCAACAAGTCGCGGGATTTTTCAATAGGTGGCGTCACTAGGAAATCACGTCACTCATTTGAAGAGTCTCATCTGTCGCTGGTTTATGTGTGAAGTTGCGTGATATTTTGTCCATTCGTTTAAAAGCTACAGTCGTTTGAGTGATGCTACTTTCGCCTTCGTAAAAAAAATGGAGAAACAGGAATATCGCATCTTGATCAAACATTGTTTTTTGATAGGAAAAATTTCGGAACAATCGTTGCAATGCTTGCGGAAATGTTATCTCACATCTGCTCCTTCGAGAACAACAGTTTATCGGTGGTTTAGTGAATTTAAAATTGTTCGTACAAGCACCGAAGACGCACCTCGCTCTGGAAGGAGAAAAGAGGCTATGAATGCGGAAATCGCAAAGGAGGTGCTCAAATCGTTTTGATAGATCGTAAAGTGAAGTTGCGTGAGTTAGCTGAGGCCGTAGGGATCTCAAAAGAATGGGTGGGATACATTTCGCCCGATCTTTTGGAGATGAAAGAACTATCGGCGCGATGGGTGCCGTCGATCAAAGAGAGCTGCGCGTTGATGATTCAACGACCGGTTTGGCGTTGTTGCAATGAAATCGAGCAAACTTTTGTCAACGTTTTGTGACGATGGATGAAAAGTGGGTCCATTACCATACGCCTAAGTCCATTAAGCGCTCTGCAGAGTGGCTGGAAAGCCAAAAAAGCCGCCCAAAGCGGCCAAAAGATCAACGCTCGGGAACGTCATGGCCTTCGTTTTTGGGATGCGTATGGCATAATCTACATCGATTACCTACAGAAGGAAAGAACAGTCAGAGGACAGTATTATGTAGCGTTATTGGACAAACTGAACGACGAAATAAAGAAAAAACGGCTCCATATCGAGAAAAAAAAAGTTCTGTACCATCATGACAATGCATCGTCACACACGTTCTTGAAAGCGATGGCCAAATTTGGCCACCTACCATTTGAAGCGGTTGCTCATCTAGCGTATTCTCCTGACTTGGCCCCCAGCGACTATTATCTGTTCCCAAACATCAAGTGGTGGCTCCAGGGAAAGAGATTCAGATCGAATGAGGAAGTCATCGCCGAAATCGAAGCGTATTTCGAAGGTTTGGACGTTTCGAACTACAAAAAGGGCATAGAACTATTGGAAAATCGCTATACCAAGTATATCGCCCTCAAAGGCAACTATATTGAGCCCAAAAAACCCTTGTTTTCATTAAAAAATCGATGCACTTTTAAGCCTATGCAGTATGTTATCTGTAGCTAAATTTCGTAGAGCCTATTGTGATTTCCTCACCACGTTGTCATTTCGATTGTTTAAGGTGCGCTACCAAAACCAGATACTTTCCTAAAAGACGTGAAGTTATGTCTCTTCAGCCTCCATTATGCTGCTTTCGATTTCCGCATTTCTGGTATTCTGGTCTTATCATAATTTCCTTTCATTTGCCTTCAACATATTTAACATATTGTACTAATTCATATTTAGCTTTGCCGGTTTGAAATGAATTATATTTGGATCAATTTCTTTTTTTTTAATGCACTATATAATTAAATTGTTTTTGAATCCCTAAATACTGATATTCTACTTCTTCAGCCAATGTGAAGGGGCATTCAACTCTGTTTCTTTTTCTTTAATTGTATAAAAACAGTGAATGTCTCCTAGTTTTTCTTAAATATTATTTTAAGCCGAGAGTATCTGTCATTTTATTGTAAAACGACTACTACTACCTCTACTACCACCCATCCGAACATTCACATATAATCATTGACCTGATTAGGATCATGTAGCACATAACCTCTACTCTGGTGTTAAGGCGACTTGTCATAGCAAAAGTTTTACCTTTTTTAGCTTTGCCCAAACCACCTTTTCCGTCTTTGTCAAAATATAAATACTGATCTATCCAAACGCCAATGTGTTCGACTACACCCTTGGCTTCCAGTTTATGCTCATGCGATCCCACAATAACTAAATTTCGCCAGTTTGTCTTATTTCATGCATGATTTTACAGAGCGGGGTACTAAAAAGGTTGGTTTCACATTTCTGGAAGTGGACTTTAAGTTTCCACCCTTCCCCATAGCGTTGTTTTTTATTGAAGTCGCGCATTTATAAACTGTATATGATAAATTATTGGTACTATTCTATAAATTAAACGACGAACTAAAAGCAAGGTCTTCTTCGAACAGCCGAACAATTGAAAATCAAGGGACTTTGTGAGACAACAGAAAGTGTTGATGATATATCGAAGGAGGCGACAGTAACAATAACCGTATCGGAAAACATAACTTAGCTACAGGTCAATGCAATAGTAACTACATATGCCATTGCGAATAATACAACATCAACGCCGCAATTGCGAAAGCCACGAGTTCGAAAACGTTCAAAATCTCTGGATTCAAATTGGCAATAGGAAGCTGAACAGGGGAGCACCAGGCTCAACCCCCCCTGCAACCTGTCAGCCGCTGAAACCACCAGCAACAACTACATCCACCGATTCAAGATAAAAACACGTAAGTCCCCTAACTTACCCTAGAATATATTACAATATATATATATACCATTAAAAATAATTTAAATATATGAACTATATTAAATTAAATTGTTAATATAACATAACAATTTTAAATAATTGAACATTGTCTTAACCACTACTCTAGATTTTAAGATAGTCTGTAAGGTTTTATGTTAAGTCAATTTAAGCTTGCATTAACCTAAATAAAAATGGGGGTTTTGCCTTCAATCAATCAATCAATCAATCAATCAATCGTCTGCATGTAGGTGCGCGTATATAGAGGAGAAAAATTTCTTAGGCCGCAGTGCTCGACACGAAACTCTTACGTCACTGGAACGATCCGGCATACAATAGGAACAAGTCAAGATCCAGAAATGATAATGAAAACGCCTTTAGAGTGGTTGCCCCACTAGATCGGTGCCAAAATCCATCGACATTCTTTTCCTGAGGAATATTACGACACTCTCACAAAAAAATCCACTGTTGA
The DNA here is from genome assembly GCA_963931805.1 of Microdon myrmicae. Classification (NCBI taxonomy): domain Eukaryota; kingdom Metazoa; phylum Arthropoda; class Insecta; order Diptera; family Syrphidae; genus Microdon; species Microdon myrmicae. The sequence continues at coordinate 28,135,310 of OZ007500.1, forward strand.
TTAGCGATCATTCAAGAGTATTTATGCCCAAGGGATGCAACATAGATGCGAAAAAGAAAAAATAGACGCTAGCTTTCCTATTTTCCCGACTTTACTCGCGTGTACTCGTATATCTTTCCTCGAATCGTACTTTTAACGTGCACTCGGACGGATAAGTGGAGCACTGTGGTTTTTTTTTTTTTTTTATTAATCCGGATCACACAGAAAACTGGTCTCGTAAACCGTTATATAGACAAATCAATCGAAGCAATGACTTCTACGAAGGACTTACCGCTAATTTTACTTCTTTTGCTCCCAAAGTAGCAGACTACTGTTGTTATTCTGCACTATAGAAAGTGTTTTTTTATGTTCAAGCAACTCGAAAATCTAACAGTAATGTTGTGAACGAATATGTTCACGAAAAATGTCACTTTTAAATATTCATTTTATCTGGCCTATGTCGGGTACTCATCATACAGTTTGTAGTGATCCTAAATCACTACTCCCTTCCAATCCCCATTATTCCCTAAAACCTTAACCTATCCCAGAATGAACCATTGAGCGACGAATTAAACCAAAAGTTAATTTGTCGCACATTGATCCAATTCCTAATTACCCCACCCTTACCTATAATCCAAATCATGTTTCCCCAACAGAATCATATGGACGACAAAATTAACCAAAAGTCCATTTGTCGTGCATTGATTCAATTCCTAATAATCCTAACATCATGAAATGCTTAACTCTAAATGCATTTCATGATTTCCCCTTCCAGGAATTTATTCAAATAAATTCCTATCAACTTCCCGGAACCCTATTCCAATTGAAGCACACGAAACCTTGTGTGTGCTTTTTGGAATTTTTAACAATAAAAATCTTGACAAATCCCAATGTATAAAAGGGCGGCACATTTCATTTTCGCGATCAGTAAGGTTCTAGGAGGCCGAAGCTATGGTCAAATGAGCAGTCGAAATCTAGGAGGCCGAAGCCACGCCAAACTTGATATAGAAAATTTAAGGTATAAACCAAAAAGGATTAACCAAAAAAAAAAAAATGAAATAAAGAAAATAGTGCCATTTCAAACAAAAGTTGGACTAATCATTTTCGCGCTGTATTTAGTTGATGGGGAGCTTGTGTTCTCCGTGCGTGGATTTATTTATTCAGAACGGTTTTTTATGAAGAGAAGTGTTTGTTGACAATTTATTGCGGCCCATAAATCGATGCCATTGGCGGATTAATCCACTCCGTGACCAAGTGAAGATAATGTGCTTCGTCTCGGAGTAACCAATGATGCCTTGAAAGGAAACTCCGCCTTCGCTGCCAAGGAGCTTCCGACAACCGAGTCTCCCATCCGGAAGCCCCCACGCCCACGGAAGGAAGTTGCGAGGGCGCACTTTTCACGCCGTCCACTCCAGCGGTAAACGGCCCCCACAAGATCACCCCAAAGGAGATGGTAATCGAATAAACTTGGTGAATGCATTTCAGCTCTCAAAATATTTTCCCACGACACCCATCTGAATGTGGACATCAGTTGACGTTAAAAGTTAACTTGAAATGTATGTATAAGTTAAATATATTTATAAGAATAGGTAATCGAATTCCACGATTGAGGAAAAAAACCAAACATGTAGAATACATGTGTTCAGAGGTCATATTTTCATCTATGTTATTGGTAATTTTGCGTTTTCGCAACAAAGCACTTCACAGCCAACCTCACACAACACGAATATGGAATACTCTGCCTGATCAATACTTCCTCCGTGCTTTTAGCCTTAAAAGGTACTTCAAAATTAATTTTGTGCGCGCTTTGTGTAAAAACAGAAACCTGATAATAACTAGACCAATTGGATTAACCCCATGAAAATAAAAAGCTGTTATGAAATACTGATATATAGCAATCGTACTAATGTGCAAATCCTACAATCCTAGGATAATAGATGGAGGTTTTCTTATTGTCAAACTTCACCATTGGTACACGGGGTGACTGGGCCGTATTAGGTCAGATATGGCCCCTTTTGTGTGGTCCTAATTGTATTACACGAAATTGGTGTACATTTACATTTATGATTAACTGTATAAACATGCCAGTAGATCTATTTGTATCACGTACCATCCGAATTAGAAACTGAATGAATAGATTGGAATCGTAATAATTTTTTAGGCAATGAGATGCTCGAGAAGATGAATAAATGCATGAAAGACCCCGAATAAGTTTATTAGTTCCTCAAACAACAAATTCAATCTCATGAATTTGAAAACAATCAGAAATAGAAAATACAGATCTGTACACAGAGGCCATTTTAACGGACTCCTATCTACATAATCAATTAGCACCTAACAACGCAAAACTGGAGAGAAAACGGGCCAATGGACAAATTCCTCATTTGAATTTCAACACCGTGCCAGCAAAACAAAACCAATAAAAAGAAAAGGAGCAAAAACGGGGCGAAAGGAAACAAAAAGGCAAGCAACTTGTTATCGGCGGCGTTAAACAAATACCTGGCGTACCTGGTGTGTTAATGCTATTTCCATTACTCTTAGTGCCCTTACTAATCGTTTTCTCATTTAAGGAAGCGCGCATTCGACAAATTCTTGTACGTTTTATTATCGAAATTTACCTTTTCATTACACGGTCAAAGTATTTCGTCATTTAACTGTGTCGATTCTATTAGCACCTGGTTAAAAAATCCGCCTGCGATCGTCATGGTGCAAATTAACGATATTTTTTCTTCTTATCTTAATTTTGTTTAATTTTTTTCTTAACGTATTTTTTTTTTGTACATCAACGACGACGCTAATGAGCCGTTCCTTTATAGTTCCAAACTTAGTTTTGAGTAATTAACATGACCTCGGGCAAAAGGCATCGGAAGGGTGGGAAGACGCATCCGGACATAACTCTGTGTCCATTATAACGAACAATTAGCGATGTTTTGTGAAAAAGGTAATGATACTGATGAGTCTCTGATTCATTTAGATTCCCCCCACATTAAATTTGGGTACAGAGCGTACAGGCAGTGAAAGAAGACGTTAGGATGACAATTCGTTTGTTTGCTAATGGAGCCGGACATTTGTTAGCGGAGTCCTATTTATATTTCTCAACGTCGGCATCCTTAAGTGTATAGGCGTCACTTTTCTTTTTACGCCGAAACCACTAGACTTCTTAAATTGTTCATTTCATGGGTTTGACTGGGTATTCGCTTATCTTCGGTAAACAAAATACTGTGGTGGCAGTTTTAGTTTAGGTGGAATATTGGAAAAGTACTAAAAATATTAAAAGGCATTCTGTCACTTACCCAAGAGTTGCTGAAACATTTATAAAAATCGGTGACTTCGAAACTATACTAATGGGGCGTTTTGAAGATACTTTTTATGTTATAAAGTCCTGTTTGAAAGTATATTTATTTACCAAAAAGGGTTAAGACATGAAAACCATTTACAATTTTCAACAAATAATTTTATTCACGTATTTCAAGACTATGTTTTATTGAGGGTATACTGAAAAACGGAAAACTCGAAATTTTAAATATTTGGGTTGCTCCATCTGATCCTCCATCTGAAAACCTTCTGAATCTTTCACTCATAGGCGATTGGAAATAGGTTGTTGACTATAGTTAGGAAACATCATTTCAAATTTGTAACTTATGCGCATTTAACATTTGCTGATGGCACAAAAAACGCTAAATATGCTAAATCTTACTACTACACCCTTTATTAAAGTAATATATAATAAAAATCTCATACCTCTCAACCATGCATTGGTTTCATTTAAACAAACTCGCTCTTCACACATGTACACCTAATATACAGTATGTTGAGTTGTTCAGAGAGTTATTTTTTTTTTTATTTTTTTTTTTTTGGAAATGAAGGACGGTTTTCTTATAACGCATAAATATATATTATATATTACCAATTTCGGTTATAGAACTTTTGCTATCTTTCTGACAGAAGCATAATTCCACGCTCACACAATCTCAGTTCTTTGCTGATAAGAAACTGATCCAAGCCATATTTGATATCCTGATATGAAGTCAAGCTTTTGTTGTCTAAAAAGCAGAAGCCGGAGTAAATAATTATCCGCAAGTGCTTGATCTGAAGTTGTTGTGCATCCCATCCAGGTTGTAAAAACTTTTTGGCGAGCTCCCAGACTTGATGATGTCGGGCATTACCTTGATAGAAAACTAAGTTTTTATTGGTCAATTTTGGCATTTGTCCAGTTAATGACAGTACACTTCAGAACTGATCGGGTATTGATCCCGATAAAATTTTTTAAAAAATACCTTTAAAATCTCACCAAACACATAGAATCACTTTTGATGAATATCGGTTTTTTCGAGTACTTTGAGAAGATTCATTTATGCAATCCATGATCTCTTGAGTCTAACATTGTTGTAACTCATTTACCACTTCTGTGAAGGTTCGCCCAAAAATGAACATCGCAGCAAATCACAGACCTCAATGCGACGAAGCGATCACAAGAGGTCATATTCAGCGGTCTTCATCAATCAAACGTATACTTTGTCACCGTTAAATTCAACTGACCTTCCAGAGCGGCATTCAAATTCAAGATCAAAATTGTCGGAACAAAATTTTGGAAGTCAATTTTGGTACTGGGGTTCTGTCGGTCTTCTCCACACGTGTGAAATAATTTTTTTCTTGCTTGAACTACATTTTTGCCTTTTCGATAGGAAAAATGCCAAACAAATTCCGAAAATGTTATTCTCGGTGAATAAGGTTCGACTGTTGGATGACACCGCCCAGACGATTTGTACCACATAAGAACTTGTTACCATAAACTTGTGAGTCTATTACTGTAAAATGTCATTTTTTAAACCAAATTTGATGCAAATTCTGTGTTCGACAGATTTATCCATTTAAAAAAATAATCATTGTCAACAATTTTTTTTAAGTACAAAACATAGTGTCATTTCCAACCTAATAAAGCAAATGTCTTGAATTTCCTGTCGGGTATTCACAATAGTCATACTAACTTACCAAATAAATATATACATCGCTATTTCCAGCGCACATATTTCTAAAAAATATACTTTCGTTACCGGTTGTCCACAGTAATATACCAGTAACACAGCTCTATATGTGGCCCCTGAAGACTTGCATCCACACAAGTTTGAGCTTTTTTTCCAGAGAAACGGCCGTAAAAAGAATATGGGACGTACCCTTAAGCGCCAAAGTAAAGTGCGATCGGAAGAACAGAAAACGACATTGATCTTGAAAGCCTGCTTTTTACAATAACGAGGAAAGTCATGATCAGACAGATCACTCCATATCCGTGTAGGTCGACTTAAGTACAATTATCTAAGACTCTTTGTACGTCTGCAATTATTTTTTCACGAAACTGATCCGCATTCTCCGATTGACAAGTTTCGCATGGAAATAGTTGGTTTCTTTAGTTTTTGTAGTTTTTAAACCACATTTATTTTCCTAATTCTTTTTACATGTATAATATTAGGGGTAAATGTTAAACCCTCTTTTACAATCACAGTCCTTAAATTAATTCATTTTTTAAACATTTTTTTTTTATTTTCTTTCTATATTCTTAGTTTCTAAATTAAAGGCTAGACAAAAAATGCTTAAATTCTAGCTTAAATATCTTATATAATAACTTACTGGTCCTTCGCAGACGCTCTAAGCTAAACATTACTAAATTTTTGTATAATTTGCCTTTCGGCGACAGAACTTTGTGGCAATACTTATAATTATTTGAAAGACAAAGAAAGATTTGAAAAGCTTTGTCAATTTTTTTTTGTTTTTTTTTTTTCTTAAAATTTAACTTACTTATCTTACCTATTTTTTTTTTTTTTTTTAAATTTTATGTAAAATCACTTAGCTTAACTTAACTTAAATCTTATACTACCCTAATTCTAGAAAAGCTAAGTCTATGTAAGCTAGCTGATGATAGTGTGATTCTATACCGACTTTGGTATCCAGGTCTTTATATGCCATTCAACCACCAGAACTGTTGACGCTGTCTAATACTATCGTCCCGGTCTCTGTGGGAGATAGCCCTACTGAAGCGCAGGGGGTCTTCTTCGGTGCGCGTTACTTCCCGGTTGTAGCACAATCGCCCGTCTACGGATGATCTACTTACATGATAGATCAGCGGAATTCCGGATCTATCCTGTATAAGCCCTTTCATGTCCAAGTCAAGAAACGCCTCTGGTGGAACAAAACCGTTGCGACGCACGTTCTCATAGTACAGGGTATTTGGATAATAAGCCCCGAAAATTAGGTCATTGGACGAGCTTCTTGCTCTCGCAATATGTCCTCTGATTAATTTAATCATAAAATTATCCACCCTATTTATGCAGGCTTCATTATATAAAGTCTCATTTGGGTAGTACTTTTTGTATTCCGATTCCGGTGTTCGATATAATCTGAGACAGGTTCTCAGACACTTTCTTTCGAACACCCGAATCTTTTCCATCAAATTTGGACCTATGTTGAACCAGTCCTTAAATTAACTTACTGGCTCTATGCGAGTTCTCTAAATAACACATTACAAATTGATTTTTATTTATGCCTTTCGGCGTACATCTTTATATATATATATATATATATATATATATATATATATATATATATATATATATATATATATATACTATATATATATATATATATATATATATATATATATATATATATGTATATATATATTGTAGCGAGCTTAGGGTTCGCTGGATTAATAATTTTTAATAAATAAGAGCCGTTAAAACGATTTTGAATTAATATAACACTTTATTGTTAGTTAAGTGAAGTCCTCTCCTCGTTGAGAAGCCACCACCATTTGGGAGATGTTCGATCTTTGGCTGATTTATCTCTTTCACTGATCGCCATGCTAAAGCGCAGGCGTTCTGGGACAATGGAGATATCACTATCATGGAGAATTCGTTTGTCCCTGGCACCACGGAGAGCGTGGTAAATAATCGGGACTCCATGCACGTCTTGGATAAGGCCTTTTTGATCCAAAAAAGGGTACGCTTCTGGGGGAATAAACCCATTCTGGAGCGTATTCTCCAGATACATATCGTTGGGATAGAATGCTCCCGAGATAAGATTATTGTCACTGCACTCCGAAATAGACTTCTTGTCATAGAATATGCGCTTTTAGCTGCGGAGAGGGACGCTGCTATGTGCTTGTCAAAATATAAATACTGGTCTAGCCAAATACCAAGGTATCTAACTACAATTTTCACTTGCAGTGGAAGGTTATTGTTACCTACAATAGAAAAGTGTTTCCAGTTGTATTTTGTATCCCTCGAGGCCCTGGATAGGGGCGTTCTGAAAAGGACTGAAAATAGTTGGTCATTTGGAAAACATTGACCAGTTGAACAAAGATCGTGATATGTATAGAAAACAGAAAGGCAGGATACTTTGTGCTTGTGTTCTCGTGAATTGAAAAAACTTGCGTGTAGACCACCAATAAATTGCGCAGCTCGATTTGGTTTTTAATTCCACTTAAAAGTCTAAGTAATTCGAGTGTCAAAATTGGTTGGTTCCTTGTATTCCATGATGTAAGTGTCGGTTATCGACAGTGTGCCTAGATTCTGATTCGATTTCGAAAACAAAAAGCAACATTGGGTTTTCGAAGCATTGAATTCTTCTCGGTTAGGTAATGCTCATTAGTATACTTGATGAGATCGAAATCGAATGAGCTGAGCATACGTTTTGATAATGAAGAACCTGACCGACAGTATTCAAAAACATAACCGAAATTCAGGTGCTGACCGTAGAAAGTGAATAACGCACAAGAGATCGTTATAAGTAACAAAATCTCAACCTGAGGCTCCCACTCTGATCGTCTTAGTGTGTAGACGCGTTTTGCCACTGCCACTGCTTGACAGAAAGAAAAGAAAAAAAAAACAAAAAAACACGTGTGCGCGTGTGAACCATAAATGTGGTACCGTCATTAAGAACGGTCTGTGACAGAACATTGTTCTTTGTGTAAAGTGATAGTGTAAATTACTTAAATCTCGGTGATACCTTATGAAAACTATTACAAAATTGGTAAACCGAAACAAAAAATAAACGACCGTATCCGGATTTTGCGTTCGCAGATGCCGGGCAACGGTCCCAGTGCTGCCCAACGATTGACTATAAAACGGAAAAAAAAAACCATCCACAGTAGCTTAAACGCCCCGAAGAAAATCGCTACAATGACTACTCAACCAACCATCGACTACCAGAAGAAGTACAATGACGCCATGGAACAAATAAGGCTGCTTACAGCCCAAATGAACCAACTGCACGACAAAATACGCTCTCTTCAATCACCGACCAAAACCTATGACGATGTCTGCATGAAGGAAGTACATCCCCAAAGATCAGACATCTCCTTAACAACCAACATCAAACCATCGTCATCACAACCGTCAACGTCCCAATATACCAACAAAATAGATGACCAGTGGCAAACAGTTGGACACAAAATTACAAATAAGGTGAGGCCACCACCAATTTACATCAAAAATGCAACTAGCATCAAGGAAGTAATCAAGATGCTCGAGATTGCCCTAGGACATCGAAACTTTACCACAAATTCCAAAGGCTCCTCGATCTCGATCATGACAACAACTTTGACGGACCACGACACGGCAGTAAAAAAACTCACAGAGAAAAAACATGAGTTCTTCACTTTTCAACATGCCCAGAGTAAACCAAAGACATTCATCATAAGGCACATTGATCCAGCATGGACGAATGAGGAACTCCTACTCGAAATATCAAGAATCTGCCCGGAACTGAGTATACACAGATTGGACTACTTCCAAACTCCTCATATGAGAGAAAACAATATTCGGAGTTTACGAATCGTACAGATTCCACCGAACGAAGATGTTAGCCGGCTTAAACAAATAAAATATTTGTTTACGCATAAAATTGCGATTGAGGAACCACACAAACAGGACGTTCTCCATTGCAAAAGATGTCAAGGTTCAGGTCACTTAGCAGCTGCGTGCCATTTAAGTGCACGATGCGGGAAATGTGCCGAACAGCATACACCTGGAGAATGCAAGGTAAACCCGCCTGGTACTGAACCAACAACAATTCAAAAAACAAACGCTGATGGATCAACAAGCACAAATAAAATCACAGTAACGTGCTGTAACTGCGGAGGCCCACATCCAGCGAACTTTTCCCAATGTCCCGAAAAGCTGCGAATCCTCGAGAGACGATCGGCACACACGACAACAAATAAACCAGCACCAACCAAAGGAACTGCAACTAAACCCTCATCACCTCAACCATCTCATCTCGCGGGATCAGGAATATCCTATGCAGAAGTTACGAAAGATTCCCGAAACTGGACTAAACCTCATCAACCCAATTCCAACGTCCTCAACCTGGACATCATGGGTTATATTAGAAGCCTGAATACGCTGCTACCCACCCTGAAACACAGCTCGGAAATAGAAAAAAAAGGTCAGATCTTAGATTTAATAACCTCCCACATTCTTTCCCTTAATGAATAGTTTAACCCTAGTCTCCCTCAACACAGAATCCATATATTCCCACACTCGTAGACAACACCTCCGTTTGTTTGTTGAAAAGTTCGCCCCAGATGTTCTTCTTCTCTCAGAAACTTGGCTTAAATCAAACTCTCGAGTATACATTCCTAATTACACATTTGTGTCCAACCCGCGAACCACTGGCCCTCATGGTGGTACTGGAATTCTAATACACAAGAAATTCCAATTTACTGAAATCAGGTTCACTAACATAACTAATGTCGAATACACGGCAGTTAAACTCTTCTGCAGAAGTAATAAAGTACTGGTTTTGTCGTCAATATACATTCACCCTTCTCGTGAACCTAACTTCCCTAGTGCAGACATTTCTCAAATAATCCAGCAGTCTCTGCCGGCACCTTTCATCATAGGGGGAGACTGGAATGCTCGACATACATCATTTAATGACATCAAGTGCAACAAATATGGCTACCAACTCCTAGATCTCCTCCCACTTCACCCATATGTTTACGCAGACTGTCCATTGCAACCTACTCGAATTTGTAGTACAACCAAATCAACAATCGATTTCTTCCTAAAATCCACAGATATCTATTCATCTAATCCCCCTACAGTGTCCTTTACATTCCCATCCGATCATGGGTCCGTTCACTCCACGGTTCAAATCCCTTCGCTCGAACCACTCTACACAGTGAATCCTATTCCAAATTTTTCCAAAACAAACTGGAAAAAAGTCAATAACGATATTGCTGCCAGTTTTTCAAATTATTCTTTACCGGAATCTTCAAACCTATTCCCTACTGAAATTGACCAGGCAGCTGTAAAAATAGAGCAAATACTGGGAAATGCTCTCTTCAGCCATACCCCTACGATCGTCCCTCATAACCACTTAGGAAAACCATTACCCAACCTCCTCACAAAATTATTGCGCATAAAAAAACAACTCCGACGTAAATTGCATATTAGCTACTCACCCTTTATTAAACAACAGATACAGCTTTTGACCAGCCTGATAAATGTCCAACTTAAAAATTTCACCGATCAGACCTACACGTCTACTCTAAACAGTATCAAACCAAACCGTGACCTATTCAAAAATATAAATCGACTAACTGGTCGTAAATTCAAGCCTCGAATAGACTATCTCATCCAACCAACTAACAGTAACATCGCCCAATCGGACACTGATATAGCAAATTGTCTCGCTGAACACTTCTGTAAAACTCATAAACAAAACGATTCCCTCCCAGTCACTAATTTCCACGACACCGTGAATGAATTCATCTCAGGCACACTTGAGCCATCCTTCCCACCATTCATTACTGAATTCAACGAAACCAATAAAGCGTCACATCCCATGGGAACCGACACATTCCTAAGCTTTACAGAATTATCTGAATTGATTACTTCGCGTAACAATAAAAAATCTACAGGCTTGGATAGAATCCCTAACCTTCTGTTTAAAAGGCTTCACCCGGAAAACTTACTCCCCATTCTCGTTCTTCTCAACCACATAATAAACGCTTCACATTTCCCAAAATGTTGGAAAACAGCGGTGATAGTCCCTATTAGTAAATCCGGTTCTTCCAACAACCCGGCTAACTTCCGTCCCATATCACAGCTAAATTCGCTTAGTAAGGTTTTGGAATGTAAGATATACAAAAATCTTCTCTCATTTGCTAGAGACAACTCCTTTATACCGAATTCTCAATTTGGCTTTCGTCCACAACACTCAACTTGTCATGCTCTGCTAAAACTGACACATGATGTAACAATGAATCTCCAAAACCAATCCCCTACAGTATGCGTCTCTCTCGACATAGCAAAAGCATTCGATTGCGTTTGGATTGCAGGACTGCTCTATAAGCTACATTCAATGTTCGGATTAAACACCCACACCATAAAACTTCTCGCTTCCTACCTTTCTGATAGAAAGTTCATGGTGAAAATAAATTCAACTCTTTCGACACCATACAGTATAACCGCGGGTGTTCCTCAAGGTTCCATTCTCGGACCGTTATTATACCTCCTTTATACTTCAGACACCCCGCAGCCACTGTCACCTAATACAGTAATGCTGAATTATGCCGATGACACTTTAATTTATTCAAGCAACAAGTTTGTCAAAGAGGCAAGAAACTGTATTAACAGCTATCTCCCGAATCTCTCTGCATATTTTACTAAGTGGAAAATCCGACTTAACCCAGCCAAAACTCAACTCATAGTGTTTAAAGGCAGAAATGCGAATTGTACTAACAACACCATACGCTGCCATAATAAAATCAGAATCAAGTTAAATAACAATATAATTAAACCCTCCAAAACCTTAAAGTACCTGGGAATAACCTTCACCAACAATCTGTCCTTCTCCGCCCACACCAAAAACTCGATTCGCAAAGCCGCAATTCAACTTAATCTCTGCAGAAAAGTGATGTACAAGCCGAATGGTCTCTCTCCCAAAGTTAAATCACTTATCTACAAACAGATAATCAGACCCACTCTCACATATGCATGCCCGATATGGTACCATATCACACCCGCCCAAATGGAGAAGCTACGCATCTTCGAAAGGAAATGCTTCAGACTGATCACTGGCCTCAACAGACATCCCAACTCCCACAAATATTACAACAGTAGTTCGCTCTACTATGCCGCTAATATTGAACGTATAGATCGACGCTTCCTCGAACTGTCCATCAAATTTATCGAAAATCTTCCCAATAATCCCAACCCGATAATAAATGCGCTCACATCGACTCCGTCAGATAACCGAACTGCCTACCCGAACTGTCTCCACATCAGAACGTTCTTCACCTCTGGCAGATTGGTTAATAACTCTAATGAGATTGTATACCACAATACAGAGCTTTCACCTCACCAATTTAAATATAGTAATATTCAACCCTTCTCCAATATTTTGCGTTTCAACGAACAAACGGAAATTAGTTCCCCAACCCACATCCCTGACTGACAATATCCTCACTAACCCATTGATCACTATGCTACTCCCTTCCACACCACACTAACTTTCAATAATAATTAGGTAACTAGACTAAGTTAAGATAAGTTAAGTTAAGTTAAGCAATTTAGCATAGGTTAAGTAAATAACTATATCCTGGTTTTCTGACCTTTTCCAGGAAGCTCTACCCACTAAAATCTTAATCCATAACCAATATATAACTTTTATCATATTGTTTGAAAAATGTACTAGTAAGTATATGTAAACAATTATAGCTAAGGTATCATAAGTTATCTGTATTGCTTATTGTAAAAATTATTTATGGTCAATAAATACAGAAATGTAAAAAAAAAAAAAAAAATCAACCTGAGGCGAACTACCTCGATTGTCGTTCGTCAACAAAAAAATATTAAAAGTATTAAGTGTGTGTGTGTGGATGTGAGTATCGCCCTCACAGACGAAATAACAGTAAAGTGCAGACGTTGTATACACGCTAATCACAAGAGAAAAACACCGTGCGAGTGTATTAGAGAGTGCGCTAGCGCACGTCTTTAATAAACAAATATTTAATGGTTCGATCACATGTGTCAAACAACAATTAAAAATCAAAAATCCGCGAAAAACATCAAGAAAAAATTAACGCACTGATCATGGACTAAGGTCAGGGCATAGGTAAAAAAACACGGAGGAGGTTGAATCTTCAACCGAATCTGACCGCCGCAAGGCACAAATCAGATGCGAACGAGGAACGTGAACTAAGTAGAAATTATAAAAATTTGTATCCCAGTGATGCTCACTACTCTGGAGCAGGGAACAAATACAAAGACCTGGCCGTTAAGAAGGCAATGGAATATAAGCGTGATGAATAGTTTGAGAAAATTATTGGCGAGCTTATTAAAAAAAAGACATGGGGTGTGAACAGAAGTAAAAGCAGCTCAGGAAAAAAGGAACATGCGGCGTTTACAACTATGTGAACGAAAACGACAACAACAAGCAGCAGCAGCAGCAGCCAGAAAAACAGCAACAGAAACTACAAATCGATAAGCCGCATGGAGACTAACGACGTGATTAAACTCGGTAACTTAACATGTAAGATTTTTAGAACCAAACACATCAATAATGCAAAAATTAGTACTATGTGCAGTGATTTAGAGGACTACCATAAAATTAAATCTGCTTTGGGTAGGGCGACAAGCGGGTACTGCACGTACACTCCAAAAGCGGACTAAACTGTCTCCATGCTGCTAAAAGGAGTTGGTCCTTCATTTTCCACAGAAGAATTAAAAATTGTTGAAACCGGCGTGCAACCGTTCTCCACCGCAAGCTCTAGAAATAGCAACCGCAAACTGCCTTTCTTTATTGTGTCACTAAGTCCATACAGTAAAATTGATGGGCTTAGGTAAAATAATTTTCTCAGCCACCAAACAATAGTTTGGCAGAAAATAAAGAATTCCGAACGCGTATTGCAATGTATGCGCTGTCAACACTTCGGCCCTTTAGCATCGAATTGCAATATGCAATTTAGATGTGTAAAGTGTCTAAACGACCACGTTATTGGGGAATGTTCGTTGGGCAAAGAACAGCTCCCAGATAAGAGTAGGTTATCCTGCGTCCTCTCCAAGAATACAGGCCATCCTGCAAGCTTTAGCGGTTGTCCTTAACACCAACAACTAAAAGTTGAAGAAGAGAAACGAATGGCAACTCGTTCTTATAACAACTTCGTGGCACCTAGTGTGTCATACGCCCAAATGGGTGGTGTAAAGAATGCACCAATCATGGAACAACCACGAAATATCATTAAAACGCCTGATCCAGAGGCACAAACAAATAACAGCAATTATACTGTCCATACAAGGACAGCTTGCTGGATTTGAAAAAAAAATTCAATAAATTGAGAAAAAGTGACGGAACAGGCGGGCCGAATAGATATTATCTACTCGACCCTCCTTCCAGATAACTCAATACACTAGCCACAATTTTCAAATTATTGCTGTGAATGTAAATTCACTAATCCACATGGAAAGAAGGGATAATCTGAGCAATCTGTTTCAAACTTAATGCCGAGATGTGCTTCCAGCTAGCGAAACTAAGCTAAACCAAAGACACATGTTGAGCTACAATAATTATGAAGTTATAAGACGAAATCGTCCAAACTCCACCCAAGGGGGTAGAGTACCGTCCTAATTAAAAATGATCTGCAACACAAGGTCGCGTACACAAGTTTTAGATACTGGAAGCCTGCGTTATAGATATTCCTTTGAAAAGTCAAAGGCACCTATGAGGGTGCGCTGAAAAGTTTCCGATCTAACAAAGATACAAGACATTTTTTCTTAAAAATTTTTTTTATTGTTCTACAAATAACTCCATGACTATCCTAAAAAACAGTCACAATCACTTTCCCAGTCGAATAAACAGTTTTTTGCTTTTTTTGGAGCCGATCCTCCCTTTACAGTGCACTGTTTTAACTGTATTTTTGTTTCGGGCGTATAATGGTATATCCAAGTTTTATCGACAGTAATTAATCGGCGCCAAAACTCGGATTTACTGCGCCTAAACTGTGCCAACAGGGCGTTGGAAATGTTCATTCGAACACGTTTTTGGTCTAACGTGACCAAACACGGCACCCAACGCGCGGACAGTTTTCTCATGCCTAAATCTTGATTTAATATGTGACAAACACGTTCTTTGGACATTTTCATAGCCTCTGCTATCTCTCTCACTTTAATTCGGTGGTCGTCTAGCACCATTTGGTGAGCTTTAGCGATGTTATCGTCAGTTGTTGCAGTTTTTGGACGTCCCGAACGTTCATCGTCTTCCAAGCTCTCACGGCCACGTATAAATTCAGCTGCCCAAAAATTCACTGTAGTAAATGATGGTGCAGAGTCCCCATACACAGAGTCTAACTCATCTTTGATTTGCGTAGATGTATTGCCTTTCAAAAACAAACATTTAATTACAGCTCGATACTCAATGTTGTCCATTTTCACAAAAACACTCGCATCGACTCACGCAAACGACTGTCAAATAAAAACTACGCGTGCGAAATTTTGGTGAATAACTGTCAAAAGATGCGCAACTACCTTCACTCTTATTGACGAGTGTTGCTATCTTCACGTTGAGGTCGGAAACTTTTCAGGCCACCCTCGTATATGTAGTCTCTGTTAACGCTCCTGACACTCCTCAGTGCACACAATTAATCAATGAACTTGATACCCTTTTCCGAAGTCTCAAATTAGACTCAGAAAATAACTACTTCTTTATGGCAGGAGATTTCAATGCCAAGCACAGTGGTTGGGGTAATTTAATTATACCTCGAACACAAGAGGCAATGCGTTGTTCGACTGGTGGCAAACAAACGCCATTGAACAAAAACTGGAATTGTACGCTACAAGTACGCCATCTTATCCAAGAGGAAATTCCTTCTTGGATTAACTTTTACTGTACGAGCGTATACAATTATTAGACATAGATCTAACTGCTCGAATTTGTCTTCGCACAATCGAGTACGATAGTGATCATTACGGACTTGGCGCCGTAATCGATGTTCCAAACGAACACTCACTACTTGAGCAGTATGACCAGCTACATTCTTTTAACTTTCGAGAAGCACACTGGTCGCGCTTTGATCGACTGACAGGAATCTTCGTAATGACGAAATTGATCATTATCTTTTAATGATGGACAAGATTGTTACTAATACAATGAATCGTTCTATCCCAAAAATAACTCACATGGAGGGCCGTACAAACCGATACAGAAACCCTAATCGTTGCTCTGTATAGGCAAAATAGCACTCTCCTCTCCAAGCTGAAACTGCTATATAGAGAGTTTGTGGCGTCTCTAATGTGACGTTTTTCGCCACATAAAATTTAATATATATTCAAAATTGTTTACCTAGTCAGTCCAGTATGGAGAGTCTACTGGTTGGTCCTCCAGGAATGGGGAAATCTCCTCCCGTCTACTCTGCTAGGGCGGCCAACGTCAAAATGATGATTTTGGTGAAGAAACCAAATGTGCTCTTCGGCGACTTCCAGAGATAATTTTCCCCTTCTTTGTTTCCGTCCTTGATGGATTAAAACATCACTTTCGTTTATGGCTTTTCCAAACTTTATTTGCTATTTGGTTCTTGCTTTACATTTTAAATGGAGGACTTTACTTTTAATTCACTTTTAATTGTGGACTCAGGATTAGGCTCTGGCTACTTTCCCTTTTTCTTCTTCATTCTCCACTCAACTTTTATTTCTTCCTTCTTGCGCAGTCCAAAAACGGAACTCTTTTCAACCAAAAAACCGTATTCAACTCCTCAAGAAAAATCAACTACTGTAATTTTTAAAACCGTATTTACATCCATCGTCCGTTTCCGAATCAACCGTATTCAGAAACAAAACCAAAACAAACGGAATCTAAAACATCTTGCCGCCTCTCTCTCGCTCTCCCTCAACATCCACTCTGTAAACAGAATTCGTATTCGCCCACGATCCACACTCGAACCGGGGCGTGTTCGAACACTCACATGTGGATCGTGCATCTCCTCCACCACCTTACCATCAAACTATATTAGAACAGAATTATACCAAAAACAATCCAATGATGGGGAATGAAAATTAAAGCAAATATCTTATACCAAAAACAATACAATGATGGGGGGTGGCGGAAACCGCACGTAACACTAACATATACACACACAATACACAAGCAAATAGTGAAGAACACCGAACGTAAATCGAATAAGAAAATACATCAGAGCCGTATACCATAGCGATAACAAAACAATTCACATCAGTGGAATATACTTGAGTTTAAAAATCGAATTCTAAAATCGGACAGTACCCTGATGTGTTACGCTTAGGTTCAATTTTTGGTGATTCTGTCATAGCGTCAGTTCGAATCACGCGTTCTTCACTATCATTTCAAACGCTAAAAGTTTAGCGATCCAAATTGCCTGGGGATAAAAACGATTAAGTCACTAATCAAAAACCTTCAAAAACTGACCAGTGACAATTATAGGTCAGTAATTAGTGAAGACTGGAACAATAAAATCCGGGCTATTAAAGGTAGTGGACTGAATATGTTCTCACAAATAAATAAAGTATTTAGAAGGAAAGATTGTAATGGCATTCTATATCTGGGAGTTCCCGGGACTCCGGAAAATTGTCAAACAAAGCGAAAGGCAGGACTTAACCATGGAACACGTCAACTCCAAAGAAGAGTTAATAATAATCGAGGATCCGCAAAAGAAAGCGAACTCAATTAGTGCCTGGTTCGAGGCAGTGTATAGAGTAAATGAATCCGTTCATTCTAACTGCGACCTGGAAAATAAGGCTTTCCAAAACCATATTTCGAACAGCCACGAACTTAACAATTGACATCTTGGAAGTTTCACTACATTTAGTGTAAAGAATAGAGCGGATTCCCCTGTTATAAATCTAGACGCGAGTATATTTGTGCATAAGGATGAAGTTAGATCCCTTAAGAACAAGAAATCTGCTGGAATAGATAGTACTTGCCTCTTGAAGCAGTGAAGGTGTACAGTATTTTATTCAACAACGCTCTAAATAATGCTTATTATCCAATCCGTTAGAACACTGCAGTAGTCTATCCCATCCCGCTAATCTTCGCTCGACTAGTTTGATTTCAAACTTCAGCAAGGTATTTAAAAAAATCATATATAAAGCATTGATAAAATGGGGTGAAGAAAATGGTTTCAATCCGAACAACCAGTTTGGGTTTAGATCGCAACATGAAACAGTTCATCCCGCGACGAAACTTCTTTCACACGTACAGTGGAATAAGGCAAAGCGACAACGCACAGGGGCCTGTTTGGTTGACTTTGAACAGGCCTTCGGTACCATATGGTTAGAAAGGGTTGTATCTTCATCATAATCGGCACTACAACCAGGATCCGGTCTTGGCCCGAAAGGGTTGTATATAAGTTATCAAATCTAGGTATCCCCGAATATTTGCTGTACATTATGTACGATATGGTAATGGGTAAGCAGTTTGTGGTGAAATGTGAAGATATAACATCCAACAAGACCTTTCACATCAAAAACGGCTTACAGCAGGGTGCAGTTAATTCGCCCATATTGTTCAACATTTATACTAGTGATATAGTAGGTTCTCTCAACCATGCCATTGCATACAACGACGATATTGTGGTGTATACACCTGGAGAAAAGATTAATGTCATCAACAAACTTCTGCAAGGTGATTTCAACATAATCCAACGTTTCTGCGACACTGAAAATTAGAGATCAATTTTCAGAAAACAGAAACTATCCTTTTCAGAACACCCTTGTCCAGGGCATCAAGGGATACAAAACAGAATCAGAAAAATGTTCCATTGCAGTAAATAATAATCTTCCCCTACAAGATAAAACTATAGTTACATAGCATGGTATCTGGATTGAACAGTATCTTTACTTTGATAATCACATAACAGCAGATCTTACCCCAGCAAAAACGCATATGCTATGACAAGAAGTTTCTTCCGTAGAAGTCATCTAGACTCCAAAGTCAAAATAATTTCATACTCGACATTTATCCGACCAGTATTGGTGTATGACTGCCCGGTATGATACCACATATCCCCATTCTACATGGAGAACTTTCAGCTGTTCGAAAGGCAGTGTTTGCGCTCCTGCCTTGGAATGTATAGAACACCAGACTCGCAACATAAGATAGAGTACTCTCCAGAATGGGTTTATTTCTTCAGAAGCATTCTCCTTCTTATATAGAAAAGGTCGTAGACAAAACAAACATGGAGTCCCTATTATTCACCACGCTTTGCATGGTGCCAGGGATAAACGAATTCTCCATTATAGCGATATATCTAATGTTCCAGATCGGCATATGTTTCAGTATGGTCATCAGATCTACCACAGTCATTATATTTTAATAACTATCGCCATCTATGTGTCAGGCGGATTTATTCTGGGTTTACCCTCGTCTGTATAATGAAGTATAAGACTACACTCCGGCAACGCTAGTTGGCACGCAGTCAGTAAACTGCTGAAATCCAAACTGCTATCACGTAATATAAAGCTCCGTATCTATAGAACCATAATCATGCCGATTGTTCTATACGGATGTGAAACATGGGCTCTCACAAAAAGGAAAGAAAACAAATTCCGCGTATTCGAGAATAAAGTTTTGAGGGGTATCTTTGGCGGTAAATATGTTATGACGAGGAGGCAGGACTATGGAGGAAACTCCACAACCACGAATTGGAAGAGCTGTACCGCAAATCTACAATAGTGAGAGTAATCAAGTCGCGAAGATTAAGATGGGGCGGACATGTTGCGCGAATGGGCAACGATAAGACCGTGCGTAGAATTCTTGACGGTAGACCAACGGGAAAGAGACCGGTAGGACGGCCGCGACGGACATGGGAGGACAATGTTAAGTTTTGACCTTGAGGAGATCGGATCAGATGGTCAAGCGTGGAAGGAGAGTGCACAGGAGAGGGAACGATGGCGGAGTCGAGTCGGTGAGGTCATGAACCTCCGGGTTCCTACAGGCCAATAAATAATAATAATAAATGTATAGTGAAGCACGTACCACAACCTCCTTAGGAACTCAGGCGATTGAGCTGAAGTTTTAAGTGGGTCAGTCATTATATTTTAATAACTACCGTCGTCTATGTATCAAGCGGATTAATTCTGAGACTGACCTCGTACATAGGTTCAACTAACGATTTTCTCTACTGTGGTTCAACTAACGATTTTCTCTACTGACACAATTACTGAGTGGCAGGTCCTAATGCCCAATCGCCCGGTGAAGTACCGCCTCATGAATGGTTCAGGGAAACAATTTTTTCTATCTTTCGGAGCTTGCCTGATGGAGTTGGTTGAGAAAAAAAAGTATCTCAAGGCATTGGACTTTATCTCCCACACCACTCAAGTGGGTGTATGGTTGTTCAGGTTAGTCCTTCGGATTGATTGTTGAAGTTGGTAGTTGAAGTTGATTGTTGAGGTTGGTTATGGTATTCTAATCGAGGTTGAGCGAAATAAGTGGAGTGTTTTTAGTGAAGTTTCCGAATTTTTAAAGTCATATTTCCCAGTGAGCTCGGTGTTGATCTGTGTGCAATAAACGAACGATTTAGACATTAAGACGACTAACACTACGTTATATATTATAGAGAGTAGAGCTGAACGAAGAGTATGTGGGCACAATGCTGCCTATTATCTGGTGTTTGCATCCATGCTAGAAACAAGAGAAAGGGTAACGAATACACTATCAAAAATCAGCAATACAACATCACCCAGAATGCAAAAAGGCACGAGTATCTCTTATCAACGCCCTTAACATGTGTGATCTGTCGTCTTTAAATATGGCTATTTTTATGAAAATGATTTTGAGAGTTCAAAATTTTGGGAAAAGGTCGCCATATGTTTTTTTTTATAATATTCTCACACAAAGGATATTGTTAAATGCAGTTCCTGATGCGCATGGGATTTGTTTACAAAGCCTTCTTATTAATGAAGTTTTCGTAACAACATATCTATTTTTCGATTATGTTTTATAAAGAATCTTCTCCTGTAGATATGTGGTAAACTCTGTATTTTACATTTTAGTAAATGTAAGCATTGATTCCGCTGCAATGTTTACAGGTTATATTCAGAGGATAGGGTCAAGTTATCGTGGTGTCATTTTCTGTAGCAATCCATGTGCTAATTATAAGTTTCTATTATAAGAAGAGGGGGATGGGTGCGAACATACAGGGCTAAGTCTCTGACTGCCTTCAACCCGGCGAAGAACAGGACGATCCTTGTCCCTGTTCAATCCAAGTTGACATGCAGTCTCCACGTGACACCCCTGGATAGCTACTTTGACACCCGTCAAGTAGTCAACCAATGCATGCAGCGACATCCTGAGAAAGGTTGGCGCAAGGCTAATAGCCAGGCCCGTAAAAATGAATTATTATGGAAAATTTAACAAGCCTCGGATATGGACCGGATACACGACGACGACCACGGAAACGAAAATGGCTAAATGATTTAAGGATTTTTTCATGGAACATACGCTCACTATACTGAGCTCGAGCTACGCAGCAGCTAGCCGATGCCCTGTTCGAATATAAGGCTGACATAACAGCATTACAAGAAATAAGATGGACGGGGAGTGGTGTTTTTCAAAGAAAAGAGAATGACATTTATTACAGCTGTCACGCAAAACACCATGTGCTCGGGGTAGGCTTTCTAGTCAGCCAAAAACTGAAGCCTGCCATCATCGGCTTTAATGCAATAAATGAAAGGCTATGCACTCTTCGCGTGCGAGGCAAATTTAATAACATAAGCTTCATAAACGTTCACGGACCTACAGAGGAGTCCCCTGACGACGAAAAAGAAGAATACTATGAGAACGTCGAACGGGCCCTCAATGCCTGCCCAAGATACGATGTGAAAATCGTTCTTGGGGATTTGAATGCGAAAATAGGTCGGGAGCCGGTTTTCAGGCACTACGCAGGTTCCCATAGTTTGCATGAGAATACTAATGACAATGGACTACGAGTCATCGAATTGGCAGCATCGAAAAACTTGGTCGTTGCGAGTACCAGGTTTCCTCGTAAAGATATCCACAAAGCCACCTGGGTATCACCTGATGGAGCCACTCGCAACGAAATTGACCACGTGCTGATAGATCGCCGCCACTCTTCGATCCTGATGACGGTACGAACGTACCGAGGTGCCAACGTCCACTCGGATCACTATCTTGTTGGTACAGTTTTCCGAGCGCGGATTGCCTTACGGAGACGTATTGCATCCGCGGATCAGGTTCGAATCAACATGGCTGCCTTACGCAATGAGAACACCAGCAACACCTCTGGTCATGCGTTAAGACTCGCCTTCGAAGAGCTCGACGGAGGGAGAGTAAGTCCTGGGGCCAGAATGCCAGGCGTAGAAGAGAAATGGACACGCCTTAAGAATACTGTCATTAATACTGCCAACTCCATCTTAGGCAGATCTTAGATCCTAAAGGCATTCTGGAGCGATGGGAAGTGCACTTCAATGAATTGCTAAATGCTCAGCTCACAGAAGAATTGGAGGCTCCACCAATGCAAGACCAAGACCAAATGCTGCCGCCACCAAGCATTGAGGAAACATTAAAAGCCATTAGACAGCTAAAATCCAATAAAGCCCTCGGAGCATAATAACATTGCTGAGCACCGCCTATAAGATACTCTCCACTATCCTACAAGACCGGATATCCCCATACGCTAAAGCCATCATTGGTCAATATCAGTGTGGCTTCATCGCAGGCAAATCAGCAATTGATCAGATATTCACCCTTAGGCAGGCGATGGAAAAATGTCTGGAATTTAAGATTCCACTATATCATCTGTTTATAGACTTCAAGGCCTCCTACGACAGCATAGCCAGGGTAGAACTATATAATGCCATGGGAGAATTCGGCATTCCAAATAAATTGATACGACTTTGTAGGTTGACCATGACCAACGTAACTAGTCAAGTAAAAGTAGCGGGATTGCTGTCCAAACCAATAAACATCTATAATGGACTCCGACAAGGGGACGGTCTGGCCTGCCTCCTCTTCAACCTGGCGTTGGAGAAAGCAATCCGTGACTCTGGCGTTACAACAAGAGGGACTATTGTCACCAAGTCCAGCCAGATACTTGCCTACGCAGATGACATCGACATCATCGGTAGAACCGAATCGGCGGTACAGGAATCCTTCACCCAGATCGAGCAGGCGGCACAAAAACTGGGACTGCACATTAATGAGGGAAAAACCAAGTACATGGTGGCAACTTCTGCGAAGAGAAGACCTAACGTTGGTCAAACTATCAGAGTAGTGGAGCACGAATTTGAAGTAGTGCAATCCTTTAACTACCTTGGGTCAATAGTATCAGCCGATAACAATATGGAAGAAGAAATACGTGAACGGCTGATTAAATCCAACAAAGCCTACTATGGTCTATCAAGGCTCTTTAAATCCCGAAATGTATCCAGAACATCCAACCCACTACTGTACAAGACCATGATCTTACCAGTACTCATGTATGGATCCGAGACCTGGGTGCTTAATAAAAGGCACTCTGAACTCTTAGCCGCGTTCGAGAGAAAGGTCTTAAGGAGAATTGTTGGCCCCGTATGTGAGGGAGGACGATTCCGGAGACGCTACAACCATGAGTTGTACGCAATCTACCTTGAAGCTCATATTGTAAGAAAAATCAAGCTCGGTAGACTCCGGTGGGCGGGACACCTAGCTCGAATGAGCGAAGCGGAGCCTGCCCGGAAAGTCCTTTTTGGCAGGATGTATGGAAGGAGGCAGCGCGGCAGACCTTGTCTGCGATGGAGGGATGGCGTAGACCAGGACGCCCAGAGCCTGGGAGTGCTAAACTGGATGACATCGGCTCGAAATCGGGACCGGTGGAGAGATTTGTTAAATAAGGCCAAGACCGGATCCCGGTTGTAGTGCCGATGATGATGATGATTATAGGAAGGGGTTTAAGGCCTTATCATGTATTAGAAAGAGTAATGAATCACTAAGACCACAATGTGGGTGGGAAAATGATAGTCATTTAGGGCTACTTGAAATACTCAATCTGATACTGCTGATAGTAAGGTAATTCATTGAAATTTTCCACAATATATATTATATATCTATCTACCTAATTATTACTTAAGCAACAATAACCATTAATTTAACGAATAACCCAAACTGAGATTAACTGACTTGCACTTTACTTAAAGTTATCACATTTAGAAAGCAACTTAAAAATTATATTTCGAGCACCCTTGCCTGCGTAACCGATTCATTCCCCCACTTAGTGATGGTGGCTATTTCATCGGCCGGAAGTTAGTCATTAGCGCTTGTCTTCCCATTACCAATACCATTTATTATTGAAGAAACAAATAAGAGAGAAACGGAGGGAGAACACAGAATTAGTGAGGAAACCATGAACGACTTCGAAAAGCGCACAAACTTATTACGGGCGTCATATCCTCAAATATTTTAGGTCATTTCATTGGAGAGCGAGAGGAAGCGGAAGATAATTAGTAGACTTTGTATGTCCGTACGTGGTGCCAGTTAACTACCATAATTGCTCTACGTCCATCAAAGATGAGTCACAAGCTCGAAAAGGGACGACCTGACCTACCTGTCTACCTGGTTGCTCAAATATCTGATGCATGCTATCTTTGAATCTGTTTATTTGTATAGATCTGTAGACATCTCAGCTTCGGTATCTGTATAAGACGCGCTAATATATTATTAGGTGTGCGGGAAAATTGCAAAGCAAAGCAAATTAACGACAACAACAACCAGACAAGAAGATTCAAAAACAATTGTTATCGGAAGGGGAATTAAATTTCATCACTGTAGTTGTTGTTAAGTTTCAAAAATAGTCCGTATGTGCACGCATTAAATATGCTTTTTCAACTCTCCTCCTCATCCTCTGCCATGTCAGGTGGTGCGGTAATCTTCAAGGTACTTCACCAATTAAAATCGAATTTTCATCACCAGTTTTCGAACCAGTAAAACCGAAATTAAAAAACAAGAACAACAAAAAACTCTCAAAAACCCAAAAATATATGAGAAATCAGAAAAAAAACAAGCGAGTGAACTGGAGCTTGTGGGAAGTGCGTACCAATCAACGGGTACAGTGAAACAACTATGGTACCTACGCAGGTGTAACATGTATTGTTCCATGTCGGGAACGGAGATTGTAGCCTCAGAGTGGTTTTAGTTTAATGAGTGCACTCGCAAACATTTGTCAAATAAGCGCCTAGTTAGGATAATTGAACCAACGCGTATTCATCGTCAGCGGAGCGAAAGAGCGCGCGCACCGACTCGTAATGACCAAAGTAATTAAATACCTTTACTGAGGCAGAAAATTATCTGAGAAGCACTTAGATATGCTGGCGACAGTGGGTGAGGCACTGTTTGTGCTAGTGAAGACAAAAATATGTTCCATAGTGATGGATGAGCTCGAAAAACCAATTAAAACTGTGAAAATAGGACAAAACACACGACGCACATGATGACGAGCTGAAAGTGTGTCATTGACGGTGGTTCCCGGTAATTGTTGCTCTTGGTCTAAGGTTAGCAAGAGGAATTCCTATGTTTCGATGCTTACATTTCTGTTTGTTAGTTTTCAGGGCGATAACCTTGTTTTCTGGTTACTTTTTGGTTTTGGGCAACGCCTTGTAGTTGATCTAATTGATTGAATTTCAACTGATGTTACTCGTTCCCAGTTTTCTTTTCCACTGCTTTTTATTGCTTTATGTCGATCACAGTGATGTGAATAGGATTAAGAACGTTAACAAATTTTTTGGCGTAGTTTAACTAAGCGATATTAACGTTATCAAATTGGTTGCATTTTAAAGATTTTACATATTAGCAAACCCTTGGAAAGCAAAAGTTCAAGTATGGATAGTGCGCCTCAGATATCTCACAACTTGTAACTCTATACAGCATACATATGTACTTTAACGTTACTTCATAGGAAGAACATATGACAAAATAGACATGGGACGTTCTCCCGTATGCCAGTGACACACTCTTTCCCTTGCGACATATATGTTTCCCCCAACAATTAAGTACTTCTAGCTATCCAAACCATCCTGGACTGATCGCTTGTTGCTACCTCTACTTCTTCCAAGCTCGATTCTATTTCAATTAAAATAAAATTACTCCAAAAATCGATATACATTTTGCAATCACAACCCACTGAATCATATGATCAATAAGTCGCGATTAATACAATCGACCACATAATAGAGTTGTGGTGATATCGCTTTTGGGGATTTTCACATCCTACCATTTCAATGAACTTTTTCAGATGATCAGACCTTTTGTACTTACTATCACTCCCATAGCAAAGAATGTTTTTTCATACATCGTCTAGCAGATTCAAGCCTCTGTCAATTTAGCAATGTCTTGAACTATATTGTGAGACTTTATCTTCACAAGTGATCTTCTTAAGTCCTTAGTTTCACTTCTCCCCCTCATTGTTTCAAACATCGACAACTACCCCCAAATGTTTTTTTTTTTTTTGACTTCCTGCTGGAGTCTATCTCGCTCCAAGATCTGAATAAATATCGGGAAACCATTCCTAATAGAACAAAGAGGAATATGCTTGTAGATTTAATCCGTAGGCATTGCCAGATAAGTAAAAACGGATTGAATGGGGTATGCAAGCGGACTCAGGTCACCTGTATCGTTAGACGATTACCACATCCAGATCGCAAACCTGGCCAATTTTTATTTCGACTATATAGCTTTCTATAAATTGCATGTTAATATTAGATACTATTTAAAACTATGCAACTTTTCAAAAACAACTTCACAAGCTATTGTATCGGTTGCAATCCAGCGCTACAAGTTTGCTTTTCCTGAGAGAAGTATTAAAGTGTACATATTTGAAAGCATTCACGGGAAAACGGTGCAATTCGTGAAAGTAATTACAACAACGTGACTAAAGACGTCTTCGGATACGTTTTATCGCCCGTGTGGTTTTAAATTCATTAAAGTGCGATGAAAGCCCGTTGTTCGAAAAACCGACTCAACCAGCTGAACTACAGTGAGTCAGATTTCGAGAAACAGTAGTATGGCAACATTCACGTATATCAGTAAATAGTGTATCACAAATGTAATATAACATTGAAATAGTGCAACAGCACCACAATAGAACATAAATAGCATCACAGTAAATATCATACCAGCAAATATTAAAAGAGGTAAACGTAGAAGAATAAATCGTGTAAGAGAATCATGTATACGAGCTTGTGGTATATAATATTGGAATTTAAAAAATTGTCAGTATCAGAGTAAAGTAAAGAGTTTGCAGTATAAGAGTTTGAAGTATACGACTTTACAGTGAATATAGTATAAAGAGATTTCTGTATAAGAGTTGGCAGTATACGAGTTTGCAGCATACGAGTTTACAGTATAAACGTCTGCAGGATAAGAGTTTTCAGTGTAATAATTTACAGTGTAAGAGATTGGGGTATAAGAATTTACCGTCTAAGAGTTTGCAGTATAAGAGCTTACAGTATAAACGTTTACAGAATAAAAGTTTACTCTTACACGTAGAGTTGGTAGAATAAGTGTTGATAATATACAAGTTACTGATATAACACCACACATTACGACCTTTGTATTTTAACATATACTGTCTTATAACAGTATAATTATAATATCAGTCAGACATAAAGATCAGTCGCCTCGGCATTACTGGGAAGCGCGTTGCTAAAAGAGAGAGAAAAGTTGTTCAGTGAGCAAACGAAAAATCGAGTTTGAATGTTTTTGCATAATCGAGGAAATGTCATAAATGTTTAGTATAGTATAAGGCTGAACTGTGTACGGCCGAATAGTATAAGAGTAAATAGTATAAATCTAAATAGTATAAGAGTAAATGGTATAAGAGTGACTAGTATAAGAGTGACTAGTATAAGAGTGACTAGTATAAGAGTAAATAGTATAAGAGTAATTAGCATAAGAGTGAATAGTATAAGCGTGAATATTATAAAAGTGAGTAGTAGACGAGTGAAATTTATACGACACAATGGTACAAAAAGTGAGTGGCATACAAATTAATAGTACACGAGTAAATAGGATAAAGGTATAAACCTGAATGGTATAAGGGTGAATAGCATAAGAGCGCATAGTATAAACGCTACAAGGATAAATAGCATATATAAACACTACAAGAATAAATAGCATATATCTACGAACGGGGGTATATCTATGTATACCATACATATACATACAATGGTATGTATAAATATAAACAATACGTATACATGCAATGGTATATATACATGTATATATATATACATGCTGGCATTGTTGACTAACGGTACAAAAATTTTGTATATAAAGTTTCCAAGTTTAAAGCATAGAAATTAGAACTTAAAACTTTAAACGCGATTATCTCCAAACCATGTTTTTCAAATTGGCTTGCAAGATGGACTACCTCAATTTTTATCCGATCGAGTCCAAATTTTGCCTCTAGGTTCTTAATTAGATTCCACAGAGAATGTCGTACGGGTTTTGCCAAATATAATTAAAAAAGTTATTAACAAAAAGATGTCTTTTTCTTCGCGAAAAAATCGTTTTTTTTTCAAATGCTTGCCATTTTTTAAAAAAAGCAATATTTTCAAAATTCCGTACAGCTCATTCTAGATATTTTCCTGTAATTTAAGAAGATGTTTTTTTTTGGCGGGATCAAAACTCTTCTAGCCCCGAGCAAATTTTTAAAAACACGTTTTTTTGACAACGGCCGTGTGCAGCCAATTTTTTTGATTATACCTTAATACATATATAAACATGTGGTAAATTTGGTTTCCTACTCAAAAAAAAAAAATACGAACGAAGTGGTAGGTTTTCGGGTCTCTATAGTGGCATAACCCGTTAATACCAAAGTGCCCTAAAGCTTCTTTTCATCATCATCATCATCATCATCGGCACTACAACCTGGAACCGGTCTTGGTCTTACTTAGCAAGTCCTGAGGCTTGTTAAATTTTCCATAATGATCTGTTTTTTCCGGGCAAGGTCATTAGTCTTGCGCCAAAGGCTCCCCGACGGGGAATCGAACCCCGGTTTCCCGCGTGACAGGCGGGTATACTAACCAGTATACTATTGAGGAGCAGCTTTTCAGGATCCGTCAATGGAAAATCATTCTTACATCAATAAAGTTTTCGAACGAGCAACGTTTGGAAAAATATACAAGGGCGCTGTGCCCCCAGTGACCTATCGCTCGCCAGCCCCCAGGATTTTGGTGCCATGTCTTTTTTTTCTGATTTGCAACCAGGAGATGGTAATCTTCTGAAGATTCAGAGGGGTCGAGTTCAATTGCGTGCCCGATTCACTCCGTTATCACTTATCCGCCAGTGTCTATAGACTAAAGCCACTCATGCAAGAACATTCCTGTATGTTCCCCCCAAGAGCCGTCTCACGACATTTCTTCCCCGGATAGGGTCAACATATGTGCCATGCGTTCATGAATTTCCATCGCTTGTTTAAGCGTAAAGTGAACACTCATGCGATGGTCCCATCTACTTTCCTTTGCGAGGATATTCTTTTTTGCATTTTATGTGCATTTTTTGTATCATTATTTCTCTTAGTTTCAAAAAATGCATAAATTGTAGCTTATATATATTAAATCTTAACTTACTGGTCCCAGCGGATACTCTGAGGTAGACATAAGTAGACTAATGTCATAAATTAATGCCTTTCATCCTTACCGCAATCTACTACATTCGGCTAAGATGTGTTCCATGTTTTCTGGCAACACGGGTCTTCTGGATCTATGCAGATATGGTCTAAAACACCGGTGTCCTGTCAGGCATGTTATCATGTAATCTATCGCCTATTCCTTGATATTTGATATAATTTCGTAGGTCCCTCTTCCTGTGACAGCCATGCATCATTTCTGTTACCACTGGGTAAAACACATTGGAACCAGTGCTTAGATTTATGTGTACATAAGCAACTACGTACAAATAAGAACAAAAACAAAAAAATGAAAAATAAGGCAAAAAACCTACACACACACCAATGCGTTACACTGAAGTTGGACAAAAACAAAACAAAAAGTAAAAGTAAAACGAACTTTATTCGTTCAATAATAATTCGCAGCATGTTCGTGTACAAATTTCTATATATTGACGGGAATAAGTACTTGGGTTAGTATACCGACCAAAGCGCAGATCATTAGAGGCCAAAGACGTGATCTGCGTTTACTACCCCACCCAAGACCTACCGGTCTTGTATGATTTCTTTCCCACCATCCCTCTATAAAAGTAGTTAGAGAACACCAGGACTAACACTGTCCACACTATCCTTGGATACCCCCCCTTTTTTTCTTTTCTTTTCAGATATCGGGAGACCGAGCCCAATATCCTCATGGATGTGTGTGATTCTGGTTATCGCAAGATGACCAGAAGCCAGAGACAAGATAAAGGACACATCTGTCCTTGTCTCGCCAAAGTCAGCCCTCTCGCCACCCATTTTTTTTTTTTTTTTTTTTTTTAGTTGGGTTAGTGCGCTCCCGAGCGCATAATATACACATATCTAACCTTAATTAATTTTGGCATATGGTCTATAAATATCGACGGATATATCAGATGTCTTCAAGTAGGGCGTTCATATGGTTTTCAAATACGGTGCCTGTGTACAACATTAAGTAGTCTTGTGTTCCTGTAGTATGCGCAGATTTTGAAAGAATCTCTTTCCTGTTGGTCCACCTAAAAAAAGTGCTTACTTCTCCTTTCTGATTTGATTGAACGGCAAACTTATCCACAACGAAGTGTAGCACCTCGAAAGACTAGAAAATCTCCATCAAAACCAATTGTGTCAGGAATTATACAATAATTACTGCATTATTGCGGTGAAGTTCCTTCCTCGATATGGAAATTCCAATAATATCATGTCAAATAATACCAAATCATCGTTGATAAAATTGCATGAAGCAACGAAGGTACAAAAGTAAAAGTATTGAGAATCTAATGATCTGTTACAAGTGGTTCCTTATTGAAATTCGCACTTCTGTCAATAATCCTAGTCCTTCAGGTTTTTTCCTGATTTGTATTAGTTAGTGGCAATTGGATAGAGACATTTGCTTACTGCCGTTAGCATTTGTTAATTCGATTGGAAGAATTTGTCCCCTTCATACCAAGTTTGCCAAGTAGTCAGTTGGATGGAATATCCTCTACTTTACATCTAATTATGGCCCCCAACATCGCGTCCTTGTTCAATAGGTGACACTTCAATCATCAAATCATTAAAGGTGATCAGAGGACCTAGCGCCCAGTGTCCAATGTCCAGTGTTCAACACTTAATACTCAAATTGAGCTACAGCCAATCATTCCGCAACAGCCAGCAAATTTTGTCCGCGAAGTAAAAGCCTGGCCAGGGTGCCCCGGGATGTGCTGTTATGTCCTCACCACTAATCATACTCAATTGCCTCTTAAGAATCGATTCGGAGATTTTCTCTGGAAATACTCCCCAAAAAACCATGAGAAAAGGTGGCGGAGGTGAGGCGCAAGCACACGAACAAGG
Organism: Microdon myrmicae; assembly: GCA_963931805.1. Classification (NCBI taxonomy): domain Eukaryota; kingdom Metazoa; phylum Arthropoda; class Insecta; order Diptera; family Syrphidae; genus Microdon; species Microdon myrmicae. The sequence continues at coordinate 28,166,766 of OZ007500.1, forward strand.
GGTCGGACAAAGGAAGCAAAAAGGAAACAACATCAATGCCCACACATCAATCAAGTTGGAACAAGAAACGAAGGTGAGACGATTGTGGTGTTGACGAAGCTTGATGTTAGACTGAAACTTTTGAGCGGAAAGGTCTTGTGGTTCCTGTCGGGTTTGGAGTCTGTTATCCGTCGACATTCAACTCTCGCACTCACATGGACGGGCGGGTATTATAGTAGTTAAGGAAATCATCATTACAGCCGCCGCCACCGTCATCACAGGGACCTGAAATTCAAAGTCTCATCGTATTATGGCAACGATACTAATTTAGACCTATATTTTTTCTTATATAAGTGTGTATTTTTTATATGTACATTTTTTGTTTAATTTTTTTTAATTACACCTTAACATGCAGCGAGTGGGACAGGAAGAGAGGCCGGAGATGTAGCTATTGGTGAGTAACCTATGATTCGGCAAGGAACAGCTGCAGGCGATTTAGAGGAACGTTTTAATTACACACCTTACGTCCGCTGGTCGCCGTTTAAATTGTAGGCCGCCCGGTTGATTGGTTCCTTGTGCCTTCGATTCACTTGTTGAGTGTATTTGATACTTTTTTGCTTTTGTTTACAGTCTGTTACAGTCCAGAACCGAGCACTGGGGTATTAGAGTCTAGATAATTGATTGGGAGAGTCGTTTGCGTGCCTTAGATCTTGCTATTTGTAGCGGGAAGGTCATTTCGGAACATTTTGGTGTTCTGTGGAATTACCTTCAATCATTAAAAGCATTTCACAGACATTTTTGATTTAATGCTGGTTGAGTGGAATTATGACATTACTATATCAACTAGAGATCAGAATTGAGATAAAAAACGAAAGAATCCACTCCCGCTGTTCATTTTTTAAGTCGAGAATTGCTTCGACAACTCATCGGCAGAGTGAGGAAAAACTGCTACTTGAATAGAATCGTCATCTGTGGACTGACATATAAAAACCAAACCAAAGGCACAACAGTACCTTCCTCCTAAGGACGAAACCTATTGTAACAATTTTAGTTTCCGTGAGTTTGACAATTTTATATGAATAAATAGTAAGTTTATTGTCCAATCGTCGGAATGGCACAGGTGTTGAGTAGCAGACGGCATCTTTCAGTAAGCTACGACGGGATGTTCGTGAATGTTCTCTAAGGTGGGCTGTACATAAAAATCCATCGCTAGTTTTTCTTAACACTACACGCGCAAAAAGGGTATTTTTAAGTACCCCTAAATGTGGGAGGACAGTGCGAGCGGAAACTGATCAAAAGTAACACTTTCCATCTAAGACTTATTGTATTGAAAAAAACAGGTAAAATTCCAATACGATAAGACTAAAAATTTGTTCCCTATAAAATACGTATTGCCTTATTTTATCCTAACTTAAATCTCTCCCAAAATAAGGAAAGAGTGTGCTTCGTGGGGTTGCATGCGTCTTCGAGGAATTGGCGTGCTCTATGTTGTGATATCTTTCAGGGAAATGGTTCGCTGTTTCTTGTGTCATCATTCCAGGATTTAATGCATTAAATTGTTTGGCGCTGGTGCGTTTTCTGGAGAATTAGAGAAAGCATTACCAACGGTATCTTCGGCAGTGAAGCAGTGATGACGCTGTTATCACATCCATGACTCTGCGTTTTCTTCCTATTGTTTTCTCTTTTCCTTCTTTTCTCGGAGTCTTCCTTCTTGGACTTAGTTGAAATTCTCTTTAGCGCCATTTGATAGCTCAATCTTCCCTATTCATAAATAAATCGAATACCATCTTCTTGGCTGCCTTTTTGGATCCCTCAGAGGAACTAAGATCGGGATCGTCCTTCAATACTACTAACACTCTTCGGTTGAACGTTCTCATGTTGCCCTCTAATGGCCTCGGGTCCGTAGTGGTACAGGACGAGCGTTTGTGTTTCATCTCTTATCACAGTTACTTGCTAAAGGCAAAAACTGACCCCCAAATACTTATACATTGGGAAGGCGCCCCACAATAATCGGATTCACTTAACTTGAATTTCTCCGCGTTGATCAATTTGTTTTTAATCATGAGACCAAATTGTTTTCTGTAAAAATGCATAAAACCTGAAATACATAAACAGATATTGATAGAAAATCTGTATGATCGTATAAAAAACTAGTACCCGTTACAGGACAAAAATTGCCACCCATAACATAAACAATTACATAAAAATGATGTAAATCAAATATATAAATATTTCTTTGGTGTTGTTGACCACGAATGGACACTTATGTAAACATAAGTTGCTGGGGAATGTGATATTCACATCCCACAGTAATAAATAAATGTCAGCGATCAATCAAGATCAATCCGAACTCGCACAATACTTTCACCAACCTTATTAAAGTTTCTTTTTAAACTACAAACGATTCACCCATAATACTATGAAACATCGTAATGGACATCTCCGTTCTAATTTGGCACTTAATAGAAATAAGACAGGAATCTCCCTGGTTATCAACTTACAGAAAAGAAGACACGCCTCTTGGTTTTGGATTCTTGAAAACGGCCGTCTTTGTCGACCATTTAGGACTCCGCACAATTTATTATATGTAGTGTACCCATTAAAACAGAAACACATTTCCCATATTACACACCGGATAATTGGATCATAATTCAAAATTCACAATCTTGAAACAAAAGACCGCACCGCACGCCAAAGCAAAGCCAAAAAGCATCACATATCAATACTCATTGCCCAGATGTTCCGATTGATGTATGTCATGTATGGTATACGATATCGCGGTGCATGATACTCACCTATTAAGGTGTCCTCTGAGAAGTGACTCATTGTAGATCTGCTATGCAATGTGCATTAAGTGTTTGAAATTAGGAACGTAACTTTCAGGTCATTATTGGGAGACCGAAATATTATGGCATGTGACCCACTTAGTATAGATGTCCATTGGGAATGTTGATGGGGGAAATAGTATTTGAGAACCGACTTTGGAAGATTGAATCAGCCAGAAGCTAACTTCGAACACACTTGCGTGTCTTTATTTCTGGCAGAAATTTCTGGCATTCGTGCCCTGCACAGCGATTATTCTCTACTTACTTGGCAGGAACCTATGGCATTCGCGCCCTGCCCAACGATTATACTCTAACTTGGCAGAAATCTATGGCACACGTGCCCTGCCTTATTATTAAGCAAAGGTCTGTGTCTTAGGATGCTCAGTCCCCTTTTTGATGTCGTTTGAACCAATTGGTCCCGACATTATATTACGCGCCACCTCTATACCAGATTTTAGTTTTATCCTTTCTTGGCGTTCTGACATCATCTTACCCAAGGTGCTGCAGCAGTCTTACATTACATATAATCATCATCATCATCATCATCGGCACTACAACCGGAATCCGGTCTTGGCCTGATTTAACAAATCTCACAAAGGACTTTCCGGACAGGCTCCTCTTCGCTCATTCGAGCTAGGTGTCCCGCCCACCTGAGTCTACCGAGCTTGTTTTTCTTACAACATTTTCTTACAATATGAGCTTCAAGGTAGATTGCGTACAACTCATGGTTGTAGCGTCTCCGGAATCGTCCTCCCTCACATACGGGGCCAACAATTCTCCTTAAGACCTTTCTCTCGAACGCGGCTAAGAGTTCAGAGTGCCTTTTATTGAGCACACAGGTCTCGGATCCATACATGAGTACTGGTAAGATCATGGTCTTGTACAGTAGTGGGTTGGATGTCCTGGATAAATTTCGGGATTTAAAGAGCCTTGATAGACCATAGTAAGCTTTGTTGGATTTGATCAGCCGTTCACGTATTTCTTCTTCCATATTGTTATCGGCTGATACTACTGACCCAAGGTAGTTAAAGGATTGCACTACTTCAAATTCGTGCTCCACTACCCTGATAGTTTGACCAACGTTAGGTCATCTCTCCGCAGAAATTGCCACCATGTACTTAGTTTTCCCCTCATTAATGTGCAGTCCCAGTTTTAGTGCCGCCTGCTTGATCTGGGTGAAGGAATCCTGTACAGCTGAATCGGATCTACCGATGATGTCGATGTCATCTGCGTAGGCAAGTATCTGGCTGGGCTTGGTGATAATAGTCCCTCTTGTTGTAACGCCAGAGTCACGGATTGCTTTCTCCAACGCCAGGTTGAAGAGGAGGCAGGCCAGACCGTCCCCTTGTCGCAGTCCATTATAGATGTTTATTGGTTTGGACAGCAATCCCGCTACTTTTACTTGACTAGTTACGTTGGTCATGGTCAACCTACAAAGTCGTATCAATTTATTTGGAATGCCGAATTCTCTCATGGCATTATATAGTTCTACCCTGGCTATGCTGTCGTAGGAGGCCTTGAAGTCTATAAACAGATGATATAGTGGAATCTTAAATTCCAGACATTTTTCCATCGCCTGCCTAAGGGTGAATATCTGATCAATTGCTGATTTGCCTGCGATGAAGTCACACTGATATTGACCAATGATGGCTTTAGCGTATGGGGCTATCTGATCTTGTAGGATAGTGGAGAGTATCTTATAGGCGGTGCTCAGCAATGTTATACCCCTATAGTTGCTATACATTGTGATATCTCCCTTCTTATGTATGGGGCAAATTATTCCACAACGCCAATCTTCCGGCATCTCCTCTTGCTCCCATACGTGCACCACGATCTCATGAATTGCGTGATGTAACGCTGTCCCTCCTTGTTTGATCCGCTCAACCGGTGTGACATCAGCTCCGAGGGCTTTATTGGATTTGAGCTGTCTTATGGCTTTTAATGTTTCCTCAATGCTTGGTGGCGGCAGCATTTGGTCTTGGTCTGGCATTGGTGTAGCGTCAAATTCTTCTGTGAGTTCACCATTTAGCAATTCATTGAAGTGCACTTACCATCGCTCCAGAATGCCTTCAGGATCGGTGATCAGATTACCCTCTTCATCCTTGCAGTAAGTGCAGAGTGGTGTGTAGCGCGTCATACTGCGGAATATTTGGTAGAACTTCCGCGCCTGGTGCGGACCTCGCTCTCTACTTTTTTCTATTTCACAGACAAGGTTTTTTTCCCAAGCACTTTTCTTTTGTCTGCGAAGTCTTTTTTTTTAGATGTTCTGAGCTCTTTGTATTTCTCCCCACGTATACGCGTCTTATGAGACTGCTGCATTTCCCGGTATGCAGCATTCTTACGTTCAGTCGCTAGTTTGCACTTATCATCAAACCAGTTGCTCCGATCGCTACGACTATTGCCTAAGATGGGGTTGGCAGTACTAATGACAAGGCGTGTCCATTTCTCTTCTACGCCTGGCATTCTGGCCCCAGGACTCACTTTCTCTCCATCGAGCTCTCCGAGGGCGAGTCCCAGCATGACCAAAAGTGTTACTGTGTTATTCTCATTGCACAAGGCAGCCGTGTTGATTCGAACCTGATCCGCGGATGCAATACGTTTCCGTAAGGCACTCGGAAAACTATACCAACAAGATAGTGATCCGAGTCGACGTTAGCAGCTCGGTACGTTTGTACCGTCTTTAGGCTCGAGGAGTGGCGACGATCTATCAACACGTGGTCAATTTGGTTGTGAGTGGCTCCATCAGGTGATACACAGGTGACTTTGTGGATGTCGTTACGCGGAAAGCTGGTTCTCGCAACGACCAAGTACTTTGATGCTGCCAGTTCGATGACTCGAGGTCCATTGTGATTAGTGTTCTCATGCACACTATGGGAACCTGCGTAGTACCTGAAAACCGTCTCTCGACATATTTTCGCATTCAAACCACCAAGAACGATTTTCACATCGTATCTTGGGCAGGCATTGTGGGCCCGCTTGACGTTCTCGTAGAATTCTCCGTTTTCGTTGTCAGGGGACTCCTCTGTAGGTCCATGAACGTTTATGAGGGTTATGTTCTTAAACTTGCCTTGCACGCGAAGAGTGCATAGCCTTTCGTTTATTGCATTAAAGCCGATAATGGCAGGCTTCAGTTTTTGGCTTACTAGAAAGCCTACCCCGAGCACATGGTGTTTTGCATGACAGCTGTAATAAATCTCATATTCGTTTCTTTTAATTACACCACTCCCCTTCCATCACATTTCTTGTAATGGTATTATGTCAGCCTTACATTTGGATAATACATCGGCGAGCTGCTGGGCAGCTCGAACTTTATATAGTGAGCGGACGTTTCATGAGAAAATTCTTAAATCGTTTAGCCATTTTCGTTTCCGTGTATCCTGTCCATATCCGAGGCTTGTTAAATTTTCCATAATAATATGTTTTTACGGGCAAGGTTATTAGCCCCGCGCCAAACTTTCTCAAGATGTCGCTGCATGCATTGGTTAACTACTTGACGGGTGCCAAATTAGTTATCCAGGGGTGTCACGTGGAGACTGCATGTCAACTTGGAGTGAACAGGGACAAGGATCCGTCCTGGCCTTGGCGGGGTTTAAGGCAATCAGAGACTTTGCCTTGTGTGTTCGCTCCCATCCCCCGCATTACATATAATATAAAGTACAATATGAGCAACTCATTCAAAGGCGCAAGGCTAATAACCTTGCCCGGAAAAACAAATTATTATGGACAATTTAACAAGTCTCGGATATGGATCGGATTCTGGTGGAGAGACTTGCTAAATAGCGCCAAGACCGGATCCCGGTTGTGCTGATGATGATGATGATAAGCAACTCATTCAACGGTTTTATTCTGAATCTTACCTTGGTTATGTCATGATCGATTTTAATTATCTATTCACTTAATGCCATATTCATTCACCCGGTGAAATACCACCACATAAGCTGTAGATGCCGTGGAATGGTTGGGATAAATCCTTAACACTCGCTGTAGTTTGGCTTTACCTGAGAGAAATCAAATAAATAAAAGTTACGATCGTCTCAGCTAACAACTTGTGAAGGAGTATCTTACCTACGATCATGCAAGGCGATGGATAATTTTTAAAGCTCCTTTTACTCTTGATTTATAACACATTACATTATGAATGTAATTTAAACATCATGTAAGATGCCTGGGATGCACTCCTTGTTTACCCAAGTTTGGGCGAATGTTTACATTGAGCAGTTCCTTTTTTATTTACCCCAGATTGACATTGCTACTTCTGATTACTTTAAGATGTAAGTAAAGTAAAGCAAGCTTGTGTTTACACAAGTGCCCTTTCGTAGTCAACGATACCAAATGCATTTTTGTACATCTTATGGAGATGGCTTCCACCTAATTGCTTATTTTAGTAGAGTAGCACAATTTGTCTGTTATGACATCCTATAGATCATTCAGTTGTGGTTATCTGGATTCTCTCTCATTTAAGGCTTTATGAACTTTTACCGGTACCAATGAATAATATGCTGTATTGATTACATAAATTAATCAACACGCGTAATTCATATTAAGTGTATCCGATTATCGTGGGGGATGGTTTCAATCGGTGTGTATTTGGTGATGGAAGTTTTAACGTGTGTCATTACCTATAGAAAAAATATAGACGGATACTTTTGTTTTAACAGTGGCCTATGTTTTAATAGTGGTATTGAAAAACTTACGCCTGCACTCCCAAGGTGTTTCACTATCCGGTTTTGCATCCTGTCGATGACTGTTCTTGTTAAGCATTTACCCAACCTTTTAGTTCAGTGTTGGAAAGTATCTATCCTCCTAAAATGACAATATTACTCGAAAAAAGATGACAACTGAGGGAAATGGCTTTACGTGCCCTAACTTTTCCTTTTTTTTTAATGATTTTTCGCAAAGCTCATCTTTGTTATACAGCTCTCGAACCCTTCATTGCTGAGAAAACGACCATCCGTTTCTCTATTAAATTCGTTTTGATCGTAGACGACCCGACTTTACCTAAAATTTACCAATCCATAGAACTTAAGAATAAATATATCGAGACGCGCATTCGGCAGAACTGTAACTCGAGTGAGATGTCAGCTTCGGCTTTACCGTTGACGAATGTTTCACTTTAGGCATCATCCAATCAATTAAAACAAAATGCAAATGGAAGCGACAGAATGATATGATTCAATATTTCAATCAATCCGCGTGAACACGAGATTAAAGCACTATGATATTCAATGAGCCACAATTTATAAAACTATTATGGGAGGAGTTCAACACTGAGTGAAGTACTTATATAGATGAGGGAGACTCTGCAATGAGGTCACCATAATGACTGTCCATCGACATTCTTTTTACCCTAAGAATTTATCTGACCGTCGACGCTAAATGAAAGACGAACAACCTGTAGATCTATTAGTATTCGGTTAACATCTCGCCTGTTATCACCCTTAAACTCATTTAACCCAATTACACGCTTAGGCAGACGGATGAGAATGCGTGAGGTCACGATGGACGTGGGTCAGTCGGTCGATGCGTTAACCATCATTATCGCAGTTGATGATATTTGATGGTTGATTTGTGTGCGTGCAACGGTGTAAGTGGCAATCAATGGGCGGGTGTGCACTTATCTATTGGAATCAAATGAGGGCTTTAGTCGGCATTATTTTGCAACTACTCAGACTATAACAACAATATCCTTGGCACCTTGTTGCTCATGTGGTCAACCACTGATGCAGTTAAGATTGCTCTTGGCTAATAGAATAAATTAAAAGAATTAATTTTGGAAAAGGACACGCGCCTGGAATAGAAAACGAAAGCAATTATTTGAGGAGCGAATTGACAGGAAGTATCACATACTGCATATGAATTGTTTGATGATGTTATTCTCCCTTTGAGTGGTATACACCGGGTGCAAGCATCAGATGTGATATGTAATCTGTTTTATTAGTTTGTTATTGAACATTTTAATCGCCTTACCGCACTACTATTGGTAATGTTTGTTTTTAGTTCGGCAGTTTTCATCTGTGAAAAATAAGGATATCAACTAACGATTTGTAAATGCCTGAGTGAACAGCTGTTGACAAGGATTATATATATATATATATATATATATATATATATATATATATATATATATATATATATATATATATATATATATATATATATATACATATATATTCTTTTGTTTAATAATAATTAGTGGTGTGTGTTTTCAATATAATATGTAGATCACGCACCAGTTTTATAAAAGTGTAATATTTTATTGAATGTATAATACTAAAACATAACTAGCGCTCCTAACTTTAGTCTACTTACTTGTAAATCCTCAAGATATTATTAAATGAGACGTCTTGTGGATCAGGCCAGACCGCAAAAGCTGTCTGCTTCGCCCTTTATACTAAACGATTTTGTCGCTGCTACCTGTGCAGCCTTCGTTATTCGTTGTGTCATTTTACGACCGTGACCAATATTTACGACAATTTTGTCTGCCTGTGCATTGGGATCTGACCACTTGGCCGCAGTAATGAAATTGAATTTGTAACGTTAGCGTTGCCTATGATTTTTATGACTTTTGAATTCTGTCAAGCAACCGCAATGCTACATGTAACACATAACCATATAAAGGAATATATTGGGGCGGATCAATAAATGCACGGCTTTTTAAATTTTCCGCGGTGTAAATTAAGTCTTCAGATAGAATGTGGTGATAGAGCGCAGACATTTTGAGTCGTCTGCCCCATTTAATTTGTGCTGCGTAGCAGTCACTGAAAACAGATTGTTTCCAGACTGATGTAATATATAATTATTATTAGGTTTTATATTTTTTCATATTATTTATATATTTGTTTATTTTTATTTATATGTTGTAGTTACTTATTTATTGTTTCATTTATTTTCTATTTATTGAGACATTGAAAAAGACTTCGCTGACTTCAACTCAGAGTTCATTACCTTTAACATCTAAATCATTATTTTTGAAGCGAATAAATCAAAACCTGAATGCTGCCTGCGACAACACATATTCGCCGTGAGTCGCAACAAGAATTCTGCTTGCTTTTGCTGCAGATGTTTTTTTTTTGAATCAAATGGCGCAATAACATTTCCGCCTTTTTAGGTTGAAAATCGACAGGTTTACACTTCAGCGAAATGATAAATACAGAAGCTCGCTTATGCTACCTCCTTATAAATGCCTTACTATCTTAAATTAGATGTCTGTATGGGAACTGTAGTTAATCCATTATTATTTACTAATTATTATTGTGGGCCTGAACTGGACTGACGCATTCACAGATTGACAGGTACCGCAGGAAAATGTCTGAAGGGACGGAACTCATTCAGCAAGTTCAGTTGAGCAACGACCGTAGTAATAGCTATAGAAAAAAGGTGGGGATTATCCGTTGCGCCTATGTTCTAACGACGGCATTAAGCGACGTACGGATGGGTTCCCAAAAAGTTTCACTGCTCGTTTCTGCATCCTATCGAGCACGAGAAGCGCAGTTTTTGATGGGAGTTGAACTCATTTGGGAACGAATATACGCCTTGTAAATAGTGGCCAGGTTGGGTGGAGTGAAGTATGTTTTGCATCCTGCGTTCGTTCAATCCTGCTCATCATCATCTTCCACCCCTGTGAGTAGGGCGTTAGAATATAATCACAGCTAGGCCGGCTTGTCGTAAGAGGCGACTAAAGGCCGAGTGGTGGGTGGGCTCCTGTAGTGCTCTGAAAAGCCCTACCATCTCCTTCCCCCACACATACATCCAAACCCCATAATCATCCAACTAATCCAGAAATACATTATCCCAATCCAACAAAATTCCTGGTAACCGAATAAAATATTCGTTTATCATCCATATACATCCATAACCAATGATTCTCAAACAAAAGCAAACATATGCTAAATTGAACCAGATGTTCAATTTCCATGCTCACGCTCATGTGTCCGAGAATTCGCCTAACGGAATTCTTATCTCAAAAAACAAACATTAGACTCCAGCCAAGTATCTTTTTCGAGATTCTGCTCGCATTTTGATGCATTCGGGATACAAAATCCCCATAAAATTTTGTATAAAAGGGTGATGAATTTTGTATTCGAGGATCAGTGTCAATTGGCGTCCTAGGTGCAAGGACGCCAATAAATGTATCTAAACTAAATTAAAATTAATAAATAAATTTAAAGCGGAGTATACTTACAAAGTGTTTGCGTTTTTTAATTAAACCTGGCCGATTTCCGGGCTTCTTTAATAAACGACCGGTCGCTACTCTTCCCTCAGGTCTGAGGAAGCACGCTGGCGACCGCAACGGCTCCCCTGAGGAGCGGTCTAAAGAGATCCCTCATCCATTTCAGGACAAGGAGACACGCTCCCTGAGAGAAGGATCACAACACTCCCAACGCCCTGCCGCCCAGTGAAATACCACCCCATCAAGCTATAGGCTCCGTGAAACTGTCGGGAGAAATGCCAGGCCATCTTTCGAAGCTCGGCTGATGAACCGGTTCGAGAAAAGGTTGGTTTAGGTGGTAGTCGGTGCCAAGGTGAGATACCACCCCGTCACCCCTCGGGTATCCGGCACTCGCGTAGGTTTGTAGCGTCTCTAACAGATACACACACAATACACAAGTAAATAGTGAAGAACACCAAACGTAAATCGAATAAGATAATGCACCAGAGCCGTATACCATAGCGATAAAATAACAATTCACATCAGTGGAATATACTTGCGTTTAAAAATCGAATTCTAAACACGGCCAATAGCCTGATGTGTTACGCATTGGTTCAATTTTTGGTGATTCTAACTGTCATAGCGTTAGTTCGAATCACACGTTCTTCACTATCATTTCAAACGCTTTAGGTTCTTTGGAGGCACCGATGTTAACGCATGCGCGGAGTCGGTCACAGAGATATTTTTCTCGGGATGGAGATCTACATGCAATGCGAGAAGATTACAGTGGCAAAAAATAGAGCTTTTGAACTATGGCGCTCCAATCCCACCGAGGTTAATAGAACGAATTTTGTTAGAATCAGAAACGAGGGCAACAAGACAATTGATACCGCGAAGAAGGCTTACAATGACAGAGTGACCAATTAACTCCTTGACAGACCAACTGATGCACGTCCCTTCTGGTCAATGGCAAGAGCTGTCAGCAATAACTTTGCTTCCTCTCCTTTTCCTCCGTTAGTGACGGGCTGCCGGACACTAGTCACTAATTCAAAAGTTAAAACTAGTGTGTTCGCGAATTTCTTTTCCGCGAATTCGTACCTCGATGCCGGTCTTTTGGATCCACCTGCGCGAGCGCGGGTATGGTCTTCGATGCGGGCTGTGAGATGCCGCCCGGGTGCTATTCAACGCATTCTACGTGGACTGGGCTATAAGAAGGCAGCCGGCCCGGACCGAATACCAGCAATAGTCTTTAAGAACTGTGCTCCAGAACTATCGGCGGTTCTTAGGAAACTTTTTCGCTTGTCTTATGAACGAAGGAATTTTATTGCTTTCTGGAAAATCGCTCGGTTCAGCCAACCGCAAAGAGCGGAAAAGGGTCTCCCATAAAATTACCGACCGATATCATTATTGTCTATGTTATCTAAGGTGATGGAAAAGGTTATCAATGCCGATGTTAATTAAGTATTCGGGTGCAGGGGACTTCTGAATGATCGTCAACACGGATTCCGTAGTCCACGGGAGATCTTTTGACCCTTATAACCGATATATGGACATCTGCGATTGAGAGGCATGGTGAGTCAAGAGGGGTCGCATTGGATATTTCCAAGTCTTTTGACCGCGTCTGGCACGGGGCATTGCTGAACAAACTTCGTTCACATGGAGTTTCCCAGCAGCTTTGTGACTGGACGAAGAGCTTCCTCGAAGATCGATCGATCCGGGTTCTTGTGGACGGCGAGTGTTCGGATATGTATCCCGTTAATACCGGGGTGCCTCCAGGTTCTATTTTGGCTCCAACTTGTTTTTGCTTCACATAAGTGATTTGTTGGAGTCAACAGATAACAAAGTGTTTAGTTTAGCGGATGATGGTGCGCTTGTCTCCTCTTTTTCGAGTGATCGGCCGATTAATGCATCAACATCACACCAGCTGAGATGTGGCCAGATCGACTTTCTGAATCAGCCAGTGGGGAAAGGCCAATCTCGTCGACTTTTATACTACGAGGACACAATATACAACATTCACAAACAAAAGTGGACCATCGGTTCCACAGCTGATGATGAATGGCCAGGCCCTCGAATCTGGGGAAAGCTTGAAATTGCTCGGCGTCACGGTCTGTGGGAATGTAGCATGGGATAAACACGTGTCGAACATCGCCACATCCACATGGGGAAAACTGAGCTATCTTCTTAGAGCCAAGAGATATTTTACTCTGGCTCAACTTTTTCTGCTGTATAAATCCCATATGAGGCCCGAGCTCGAATATTGCTCTCATGTTTGGAGCTCTGCTCCTAAACACACCCTCGACCTACTTGACAGCATACAAAGACGATCTATGTGCCTGATCGGGGACACGGCACTGACATCGGGACTATCAGATCGAGGGCGCGTAGCTGACGACTGTCTGTTTTACAGCTGTTATCACGGGTACTGTTCTTCGGAGATTCGAGGTATTGTTCCACGCAATTCAGATTATATGCGCTCCACAAGACAATCCGACGGATCGCACCGATTTGCGGTTCCTCTCCCGGCGACGCGAACATCCCTGCATCAGAACTCGCTCCGTTACAGAGCGGGGAAACTGTGGATTTCCCTTCCCGTGCAAGTATCCTCGAAGCGTTACAACCTGCAACTGTTCAAAAAGAACTGCAACAGATATCTGGTGGCATCTCGGGGCTCCGTGTCGGCGCTATAGGCTCGCCTCTCCCGAGAGAAGTATATTTAAAAAAAAATCAGTTAAGGTACCCCACAGATTTGGCTGCACTTTTCGCAGCTTCAAATAAATGCTCGCTCCAATTAAAAGTGGCTTCGTCGATGCAAGTGCCGTTCAGTGACAGTATATTTACTTTGGGGTTCGCCTTTGACGACAAGGGGCAGGATTGAATTTTTAAGGCATTGAATTCTACTTGGTTAGATAATTCCCATTGATATATCTTCTTGAGGACAGAATTCAATGTATTAAACACAACCTTCTAATTGGTAATGACAATCGAAGAGTTTGGTCGGGCATGTTCATTTGAGTATGAGAACTCAAGTTCTCTTGATCAAGAGCCATTTGGATTGAACGGGTAGAAAGATAGTCTCTTATCCATCGGATCAGGGAATTGTCCACTCCATAGGAATGTAATTTTGATAAAAGGACTGGATGCCAAACTCTGTCGAAAGCTTTTGAAACATCCAATGTGACTATCTTGCTTTCACCAAAGTAGTGGATGGAATGGCTCCACTTTTCGGTAAGGTACGCCATCAAATCTCCTATGGACCTCTTGGTACGAAAGCCATATTGGCGGTCTTTTGATTTGCTTTATTGCGCGTCTCACGAGAGACTGATCTGTGCGGTTCTTTTAAACGTACCCAAAGAACCCCCATAATTGCAACTCAACTCCCATTGTTTTTCGCCAATGCAATTGCATTGGCACCTGAAAACATTTCCTTTTCCAAGGCCATTTAATGCATTCGACGCATTATCTGAAAATCTCTATAAAGAATTCTCACAGCATTCACGCATTTAATGCTTTATTCAAATTCCCTGTAAAAAGTTCTTCACATCATACGGCATCATAAATCCCAAACCATTCGGCACCCTTTGTCATCGTTAAAATGCTATGTCGGACAGTTTTTTTATACAGCTGCAATAAACCGACCCGCGATTCGTTTGTCCAATCGACAAACAATTACCGCATCGCAAGCATTATCGTCGAAACCGACTCCTCTAGCATTTCCTAGTACAAACAAGAACTCGGTTCCCATAGCAGTCAGAGATCACATAAACACTTAAAACCCGTTAGCACATCTTCCTAATGGCGATACATCTATTAACTCATCTGCACCACTCATCCACGACTGTAATGATGCCCTTACCTGATTTTCGCCCCATTTCTTCGATGAATTGCCGCCTATTATAGCTACAATGCATATGTTAAACAATGATCTATACGATCCCTTTGTTCTTTTTCCCTCGCTTCAGGTTTCGTTTATCCTTTGCTGAAATGCATCGATAAACACTGTGATCTGTACGATCACCCATACATGCATACCACCATGATCTTCTCTATGAGATCCGGTTACCTACCCCCAAAGAGAGACTTCACTTTTCTCTTGTAATAGGAAACGCATCCCTTAATCAAGAGAGCCAGTACCACTGGCCGAAATGCCCTTGCCAGCGAATTGATATCGCTGAGTCTTCTTCCATCCACCGACCGAACTGGTCGGTTTTTCTCCCACTTCCCGTAGCGCTGCGCGACGCGTATATAATTCAACCGGAGTCGAGTTTGTGCGGATTATTTTCAGAACAAACCCTTACCGTGTTGTGAATTCAAAAGACAAATGAAATCAAACCGATGGTTAAACCCTTAAACCGTGTTGTGTATTCAAGGGTTATAATAAATTGAGTGCATGTTGTACAAGTTTTAGAGTTTTAAGACGAACATGGTTATTCTAGATCCAATAAATAACACTAATTAATAATAACTACCACAACACAGTGCGTTTTATTGCGAACGATTTTTGGTGAACAATTTTCAGTGAACGTTGGCTTACATGTTACTGAGTTTAAAGTTCCTGGGTGTTAGGTTTCGTCTTTTGCCGTTCGTGGACAATTTTGGTGCTCGCATCTGCTGCGATATTCGACGGAACTATTAGTGACGATAGGAGTGGAAGTGAACCCTGTGCCGTACGCCGGTACACCTACTTCTTCCCCACAGATCCATGCTATCGTCGCCAATCTTTCAGATGCATTTCACAAGATGGCGCTAATGTTACGTACTCACCAAAACAACATTAATGTGGACCTTTATTGAACGCTTCGCGTGTTTTGAGGGGGGCGAGGGAATTCACATTAAATGAATCCCACTATTGTGAGAGCCGTCCACAATGGGGAAGTATTTGTGGTTGGCAGTTTTTTCGTATAACTCCGATGTTTCAGATTCAACCTGTCTGGTTATATCGTGACTTAGCTACACAAATATGAAGTCATATTACTTATCCCCCTTGGCCACACTATCGACTCTCCTCCAATCATCATCATCATCATCGGCACTACAACCGGGAGCCGATCTTGGCCTTATTTAGCAAGTCCTGAGGCTTGTTAAATTTTCCATAATGATTTGTTTTTTCCGGGCAAGGTCATTAGTCTTGCGCCGACTCTCCTCCAATAGAGAATTTATTTTTCTGTAGCATATTATTGCTTCCTATACAGAAACCCAAACTTGCAAAGAAACGCATCTCTTAACGAATTCGATGCTGTATCCCACTCTATTGATTGACACGAATACCCACACACTGAAATCGTGATTACGAGTTCCAATCTGCATAATTCGCCAATCACCAATCAGAGAGTATACATCAGTTCATGTTGAAAGTTAACGTCAGACGTAGGAATACACACAGGCAATTGTTCTGCAGTTGAACATTTCGAATGTAGAATGATCTGCCCGATCATGGGTTTCCTCATCACTGTTACATCCAAGCATTGAAGATCATTGATTTTTATATCTTATATATATATATATATATATATATATATATATATATATATATATATATATATATATATATATATATATGTATAGAATCCTGTGAGTGGGGCCTTAGAATATACTCACAGCTAGGCGAGCTTGTCGTAAAAGGCGACTAAAAGGGGAGTGTTAGATGGGGTCCTAACGCCCTGCCGCACACTGAAATACCACCGTATCTATATATAACTCACATCATCGTCATAATCGGCACTACAACCGGGAACCGGTCTTGGCCTTATTTAGCAAGTACTAAGGCTTGTTAAATTTTCCATAATCTTGCGCCAGAGGCTCCCCGACGGGGAATCGAACCTCGGTCTCCCGCGTGACAGCCGGGTATACTAACCACTATACTATCGAGGAGCCCTCTATTGAGTTATAGGCTACGTTAAATGGAGCTTGGTTGATGAACCGGTCCGAGAAAAGGTTAGTCTAGGTGTTAAACCCAGGTAGACTCGTAAACTGACTCGACATATCTTCGTTGCCCATTATACGACTTACATCCGAGATTTCTGTTTAAGGTTGGAGTCTGTGTCTTCATCCGATTTGATTTAGCTTGCCAAAGGGAAGAGGCATTGAAATCCCATAACATGAACATGTTGGATGTTGCATGGATGTTGCCTCTACCGCTCTTTCGACCGATTGTCACATGCCGTCGACTGGCTACAATTCAACCACCCGGCTTCTGGGACACACTGGTTAGTAGATTTTAACAGAATCATATAATAGTGTTTCATCAACGGACGAAACTCGTTTTGAAAATATCAAAAGGTGCGTCACTAAAACTCCAATATCTCGATGATTAATGGTCGAAATGGTATCGAACTTTGATATGAAGAGTTTGAAGGTTAATTCTAATTAAGAATTGTATAAATATTTTATTTGAATCGCCATATGTGTCAGTCTCGGAGGGTTCTGTACGACTCAAATTTTAACTTACGGGTCCCATGCAGACATTCTAAACAAAACAACATGACTAACATCATAAAGTCCTGCCTTTCAGCTTTTCTCTTTTACCTTTCATCCCATTATGAATTATTAATTGCCATTACAAAGAAAACATAGGCTACAATACAAAAAAAAAACGGTGTGTTTTCAATTTAAATCTAACTAAAACTGAATTTTGTCTTTTTTTGAAACTTGAATTTACACCAACTGTACCCCAAACTTAGAAGAGATAAATCTACTCACACAGATTTCTTTTGGCTGGGCAAGTGCGAGTAGAACCAACTTAGTCCCACCCTAAAGGGAGACCATATTGAGGAAGAAGCACATTCTTAAAATAAAAAATCCTCTCTTCAGTATTATGTCGATAACTTGCTATTATGCCCTTGTATTTATTTATAAAGTTAATATAAACCTTACAAGAAAACCTTTTTGTGTGCACACTTAAAAAACTCCTGCTGTGACTGAAGTTCTGCATGTTTATATTCTAATAATTGTTTAGTATTCCCGATTATTATAAAACAATTCTAATAGTAATTAATTGTGTAAGAGATATGAATCTAAGAAAACGAGATTTTCCTAATCAACTCTAGTGTTTTTTAAGTCGTCGGCACTAGCTCCGAGTGGTAAAATATACACCAACTTAAAAAACCACGTCATAAAATTTATGTTCCTACTTGCATGTTGTGTCGTATTTTATGGGCCCTGTTTTGTCTGACAACACTATCTGCCACTAAGCGCTACCGGACTTGAAATCGAAACTAATGAGTTTTATTGTGTTTTCGGTTTATCATTTCCTTCTTGCTGACCTTGAGGCACTAACGGCTGAAAGGTCGGTTCGAAGGCACATATGTCGTTCCAAGTTAAAACCTGAGCCCATGCATGGAACACAGGTGAATGTTGTTTGGTATTGAAAACAAAGGAAGCAAAGAACCAAAAAAAAAATCAAAATACGAGAAACGACCAACAACAAATACAAGCAAGCATATCAAACATCCTTTACCCCAATTTGACACCCCAGTGTCCTCATAACCAATAGAGAAATCCTATCAAAGTAAAGGGTTTCGAATTCATTTTGTTTCTCATATTGGGTATTCGATGTTCTGGTCGTGTCGGAATGTGAATTCAAAACGAACCTGCCACCTGCATGGCATAATAACATCGTAGACTTTGTATTTCAGGGGAGTTTCGTAGGCCAGTTCTACGACTTCTATTACAAAAAGCAAAAAACAACAAAAAAATGACAGGGAGTAACAATTTTCTGTCGTTTCTTCACATTCTAAATTGATGTTTTCAACAGCACTTCAGCCCCAGTCCCTACTGTCTGCTGTCGCTTAAGGAGAAATACACACAAATATGTACTTAGATAACAAAAGGGTCGTGCGCAACCCCGTGTCATTTTAGGGATCTAATCGCAAACTTGAACGAGAACACCACCTAATGTGTCTTAAGGAGGAAGGAAACAGCGAAGGAGATAAGTTACTCGATAAGCTGAAAAGATGCGATGATGGTGCCACTGGTGTGGTATTGGCGCTGTCATTGCCATTGACAGGACCACTTCACTCACTAGAAACAAATACCTCGACATTCTCATTTAACCGTTAATACACTTAACTTTTGCTACTTTGCAAGTGCAGCATACAGTTTTCAGATGAATCCAAAAACAAATACGCAGTGGGAATCCTTTTTTCATAATGGAAATGTCCTTATGTGTACCACACTACACACACATAACCACGGCCTTTTATCTCCCGCTGCAAACTATCTATCAGGAAAGCACCAAAGGGCTAGTTAGACACTGGAAATGGAAGAGCTTTAAGGAATTGCAATTTGGTCCTTATGGATGTCATGCTAGTGTCGTCTTTCAAACTTGTCGAAAGGGGTAAGGAATAAAAACAAACTTTTTGGTGATACTCACTGGGATTGGAGAGAAGTACCTCGAGTGGTACATCTTGCGTCTTCCGCTGCTATACGCTGTTCTCAAATTCGCGGCGGAGTGAGTGCGGCCGAGGCAACATTAAAATGAAAATAAAAATCAATATACATTCGTGGAAAAATTTCACATGTACACTTCGGATTTCTCGGTTTGCCTTGGCTCCTTTAACTCAATTTTAAGCTCTTCTTTTCATATTTCCAAACCTACGCAAATTCTTTCTTGCGAAAATCAAGGGACACAGGGAGTGATAAGTATTATTAAGAGGTAAAATCCTGCGGCACGTATATAATCTCCTTTTATGTTTTATTTCCCTACGTCATGCCAGGAAAAATTCACCTCTTCTTTTTACCATTGTTGTGTCTTCATGACTGTGACGAAATTTTGAAAATTCATGAAAAAGAATAAAAAACACAACTTGAATAATTCGAAGTCGTGCCAATATTCACGCAAATTCCGATGAACTTGAGGAAGGGTTGTAAATTTATTGTTCGGCATATACTTTTGGAATTCTTTGTATTATGTTCTACTTTTTTTCGTTAATTTATTTGATTTCATGCTTTGTACAGAACATCGGCTTGTGTGACTTTTGTCACCCCCTTTTATTTTATTTAGTTATGAGCACTTATACAGTGGTGTCAAACATTATTAAATACTTCTTTTCTTTTTATGGGTTTTTAATATCCCACATAAAACTTGCACTAACGAATAATAAAGCTCAACTAATGTACGCTTTCCTAATGTAGCCTTTAATTTAAGACAGAACTGACACAACATGAAAATGGTAGCGACACACTGACAACATAGTGCCGATGCAAATATTGAGACCATTGAAGCATTTTCACTGTAATAAGGTATTTATTTATTATTAATTAATTATTATTTATTAGCCTGTAGGAACCGGGAAGTTCATGACCTCACGGACTCGACTCAGCCATTGTTCCCTGTCCTCTGCACTCTCCTTCCACGCTTGACCCATCTGATCCGATCTCCTGAAGATCAAACCTAACATTGTCCTCCCATCTCCGTCGCGGCCGTCCTACCGGTCTCTTTCCCGTTGGTCTACCGTCAAGAATTCTACTCACGGTCCCATCGTTGCCCATTCGCGCTACATGTCCGGCCCATTTTAATCTTCGCGACCTGATTACTCTCACTATTGTAGGGTTGCGGTATTCCTCTTCAAATTCGTGGTTGTGGAGTTTCCTCCATTGTCCGGCCTCCTCGTCATATTTACCTCCAAAGACTCCCCTTAAAACTTTATTGTCGAATACGCGCAATTTGTCTTCTTCCCCTTTTGTGAGAGCCCATGTTTCGCGTCCGTATAAAACAATCGGCATGATTATGGTTCTATAGACATGGAGCATGTTACGTGATAGCAGTTTGGATTTCAGCAGTTTACTGACTGCGTGCCTACTAGCGTTGCCGGAGTATCATCATCATCATCGGCACTACAACCGGGAACTGGTCTTGGCCTTATTTAGCAAGTCCTATTGTTAAATTTTCCAAGTTGTTTTTTTTTTTTCGGGCCCGACGGGGAATCGAACCCCGTTCTCTCGCGTGACAGGCGGGTATACTAGTTTAGTGAGAGCAGAACCCTCGTTTATTACACTTAGTACAAGCGTTTGAGAAAAAAAAATTAAAAGTAAAAAAAAAAAACTTACGAACTAACTTAAGAAATAGGATTACAAAAAATTACATTCGAATAAGTAAGAAGATAAAAAGGTGGGAAGGTGGCTGTGCACGTGATGGAGTGGCGAAGACCGGGTAGTAGGATAAAGGGGCGGGGTGATAGGAATGTATACGGGTAGTAAAAGTGTAGATAGTGGGTGGGGGAAGGTCACGAGGGGAAAGACAGAAGACGACGTTTGAGAGCAATAGAAGTGAGGTAGAAATCGAAGGAGGTGGGGTAAGAGTTTGCCTGCTTAAGCATACGTGAAATTGGTTCATTACAACCGTAGGAAGTGTGGTGGGAGGGCAGATAGAAGAGACGAGGGTTTCGTAGGTTGCGGGGGTTGGTGTTGAGTGCGATGGCAAGCTAGGACAGTTGATTGTGCCGGAGAGGAGACGGTGGATAAAGAGGATATCGGCAAGAGTTCTGCGTTCCTCAAGTGTACTGAGGTTGATCAAATGGAGCCGGCTTGTGTATGGGGGAAGAATCCGAGGATTCTCCCAGTTCAGTCCACGGAGGGCAAAACGCAGAAACCGACGTTGCACGCTCTCGATTCTGCGGATATGGGACGAGCAATGTGGAGACCAGACCTGACTGGCGTATTCAAGAAGGGGGCGGACGAAGGCAATGTAGAGGGAACGGGAAACGTAAGGATTAGAGAATTCCTTAGACCAGCGTTTCACAAACCCTAGGGCGGAGTTGGCTTTAAGAATGATATCGTCGATATGCGGGATGAAGCTGAGCTCCCTGTCAAATAAGATTCCGAGGTCACGTATTGAGGATACGTATGAGATCTGCTGGTTAAGCAGGAAGTAAGGGCGAGGAGGTGGGGGTGGACGTTTGTGGGAGAATGTAATGGAGTGACATTTGGCAACATTGAGATCAAGGCAGTTATTACGGCACCAGGTTGAGAAGCTGTCGAGGCCTGTTGGAGGAGTGAGGAGTCGAGGGGAGAGATGATTGTTTTGTAGAGTTTGGCGTCGTCCGCATAGAGGGATATGGATGAGTGTTTAATAACAGAGTCGACATCATTGGTGGTTCGGATAAAAAGGAGGGGGCCTAGATGACTTCCATGCGGAACCCCAGAGGTGGGAAAAAAAGGATCGGAAAGGGAGGATCTGAATTTGACACGGTAGGATCGGTCTTTCAGATAAGAAGATAACAATTTGATCAATGGGGGTTCGAAGCCTGGGGAGGACAGCTTGAAAAGGATGAGATTATGGGAGATTTTGTCAAATGCCTTGCTGAAATCGGTGGTGATAACATCAACTTCGTTGCCATTCTCTAAGGCACGGAGAAGATGGGATGAGAACTCGATCAGATTGGTTGTGGTCGACCTACCCGAAAGGAAACCATGCTGGTTGGGTGAGATGATGGATTTACAGCTAAAAGATAACACATTGTAAAGAATCCCTTCGAACAGTTTGGGGATATGAGATAGTTTGGCGATGGGTCGATAGTTACTGATATCATTTTTAGGTCCCTTTTTATGTATGGGGGTGACATAGGAGGATTTCCAAATACTAGGGAAGGTCCCTTGAGATAGAGATAGGTTGAAAATATTTGATATCGGTAGAGAAATAGAAGTGGAACAGTTCTTTAAGAATACAGACGGAAGTCCATCAGGTCCGGGGCTGAACTCGTCTTTGAGTAAGTTTAGTTTCTCCTCAACTACGTGACGCTGAATAAGTTGAGGAGAGAAAGGACCAAGGGAGAATTCGGGCAAGTCATTGAAATACGACGGATTGGGTTCGAAGGAGATGTCCGTGAAGGATTTATTGAAAAACGAAGCGCACAAGTTGGCAATAGTTAGGTTGTCGTTTGACGTAGTCGTGCCATAAGAGAGGGAGTTAGGATAGGCGTCGGATTTACGTTTATAATTTATTAAGTGGAAAAAGGATTTGGGATCGCTAATCAAATTGGATTGTGTTTTAATAAGGTATTTGGAATAGAGGGAGTTGTAGAGTTCGGAAAATTTATAAAAGGCCCCGAGATAGTTGGAGTAGTTTTCAATGGATCGCGTTTTGAGGAAAATGTTCCATAAGTTATTTCTTTTGTTCCGAAGATTGCGGAGATTGCGGTTGTACCATGGCGGCGAAGAAACCGATGACCTGCGGCGAGAATAGGGGACATATAAGGCGACGGCATAGTAAATCTCCTTATAGAGAGTGGCCATGGCTTCTTCTACACCCAAATGATCAAAGCGAAACGTTGTTTTGCTAAGATGTTCATTTAGGAGGCGGAAATTAGCCTTATGGAAATTGTAAGAAAAGCAGTCAGGGGGTAGAGGGGGCTGGGTTTCATGGTCGAGATATAAGGATAAGAGCAGTGGGGGGTGATAATTGTCAATGGTAGAGAGGGCGTGTGGGCTAGGGGCAACTGAGGACATGAGAGGGTCGGTTGTGAACACGAGGTCCAGCTGTCTCGCCATATGATTTGGGACATTGCTAATTTGATGGAGGCCTGAGTCGGAGAGCCCGTTAATAAAAATACGTTCATTAGAACTAGTGGGGTTAGAGACGTAGAAGGCTAGTTCGTCAGCTGATGACCATTCTAGGTGGGGCAGGTTAAAGTCGCCAAGAACGACGATATCGTCTATTGCGGTGCTTAACACTGTAAGGTTATCTACCGCTTCTATTGCGAGTTCGTATGACGCGGTGGGTCGAGAGGGAGGAATATAAAAACAGATAATAAATAGAGACTTAGGGCGCTTGTCAATTTTAATAGCGACGTAGTCGAGATCCGGAGAAGAAGAGATGGCAATTAGAGATGAAGTGAGTCTGTTATGAGTGGCGAGCAGCACTCCACGGCATGGGGAGTAGGGACCTTCTCAATGAGCGTCGTCATCGCGAAAAACGTTGAAGGAAGGAGGGAATAGTTCAAGACTACTGATACTAGGGATAAGGTTGGTCTCCGTCAGAGCGTATATGTCGAAGGGGAGGGAGTGTGCCTTTTCCAGAGTCGAATGTGTTTTGGAGCGCAGACCCCTAACATTCTGATAGTAGACGGTTATGGGGAGAGTGTTGAAATGATTAGAGGGACCAAAGGGGGGCTGAAAAGGGTCAAAAGTAATATTGATTATTGGGAAAGGTAATTTTGCTGTCAATATACTGGCGAAATGCTGAGAGATCACTTAGCACCTTATTTGGGGGCATATCGAGATTATTATGGAAGTTGATGAATAGGCTGCGAAGGCTAGGGACGTCAGTAGGTAGACCTTCCTGCTGGATGGAGGCCATTACGCTGGTTTTCGTAATACCATCGTAACAGACGGAGTCGGCTTTATCGTGGAGGAAAGCAAGATAGAGGCGTACATTCTCATAGATCACTTTGTTTCTAAATTTAGACAGGGCATACCGGTTGTCCGAAGAATTAATGGTTTGCTGAGTGAGTTTAACAGATGGTGGTAAAATTGTGTCGATTAATGGTCTAGGGGGGGGGGGGCGGGGGCGCGAGATGGGCGGGGGCTATACTATCGAGGAGCCCGAGTTGCCGGAGTATAGTCTTTTGTTAATTTCCTTCGATATTTCGTTACCGGCCATTAGTATCGTTCCCAGATATTTAAATTCTATAACTTTTTCAAATATCTTGCCTCTGACGTTTATATGTGTTCCCTGAGTTCCATCTGCACTCGCCGTAATCATGTATTTTATTTTGTCTTCATTTATTTCTAGTCCCACCTTTTCTGCCGCTTGCATGATGATTTCACTGTTTTTATCTACAGTTTCTAGATTATCGCTCAAAATGGCGATGTCATCCGCATATGCCAGCACTTGTGTGGCCCCGTTCAGGGATGATCCGGCCATGTTGTCGTCTTGTACCTTTCTGATGACATACTCGAGCACAAGGTTAAAAAGACACGGTCCCCTGTTTTAGTCTGTCGCGGATTTCAAATGGTTCTGAGAGGTGGTTTTCTATTCTAACTCGCCCTTTGTTTTCGTTCATAAATTGATCATCGGCCGGGGAAGACGTAAAGACATTTATTTATTTAGTTTAATTATTAATGTTATTTTTCTTTATTAATTAAATAATTCTGCTATTTACAATTCCATTTCTTCTTTTTTTATATTAATTGGCGTTTTTGTATTTATTTGTGTGCGTGTGGGGGGGGGGGCAGTTTTTCAAATGCAAATGTTTTGATAAATAACCTAACTGTAAACAACTCTTCACCGCGTAATCGGATTCGCCCACGAAACACTGTCGACCTTCAATTGGTAACGTCACTTTGTAACATCAGGGGCATCGGATTCACTAACGCGGATGTAAACGCGATCCATCAATATTTGCAAGTCTGATATCCTAGCCCCAGCCGAAACCCAGGTCGACTAGTCAACTGACTGATCTTCATTGCCCAGGACACAACTTGCATTCGAAATTTCATTTTAAGGGTGGAGCCTGTGTCTTCACCTGATACAATTTCGCTTGCCAAAGGGAAGGATCGTTAGAACCCAATAACTTGGACATTATTTGGACGAAAACCGTGCTGAAGTGTGTTGTAAAATTTCTTGGCTGTTTCTACCGCTCCCCGAATGACCCTCGACTCTTTTCGACCATCTTTCACGTACCGTCCATACAAATCAACCATCCCGCTTCTGGGATAGTCCTATTTGGCGACTTTAATGTACACAACTCCGCCTGGTTGATACATTCTAGCACAACTGACGAGGCTGGGAGGCTAGCCGAGATGTTCACTAGTATCCGCAACTGGACTCAATTCGTGGTGGAACCTATGCAAATGCCGGATGATCAAGACTCCAAAATTAACGCATGTGCGGACTCAGTAATGGAGATTATTGTTCTCGGGATGGAGCTTTACATTCCGCATTCCATAACACGAAATTCACCTTCTAAGCTATCGATAAAAAATGAGGGCAGATTACAGCAGCAAAAAAAAATTAAGTTTTTATAAAATGGCGCTCTAATCCCATGGAAGTCACCAGATGAATTTCGTCCAACTCAGAATCGCGTGCAACCAAACCATCGATACCGCGAAGAAACGTCACAATAACAAAGTACTTGAGTGACTAACTAGCTCGAGTTCCCTCTGGCCTGTGGCAAAGGCTATGAGCAATCGCGTCGCTTCCTCCTCCTTTGTTCCATTGGTAATGGACAGCGGTGCATTAGTCACGAATTGAAAAGATAAACCCAATGTGTGCGCGAATTTATTTTTCGTGAATTCAACCCTCGATGTCGGACTTTTGGAGCCACCTACGATTCCGTTGGTGCAGTCTTCGATGTCGGTTGTGAGGTTCCACCCGCGAGGTATTCAACGTATTCGACGTGGACTGGACTGTAAGCAGGCAACCGGCTCGGATGGAGCACCAGCAATAGTTCCTTAAAACTGTTGTCCAGAACTGTCGCCGGCTCTAAGCAAACTCTTTCGCTTATCCTATGCACAGAGGACTTTTCTTATATGATCGAAAATTCCAAAGGAAGGGAAAACATGTCTCCGGCAAAATAACTGGCCGATAGCATTACTGTTTATGTTATCCAAGGTGATGGAAAAGTTCATCAAAACAAAGATGATTAAATACTTGGAATGCAACGGCAATACGGATTCCGTATCCGGTGGTCCACGGGAGACCTTTTGATTTTTGTAACTACTATCTGGGCATCTGAAATTGAAAAACATGGTGAAACAAGAGAAGCCGCATTGGATACCTCCAAGGCCTTTGACCCTATCTCGCACGGGGCGTTGCTAAGGGAAGGACTTTCCCAATAACGTTGTGACTGGACGAATAGTTTCCTCGAGGAAGTGATGGGAGGCAAATTTTGCACCATCTAGAACAACTTGAGTTGAGCAAAAGTTGTCAAAAGTCACAAGTTGGGGAGTCAAAAGTTGTCGAAGGTTTTTGAGATATTCCATCCCACTTTCTAGGACAGACTGGCTCCACTCTCGGTAAGGTTTCCATCCGATATCGTATGACTATCTATAAAGGGTTCTAAGGAAAAACGTTTCTTTTCAAATATATCGAATATAGATGGTTAATTAGTGGCTCCTTAATTTTTGACAAAACAGAAGAAGCTAATAATAATGACGAATGTTGTGGTGATGATAATGATGATGCTGATGCTGATATTCACGTCTCTTATGAGTAATTAATAATATATATATGTATGTATATATATATATATATATATATATATATATATGTATATATATATACGTATACATATTCATAGGGGGGTGGAGCGAACATACGGGGCCAAGTCTCTGCTTTCAACTCGGCGAAGGCCAGGACGATATTTGTCCCTGTTCAATCCAAGTTCACATGCAGTCCTCACGTGACACCCCC
Source organism: Microdon myrmicae (assembly GCA_963931805.1). NCBI lineage: Eukaryota > Metazoa > Arthropoda > Insecta > Diptera > Syrphidae > Microdon > Microdon myrmicae. The sequence goes on from OZ007500.1 coordinate 28,194,070, forward strand.
GGATAGCTACTTTGGCACGCACCAAGTAGCGAACCAATGCGTGCGGCCACATCCTGAGAAAGGTTGGTGCAAGGCTAATAACCTTGCCCGGAAAAACAAATTATTGTGGACAATTTAACAAGTCTCGGATAACGACCGGATACCGGTGGAGAGACTTGCTAAATAAGGCCAAGACCAGATCCCGGTTGTAGCCCCGATGATGGGCGATAAAGAAGATTTATATATTTCTTGGTACCATATTGCACATCACCGGCATAGATAACGATTAAGTGTGAACTCGGACCGGCATTGTGTAGAGTGTTATCTACTAGTTGCTTTAACAGGATTAATAAAATCTTTACTAACTTAAAATAATTGTACAATGCAAAGATGACTCCAGTTATTGTTACCCTCACACGAATACACACTCGTAAAATGAGAAGGAGTGCTAACATAAAATGCCAGTTCATTCAAACTCCAAAAAGCAACGTGCCTCCAAAATAAAGTTCCGTATACTATCAAAGACCGTAACCAAAACCGAGGCCATAACTGAAACCAGAACTGAAACCGAAACCAACATACACGGATAAGGGGGGTGTCTACAAGTTCAAAAATAAAAAGAACACACATTTTAGAGGTCAGGGTCATGCCGAGTGGAATGCCATATAGATATGGTCTGGTATCACAATGTTGACTAAGGTTCTCGTCGCAAGCAAAAGGGGACACACGATGGACGACGACGATGACAGCGGCAATGAAGGTTTGACTTTGGACAATGAGGATGAAAGACATATTGGCGTTGACGAAGTGCATCAAATGTGAATATCACTAACTATACGTATGCGATGAAGGAAGTAAAATAGGACATGTTTGAATTCTGCCGTTTATATCATTTCCTATTCGAGACATACACTCCTGTTGTTACTTCTTTTTCACTTGATAATGCTATGGATGAAAGTCAGAATACGACACATCAAAATACGCAACATGGTCATCACCCCATAACCTATACAGCAGCTTACGGGAAGACTCTGGTTACTGCACCGCTCATTGGTTGCTCAGTCAACATTTGCACCCAGTCGCATATCAAAGAACAAGGAAACCCGCCTGGAGCGCCTTGAACTCGATTTCTATTAATTGTGATTGATTTAGGAACCTACGGTTTAAGCGCAAGGGAGGCAGAGAGATCGGAGATTATTCGTGCTGGACGGGTAGGGTGGGCTGCTTTGGAGAAGCCTGGATTTCTATAAAAACCCGTGAATATTCATACCGACAACAACAATAACAACAAAATTAAGAAGAAATCAAATTAAAAAGGTACAGCACTCGAGTAGTGGACCACGGAAAGAAGGACGGGGAGCCAAATGAAGGAGGGGGACTGGAAAGTGAGTGGGGAACTGCGAGAAAGGGGGGAAGAGCGCAAGAGACAGGAGCAGGGTAGAATTGCAGCAGGGAGTAAAGGAGGAAAAGAAAGAATAATGTAAAAGAATTCCCGTCCCAGTCATAGCTCCACAAGAAACCGGATTAACATTGCAGCCGCATTGACCATATTGCACGAGAACGCAGAAAGGAATATTGTTCAATGATATGCAATCGAGCACCAAGAGTTGAGTCTTTTCAGCTTTATACTGGACAAAAAGGCCCCCAAGGCGTGATTTGGTGATCACTGGTTTTTTGTGGTCATAAGTATACTCTTTCGGGTTTATTTAGTTGGAGCAGAAGCAGAAGCAGGAGCAGGAGCAGAAGTAAAAGAACGGATACTGATGCCGTGGTCGATCTCGATCCCGATGCCGATACCCATACCCATACCTATGCCGATGCCTTCTTTGCTCTGGTGATAATTGTTTTACATATCCAGGCTGCTTGCCACACAAGGGGTACTCGTCCATCCAGAGAATGTGTAAGAGGAGCAAGAAAGAAAACAAACAAAATGTATACATAAGAAAAAAAAGGGTACAAAAATAAGTAAATCAAGGAGTAAGCGAAAAAAAACAAAACCGTAGGGCTAAAAGGAATTGACGGGTGTAACGAATGGCGTCGCAGTTATCTTGGTCGTCGACGACCGGCCACAAGCCGATCAATGTGATGACCACTAGGTTCTATTGCAAAATTGATAACCACGGCCGTTCTTAAGAGAAGGAAATTGCCCTGCCACAAACGGAATGGTTGCAAAACTTCATGCAGAACTATAAAATTATTACCGAGGCTTATGCTCACCTTGGTCATTCTTTTTGTCGATGTTGTTGTTGCTGATGTTATCTTCATCGTTATCGTTATAATAATAATTACTATTATTTCAATGCCCCCACCCCTCTCTCACCTTCTCTCTCTCTGTCTCTCTCTCTTTCTTTCTCTTTCTTTCTATCCATCGATCTCTTTCCACACTTATGTCTCCAAGTTAGGTAAGAGAATTCTTTGTTTCTTTGGTGGTTTTTGGATGGGTGCGCGTTCCCCTTTAGTAAATTTGCGTTTAGATCAAAATATGGGTAAACCATAGCTACATACCAACCCAATGGACAGCGAAAGAAATCCAAAGAATACCAGTTAGATCAATAGAAAGGCAAAAGCAAATGAAAAAAGTTAACTTATAATTGTCCTGGGCGCACAGGTACATACTTTGGTGCTGATCGAAATGAAAACAATATCAAAAACAACCTAATGATGATTATGATATAGCTGATGTCTTGGAACCTGATGAAAAATCAGTAAGGTGGCATTGCAATGTAAAAAAAAAACATTAAAAAAAAATTCTGATACCCTTCTTCCTTACTTACCCATCCAAAGGCATGGCATTATGTGATGCTTAATAACAATTATCGCCAGCGGGTAGTTGAAGCGATGCCAGACCGAGGAGTCAAATACGTGTGCCTACACACCTACAAACAGTTGTGGTGGGTCATGATTTTAGATACCGACTTGATTATAGGATCAAGCTTTGTTATACTTTACAATCGTCGTCTCTCAGCACCCACCGCCAACTTCAAAGAGTCTACAGTACAAGTTGTCTCAATTACTATCCATTTTTCCACGATTCTTGCTCTTACAGGCTTAATGTATGGTTTACAACTAAATGATAAAACCTTATAACTGCATCTTTAGTCTACGGTCAGAAAAGATAATTGCAAACAACCGATGATGAGACGGAATATACCTCTTTTTCCAATGTCTCACGCTGTGCGACGGGCTAGATGTGAGATCATAAAGCCTTTCATTGTTGCATAGTCTCTTGCCTGTAGGGGAATAAATGTTGAGAATTCAATGTTCTACATATATTCAATGTTCTACTTATATGCCTATGCAATTTGTAAAATATTAACGCAAAATTTTGGTAAATACGCCTTTGCTTTCTCGTTTACAACTAATTGTAATATATCATAGGCTGGGCTCCGATATCCCGCCGCCGGGTGGTTTACCAACCCCATCCAGCTATCATCATCATCATCATCGGCACTACAATCGGGAACCGGTCTTGGCTTTATTTAGCAAGTCCTGAGGCTTGTTAAATTTTCCATAATGATTTGTTTTTTCCGGGCAAGGTCATTAGTCTTGCGCCAGAGGCTCCCCGACGGGGAATCGAACCCCGGTCTCCCGCGTGACGGGGGGTATACTAACCACTATACTATCGAGGAGCCATCAAGCTATAGGGTCCGAAAAATGGTTCGAAGAAGTTCTTAACTATCTTTCGGAGCTTGGCTAATGGACCGGCCGAAATAGTTGGACCGCGGGGTAGGTTCATCCGAACTGAGACACCTCGAGGATATAGCACTATGTCACGTTATATGTTGTGTGAAATGGTCGCGAGACATCTCTGATTATATTTTGGAGTTTAATGGAAGATCCGGTCTAAGGTTGGGAATAAATAATTCCGGATGTAATCTAGCACTCCATTAAGATCTCCAGGGGATTTCATCAGGGCGTACAGCACGCATTTAATGTAATAAGAAACCAAAATATCTCCAGGAAGTCGGATCCTCTCGCGAAACATTGACAGGACTCAATTTCATTAACACGAAAGTAAACCCCCGCCACTAACTTGTACATCCGAGAAATTCGGCAGCTTAACCCTGAGACTCAGATTAAATCATCGGACGCCTCGCTATGGTCACTGTTCCAACCCAGAATTTAAGTTCTCGTGACTAAAATTTCAAGTCGTAAGCACATCACCCTTTTTTTAGTTTAAAATACAAATTTATTATACAATAAAAAAGATTTTAATTAAGACTAAATGTTAAGTCCTATTTACAATAATGTTTCTCATATTAAGTTACTGGCTCTTAACAAGCATTCTAAATTGTACGTGGGTAGGTTGAAAAGTAATGCACACATGCTTATAGAGCGCGAACAAAAACAAAATAGGAAGATAGGGCAAGAAATATATTAAAGTACAATTCTTAAACTTCAAAATCATATATTCATTTTTCAAAATAGCCACCGTTGAGGCTAATATATTTCTCCTAACGTGTAACAAGTTTTTTTATTCCGTCAGTAAAAATTCCTTAGATTTTTTTCGAATCTAGGACTTGACAGCGACCCTCACCTTATCGTCTGAGGTGTAAAGATTTACCTTGAGGTCTCTCTTGAATAGGAAAGAAAAAATAAAAATCGCATGGCGCGAAATCAGGGGAATAAAGAGGATGTGGAATCGATTCAAACTTCAGGTTACTCGCAGCACTCCAATCGACGCCGTTTGTTCTCTTCTGGGAGACGGCGTGGAACCGATCGTGTACAAATTTTACGGTATCCCAATTCTTCAATAATAAAGCCCATACAGGGCGGTTTACACACTGACGTTCCCAGTATCCGCAAACTATTTGTAAAATTCTACATTGTTTTCAATTTATCCCCTCATAAAGTGTCGAATGACCTTAAGGCTTTCGGCCACTCCGTTCACTCCAAAACGTGATCACATCTTCAACGTAGTAAGGCCGTCCTCAACAAGTTTTTTCGTTCCTAAACTCCTACCTCCCCTACCCCTTCACAAATCCGACCGTATCTATCTATCAGAACGTAAGAGGTATTCGCTCAAAGACCCAATCCATTCTGAAAACTCCCATGCCCGACCTGTCGACATGTTCTCTTTAATCGAAACGAACTTAATCCCCAACATTCATAAACGGAAATCGTTTCCTCCCACGTTCACCATCTTCTGCGATGACCTCCTCAATCATACTACTGCTTTTCCCCCAATCGTGGGGTGCTCATCGCTGTCCACAACAGCCTCGAGTCGCCACTTATCACTCTCCCTACCTCCTCGAAGCTGGACTTTGTGACTGTCAAAGTCACTCTTCCTCGGAAACCAATCTTTGTCATGTGCTATATCTATAAATTGACATCCCAGCCGATTGAAATTTACGAGCTAGCTCGTAATACTATCGACCACATAATCAGGCTGAGTAATTACGAGGACGGCATCATCATATTCGGAGATTTTAATCTTCCACAATTCAATTGGGCTTTATCTGACGATCATTCACACTTCACCTCCCACCCCACCTCGGCCAAGAAATGTCTTTTCATTGATCGACTAGATGATTCTTGCCTCTGTCAGATCAGGAACGTTCGAAACCTCCTGGGTAGGCAGCTACACCTCATCCTTACAATAGACCCTACCAATATATCTGTCTCATACAGCGCTTTCGTCCTTTCATATATAGACCACCACCACCACCCTCTTCTTGCGACCTTCTTCCAAGTCCGCTCAGCATCATCCTCTTCTCCTCCATGGTACAATCACAAGCTTCGTCCCCTGCGTAACAAAAGAAATAAATTATGGGTCATCTTCTCTCGGAATCGAACTGTACCTGACTACTCCAACTTTCTTGGCTGTTACCTCCAGTTCACGGAACTTTTCGATCCCCTTCATCGCAACTATCTTACTAAAACTCAGACCAATCTCAAACATGACCCCAAAATCTTCTTCCAGTTCGTCAATCGTAGATCTGATGTTACCCCACATCGCTTACCTTAAACTGTCATACCTCATCTGATCCAGTTACTATTGCTAACCTCTTCGCCACTCACTTCAATCAATCATTTACTAATGACTCCTCTGTTCCTGACCCGTCATACTTTTCTCCAGATCCGTACAACACAACGTCGTCGGCGTATACAATTGCACTGACGACTAGTGGGTTCTCTCTGCTTACAAATGTAAATGTTAAATAGAATGGGACTGTTTACTGCTCCGTGCCGCAAGCCGTTTTTTATCTAAAAGATCTTGTTAGAGATTATATCTCCACATTTCACCACAACTTATTTACCCATTAACATATGGTAGATTATGTATAACAAATATTCGGGCATTTCAAAATTTGATAACTTATATAGAAGTCCTTCTAACCATATGGTATCGAAGGCCTTTTCAAAGTCAACCAAAGAGGCCCTTGGGCATTTTCCCTTTGCCTTGTTCCACTGTATGTCGGAAACAAGTTCGTCGAGTCATAAACTGTGTCGTGTTGCGTTTAAAACCAGACTGGTTGTTTGGAAGGATACCATTTTCATCACACCTGTTTATCAATGCTTTTTTTATAATTTTTTCGAATACCTCTTAGTAAACTAATCGAGCGAAGATTAGCTGGATTGTTCCTGTCCTTGCGTTTTTAGAGGATGGGATAGACTACTGCTCTCGATAGTATAGTGGTTAGTATACCCGCCTGTCACGTGGGTGACCGGGGTTCGATTCCCCGTCGGGGAGCCTCTGGCGCAAGACTAATGACCGCCCGGAAAAAAACAAATCATTATGGAAAAATTTAACAAGCCTCAGGACTTGCTAAATAAGGCCAAGACCGGTTCCCGGTTGTAGTGCCGATGATGATGATAGACTACTGCAGTTTTCCAACGGGTTGGATACTATCATTATTGAGAGCAATGTTGAACAAAATTGTGTAAGCTTTCATTGCTTCAAAGGCAAATGCTTTGGAATATTATCTATTCCGGAAGTTTTCTTGTTTTTAATGGATCTAAAGATGGCCGTAAGTTCATCCTTGTGCATAAACAGACACGTGTTTGGATTTCTAAGAGGAGAATTCGCTCTATTATTTTCACTATAGGTGATGAAACGTCGACTTTCGATATGCCAACTGTTAAATACATTGCGTAGCAAAATATGGTTTTGAAGAGCTCTGGTTTCCAGGTGAAGGTAAGAATGAACGCTTTCGTTCCCTCTGTAAACTGCCTCGAAACAGGCACTGATTATATTTGCTTTCGTTTGCGGATCCTCGACATATATTAAGCGGGTATCCTGATGTAGATGGCCAACAAAAACAGTATGAGATCGTCTGCGTACGCAATAGCATGCGGAAGCGCATGTAATAAGTCGCTAATGTAAATGTTAAAAAGCATCGGAAAAAGTGCCGCTCCCTGTTGCAAACCATTCTTGATATTATACGTTTTATTGGAGGTCACATTACCATTTTCGACCACGAACCTCTTGTCCTTTAACATATCGTGAAGTACATATAGTAAAGGCTTATGTATCTTAGACCAGTTTCTAATACAATCCTTCGATCCAGACGGTATCAAAAGCTTTTTCCAAGTCGATCAGACAGGCACCTGTGCATTGGTTCCTACATTTATTCCATAGTATGTCAGAGACCAGTTTAGGTGGGACATGTGTGGTTTCATGACCTGCCTTAAAGCCAAACTGGTTATTCGGAATAATGTTGTCCTCTACCCATTTTAGCAGAGCTTTGTTAATAATCTAATGCTTGTTTACATCAGTACGTGGCATTTGGAGACGCTGAATCTCGTTTTGATTATTTCTCCTGAATATTTTATTTATTTGTGGGAACATATTCGGGTTATTAGTTTTTATAGCTCGAATTCTGTTGTTTCAATACAAATTTGTTGCTAATCTATAGTTAGCTTTAAGTAATTTTTGGAGGGTTTTCAATCCGGATTTCAGTGATATTATCTCCTGGTCCAGTCTGGCTGTACAATGTACAGTGTGCTCGGGGATGTGTACTTTTTCAGCTCATTTTGACCCGCTAAAATACAAATTCATACCTGGGGCTTTAAGAGCATTTTTACAAGTGGTATACTATCGATTAACACAAAAAAAATCGAGTTATTGAAGCCACTACACCAGGATACACCCTAACTCTTCGTTTGAATTGATGTGCTCCAGGATAAATCCTGCGTTCAGCAGTGTTTGACAAAACAATCTAACACGAGCAATAATTTTATTTATTTTTCGTTGACGAGCAACGAATGATGTCATTTTTTCAACGGTCACAGAAAGAATGTTCCGCCTCTCCTATTCAAGCGAGCAATTCAGGGAAATCAGGGAATATTCAACCAATCCACAGAAGAAGCGACGCGTATCTCTAACTTCTACTCTGTCGAAGTTTATAAAGTCATCGATTAACAACTTTCAAAATAACAGGTGACAAACAACCTGTTTAACATTCGTGGGCTTTATAGCAACAGATCTGCAGACAATCTGATGTCGAACTGTACCGAAAAGGGGAGCTACACTGAATTTCTCAAAAGCATCGGACGCAATTTAGCACTCACTCTGTTGTCAAAATTAAATTCCTCTTGAGTTGGAATGCCCTAATTCAACGGATAATATCTTATACCTTTGGCCCAATACAAGTAGTTCTGTACGGTGTCTAATATGGGTCCTATACAATTAATGCTGGTGTTCCGGAAGATTTCGTTCTTTCACCCACCCTATTCCCCTTTTTTTTTTTTTTTTTTTACATTTCTGTATTTATTGACCATAATAGATTTGTTACAATAAGTAATACAGATAACTTATAATTATCTTAGCTTTAATCGTTTACACATACTTGCTAGTACATTTTTCAAACATTATTATAAAGTTATATATTTCATGGGTGGACAAGATAGGAGTAGGTGGGGCTTCCTGGAAAAGGTCAGAAAACCAGGATATAATTATTTACTTAACCTATAACTAATTTGCTTAACTTAACTTAACTTAGCTTAGCCTAGCTTATCTAATTATTAAATCTATTATTATTACAATAAGTTAGAGTAGGGTGGGGCGGGAGGTATAGTGGTTGATGGGTGGAATTTGGGTTAGGGTGGGTACTATGAGTCGGGGATATGGGTTGGGGGAACACTTTCCGATTGGTCGTTGAAACGCAAGATATTAGAGAAGGGTTGTATATTACAATATTTAAACTGGTGGGGTGAGAGTTCAGTATTGTGGTATACGATCTCATTGGAGTTGTTGACCAACCTGCCAGAGGTGAAGGGGGTTCTGGTGTGGAGACAGTTCGGGTAGGCAGTTCGGTTGTCTGACGGAGTCGATGTGAGCGCATTTATTATCGGATTGGGATTATTAGGAAGATTTTCGATAAATTTGATGGACAGCTCGAGGAAGCGTCGATCTATACGTTCAATATTAACGGCATAGTAGAGCGAACTACTGTTGTAATATTTGTGGGAGTTAGGATGTCGGTTGAGGCCAGTGATAAGTCTGAAGCATTTCCTTTCGAAAATGCGTAGCTTCTCCATTTGGGCGGGTGTGATATGGTACCATATTGGGCATGCATATGTGAGAGTGGGTCTGATTATTTGTTTGTAGATAAGTGATTTGACTTTGGGAGAGAGACCATTCGGTTTGTACATGACTTTTCTGCAGAGGTTCAGTTGGGTTGTGGCTTTACGAATCGTATTTTTAATGTGGGCGGAGAATGACAGATTGTTGGTAAAGGTTATACCTAGATACTTTAAGGTTTTGGAGGGTTTAATTATATTGTTATTTATTTTAATTCTGATTTTATTATGGCAGCGAATAGTGTTGTTTGTACAACTCGCGTTTCTGCCTTTAAAAACGATGAGCTGTGTTTTGGTTGGATTTAGTTGAATTCTCCACTTGGTAAAGTAGGCTGACAGGATTGGGAGATATCTGTTAATACAGTTTCTTGCCTCCTTGACAAGCTTGTTGCTTGAATAAATTAAGGTGTCGTCGGCATAGTTGAGCATTGTTGTATTGGGTAACAGTGGCTGCGGTGCGTCTGATGTATAAAGAAGGTATAGTAGTGGGCCGAGGATGGATCCTTGAGGAACTCCTGCGGTTATGCTATAAGGTGTCGAGAGAGTTGAGTTTATTTTCACCATGAACTTTCTATCAGAGAGGTAAGAAGCGAGAAGTTTTGTGGAGTGGATGTTTAATCCATACATTGAATGAAGTTTGTATAACAGTCCTGCGATCCAGACACAGTCGAATGCTTTAGCTATGTCTAGGGAGACACATACCGTTGGGGATTGGTTTTGGAGGTGGGTCGTCACATCATGTGTCAGTTTTAAGAGAGCATGACAAGTGGAGTGTTGTGAGCGGAAGCCAAATTGAGAGTTCTGAATGAGGGAGTTATCCCTGGCAAATGAGAGAAGATTTTTGTATATTTTACATTCAAGAATCTTGCTAAGCGAGTTTAGCTGCGATATCGGACGGAAGTTATCCGGGTACTTGGAGAGCCCAGATTTGCTAATAGGGGCGATCACCGCTGTTTTCCAACTTTTAGGGAAATGTGAAGCGTTTATTATGTGGTTGAGAAGAACGAGAATCGGGAGCAAGTCGCCTGGGTGGAGTCTTTTGAATAGGAGGTTAGGGATTCCATCTAGGCCAGTCGATTTTTTATTGTTACGTGAAGTAATGACTTCGGATAGTTCTTCAAGGCTTAGGAATGTGTCGATTCCTACGGGGTGTGATGCTTTATTGGTTTCGGTGAATTCAGTAATAAATGGTGTAAGGGATGGCTCCAGTGAGCGTGGAATGTAATCGTTCACGGTATCGTGGAAATTTGTTACTGGGAGGGTATCGTTTTGCTTATGGACTTTGCAGAAATGTTCAGCGAGAACATTTGCTATATCAGTGTCCGACTGGACGATGTTATTATTAGTTGGGTGAAAAAGATAATCTGTTCGAGGCTTGAGTTTGCGACCCGTTAGTCTGTTTATGTTTTTAAATAGATCGCGATTTGGTTTGATACTGTTTAAGGTGGATGTGTAGGTCTGATTAGTGAAAACTTTTAGTTGTCCATTTATCAGGGAGGTCAATAGCTGGATCTGTTGTTTAATAAAGGGTGAGTAGCTAGTGTGCAATTTTCGTCGGAGTTGTTTTTTTATACGTAATAATTTTATGAGTAGGTAGGGTAGGGGTTTTCCTAAGTGATTATAAGGAACGATAGTGGGAGTATGGCTGAAGAGAGCATTTCCCAGTATTTGCTCTATTTGGGCCGCTGCTTGGTCAATTTGTGTAGGGGGCAGGTTAGAAGATTCCGGTAAAGAAAATTTTGAAAAGCTAGCAGCAATATCCTTATTGACTTTTTTCCAGTTTGTTTTGGTGAAATTTGGAATAGGATTCAGAGTGTAGAGTGGTTCAAGTGAGGGGATTTGAACCGAGGTGTGGACAGAGCCATGATCCGAAGGGAATGTGAATGACACTGTGGGAGGATTAGATGAATAGCTATCTGTAGACTTTAGGAAGAAATCGATTGTTGACTTGGTTGAGCTGCAAATTCGAGTAGGTTGCAACGGGCAGTCTGCGTAGACATATGGATGAAGTCGGAGGAGATCAAGGAGTTGGCAGCCGTATTTGTTGCATTTGATGTCATTAAATGCAGTATGTCGTGCATTCCAGTCTCCTCCTATTATGAAAGGTGCTGGCAGAGACTGTTGGATTATTTGTGAGATGTCTGCACTAGGGAAGTTTGGTTCACGAGAAGGGTGAATATATATGGAGGACAAGACCAGTACTTTATTATTTCGGCAGAAAAGTTTAACAGCCGTGTATTCGACACTAGTTATATTAGCAAATCTAATCTCAGCAAATTGGAATTTTTTATGTATTAGGATTCCCGTACCTCCATGAGGGCCAGAGGTTCGTGGGTTGGACACAAATGTGTAATTAGGTATGTAGACTCGAGAAGTGGATTTCAGCCAAGTTTCTGAAAGCAGAAGTATATCTGGGGAGAACTTTTCAACAAACAGTCGGAGGTGTTATCTACGGGTGTGGGAATAGATGGACTCTGAGTTGAGGCAGATAAGGGTTAAGTTATACGTTAAGGGAAAGGATGTGGGAAGTTATTAAATTTAAGATCTGACCTTTTTTTCCAATTCGGAACTGTGTTTTAAGGTTGGTAGTAGTGTCTCCAGGCTCCTGATGTATCCCAAGATATCCAGGTTGAGAACGTTGGGGTTGGGTTGTTGAGATTTCGGGCAGCTACGGGAACTTTTCGTAATTTCTGCATATGATGTTCCTGATCCCCTGAGATGGGATGGTTGTGGTGATAAGGGTTTCGTTGCAGCTGGTTTGGCCGTATTAGTTACCGTATGTAACGAACGTCTCTCCAGAATCCGTAGCTTTTCGGGGCATTGTGAAAAACTAGCTGGATGTGGGCCTCCGCAGTTACAGCAAGTTATGGTAATTTTTTTCGTGGATGTTGATCCATCGGCGTTTGTTTGCTGAATTATTGATGGCTCTGTGCCAGGCGGGTTCACTTTGCACTCTCCTGGTATATGCTGTTCGGCACATTTTCCGCATCGTGCACTTAGACCCTATTCCCCATTTTTATATTATGAATGATTTCTTGTCCGTTATCCACAACTAAATTTACTGTTGACAGTACACTAATTTTTTGTACTCAAGCAAACGTGCTCGACCAACCTCTTCGTATCGCATCAGGAGGTCAACTGGAATACAATTTCTATATTTAAGTAGGCGCATCTAAAACAGCGCTGTGCGTGCTCGAGAGGATATAAAATTGAGCAATAAAGCTCATTGAAGACACATTGAGGCGTATGATTTTGAACTTTTGGCGGATTTGTTGTCGAAGTGTTCCGCCGAGCACTGGCCACGCATCAAAAGGAACACCTGGAACGCGGAGCGAATTCAATTGCACATAATAAAACACGAAAAGAATTGTCTTTATTTTAGAATTTTTTATTTTTGTTTTAGAGTTCTAAAACTTTTGATTTTTTACTTATCTTAGGTTGCACCGTTTCAAAACTAACTTGAACCACACGTTCGACGTTACTTCTTTTTTTTTATTGTCGCGATATCTCAGCGCGGATCGACCCTCCTCGGTGCGGTTCTCAGACCCCTGCTCGAAGTAGACTAATTGTCTCTATCCTTAAAATCCCATTCCGAACTTCTCAACCCCGCATCTGCTAAAGTAAATTTCCCATCCAATCTGCTAACAGAATTTCTCATAGTATCTGTTAACAGAATTTCCCATCGTATCCGTTAATAGAATTCCCCATCGTATCTGTAAAGAAAATTTTCCCATCATCAATGCATCATTCTTCTTTCCGTCTTCCTTATCGGAATCTTGTTCCTTTGTTTGACGATCGATAGTACCGCCACTTATTTTCCGATCTTTTCGTGGGATTTGTTCAGGTTACCCATCTGGCTTTAGCTAACAACGTTCTTGTGCGCTTCAGGTGGGTAATAAAAGGAACCGTGGGATTGGTATAGTTTCTTTGTTAGCCTTTCCAAACCATAAACATCTAGCGAGCGATTTTCGTTAAGATGTTTATGATTGCATGACTATTGGTCGGCAGCGGAACGATATGCTTTGTTTGCGCAAGTGTGCCTTTTGCGTTAGGGTCATGCGAGGGATTTAGGTGCTAATTGGTATTAGCTACCAGACTAGGCATCCGTTGTTCGATTTATTTACCGACAATGGCGTTTCACGGGAAGCATCGCGTTGATGCTTAGAATGGGTGCTTGACTTACATGCGATGCCTAGCTGCATTTGGCGCATTGGTTTGGATACGATGTATGGATGCGTTGAACTCGATATTGTGAGCTTTTGAACGTTTAGTTCCTTAATTTCTGATATCGACCTCAACGTCGTTGCATGTCATATTACCTTTTGTTTCAGGTGTGGTTAATGACTATGGGGACACGTGTCTGTGGGGACGTGTACTGGCAAAGGTGAGTTTATTCATTGGTGGATTGATACCTCACCCTATAGTGGGTTGAGTGGTTCGTATAACAGCCACAAACTCATAGCTCCGAATGCCTACTTTTTTCTATAGGTATCTTCATCATCGCTGCTCAGCATGGTGAACGCATTCCACCTCTACAAATATTTGTCGACGATACCCGACAATCGACAGTGTGCATCAATTCAAATTGAAAGTTATCGTTATACGTAAGAATAAACACATAATCATTCTCTAGCCGTACCACGTCGCCAGGTCAGCCTCAGGAAAACTGAGTTATCTTTTTAGAGCCAAGAAATATTTTACTCCGGCCCAACTTCTTCTCCTATATAAATCCCAAATTAGACCCGCGCTCGAATATTGCTCTCATGTTTGGAGCTCGGCTCCTAAACATACCATCGACCTACTTGAGAGCATACAGAGACGAGCGATCCGCCTGATCGGGGTCTCGGCGCTGACGTCGGGACTACAGTCGCTATCACATCGAAGGCGCGTAGCCGACCTCTGTCTGTTTTACAGATATTATCACGGGTGCTGTTCTTCGGAGATTCTTGGTATTGTTCCACGCAATTCGGTTTATATGCGCTCCACAAGACAATCCGACGGATCGCACCCGTTTGTGGTTCATCTCCCGACGGCGCGAACATCCCTGCATCAGAACTCGTTCCGTTACAGAGCGGGGAAGCTGAGGAACTCCCTTCCCACGCGAGTGTTCCCGGAGCGTTACAACCTGCAACTGTTCAAAAAGAATTGCAACAGTTATTTGATGGCATCTCGGGGCGCCCACTCTCCCGAGAGAAGTCTAATAAAAACAAAAAAACACGAATGTGGAATTCTTTGCCCGATTGTATTTCCTCATCACCGTTTCGTCATGCCGCCTCAACGGTTGAGTTGGTAAGTTGGTTGTGTCTTGCGTTTGATTGTACAAACCTAGGTTCAACTGACGCCTCTTGCTATTGTGCAGTTGTGGGAGAAGTAAAATAAAAAAATAAAAAAAAAACCGTATCAATTGGGCATTAAAGACCATGGTACATTAATACTTCCTTTCTCTTTCTTCTCTTTCTTCTTCCACTCGCATTGAAGACTAATGTCTTCCTATCTTCCTTCCTATCAGTTCGCACTGTGTCGTGATAACCCAAATCCCATTTTGTGCGCGCTTTTTGTAGAAGTGAAAAAACTATAAAAAACGAGGTCATAGAGTTATGAGATACAATATCGCTTGATTCAGTGATATTTTTAATGTTGTGGAAATTTTAACGTATAAAACTTCTAATCTCAACCTTTCTCAATTCTATTAACTATGTACCGATTGGCAGCATATAATAGAGTGGTTTATCGGTTAATAATCGGCACATAAATAGTGGTACATAATTCGCAAAGATTCCAATTTTTTTGTAGAACAATTGTATAATTTTTAAACTGTTTTCATTTTTATTTATTTACTTATGTTCCTATTTTTAACTTATTTATTTATTTACCCATTTATTTATTTTTATTTATTTACTTATGTTCTTATATTTTACATATAAACTAAATAATTAATTTATTTACTCATTTGTTCATTTTTATTTATTTATTTATTTATTTATATATTTAAAAACAATCAAAATCATATATGTAATGCACCAATTTAATATTATTATTTTCTCTGGACTCTGAATTACAGAGTTACTAACTTTTGAAACTTGTGGTGCAGTTTGGCCCTCAATATATCAATATTATAGTTAGTGATTATTTCTTAAGTCATTAAAAACCACTTGAAAACGGTTTAAGTCATAGAAAGCCATACGTTGGATGCAAGTTCAATAATGGAGTCGACAGATAGCTGAATTTCCCACTAGATATCGTGGTCGTTTTACAATGGCTATACAACACATACGCGAATGTCTGTCGGCACAGAATTGTGTTTAAAATCAACACGTTCGCTGGCACAGCGAAATCAAAGTCGCAATTAAATTGAATAAATAGCGTTTGTCCTAATTCGAACGCTCTAAGTGTTGTGAGACTAAATGCACCAAAAGCAAATGCACGCCTTCCCATTGTGACTGCAAACGATGCCAATCATAGAGGCACACCAGCCGTGCCAAGCGTTCGCCTCTTACGTCAATACAATTCATTAAACAATAAAGTAATCCGACTTAGAGCTTGTAACCAAATTAGAAGATGAAGCCAGAGCTATTTTTCAAGCGAAGTGTACACACACTGTATGCTATTTCATCAATTAAGCACCCATTTCGTGCTGCCTCTAAGAGCCGAGAATGAGAATGAGCTTCAGTTTCCTTATTCCATCGAAAGCCAACATCCTATACCATCCCCGGGCAAGTATCTTACAATTACTCTCCTTTTCAATTATCTCGGAAATAAATAGGAGCGCGCGTTGTAGGGAGATTTATTTGTTCAAGGATGCGGAGAAAGAGGGGGTATAAAAATTAAAACGTCACCACAGAGACGGGATTGACTCTAAAGGCATCTCAGATAATACTGCCTGTAATGTGGGCAGGGTGCGACAGAGGAAGAAATCTGTGTTCTGGGCTATGAACGTAGTCATTCTTATTATTTCTCCATGGCCGTGATTATTGTTATTATTAGACCCCCAACTGGTAAGGGGTGAGACAAAGGCCGAGGAACAACAACGACAACAGCCATTCTGACGACAACGACTTGAACCGGGAAGCTGACAGTTGCTACTGTGACGACAGCAACAACGACGGTGGAAATTAACTCACAACTCAAATGAAACCAAAGCTAAATCACTGGAAGCTGAAGTCGCCCGCCGACGGCACACTAAATTCGGCCATTGAGCATGAGGAGCGGTGCGGTTTTTCCCTCAGAACCTCTATTAATTGCGATCTGCCATATGAGGGTACCATTCGGGTGACACTCATGAGCAGCATCAAGTCGTTAATTCCTAAATTGGTTTAAATTGTATTTAATTATAGCGACAACGAATGCGCTCCAACCGGCAGAAGAAGGACTGTTCGGCTGAGATTGTTACCGAGACGGGTACCGCGCGATGGATCTGCGCGCTCCCGCGCCCTCAATTCAAATGATTTCATTCCGTTATTCATTATGTTCATCAATCTGCCATGAAAAACTCCAAGTGTCCAGCGACTGAAAGTCTGAGTTAGTAGCCGTGCTTGGCAGTGCACCCTACTTCATATCTTTCAAATAATATTTTAATAAAATTATGAAAAGGGTCACTATGGTGACTGTGGTCGGTATGGTCGGTATGGTCGGTATGGTCGATATGGTCGATATGGTCGGTATGGTCGCTATGGTCGTCATTAGTTGGAAAATGAAGATACACACTTCCGCCCGCACATTTGTCTCGTTGATCATTGTTTGTGTTTTGTGTCGCTGGTGGATAATTCAATTTCTAAGATTTGTGGACAACAATCGCATTAAATTTATAGAAAGATGACCGTAAGAGTGTCCAAGGAGCTGGGTACAGATCTTGTTAATCGGTAGTGATAATCGACCTTAGTGCAAAATACATTCAAATGAACAATCAACTGTCGCCTTGATCTTCATCATTGAGATGTATGTGCTGACATGTTATGAAGGCCTTGTGTATTCGAAAAGATTTCATTCTTCTTTTGCGTTTGCTTATTGATTGATTGATTAATTTAAACGGCAGGAAAGAGTTTGGTCGCTCTCGATTTTTGAATTCGTTCTGCGGGAATTCAGATTTGTAAGAGATCATGCGCTTTCCCCCAGAAGGCTGTTTAATGGTACGCCCTATTATGCATGTTCTCGTGCACTTCATAAATATCAGTGAAACTTTTTCCCAATGGACATTACACATTAGTAGCAGTGAAATCTAAATGCGAAGCACCCGTAAACCAAATCCGTTTTAGAAGAGGCAATAATGGGAGGAGAGCTCCCCATACAAAATAACTTCTCAAAAATGACCCGTAAAACTTGCTGAAATGGCAACTACCCGGTCATAAGAAGTTTTTGACTACGTTCTGGAAGTTGGCGAATAGCCCTAAACTCACACATCCTGTCACCATCACTACCCTCTGTGACCTTCTATAGCATAAGCAGTTAATGCGGCTAGAAATATGAGACTCGCTCTTAATATGATCATCTGTCCTGTGAGGTAGGGTCTTAGAATATACCAACAGTGAGGCCGGCTGTCGTAAAAGGCAACTAAAGGCGGAGTGTCAATCGCTCCAAAAACGTAGGTGTCGATATACTCACCACATGATTTCTTTGACCGTTCCCTGTTCTGTTTGATGGTTATGCATGACATGTTTATGTTCATTTTAGAGAGGCAATAACGGGAGGAGAGCTCCCCATACAAAATAACTTCTCAAAAATGACCCGTAAAACTTGCTGAAATGGCAAATACCCGGTCATAAGAAATTTTTGACTACGTTCTGGAGGTTGGCGAATAGCCCTAAACTTGGAAAACTCACACATCCTGTCACCATCAGTACCCTCTGTGACCTTGTATAGCATAAGCAGTTAATGCGGCTTGAAATATCAGACTCGCTCTTAATATGATCATCTTACTTATAGTCCTGTGAGGTAGGGTCTTAGAATATACCAACAGTGAGGCCGGCTGTCGTAAAAGGCAACTAAAGGCGGAGTGTCAATCGCTCCAAAAACGTAGGTGTCGATATACTCAGCACATGATTTCTTTGACCGTTCCCTGTTCTGTTTGATGGTTATCCATGACATGTTTATGTTCATCATGTTCCAGAGTTATGACAGTAAAACTAAAAAGAGCCGATTAAAGGTCTTTGTTTACTTGTTTAGCCGATTCACTTTGTTACGACAACTTTGTTTAGAAAACTGTATGATATGTATTCCTTCGTATTTGCTTAGTGGTGTCGTTCTAGGGTTGTGATTGGTGCTTCCTTGTTGTGATAGAATTTACTGTTGAACGTACTTGAAATCAGTTTCTCCGCACAAGAGCTAACGGAACATACAGATCAAAGCATTTTAACACGATATCGGCTTTAAATTACACCTTAAAATGCAAAGTATTACACAAATAACGTAAAAGTACGAAATATACTTCCTGAACGTAGCTCGCAAGGGTGAGAAGACACCAGCAAAGCCACGCCAATCATTTCTCTATAAATATCGATGGCGGCGGTTTTTGTTGTTGATCGCAGTAAAGAATGAGTCACTTAGCTCGGACATTCAACCATACCAGTTGTGCAGTCGTGTCTAAGTAATAGATCAAATGGTGTTGTATGCAAATGCACAATAAAGATTATGAAATTACTTATATTGGTTGTACTCACGGTTCTGTTGCTTCGTCTGGTGATTAATGGGTGGCTGCTGCTTTGAAACTACCGGCTTCCTCCACTTTCTCCTCACTTTGCTCCTTCGTTTCCCTTTTCTCTCTCTGGATTCCTTGTTGTTTAATCGCTTGGTCCGAAACCATAAAATACAATTTTAACGATTGACCATCCGTCCACTTTCACCCCACTAAGTTCGGTTCCCTTTGTTTTGTGTATATGGTTATTATTATTATTATTATTTATTGGCCTGTAGGAAACCGGAGGTTCATGACCTCACCGACTCGACTCCGCCATCGGTCCCTGTCGTGTGCACTCTGCTTCCACGCTTGACCATCCGGTCCGATCTCCTCAAGGTCAAACCTAACATTGTCCTCCCATGTCCGTCGCGGCCGTTCTACTGTCAAGTATTCTACTCACGGTCCGATCGTTGCCCATTCGCGCCACAAGTTCGGCCCATCTTAATCTTCGCGTCTTCATTACTCTCACTATTGCAGGTTTGCGGTACAGCTCTTTCAATTCATGGTTGTGGAGTTTCCTCCATTGTCCGGCCTCCTCGTCATATTTACCCCCAAAGATGCCCTTTAAAACTTTATTCTCGAATACGCGGAATTTGTTTTCTTCCCGTTTTGTGAGAGCCCATGCTTCGCATCCGTATAGAGCAGTCGGCATGATTATGGTTCTATAGACACGGAGCTTTATGTTACGTGATAGCAGTTTGGATTTCAGTAGTATTGTATATATGGTTACGAATATATATATTTTTTTCTTCTCATTATTGCTAGTAATTACATAGAATTTAAATAATTGAGTTTTTCAAAATGTTGCCACTTGTAAATTTAAAATTCTTTCTTTTCCTTTTATTCTCTCTTTCAAAACCGTTTCTTTTACTTTTTTCAACTACTTAGTTAACACCATTGCCACCACTGATTTTTTCACAGTCAACCGTCACCACGGCCTTTTTCGTTTTTTCGTTCCTCCTTTGTTTTCAGTTTTACCGTTGTCACAACGAAATAATCCCGTCGAAGATCAATTTCGAAACTATTCGAAGATATCATCGCCAGGGAAAAGACTGGGTTTATGCGCCAGCTATTTATTTTTTGTTTTCAATTTAAGTTTAAATTGAAACTGTGATAATTCTTTGTAACGTATGTATTTAATTAATGTTTGTTAATGTAAATGCTTACTATCAAAAATGTAAATGATAAATAAAAATAAATTTTTAAATTATTCAAATGTTTTATATGTTATGTATTTTATGTTTAATGTTCTGGTTAGGACAAAGGTGGTGGGGAAGTTACTACGTAACAATGGTGTCGTATACTGCCAAGTCATTTCTATTCCAATTCATTGTTCAAATAATTGTGAAGTAAGTAAATTCCAACAAAAAATTTGTAATTTCAACTGAATTCTATTCTAAGTCATTCTTCAAATAATCTGTGTAAAAATCAACAAAGAACGTGGTGAATTTTAATTGGTATTGGCGGAACATGACAAAACCGCCAAAACACTTCCCCTGATTCCCCTAGGAGGTGGTATTGAGAAATCCCCACGTTGATCAGAGGATTCGCTAAGCTCTACCCGTTCAGCCGAAGGTTACCGCCGGTTCAGTGTACCGCGGTTTCTTTTCCCATCCACCGAGGTTTCTAGATTATTACGAACCGTTCCCTACCACTGGGGAAATAAAAATAATCCCTTTGAATGCCCCTTACCACAGGTGGGGGGAAGCGACACGATGTACCTGAAAATCAAAAGAATTAAGCGACTCGAGGAGGTTTCTTTAGCGATAAAATTTTTATTTTTTTCTTACAGCCTATATATATATATAAATTTTCATTATTCTAACCTTATTGTTTTAATCGAATGTAAAATTATCTATGCATTGTAGCCATAAATCATCAGCATACAATAGCATAGTTTCACCGCAATCGTTTTATTGCGATGCATACATGATTAGTTGGCCATAAAATCCGTCTAACTTCGTGCACACCGTGGTTCCGCACCAAGATAATGGCATAAGTCCTTGGTTACTGTTGATGCAAGTGTCCTTTGTAGGGCTCGTAGTCGTCGGTAGGTATGATGTATACAGCAGTTCTCAGTGGTTGTGGCCTCGGTGTTTATGATACTGCGTGAAGACAATGAAAACAATCTGCGTGCAGCATGTGCTACTTGCTGATGAGGTTGCTGGCAGGAATCCTTTATTGACTGATTCATGCTCATATATGTTAACATCCTTCCCGCGTTGAACTAGCTGAGTTAGTCCAAACTAAAACTGTCTTCTATTCGTTTCTGTGTGGACAATCTTCTTTGGTCTCGTTACATGTGCGCTTCAGTAGTACGCTGTTAGCCATCTGTACCTCTGCCAGTTTTGCTACGCTGTCTTCGCTGATGGTAACGCCCTTTATTGGTCTCAGCGTAATACTGGGGACGTTCTTTTTCCTTTTTCTTGATGATGACAACTAGTCTAGACCTGATGTCCTGAATTCTCTCCTTTCACTTTGTTTTTTGTATCTGTAGGAAGGTGTAAATCTTCAAAAGATACCTCTGGACCGATCCAGAGGCACGCCAGATGTTTACCGACTAAAACCACTTCCCGCCAACACATATTCCCGTTGATCCTCGCAGAACTGTCTTTGAGATATTCCATCGCGGGGCGGGATGGAGTTTACCTGTTATTCCGCTCGTCGCGCCGCACCTGCTGCATTGTGTCACATGAATATCATTTGTTGCGGACCATGCTTTTTGAAACTTAGCATGCATTCTGTTACTTCTATCAGAGCAACGACCCTTCTCATACGTCTCTCCAAAATCATTCGTGCAGTCTCGAATCTCACGCGCTCTGTGAGTACGTGGTCCGCGTTTTCTGTTCTGCCTTCGCAGCACAAGCAGTATGGGTGATTGACATGGTGTTGGTCCATCTACCTTTGGTGGAAGTACCTCCTCTTCGTTGTGATTGTCTTTGGCTGGAGATCTTAGCTTATATCCGCATACGCCAGCGATGCTCTTGCTTGCTGCAATGTCAAGTGGTTTCCTTCAAGCCATGACATTTATGGCATCTTCGGATACCGTCCGGAAGGTGCAGTTTACAAATAATGATGACAGCCGACGTGCTGAGTTCACCCCCCTCATGTACGAATTATACTGTGCGACTCCTGCCCATATGTGAGCTGCGTACATTATAATGGAAGTGTTGACGCTGGTTATCAGTTTCCTTATGTGCGGCCGGGGTCCTCCAACATTGGATAGCCGTCTCGCCAAAACATTGCAATATATGCCATGTGAGTAGGCCGTTACAATATAATCAGAGCTAGCCCGGCTTGTCGTAAGAGGCGACTAAAGGCCGAATGGTGGGTGGGGTCCCAACGCCCTGTCGCCCGGTGAAATACCACCCCATCAAGCTATAGGCTCCGCGAAATGTTCGGGAGAAATCGCTGGCCATCTTTTGGAGGTTGGCTTCTGGACCGGTTCGAGAAAAGGTTGGTTTAGGTGGTAGACGGTCCCAAGGTGAGATACCACCCCGTCGCACTGTATATTCGCAATAATGTTGAGAGAAATTTTTGACTATGGGGCATCGGTTTCACCAATACGAAAGTAAACGCCGTTCACCATTATTTGCAAACAGCCAAACCTGATATCCTTGCACTAACTGAGACCCATGTCGATTCGTCAACTGATTCGACATATCTTCGTTGCTCAGGATACGACTTGCATTCGAGAATTCGTTTTAAGGGCAGAGTCTCTGCGTCTTCACGCGGCCCGATCTGGATTTCCAAAGGATGGATGCGATAGAACCCAATATCATGGACATCATGTGGTTGAAGATCGTGCTAGGGAATTCTATTAAATTTCTTTGTTGTCTTTACCGCTCCCCGAATGAGGATCGACCAGGGACATTTTTCGAACATCTTTCACGTAACGTCGACTGGATACAGATCAACCGCCCGGCTTCTGAAATTGTCGTCATTGGCGATTTTAATGTACATAGCTCCCGCTGGTTGGTACATTCTAACAGAACCGACAAGGCTGCGAGGCTAGATAAGATGTTCGCTGTTAGCCGTAATTTGACTCAACTCGTGGAGGAATCTACGCGAGGCCCGGGTACCCGAGGTTATTATGCGAACACCCTGGATCTGTTTTTCACATCTAAACCGAACATTCATACCGTGGAGGTTGCTGCGTCACTGGGAAACTCTGATCACTGCATGGTATCAGTCGCGCAACCATTTGCTTTTCAAGCGAATAACCGACCTAAACAGCTTTCCCATGTAGAGAGGAATGGGGCTGCAAACTGAGACGATTTGTGAGATTTATTCGCAACCTTCCCGTGGTCGGAGGTGTGCTTTGGAGACTCCGATATCGATGCATGCGCAGAATCGTTCACAGAGATTATTCTGCTCTGGGTGGAGATCTACATTCCGCATTCCATCACACGAAATTCATCTGATATACCTCGGTTTGTTAAATAATGTGAGCAGATTACAGACGCAAAAATATAACTTTTAAATTATGGCGCTCCAATCTCGCTGATGTTAGCTGAACGAATTTTGTTACAATCAGAAACACGCACAACCAGGCGTTTGATACCGAGAAGAAAGCCTACAACGACAGAGTGACTAATAAATTCCTTGACTGCCCAACTGGGTCGCGTCCTTTTTGGCTAATGGCAAGGGCTGTCAGCAGTAACTTCGCTTCCTCCGTTAGTAACGGACAGTGGGGCACTAGTCAAAAATTCAAAAGGTAAGGCTAATGTGTTCGAGAATTTATTTTTCGCAAATTCAAACCTCGGTGCCGCTCTTTTGGAACCATCGGTGATCGCACCCGTACGGTCTTCGATGTGGGATGTGAGGTTCCGTCCGCGTAATATTCAACGCATTCTACGTGGAGTGGACTGCAGGTAGGCAACCGGCCCTGGCGGAATGTCAGCAATAGTCCTTAATAACTGTGCTGCAGAACTATCGCCGGTTGTTGGCAGACTCTTCCGCTTATCTTATGCACGGAGCACATTTCATACCTGCTGGTAGTTCAGCTAATCCCAAAGAAGGGGAAAAAGGGTCTCTCACAAAATTACCGGCCGATGGTATTACGGTCTATGCTATCTAAGGTGACGGAAAAGGTCATCAATGTCGAGTTAATTACGTAATTGTAGGGCACTTCTGAATGATCGTCAATACCGATTCCGTGGCAGGCAGTCACGGGAGACCTTTTGACCCTTATAACCGATATATGGACATCTGCGATTGAGGGGCATGGTGAGTCAAGGGCAGTCTCCTTGGATATCTCCAAGGCTTTTGACCGCGTCTGGCAGGAAGCATTACTGAGCAAACAAAAAAAAATTGATCGATCCGGGATATTGTATACGGCGTGTCTTCGGATCTGTATCTTGTTAATTCCGGTGTGCCCCAGAGTTCTATTTTGGCCCCAACTTTGTTTTTGCTTTACATAAATGATTTGTTGGAATCAACGGATTACAAAGTGTTTAGTTTTGCGGACGATAGCACGCTTGTTTCCTGTTTTTCGAGTGATCATTCTTGCACCAGCTGAGATGTAGCCAGATCGACTCTCTAAATCGGGATCTGGATAAGGTCCTGCATGGTTTATTTGCGCTCCACAAGACAATCAGACAGATTCCACCAATTTGCGGTTCATCTCTAAACGGTACGCACATGTCTGTACCAAAACCCGTTTCATTTGAGAAGGGGGAAACTATTGGACTTTCTTACGGCGGGACAGTTGAGGGTTGTTCCCGGAGTGCTAGAAACTGCGACTGTTCAAGAACTCAAACAGTTGTCTAATGGAATCTCAGGGCGTTGAATCAGTGCTACAGGTTTGCCTTTCTTGAGAGAAGTATATAAAAAATACGTTATAATAAAGGCAGTAATATAAAGAAAAGTGCTTAGCGATATGACGCGTTCAGTTTGAATAAATTCATTTGTTTGTAAGTTATTTTCTGGTGGGATTTTGAAATTCTGTTTTTTTTTCTCTTAGTACAAAGATTTCTTATAAAGAAGCTGATGAGTTAGGGAAACACGTCGCAGGGTTGCAGAAGTTAATGCTGCCGAAATGTACGTGCGATTGGACATTAACTTTGCTATTAATTTGGATAAAACTTGTGCTGGAATTTACAG
This sequence comes from Microdon myrmicae, assembly GCA_963931805.1. Lineage (NCBI taxonomy): Eukaryota > Metazoa > Arthropoda > Insecta > Diptera > Syrphidae > Microdon > Microdon myrmicae. Next base: position 28,219,349 of record OZ007500.1, read on the forward strand.
AGAATTTTGACTCCTCGTAGACTGTAGTGATATTGGAACCATCGGAATTCTCCTATTTTCCACCTTGGTGGAGCGTAACAACAGTAGAAATGAATTCCTCTGATCTTAGCATGGCCGAATCCTTCTTGTCGCTGTATTTTATCTGTGTTTTATGGGGGATTTTGTCCAGATGACCGCTGTTTTTCCCATGTAATTGTGCCAGTGCCAGGCATCCTGTACTGCTCATTAATGAGTACCCTTCACCTCTATCGTTGCTGTTGTGTCTGATTTGACACTAAGCTTTGTGGTAGTGCCGTCGGGTTTAATCACGGATTGATGGGGTAAGAAAGAATAAGGCTTGTTAATCTGCGCTAGGTTTGCTTCCTCCGCGCTGCTCAGCTATTCATACTCCTGCATGAATTTGTGATGCTGGCTCCTGTTGTTCTCTATCTTGACAAGCCTTCGTTTGCAGGGTACAAATCTTTGACTAGCGATATCCTTGAACTCTCTCCGCCTGTCAGAGTTTGTTTTAAGTGAAAAATCTTACCTTAAATTGATCGTCTCCGCCCCTTATGGTTGTCTGGTGAAAATGGGATTCCCATTTCCGTTTTGCTGCCGACATCTTTTTTTTGCCGGATGACTCTCCAGTCCTCCAATATGTTTCCTCCAGACGTTCGAAGATGCTATGGAAAGTATTCTCGACAAATCGGATTTTCTATTCATGTCTTCAGCGTTGAGCCTGCGACTGTCCACCTGAAGATTGTGTTCTGCAACACGAGCAACTGAGGTCCCAACAACATCAACAAGTCAATGGCGCCAGGTTTGTTGAACGTTCGGTCTGCTACCTGGATGATGTTAGGCACTACCCAGGTAGTTGTGGTTATTGGCTCCACTGGTTGGTCCGACAAAATCGTGGGTAGAATTCGTCCCTCTATTGTTGCTGTGAAAGAAGTCTTTGGCAATTTCACCTTCACGTTTACTCTTTCTTCGGACCGTTGTCTACTCTGGCCACTACCGAGTGTTATCGTGTTTGCTGGGAGCTTTATCAAGTTATAAAGTTTAGTTGTGAGCCAGAATCCAATGAAGCTCTTCATTCTCATGGTGAGTGTCTATATCGGTAGGCTAACTGTTAGTTCTAGGTGTCAGAGCATGTGAAGGCTTCTATCGCATTTGACGCATGCACGAGACTGACATTACCTCCAGCTATGTCCGGTCAGCAGGCGGTTGAAGCATAATGTTCATCCTTTCCTTGAAAACCGTCGTAATACTTGGCTCTCTTCGAACGTTGGACAGAGATGGCATTGGTTCAAAGCTGTGATCAGTGCTGCTTGAAGTTGAATCCGTTTCGACGTGTCTGAGGTGGCCTTGTTCCCGTGAACGACTCTAGGGCATGAAACTTGAACTCAAGGAAATACGTCAGCTCTTTCAAAGATGGCAGCGACATTGGACGCTTTATGGATTGCTCCCACAGTGTATGGGTGGATCTGTCCAATTTCCTCGTGAATAAGTGCATGATGATCGGATAAAACAAGCTTGTCTCGACGTCGATGCCATTTAATGCGTAGAGGTACAGTATTATGAGGTATTATCGCTGGATGTGGTATTATCGCTGGATGGTTGGTTTTGCAAGCAGCCTGGCGAGTATTGTATTCCTTGTGATGCGTTTGTTAGCCTACCTGCTCGTCAATATCTTCCATGCTTATTCGTAGTTGGCCCCTGTGTATGGCAGGTACCGAATGAATCGTTCTGTTTCTCCAATGAGACTAGCCTTTAGATAGTGCATCTGCTCAGCCTCCGATATTCTTCCATTGGGCATTAATTCGGTGAATATCCCGCTAAAAAGTTGGAATACGTATTATATTGGGCTCGAGCGCCACCTACCTCGTGAGTACCAGTACGTCATGCTATATCACGGATATAGCCGTAATCAGGAGAATTTTTTGACTATGCTTCGAATTTTTGCCCTGGCCTTTGGTTAAAGGCTTTGCTCTGGCCCTTGGTTGAAGGTTTGGCTAATAAAGCTTGGGAAAATAAAGACTGTTGAAGGAAGAGATATGAAATCAAATATACCGACAGTTGGAGATTCAACGTATGAATTACCATTTAATTCAAAACATATCAGTCCGCTTGGAAAATGCATCCAATGCTGAATCCAACATCAACCTGTACAATGTTGGAACTTTGTCTCAAGTAGATCGACATCAGATAAATCAGATTTTCAATGAACCAGTTTCTAGTGTGCTACGAAAATGTAATAACATGTCACTACTGTTTGACATGCATCTACCTGAAATCGGTTAAAATACTTTCTGTCAAAAAGGTATTGGGAATTGTCCATTTAAACTGCCCGGCACTTTACTTTTCTCGGAATAATAAAATTGTCCTCAATAATGGTAACACGTTTGAGTGAAATCTGTGAACCTATCTGTTTATGTCAGTCAAAATCGGTAGTGCGTGGGAAAAAATGTTTCCCACCTTCAACTAGTGTGGGCAGTTTAAATCGACAATTCCCGACACATTTTTTTTGGGCTTATAGCGTTTGAAATGATAGTGAAGAAAATCGTGTGATTCGAACTGACGCTATGACAGTTTGAATCACGAAAAAAATTGAACCTAAGCGTTACCCATTAGGCTACTGACCGTGTTTCGAATTTGATTTTTAAACTCGACTATACTCCACGGATGTGAATTATTTTTGTTATCGCTAGGTATACGGTTCTGATGTATTTTCTTATTCGATTTTCGTTCGGTGTCCTTCACTATTTTTGCTTGTGAATTGTGTGTATCTGTTAGAGATGCCACAGGCTCCTCGATAGTATAGTTGTTAGTATACCCGCCTGTCACGCGGGAGACCGGGGTTCGATTCCCCGTCAGGGAGCCTCTGGCGAAAGATTAATGACCTTGCCCGGAAAAAACAAATCATTATGGAACATTTAACAAGCCTCAGGACTTGCTAAATAAGGCCAAGACCGGTTCCCGGTTGTAGTGCGATGATGATGATGATGATATATCCACAACAAAATCACAATCACTTTTACTTTCATACCCTTCATATCCATGTGCTAAGAATGTCAATACTGTTTGAGTGTGAGTTGTAACAATAGCTTGTATGAAAATTGTATGGTAAGTTCTGGGCCTAGGCAAGAGTGGTACTTATCGCACAGTTCTCGTATTTTATGGCAACCCAGCTTTCTTCTGTTTGATAGAAGGTTTGGCAATTTGTTCCACCGAGTCTATTAGTAATTGTAGAAGTTACCATCATTTGTTAGGGCACATAGAAGTCTATTCTGGAAACAACTCGCCCTGAGCTAAAATTAATTGCTTATAACAAACATAGTAAAAGTTTATGTGACGAACACAGACAATTTGAAAAAGCAATCTCTTTTCTTGCTAGCTACACAAACGATTAAGTACAACTCCTTTCTGTTCTCCTTCACTAACCAATGTCTACTATGTTGCATCGAAATCCTTTTTGTGCTGTGATGCGAAGAGACTTCGAAGGCAAACCAACATATACAGAAACTAAATTTTTAATAAACATATTGCTCAAGTGTATCCAATTTCTTCAAGAACATGTGCCTTAGCGTCACGGAAATAGTTACAGTTGAAGAAAGGTAGATTATTATTATTTCTGTGTCTACCCGAAATTCAAAGCAACTAGTGTTCAGTCATACTTCCAATTAACAAAACAAGTCGATAAATAAATTGTGTTATGTACATATTTCTAAATTCAGTACACTCTACCCAATAAGAAGTCCTATATCCACCGGCGTACACCCCAAATGTATGTATAATCCCGATTAGTTCAAAGAGTGTGATACCAATAATCACGATTCCCCCTGTACCAAGGCAACTACTGTTCAGCCAATCACATCACTAACACTCACTGCTTGTAGACGAAGTTGACTAATTAAAACCCTCATCTCGCTCCAAGCTTTGTCATCCAACGAAAATGTCCAGAGCGCAGGGAAAAACAACAAAACTTGGGGAAGAAGCCAATCGGAGTAATTAAACCCTTGTGTGCAAGTAAGCATCCAGCAAATCAAATGAAAAGGGTAATGAAATAATACCAGGGTCTGTTGAAGTCATGCGTTCAACGCGCCCCACCACATAGAAGATCTGCACGGAGAACGATATACAACGTCATAGTAACTAATTATCGACCAGTACCACCCCCAGAGGATGCATGGAGAGCTTCATCTACCGAAAGAAGGTTTGTAATTAGTCGAACTAGAGCAAGAGGATGCGCACTATACACCAAGCAATTGCAAATGAAAAGAATAAGCGACAAAAGGGATGTGATTCTTGAATTTTCCACTGTTGGGTTTGGTGGAGGCGTGCCTTAATAAATTTCGTGACGTATTTTTACACAAACCCCTATGGACCATCACGGTAAAGTTTCTGCCCTTAAAGAACTTCAAGAAGTTGCGGTTAGTATCGATCAAGCTCCCATGTATATTTTATGCAGAAATTCGCGCACGGTTTTAGTCAATAATTTACAGTTTTTCCACACAAAATTTTCTTACTTTGGAAACCTATAAAAATTAAAAACTAATATCATTACAGTCTAGGAGGAGTCAAAATTCTCTGTAAATTCCAGCACAAGTTTTATCCAAATTAATAGCAAAGTTATTGTCCAACCGCACGTACATTTCGGCTGCATTAACTTCTACAACCCTGCGACGAGTTTCCCTAACTCATCAGCCTCTTTATAAGAAATCTTTTTACTAAGAGAAAAAAACAGAATTTCAAAATCCCACCAGAAAATAACTTACAACCAAATGAATTTATTCAAACTGAACGCGTCATATCGCTAAATACTTTTCTTTATATTACTGCCTTTATTATAACGTATTTTTTATATACTTCTCTCAAGAAAGGCAAACCTACAGCACTGATTCAACGCCCTGAGATTCCATTAGACAATTGTTTGAGTTCTTGAACAGTCGCAGGTTGTAGCGCTCCGGAAACAATCCTCAACTGTCCCACCGTACGAAAGTCCAATAGTTCCCCCCTTCTCAAATGAAACGGGTTTAGGTACAGACATGTGCGTACCGTTTAGAGATGAACCGCAAATTGGTGGAATCTGTCTGATTGTCTTGTGGAGCGCAAATAAACCATGCATGACCTTATCCAGATCCCGATTTAGAGAGTCGATCTGGCTACATCTCAGCTGGTGCAAGGATGATCACTCGAAAAACAGGAAACAAGCGTACTATCGTCCGCAAAACTAAACACTTTGTAATCTGTTGACTCCAACAAATCATTTATGTGAAGCAAAAACAAAGTTGGGGCCAAAATAGAAGTCTGGGGCACACCGGAAATAACAAGATACGATCAATTTTTTTTGTTTGCTCAGTAATGCTTCCTGCCAGACGCGGTCAAAACCCTTGGAGATATCCAATGCGACTGCCCTTGACTCACCATGCCCCTCAATCGCAGATGTCCATATATCGGTTATAAGGGTCAAAAGGTCTCCCGTGGGCCGCCTGCCACGGAATCCGATTTCAGTCGTACAGTTCGGTATGGGTATCTTACACCAATAAAATATACCCTATTGCATTTATCGTTTTATCGTTTCGATAATAAAGGAACCTCCACACACGTGAGTCACACACTGATGAAAAATGTATAAGTTCCCGTTGCCTGTAACATTTATTTTCGCACCTCTGTTGCATTCCACAATTATGAATACTAGTACATACTAGAACCACACACTCCAATATACTATATGCATCTAGTAGGGCCACATCCTATCATGCCCAAAATCATTTAGCATGAATCCCCTTGGGTTGATTAATGAAAAATTAATAAATGTATTAAAGAGCTCTGTGGCGGTTCTGGCGAACCCCACTGACTACTTACTTAAAGAACCCCCATCCCTACAACCCAGTCTGCATAAGCTTTCGCTAATGCAATCGTATTAGAACCTTAAATGCTTCACGCATCTAATCGATCAAGTTCTTTAGCTAAAATCCCCTAAAAGAGAATTCTTACCTGCATGCATAACTTCGCATTTAAAATCCCCTATAAGATTTCTCTCCAAGCTTATCATAAATTCCCTGAAAGAAAATTCATCGGTTCATATATAATACAACCGCATAAGCAGGGAATCTTACCCTTGAATTGGCTTATCCCAGCTTCATCATGTGTGTCATAAATCACCATACAAACACATTGGCTGGCGACCTACACCCAAGGGACCAAAACAAATATACGCATCTCTTGGCACCAATTAAATCCTACAGCATAAGCAAATGCAAATAGGAATTCAATACCTACCCTTACCAGTGATGCCATAAACACCATTTCCCGGTAATCTAGCTAAAACCCATTAACACCATTTCTTCGATGCGTCGCGTCTATTTATTTAGCCGCGACGCACATCTCAAACAAAGATCCAATTAGCATCCGACGAGTTTCGGTTTTGTTTGCTTTACCGAACTCGCATCCCATGAATGCACATTTTCCCTTTCTTTGTTAGGATTCGTTCCTATGGCCTTGATCCATAAAAGAACCAACGTACACACATACATGTGTACCGTGACGATCTTCTGTATGAGATCTGTTTGGTTATCCCAAAGAGAGACTTTACGTCTCTCTTGGAATCGGAAAATGCACCCCTTAATTAAGAGAGCCAGTTTCACTGGCCGAATTTCCTTTGATAACGAAGGAATATCCTGGAGTCCTTTTACATCCACCGACCGAGCAGGCCGTGGTCGTTGTCGCTCCCACTCTCCGTCGCGCAGCGGAGGAGCGTAGATATACACAGTCGAGTTGCAAAGTCTCCTGAGACGTTATTTCCAAAAGTCCTCATTGTGTTAATTGAAATCGGTTTGTGAAATTCCGCTTTGGAAATCAAAACAAAATTAAGTGCTCTTGTTAACGTAGTCTAAGGGAAGTATTAAAACTCTAACATATTTAGTAACGGCTAAGGATCAAGTTAATAACGAACGCGAAATAAAATAAAGAATATTTACTTCACCAAGATAACCGTGTTTTTGATTTTCCGACAACAGTTCCTGGGTGCATTAATTTTTTTTGCTTGTGTTCTTCTTTCGTTCTGTGGCAGACACTTTTAGAATTGGTGGAGACGAAGAGAATCAGCGCCTTACGCCGGTGCACAGTGCTTCTCTCCCTACAGCTCTTCTAGGGCAATAAAACTATAGAGCTCCTACAAACATGGGGAGAAAACTCTGTGGTGGCACCACGTTCATTAATTCATATTCGTAGAAACATGTCGTGAATGAAATACACGACCCTGCTTAAGGGGGAACAAAATTATGGCACCAAAGCCATGACAAAATAGAAAAATGCTTTTGGCATCCTTAACAACCAATCACTCCCTAAATTGGATGTGCCACGACGATAAAACAATGGAGCCCAGATAATTCTTTCAAGTGATTCTTCATCACTAGTAGGTGATGGGCCATTGCAATGACATGAGTTTCTCAGTACAATATTCCTGGGTTAGAGCACGATTTTTTCAGTGTGTTTTTCCACATATTATGTATCGTCGGGTACCTGGCACTTTTTTCAGGTACCGATATAATGACAAACCAGTAAACCTCGTAATAAGCGAAACACAGGTTGTGGCGTTTCTAACAGATACACACACACAATACACAAGCAAATAGTGAAGAACAGCGAAAGAAAATCGAAGAAAAAAAAGCATCAGAGCCGTATACCATAGCGATAACATAACAATTCCACATCACTTGAGTGTACTTGAGTTTAGAAATCGAATTCGTACACGCGGCAGTGGCCTGATGTGTTGAGCATTGGTTACATTTTTAGTGCTTTTAACCGTCATAGCGTCGGTTCGAATCACACGTTCTTCATTTCGTCGCAATACGCGATAAGGTAATAGCTGATACCCTTATTTCGGATTTCACACATCGTGATTTAGTCAAGTTCTTGCGAAAGTATACTACTTATCAGTTTCTGCCCAAATATGGACTCTGTCCTCACCCAAACTTTAATTTCTCGTGGCTTAGCATCGATTGTTGGTTCTTGTACAAAACACTGCTTTTTCACAGAAACGCATTCATTAGCGAAACTGATGCTCTCTCTGATTCTATTGATAAGATCTTGAAAGTAAATCCGCATATTGATATCGTTATTGTGAGCGATTACCATGTCCACAGTTCTAGGCAGACAACACCTGAAGGTTAATATGTCCAGCTCTACAATCATTTAAACAATTTAACTTGTCTCATAAGTCAACCAATAACAGTCACAGGCGGTCATCCCACCAACAAACTAGATCTTTTCTTCTCCTCTCACAATAATAAATATCCAATCGAAGTTTCTACATCTTTGTGTATTTCAGACTAGTATGTTGTGTCTGATTACCTCTAAACAAACACACCCAGTTTTGGAGGTGATCCACAAATCTACTCATTTTTCTACTTCTTTGAAGTGTTACTAAGCCAGCATGAGCTTCTAGCCATGGCTATGCGGCTTTGAGGTTGATGGTATTGCATGCCAAGGTTTGTTCCACGATCTCTTACGCTTTGGATTGACGTAATGAATCCACTTTTCATCGCCAGTGACTGTAGAGATTGTCTTCGCCTGTTAAAAACGTCGTTACCATTATACGTCACGCTCCAATTTATGGGGAATCCATACTCCTTGGTCACGGATAATTTCCAGACCCAATGAAATAACTTACCGAGTCACTTCTAATGCTCCAGCAAGTTTCTTTTGCGTTTGACATTAATTTCGGTCCAATAATGCCCTCAAATCTTTATCTTGTCACCTATTTAAGATTCCTCACGTTCCTTAACATTGGTGTCAAAATTCCTACTTTAGAATTGAAATTGACGGAACAAGCTCCTTGTAAGCGTCGGTTTACGTATGGTGTCCTTCAGCTGTTTTTTTTCAACCATACGAAAAAAATAAAGCTTAACGCAAATTACTTTTTATTAGTACAAATGTTGACATCTTCGTTATTGACAAAAAATTGTTCACAATTCGTTTGTTGATAAACAAACGATTTTTAACGAAATAACATACTGATAAATAAAGTGTAATAATACTGCTTTAACATGAAGTTCGTTACAAATCGATACTATAGGATTAAATATCAGTAACGACATTTCTTGTATATCATTCCGAACTTACTTCTAGGCCTAATACTTCAATCACATGTCCACCCTTTGTTTGCATAAAAGTCACGGAAAATGTTCTTCTAATCGCAATCAGAATTTAATGTATTGGGTATACAAATGAGTTTTGCGGGTTTTGTTTTTTTTTTTTTTTTAGGACATTGAAGCTTTAGTCAGAGAAATTAGTACAATGTATTTTAGTCAAAGTATTTTTTTCATTTTTTTTCATTTTTGCAACATTTTTTATTTCCATTTTCTATTCTCAAATTCCAAATTATAGCTTTTACTATTTTTTTTTTATTTTTTTACTATTATAACTTTAAACTATTTTGTTTTCATATAAAACGTAACTTAATCCTTATTCTACCCTAATAGTAGAAAAGCTAAGTCTGTGTAAGCTGGCTGATAATGCACTATTCTACCGACATTAGTACACATGCCTTTATTTGCCATCCAACCACCAAAACTGTTGGTGCTGTTTAATCTTATCGTCCCGGTCTCTGTGGGAAATAGCAATAGCTTTTCTTCGGTGCCCGTGTCCTCCAGATCGTAGCACAAACGACCGTCCACGGATGATCTATATACATGATAAATCACCGGAATTCCGGATCCATCGTGTATAAAACCATTCATATCAAATTCGAGGTTTCTCGTGGCACAAAGCCGTTGCGATGCACCCTCTTTATTTATTTCTATTTATCGGCCTCGACTCCGCCATTGGTCCCTATCCTGTGCGCTCTCCTTCGACGTTCGACCATACAATCTCCTCAGGGTCTAACCTAACATTGTCCTCCAGTTGCGGCCTTCCTGTCGGTCTCTTCCCGTTGGTGTACCGCCAAGAATTCTATGCACGGTCCTATCGTTGCCCATTCGCGCCACGTGTCCGGACTTGATGGCTCTCACTATTGTAGGTTTGCGGTATAGCTCTTCCAGTTCGTGGTTGTGGAGTTTCCTCCATTATCCTGCCTCCTCGTCGTATTTTCCGCCAAAGATACCCCTTAGAACTTTATTCTCGAATACGCGGAATTTGTTTTCTTCCCGTTTTGTGAGAGCCCATGTTGCGCATCCGTGTAGAACAATCGGCATGATTATGGTTCTATAGACACGGAGCTTTATATTACGTGATAGCAGTTTGGATTTCAGCAGTTTACTGGCTGCATGCCAACTAAAAATAAGTAACTTAAATGAATTGTATGAGATTGCTAAAGTAGCTTGGGAAAACATAACAACGAATAAATGTCAGGACCTTATTGCTTCAATGCCCAGGCGGTGAAAGGCAGTGATTAAAAACAAACGTTTTCCTACAAAATACTAAGCTAAGACATCAAATTTGGACTAAAAATCAATCGTTCTTCATTAGATCGCCAGCTAATTTTGTTTTACAAAACCTTTTGAATTTAATTTTATGTTTTTTTTGTAAATATTATTTATATTTTAATTAATATACTAAAATACATATATAAAAAACATTTTACAAACTGTTTATAGCAAAGAATTTTAATAAAAAATTATTGTAAACAAAATTTCTAGTATCGTTCTTAATTAGTTCCCCACAACTGTATATATATATATTAATAAGAGTGTTAATTTTTAATTTAAACAAGATCCATGTGTAAAATTTAAGAAATCCATTAATTATAGATTCGATAGAACAAAACTAACTGAACTGAAGTGTTAATTTTGTAAAACAAAATTCATGCCTACACTTTAAGAAATCCATTAATTAAAGATTCGATAAAGATCCATTAATTAAAGATTCGATAACCAAGCTGAAGTGTTAATTTTAAAAATCTGGTGTTACGGAATTCAACCGTTTTGGAGTGGAGAATTGTGGAATGGAGTTGTATACAACACCGTTCTAAGCGAAGGTATTGCTCTTCAATAGGATCCACGGAACATCAGTCCTAGGTAAGTTGAAGAAGCAGTACTGCAATCGCATACAAACCCCTTCCTTGCTGAAGGGGTATGCGTATGATACCGGCTTCCAGCACCCGGAACCTGTGAATTTCTCCACTATACATAACATTATGTTGGATTCCCATTCTAATAAAGATTGTGACACCTCCCCCTGGTGAGGAGTTAGGTCGATGTCTACGTATAACATCATAGTTTGTGTGCCCTATCTTATGCCTCTGGTTTAACTTTATTTATTATTTTATTATGGTCTGCGACCGTATAAGTATGAATGGCATGTCTGTTACCTGCCAGTCTTTTAATAAGGAAATTATTATTGCCTACAGCTAGCTTACAAAGCCACACCAATTCCTTACAATCGATGTCGATGGTGTTGATTGGTGGCATCTTTATTTGTGTGTGTATCTGCTGCTATTGGGCTACTGGTCGTTGTGCTGCTGGCTGTTTTGCTGCTTGCTGTTGCTGTTGTTTTGTTTTTTGCTGGTGTTCTTGTTGTTGTTGATCGACTTTATTGTTCGATCGCGGCTATTCTTTTCTTCCTTCGTCTTTCATCTAGCCGTACTCTTACCATCGCTAGCTTTGCTTCCAACTCATTTATTTCCTCTTTTTCATTTTCAGATTCAGAGGAGGCAAGACAAGCGAAAGCATTGTTTGCGCCATAACCGTCGTAGCTGGAGGGGGGCGGGAGCTCACTGTCCCCCTCCATTTGGTGTTCCTTCCCCAACATCAATTTGGCGGCTGTTTTACGCGTCATGATTATGTTGTTTAGTTGTTGCTGTGATATTGACGCCGACTTTAATTTCGGCGTTGCAATTCTACTTCTTTTTATTATGGCTAGTTTGCCTTTTAATATTGTAGCGAGCTTAAGGTTCGCTGGATTAATTATTTTTAATAAATAAGGGCCGTTAAATCGATTTTGAATTAATGTAACACTTTATTAGTCCGTTAATAACAACCGTTACTTTTACCCTACAATTAAGGATTTCTTGACTTATCGCTTCCGTACTTATCGCGTCTTTTACTGCTTACTTCTTACTTCTTACTTATCTTCCCGATCTGCGTGCGACATATTTATACCGTTTTCCTCATTCTGATTCGGTGTTTCGTTTCCATCCGTTCCATAGCCTCGAATTTTTTATTGCTCATAGTCTCCAGTTTTCTAGTACTTTCTGACAAAATACTTTTGGTGCCCCGCTCATTTTCGGTAACAAAAAAGAAATCAAACAAAATATCTTCCGCCAAAAAAATTTTGGATTGGAGATGGAGCCAAAGAAATGCTTGTCAACTCTTCACTAGCGGATGACCGTGAACGCAACAAAGAATTCCTATCAGTATATAACACAATTTTGTACAAGGTAATAGTGAATTATATACCGCGAGAGAAATGCCAGGTGATAAATCTGGCAGCTATAATATATACAAAAAAGGAAAGAAAAAAAAACCCAAAAGAAAAAACGGTATTAAAATTGTTCACGTTTATGAGGATATAAACAATATTATCGTGTAGAGTTGGCTATAACGTAATTATGGATTATAGTGGTTAGTATACCCGCCTGTCACGCGGGAGACCGGGGTTCGATTCCCCGTCGGGGAGCCTCTGGCGCAAGACTTAATGACCTTGCCCGGAAAAAAAAAATCATTATGGAAAATTTAACAAGCCTCAGGACTTGCTAAATAAGGCCAAGACCGGTTCCCGGTTGTAGTGCCGATGATGATGATGATTGAACAGCATAACTTATTGAAAACGAGAATCCTTACAGTAATTATGAATTATGGTTTCAGATTCAATATGGTTGCAATAGGTGTACTGTGCGATTTATGAGTGACACATTGTCGAGGAGAGTGAAGCAACTAATATAAATGTTTAGGGACCGTGGTTAGGTCTTATCGATATTAACATTTTTTTTTGCAGATTTCTGAAGTTGGTGCGCGGGTTAGAATTTAAAAATCAACTATCGGATTAAACAGAAACCAATTAGGAAAGCAATCGAAACTGATTCAGCATGTAGGAACACAAAGGGGAAGTTTTTGCATCAACTTTTATTATTTAACTAGAATTTGGAGTTTAGTTTAAACATTTTAAAATTTGAGTCAACATAATATTATGGAGTTCTTAGAAGGATCTTATACTGACTGGGAAAGATCAAGGGTTATAAAATATATTGGGTCTACAAATAACTTTTGACATAAGACATCGTAACTAGTATTAAGGCGCATCGGACCATCTTGCAACTATATTCATGTTACAACGTCATCATTTCCCTCTAAAAATCAGTATGTGTCATTTCCCTGAAATATAAACAACATTCTAACTTATCTGTCATGTTTTGTACCAACAAAACACAATTTGCGGAAATTGCTGCTTTTTTGTTTTAATTTGAAGAAAAGTATAGTTATTGGGCATTGATTGCTGTGCGGAGCATATGGGGGACACGTCAATAAAAACGTGTGGGTACTAGTTCCGGCGTTTTAAAAATAGTCATTTTGACACCAGCGACAGAGAACGCGAAAGCAGCCCAGTAATATTTGAAGACGTTGAGCTGGAGGCATTATTGGACCAAGATGCATGCCAAACTCAAGAGGATCTCGTTGAAATCTTGAGAGTGACACAACAAGCGATTTCAAACCGTCTTAAAGCCATGAGTATGGTGCAAAAACAAGGAAATAGGGTTTCGTATGAACTCATCCCAAGAGAGGTCTAACGCCGTTTTCTCCTCGAATTTTGTACGGGACTGCCTTCAAATCAACACGAATTATCCCTTACTGGCTGGTTCGTCTGATGTCCAAGAGGGCAAAACGACACCGAGGGAATAGAGTCAGATAAGTCTGACTAATGGTCTGCGTTGGATCAGCTCAGACAAAGTCTATTTGGAGGTCTGGGGCTAGCAATTGTACCCGAAGACTAAATCTTTCCTGTCTTTTTTTTTTTTTTTTTTTTTTTTTTATTAGACTTCTCTCGGGAGAGGCGAACCTATAGCGTCGAGTGGGCGCCCCGAGATGCCATCAAATAACTGTTGCAGTTCTTTTTGAACAGTTGCAGGTTGTAACGCTCTGGGAACACTCGCGTGGGAAGGGAGTTCCACAGTTTCCCCGCTCTGTAACGGAACGAGTTCTGACACAGGGATGTTCGCGCCGTCGGGAGATGAACCACAAACGGGTGCGATCCGTCGGATTGTCTTGTGGAGCGCATATAGACCGAATTGCGTGGAACAATGCCACGAATCTCCGAAGAACAGCACCCGTGATAATATCTGTAAAACAGACAGAGGTCGGCCACGCGCCTTCGATGTGATAGCGACTGTAGTCCCGACGTCAGCGTGTCTTTTGAAAGTTCACTTTTTATTTTTTTCTCCGTGCTTATTGAGTTTTTACAATAGAGAAGTTATTTTGAATGTACACCTGAACAATTTCACCACGTTTGATTGACGTGTAATGCTCCATAGCAAAAACCTCCTAAGACTGAAGTTTCACGTACTTAATGACAGCTGTCACACAAAAAATCTCAAAGTTGTTCCTTGGCGTAAGTAATTTTTAATAATTTTTAATCAAATTTGAAGCTTTCAAAATAAACTCGACTTAATTAATGTAGCTTGCTATGGAATTGTGCGCAGTTTTCATATTTGGTTCCCACACACGGAACTTCCGCAATATGTTTTATAATTTACACTTTGCTGATACAAAGTGTGCGACAAATGTCTGTCGTACAATATCCACTTTTTGGTCACCCGGAGAAAACTTTTTTATAAAATACATGTATAAATACTACAATTTTGTATATATTTACTTATGATTTTTTGATTTAATGTTTAATTATTATTTGATTTATATATTGCTAATGCAGTTGTTATTATTGTAATTAATTATTTACTATATGATTAATTCATTTTGTCGTCTAGATATAAAACTTGCCTCAGTTTGCGTTTGGAAATTTGTATGAAATTTTCATTTTTGCCTTTTTAAAGATGTTGTGCTAGAGGTATGAGTGGCTCTTCGTTGTTGCAATTGAACTTGTTTGCTAAGCGTATGTAGATTACATTTAATAATGGATCAGTGAAACGAGTTTCCGTCAAGCAATAACTAGCAGATATGTAAAACCAAAGCATTTTCATTTTCATTCATATCTTTCTGTGTTGTATATTATGATACAATAACGGTACAGGTATTCGCCGACTTACGACCGAGGTAGATTCCTGGTCATCGGTCGTAAGTCGATTAAGTCGTAAGTCGAATTTCATATAAAAAAAATTTAAGAAAAAAATTGCATACTGTACTACTAACTTTGAGGGTCAGGAGAAATGAAACTACCCAAAATTCATATAATTCATGTATTTTAGGGATTCCCCGCAACTACATATTTGTCTTCTGTAAGTATTTTCTATGAAAAAAATGGTCGTAAGTCGAACGGTCGTAAGTCGGGGACTACCTGTATTAGTACTGCCTTTAGTGCACGCATATACGAATTATTAAAAAAAAACATTGATTTTATAATTAAAACTTCTCAAACGATTTATTTTAGAGTTTTTAAAATACGTTTTCCACTAAGATGTTGGTCGTTATTTACATGTTCCCGTTCACCTTTTTTGTACATGAAAGTCTAACGCCTACATAAATTTCCATCCAATATTTAACAATTTTCGAAACCTCTTATATTCGAGCAAAGTATACGTATCAAATCGGCCAATAACATAGCAATGTTAGTGAGGTCGTTAGCATCGGCCATCATAGAGATCAGTACCGAAATAGATACACATCAAGTCAAAAACAAGAGTTCGATTATAGATATCAAATCAATGCTATTAAAGTTATGTTTCGTAACGAGCTGTTGTTCTTAGGTTTTCCATGCTATTTCCGAGTCACAAATTCAAAGAGAACGCCGGCTCTTTTAATCGTACTTCCGATAACATCATTTCTCTTGGACGAAGAGGCGTTCTTGTACCGATGTTTAAGAGCAGACTCAGAAAGGCAATCAAAAAAACGAATTGCATATCTGTTTCTATCCATCAAATAATAATGTGATAGCCGTGATACGAATTGATAGCAAATTCCATTACAGTTTGAAATTAACACCAATAGAATCCAACTGTTGTCTATTATAATTGTACCATATACATTTACTCCCTTCAGATGAAAATACATGAAGTATCAATTCCTTCATACGATGATAACGCGTCCATATACCCGGACACCGTTCTGCAAGGGTCCTCGAAGTATTTGAAGCAAATACCAATATTCTACCCGTTTTTGGTTATCTTTTCCTCTTTAAAAATATTAAAAGATTATATCTAAAAAGTTCCTGGAGATAGATACATTAACCTCGAGCTGCACCTAATCTATCTCTCCAACTCGTATCTCATATATATTCCCTCCTAAAAGCTGGAGGTAAAAATGTTGTTAAGGTTTGAGATTCTCTAACTTAAAAGAGACAAGAAAATGTCCCAGCATTCAGCAAAGGAGCTTAGCTCGATTGTGTATAAGCGGATGATACTACATATGCGCCCATTCCTACTCACTGTCGTACACATGGGTGAGTTTTAGTTGATTGTTAGGAGGCTACGGTGGGCGAAGTAATTCCCTGAGTTTGTGTTTCTCTTTATCTTTTCAATTTTAACTTTTTTACTCGCGTTTTTAAAGGTATGCCTGTTGGGTCCTTAAGACCTGGGCCGTGGGGTCCTTGCTGTGGAAAAGCGAATTAGAGGGTGGCGAAAGTATGTAAAGCCAGTCTACCTGTCGCCAAGTTGCCACCCATAAGGAGCCCAACACACTTGAAAAAGGATTTATGCAGAATGTATGCGCAACGACACATATACAACCTCATTTTACGCGTTTTTCTTATTATCGTTTTTTTTTCTCGGTTTTTTCCTTCAATGACAAATACAGCATTCTGATTGCTCGTTATTCGCACACATTGTTAGTTGTCCTTTTCGGTAACGTAGTACAAAATTGTGCTTCCTGGGACCTCTCCTAGAGTATTTGTTTCAGTTTTATTTTTGTTGTTCCCTCCCTACTGGCCCAATGGGAATTGATGTGTGCTGGTGAAGAAAAAAGGAGGTAAAAGATTAAAAATCAAGTGACGAGCAGTAGCTACGACGATACGCATTGCCATTTGATTAATTACCTGTATCTGAAACCCAGTGGGATATTTGAAAATTGGAAGCCGTTAGAAGGTCACCTGGATGATCATTAATTTCGTCAGGTTTCTGAAATTGAACTCAATATCCTTTTGGAAAATTTGATGAGGCACAAGAGTTCAACAAGGTGGTCGAATGGTCTTCGATGTGGTTAGATTAAGTACTTTCGAAGGTGTACGTTAAAGACGCACAATATTAAGTGGATTTAATTAGGGACTTTTTCTTACATTTTGTTTGAATATTGCCGTTAATATTAACAAAAACAATGAAAAACCGTCGGTGGCACTCAGTCAAGCCTATGCAATATGGTAGACTGAAAGAAAGAAAATTGTCAATTAAATTTCCAATAAAGGGAGAGACCCTCATCCATTATATAAGCTTTGTTTTTCCCATGTTAAAATAATTAAGAATATTACTATGAAATCAAAATTTTCAGCGTAAGGAGCAAAAATGTGAAACATTAATGATGCTAGATCGGACAGGAAGTAAAATGAGTGCCAATAGTTTGGGGAAAAAATAAATCCATTACTTTTACGTTTATTTCGAAACTTAATTTCATTCGGATTGTCTTATGTTGGTTAAATATGCAGCTTCCGTGTTATAATTTGCTGCCATTTTAAAGGTAGCTTCATAACGCCTCTCTCATAGAAGCCTTGATCCCTATTGGCGAAGAATACGAACAATTTTTACCATCTTATGATACCAATTTCTTATCATTAAGAAAGTTGCGCAATGATTAAAAGATGGTAATTCCGGACCACAAGGTGGATGCATTTGAACTTTCTAACTAATGTCACGAAGTATCAAGCGCCTATAGCCAGCGGTCCTAATGCAATACAACACTTCTCCCGTTAGACAATTGTGACCGCTTCTGGTGAATCGCTAGCTTCAAACTGTAGTGGACAAGCAGAGGTTCGATTCATTGTTCGGTCATATGGAAGTATCTCATAGTAGATGGTTGACTGAGTTGATATTTGTTTTTTCCGTTTGATTGTGCATTATTAAGGTCAACTGACGGCTATTGATATCGTTGGAATTCAGCACAAATAGTGAGTAGTAGGTTAGGTCTCTGCCCAGTGAAATATTACCCCATTGAGTTACAGACTCCGTAAAATGATTGGGAGAAATCATCCACCGTCTTTCGGAGCTTAACTGATGGACCGTTAGAGAATAAATAGCATCTCAGGGCGCCGACTCATCGCTAAAGGATCGTCTTTCCTAAAAGAAAAGAGAATAAATAAAAAACGAGAACACCCCGTAAAGTGATTGGGAAAAATCCTTAACCATCGGTGAAGCTTGGCTGATGAACACGGTCGACAAAAAATAGCATCTCAGGCCACTGAACCCTGTAGGTTCATTTATTTTTGGTATGTTTTAAATGTACATTCATTTACAATACAATTACAGATTGTACTTAAGACTAAATGTTAAATTCTAAATTATAACTATCGTTCTCCCATTAACTTACTGGCACTCTAAATTTTTTTAATTTGTTTTTTTATATCTTTCGATATACAATTACATATGTTTTTTATAACATGTGATAACAATCGATGTGTTAGAGGGATTCCTTTTTTAAATTTGTGCTATTTTTGCAATATATACATTTTTCTATTTTTACTTTTTTTTTTTGAATTGGCTCGTAAAAATTAAGAAACTATTTATTGGCCTGTGGGAACCCGGAACTTTATGACCTCACCGACTCGACTCCGCCATCGTTCCCTGTCCTCTGCACTCTCCTTCCACGCTCGACCAGCCGATCCGATCTCCTAACATTGTCCTCCCATCTCCGCCGCGGCCGTCCTACCGGTCTCTTTCCCGTCAAGAATTCTACGCACGGTCCCATCGTTGCCCATTCGCGCTACATGTCCGGCCCATCTTAATCTTCGCGACTTGATTTTTCTCACTATTGTAGCTTTGTGGTATTGTTCTTCCAATTCGTGGTTGTGGAGTTTCCTCCAATGTCCGGCCTCGTCGTCATATTTACCTCCAAAGATACCCCTTAAAACTTTATTCTCGAATACGCGGAATTTGTTTTCTTCCCGTTTTGTGAGAACCCATGATTCGCATCCATATAGAGCAATCGGCATGATTATGGTTCTATAGACACGGAGTTTTATGTTACGTGATAGCAGTTTGGATTTCAGCAGTTTATTGACTGCATGCCAACCAGCGTTGCCGGAATGTAGTCTTTTGTTAACTTCCTTCGACATTTCGTTACTGGCCGTCAGTATCGTTCCCAGATATTTAAATTCTTTAACTTTTTCAAATATCTTGCCTCTGGCGTTTATATGTGTTCTCTGAGTTCGACCTGCTCTGGCCGTAATCATATATTTGGTTTTGTCTTCATTTATTTCTAGGCTCACCTCTTCTGTCGCTTGCATGATGATTTCACAGTTTTTACAAACAGTTTCTAGATTATCGCCCAGAACGGCGATGTCATCCGCATATGCGAGCACTTGTGTCACCCCGTTCAGGGCTGATCCGGCCATGTTGTCGTCTTGTACTTATCTGATGACATACTCGAGCAGAAAGTTAAAAAGACACGGTGAGCGACCGCCTCTCTGTTTTAGTCCGTCCAGGATTTCAAATGGTTTTGAGAGGTGATTTTATATTCTAACTGCCCTTTTTTTTTTTCGTTCATGCAAATTTGAATGAGGGCAGCATATTTTTTTCGGGATTCCCCGCTCAACTACAATATGGTAGAATCTTTGCCTTGCGACTGAGTCGTAGGCTTTTTTGAAGTCAACGAACAGTTGATGAACCATCTCTTCGTATTTCCAGTTCCTTTCGAGCAATTGCCTTACTGTGAACATTTGGTCGCTCGTTGACCGGTTCCTACGGAATCCGCACTGGACTCCTAGTATTTCTTCTGCGTACGGTGTGATTCTCACCAGTATGACATTTGTTAGGATTTTGTACGTGGTTGGGAGCAATGATATTCCTCTATAGTTTTCGCATTCAGATCAGTCGCCTTTTTTGAAAATGGGGACGACTATTGAGGTTTTGGTGAGTTGGTCCTCCATGCTTCATAAGCTCTGCCGGTATGCAGTCGACTCCGGAGCTTTGTTGTTTTTCAATCGATTTATTGCGTCTACAACTTCGTCGAAAGAGGGCTCTGAGATCTGAGACTCGGCTGTATGTACGTGTGGGGCGTTTATTTGTGGTTGTTGGAGCAGGTTTTCAAAGTACTGCTTCCATCTTTTCACGATATTGTTTGTTTCTGTGACCAGACAGCCGTTTGCGTCTCGAATTATTTTGGCTCTCCCTCGTAGCCATTTCTAATTGAATTTATGCCGGCATACATACCTCTGACTGGCGCAAGAATAATGACCTTGCCCGGAAAAAACAAATCATTATGTAAAATTTAACAAGCCTCAAGACTTGCTAAATAAGGCCAAGACCGGTTCCCGGTTGTATTGCCGATGATGATGATGATGATACATACCTCTGATGTTCTTTGCTCTTGCATTTTCTAGGATTTTTTCGATCCGAGTCTTCTCACATTCACCTTTCTTGCGTTTGAAGAGCCTCGTTGTCTCTTTCCGAATTGTCGCGTATCTTTCTGCGTTGACTTCATCATATCTTTTAAGTGGATCACTCTTAAGCGTTCGTTCATCGATCTTCGCCCTGCACTCATCGTCAAACCAAGGTTTTGACTTAATTGTTTTCTTACATCCTAATACCTTTTGGGCTGTTTGTTTGATTGTGTCTCTGATCGATGTCCATTTAGTGTCCACACTATTGGCCTCCTCTTCCTCACAACTCCCATTCTCTAGGATGCTAAATCCATTCGTTAGTTCGTCTTGATATTCACCCCTTTTCCGCAAGTCTTTTAGTTTACCAATGTCTAACTTTTTGCTCGTCTCCCGTGACTGCGAACCGACTCCTGATTTTGCCCATCGCTAGAAGATGATCAGAGTCGCAACCTGCTCCTCTATATGATCTTACGTTAAAGATATTCGAGTGGGGTCTTTTGTCTATGAGGAAGTGGTCTATTTTGTTACGCGTTACGGGATGGGGAAGGAAAGCGCAACGCCTGAGAGGCATACTATGTTTGGCAAAGTATAGTCCTTACTTCGTCACTAATCCACCATCAGATCGATCTTTTATTGATTTATCTCTTTTAGTACTAAAACGTAGGTGATCTGGAAAACTAGATATATCATTATCATGGAGAATTTGTTTATCGCTGGCACCACCGAAAGCGCGGTAAATAATAGGGGCTCCATGATTGTCTTGACGAAGTCCTTTTCTATCCTAGAAGGGAAATGCTTCTGAGAGAATAAACCCATTCTGGAAAGTACACTCCACATACATATCATTGGGATAAAATTGTCTTGAGATAAAATTATTTTCACTGCACATTCCCCTTGCAGTGTGACTACGAATAATCTTGATAATGAAATTATCTATACTGTTTAGTCCTGATTTCTCATATAGTTTATTGTATTTTTGTTTAGTCCTGATTTGTCGAACAAGACTTTGTTGGGGCAGAATTTCTTATGTTGCGACTCTGGAGTTCTGCATATTCCAAGGCAAGAACGGAAACACTAGCTCTCGCACACCCGTAACTTCTCCATGTAGAATAGGAACATGTTATACCGTACCGGGCAAGCATATACCAATACTAGTCGAATGAATGCCTAAATGAGATGAAATTATTCTGACTTTGGAGTCTAGAAGACTACTACGGAATAGACTTCTTGTCATTGCACATGCATTTTAAGCTGCGGTATGAGCTGCTGTTATGTGCTTATCAAAGTAAAGATACTGATCAAACCAAATACCAAGGTATCTGACTACAGTTTTTTCTTGTAGGGGAAGAATATTGCTACCTGCAATGAAAAATGTGTTTCAGTTCCGTTTTGTATCCCTCGACGCCCTGGGAAGGGGCGTTCTGAAAACAATAGTTTCTGTTTTCTGGACATTTTTTTTAATACCCAGTCGTCGCAAAAACCTTTGATTCTATTGAAGTCGTCTTGCAGAAGTCTGTTGATGACATCAATCTTTTCTCCAGATCTGTACACCACAATGTCTTCAGCATACGGTATTGCATGTTTCAGAGAACCCACTAGATCAGTAGTGTAAGCGCTAAATAGAATGTGAGAGTTTACTGCAAGGTATTGTTAGAAATTATATCTCCACATTTCACCACAAATTGTTTACGCATTTTCATATCATAGATAATGTATAAGAAATATGCGGGCATTCCAAAATTTGATAACTTATATACAAGTCTGTGGGTATTTTTCGCTAGAGGCGTCAGCACGGACGCAGGTTGAGCGAAAATTCCACGGATTGTTCACAGGAGATTATCAATGAAAATTGCGTCAACGAACACCGACGTCCGCTCTCGAGTTTCTGGAGACTGCGCACTACAGAAAAATGTCAGATGAAAACACAGATGTTGTTGTTCCGTTGAATGTTCTTTTATTATTTTTTAATTGTTCCTTTAATATATTAGTCGGCACTTAAACGATCACTACAGTCTATTACAATGCTGTTTTTTTGGTACACATCTAAACGTTCGTCTTAATTAGATAACCACTGTAACCGAATCGCTTTGGACATAAACGTTAACTTTGAATTAAAAAAATGTAATAATTAATGGACTCCTTGGACATAAGCGTTAACTTTGAATTAAAAATTTAATAACCACTGGCTCGCGTATGACAACTCGAGCGCGGTGAACACTCGACTCGTGTGTTGCCTTCGGGGGTTGAAATCTGACTCCACGATGCAACCACATCCACCAGATTCAATGGCCGCGAATTGCATCGATAGGGGAGGATTCTATATGTGTCCGTATAGGACAAGTACGTTGCCCTTCGATGAAAACGATGATCGGTGGACACCTGATTACACAAACACACCGATCTAGGCAATATCTAATGTAGCCGTATGGATCCGGTGCACAAGGAGGCAAATTATTTGTTGACATAAGTCAGCAGAAACCTCGTCGACGGCGGCAAAGGGTCAGGCTGGATGGCTATATGTTTGTTTAAATTGCGGGTAAGTAAAACGCACACAGTGAGATACTGTATGTTTAATTTAGGTTTTCAGGCGGGTCATCATAGGCATGGCATGGGTAAGATTACCCAAACAATGATCATGTCCATGCCCTAATTCATGATCGGTTGATAGCCGATAACGGGAAATTGTCGCAACTGTCGCGGACCTAAGGGTATAGGCGCGATATACAATCGTGAACTAAGGAAAGAATATCGGCTACAGCTATGTCCACAATACGCTGGCCAGCGTTTGTTTATCGTAATTGAAGACAGGCTGAGCCGATAGGAGATGAACTGGTTCATGGAATATGAACCAGGGAAATTCAGAATGTGTGGATGCCGTCGGGTAGGTTTTCCTTTCAGGTATGATGCTGCAGGGGAGCTTACGCTGCCCCTGATTGCAGGTAAGTACTATGGGTTTGCATGCAAAGAGGAAGGTGGTTAATTTAAGAGGATGGGCGGTTCTTTGGGCGTGTATTAAAGAACCGCCACAAGTCCTTCGAACTATACGGTGTCGAAAGCCTTTTCAAAGTCAGCCAAACAGCCCACAGTGCATTGTCGCTTTGCCTTGTTCTACTGTATGTCGGAAACAAGTTTTGTCGAAGCATGAACTCTGTCGTGTTGCGATCTAAAACCAAACTGGTTGTTTGGAAGGATACAATTTTCGTCACACCAGTTCATCAATGCTTTATTTATAATTTTCTCGAATACCTTGCTGATGTTTAGAAGCATACTAATCGAATGGAAATTAGCTGGATTGCTCCTTTGCCTTTTTTGGCGATTAGATCGACCGCTGCAGTTTTCCAATGGGGTGAATAATATGCATTATTTAAAGAGTTTTTAAATAGAACAGTGTATACCGTCACTGCTTCTAGAGGAAAATGCTTTAGAATAATGTTTGGAGTACTATCTATTCCAGAAGATTTCTTGTTCTTAATGGGTGTTTAGATTTCTAAGAGGGGAATCCGCTGTATTATTTTCACTAAAGGTGATGAAACTTCGACCTTTG
The DNA here is from genome assembly GCA_963931805.1 of Microdon myrmicae. Taxonomy (NCBI): domain Eukaryota; kingdom Metazoa; phylum Arthropoda; class Insecta; order Diptera; family Syrphidae; genus Microdon; species Microdon myrmicae. The sequence continues at coordinate 28,243,503 of OZ007500.1, forward strand.
AGACGTCAATCACTAAGTTCATTGCATAGCAAAATATGGTTTTGGAGAATCCTACTTTCCAGATCGATGTTAGAATGATCGGATCAGTTCACCCGGAGCTTTCGACTGCGTTTGACGTGCTCATCTCGGTCGCGAGTTCTCATTACAACCATTCCCAAACGCGATAGATCGCCTGATACCGGGGACAATTGCTTGTCCTCGGATAAAAAACTTTGTTCCACTATGCATCCAACAAGTGGACTTGGTAGAAACCCCTACTGTAATAAATTCACTCCCCTACAATGCCATCCAGATACAGATAATTCTGAAATGGACGAAACTGATTCGCCAATAATCAGAAAAGTGTATGTGCCACCAATCAAAGTGCTGCAAAAATCACCAGAATATGTGCATAGCCTCATGAAAAAGCTTAAAATATGCAGTTATTCAATAGAAAAATTAACAATTGGTATAAAAATAATGTTCGGAACTATTGAATCATTTAATATTGTATTAGAAAAACTAAAAGAGGATAATTGTCAATATTTTTCTCATGATATTAAAAGTGCAAAAAACTTTCAAAGTTATTTTGTATGGACTGGATGATATAAAAACTAATGAACTCAAAGCTGAACTCATTTCGCTTGGCTTAAAATGTTCTAATGTTAAAAAGATTGAAAAAAAATGTGATCAATTTACTGATTTTTTTTTATCTCATTCACTTTGAAAATGGAACAATTAAATTAAGTGAACTTAAAAAAAATTATCGCTCAATTTTTCATACCCAAGTGAATTGGAACTTCCAAAGGAAAATCAAAGGTAAGGTGACACAATGCTTTAATTGTCAAATGTTTGGACATGGTGAAAGAAATTGTCCCATAAAAACATATTGTTCTAGTTGCGCTGGTTCACACAAAACAAGCGAATGTAAGAACGCTTCGGTAAATAAATGTGCCAACTGCAACGGCAATCATAAAGCTACTGACGTCACATGCACCAGTAGATCTAAATACTTAGAAATAAAAGAAAGATCATCTGGAAGATCCAAGATCCATTCAAGAACTCATTTCGCTGCATCAACTCAAATTTCTAATCGACAAGCTTGCCAAAAACCGATTTCGTTTGCCTCTATGAGTGATTTTCCTACGCTTCCACAGCCACAGCGACGACTGGGACTGACCAATGCTCCGAGCGAAAGCTTTCCAAATTCAAGTCCGCGAATTCAAAATTTACCACCAACAATTAATGCATGGGAAAATGACTCACGCGGCGCTTCTTCATCAAACAATAACAATAATTTACCCAACAACAATTCACCACTCTTCACAATCGAGGAACTAAATTCCTTGAGCATGGAAATGATCTCAAATTTACCAGTTTGTAAAACGAAAAAAGAACAATTTAATGTGATCGCGCATTTAGCCACTAAGTTTTTATACACTAATAATGTTAAGTAAAATGGCAGATACACATATAAAAACAATTACTTGGAATGCTAAAGGCATACGTAATAAATTTCATGACTTTTTAAACTTTTTAAATAGCTATAAAGTTGATGTTGCTCTAGTAACAGAAACTTGGCTTAATTTTGATATAAGACTCCCATCATCTGACTTTAACTGCTATCGCATTGATAGAGTAGACCAAAGGGGTGGGGGAGTGGCGATTCTTATTAGGAAGTCAATTCAACATTCGCTTTTACCTGTAATTCCAACTAGGCTTGTGGAGAATGTAGGTGTAATGATTAAGTTAAGAAACCATAAGACAGTAAAAATCTATTCTGTTTATTTCCCTGGTGGATCTTCGTCGGATATTAAAAGAAAATGGCTCAAGCAAGATTTAAAAAAGTTATTCACAGTGAATGGTGAATTTCTATTAGGTGGTGATTTTAACTGCCGGCATAGAGATTGGGGGTGTGTAAGAGCAAATGCTTGGGGCAATATATTGGCTGCCCTTCCATTGGCAGTACCAATTAATATTTTTTATCCACCTTGTCCAACTTATTTTCCCGCAGGTTCTCGTGGCATCCCCTCTGTCCTTGACTTGTTTGTGTCAAATGTCCCTGGTCTTATAACAGAACCCGTTTCGTTAAGTGCTCTCAGTTCAGATCATAATCCTGTTCTTTGTAACCTTTCTTGGTTGGGTGAAAGAAAGATTCAATATTTCCTGGACATGAAGAATGCTAATTGGAATTCATTCAAATCAAAGATTAAAATGAGCCTTCAAAATAGTACTACAAATCTTGAAAGAGTGTCTTGTAAAGATGATGTTGACCTTATTGTACAAAACTTTACACAAGCTATAATTTCTTCGGTTGATGAAAGTATTCCCAAAAGAGTAAAAAAAAGATATTTTTAAAAAACTTCCAATCCATATCTTAGAGCTTATTAAAGTGAGAAACATTCATCGAAGAAACTGGCAGAATTACCGTCAGCCCTTTTCTCGATCAATGGTTTCCCATTTTAATGAGCGCATTACTGACCAGATACAAATCCATCGTAATAGAGAATGGAACAAAAAACTGAGCGTTATGGATAAAAATGCTAAACCGTTCTGGAATATAGTGAAGTTAATCAAGAATAAAAATCGTACAATACCATTTCTGAAGGATTCTTCTACTACTTTTTTTACAGGTTTTGAAAAAGCAAACCTATTTGGAACAAGTTTTTCAAAAAATCACTTGGTCTCTCAGCATTTGGGTGAATTTGAAACTAATGAACTTGTCGGTAACAGAATCGAAAGATTCGACACCACAAACGAATTAACTCCTCTAAATGCATTTGTAGAAGAAGAAAACGTAAGAAATGTAATCAAGTGCTTGCAAACACGAAAAATAGGAGGACTAGACAAAGTCCAGAATGCCTATCTAAAACAATTGCCTCATCTTGGAATTAAATACTTAACATTTATAATCAATGCATGCCTTAAATGTCAATGCTTTCCTCAATGTTGGAAAAAAGCAATGGTTGTACCTATCCTTAAGGCTGGAAAAGCCCCAGATAAACCTGAAAGTTACAGTTTACTTAGCAACATAAGTAAAGTTTTTGAAAAAATCCTGAAACAACATATTTTAAAAGTTGTTTCAGATAAAGATATTTTCCCCGATATCCAATTTGGATTTCGACGCTTTCACAGCACCTCGCACCAGGTTAAACGAATTTGCGGCCATGTTCTAGACCATCGTTCACGTGGTCAATCAACGGGCATGATATTGTTAGACATTGAAAAAGCTTTTGATTCCGTATGGCACAATGGGATAATATATAAAATGATACAGTTCGACTTTCCTTTGTATTTGTGTAAGGTCGTCCAGAGTTTCTTATCCAACAGATGTTTTCAGGTTCATGTCAATTGTAATGTTTCTAGATTGGTATTTTTTGATTGTGGCGTCCCCCAAGGCTCAGTACTTGGTCCAGCTTTGTACAATATCTACACTTCGGATTTTCCAAATCTACCTCAGTGTGAATCAGCTATCTTCGCGGACGACACTGCAGTATTTGCATCGCATGAATTTTCTCTCAACGTTGAGACAAATCTAAAGCATGCGATCGAGATACTTGAAAAATATTATATGAAATGGAAAATCAAGCTAAATGTCGGGAAGACACAAGCCATCTTTTTTACACGAAAGAGAAAAGCTTGCTATCTTCCCAGCAGTCAGCTGCAAATAAATGGTACCACGATTGCATGGGAGCAATCCGTAAAGTATCTCGGAGTTCATCTCGATACAAAACTCACATTTAAACAACATATTCAAAGTACTCTTAATGAAATGAGTATTGCTATTAAGATGCTTTACCCTTTTATTAATCGCAAGTCTTTACTCACAAATGAAAATAAGATTATTATTCATAAAGTTATTTTCCAAGCTATACTGTTATATGGGTGTCCAGTATGGGGTAACGCTGCAAGGTGCCATTTAAAGAAGTTACAGGTATCACAAAACAAAGTTTTGAAAATGATGCTAGACCTCCCTTAGCACTATTCAACCTTAAGTCTCCACGGAAGGGCGGATGTTGAATTGATTTCTGAAAGAATTCGTAAACTAGTATATAACTTTAACATCAGCTGTGAAAGTTCTGAAAATTCTCTCATAACCCAGCTTCTTGCTTAATTTGTCATAATTTCATGTAAATATTTACATTTTATATTATTTATTATTGGTATTTATTTATTTATTTTTTTTTAAATGAAGGTTTTTCCTTTTCGTATTTTCCTTCGATTTATTCTATTAATTATTAATTATACATATTTTTCTTTTCTTTATCCAAGATAATGTTTCAGTTGTAAGATATAACTTATCAAATCTCTGAATTGTAAAATGTGCGGTCACAGACTTTTTTTTTTGAAAATATTATTACGAAATAAAAGATCTCTCTCTCAGAATGATCGGATTCGTTGTCTCTCTACCCTACCTCAAAGCAGGCACCAATTGCGTTCGCTCTTTTTTTTTGGGATCCTCGACATATCTTAAGGGGGTAGAAAACCAACAAAAAAAAAACAGTCATTTTTTGCGAACATTTTCAACTTATTTTTGTTTATAACTTTTTATAAAAAAAAAATTTTAACTTTTAAAAATACATTCATCAAGTGGCAAATTAACTAACCTTTCATTTAAACAAAAAATCATATGAATTCATCTGTAAAATTATGAGTTATCTTACATACGCGCTTCAAAAACATGGTTTTGAGAAAAATACATTTTAAGTTTCCAAACAATTTACGGTGTGCTCGGGCATGCGTACTTTTTGAGCTCATTTTGACCCGCTAAAAAACAAATTCATACTTGGGGGTTTGAGAGCATATTCTACAAGTGGTATGGTATCGATTAACACAAAAAACAATAAATCGATTTTTTGAAGCCATTACACCAGGTTACCCCCTTTTACTCTTCGTTGGAGTTGATGTGTTCCAGGGTAAGGTCTGCCTTCAGCAGAGTTTGACAAGTCTCGGAAGTATGCGGAACTCGAAAGACCTTATTCATTTGTTGGAACATATTCGATCTACTAGCTGGAATGGCTTGTATTCTGTTGTTCCAGTCTTCATTAATCACTGATCTATAATTGTCACGGATTAGTTTTTGCAGATTTTTGATTAGTGACTTAATTGTTTTTATTTCCTAGCTATTTGGATAACTGAACTGTCTATAGAGCAGTTTTAATTTAGAGAACAGAATGCTCTTTTGCCTATACAGAGCTTCGTTCGTCGAGTTTCTCCATCGGTTTGTATAGCCTTTCGTTTTAGACACACAGGGATAAAACGATTCATTGTATTAGTAACGATGTTGTTCATCGTCAAGAGATAATGATCAATTTCCTCATTATGAAGATTTCTGTCATTCAGTGGATCTACGCCATTGGATGGTACTGTGGCGGTTCCGCCAGATCCCACGGCTCGCCTTCCTGAAAAAACCCCCATAACCACAACCCGGGTCTGCACCAGCTTTCGCTAATGCAATTCGCATTAGCATCTTAAATGCTTCACGCATCAAACAGATCCAATTATTATAACCCTAAAATCCCTATAAAGAAAACTTACTTTTTCATTGCATCCCTTTGCATACAATTTTCTGTAAGAATTCTTCTTGACCTTTTTAGGAATTCCATAACTCCCATTGTTCCCGCCAATGCATTTGCATTTGCATCAGAAAACATTTCCTTTTCCAAGGACATGTAATGCTTTCAAGGATTATCTGAAATTCCTAAAATTGATCTTTAATGTGCATATGCACCATAAATAGCAAACATTCGATACCCTTTGTCTGAGTTAAAATACTATGTCATCAGCTTGTTTTTACAGCTGCAACACTAGCGATTCAATAGACAAACAATGATGCATTTCTTTCGTCGCCACCACTAATTGCTTGGCATACCTAAATGCAAGCAAGGGATGCGTATCGGCAATTAACCCAAGATACGATATACAATTTCCATGGTATAAAGTATCGTATCCCATTAACACCTTTTTTCCAACGTCAGTCATAGCGACGTTGCATAAACATGACCCTCATTAAAGAGCGAACCATTTGGTCGCCTTTTCTTTTGTCCTTGCCGCCTGCCTGTTTCGTTGTTCCACTGCACGTGTGAATAGCATTGATCTCAACGATCCCACACATACCACCATGACCTTTATTACAAGATCTGGTTTCCTATACCACCAAGAGAGACTTTACGTTTCCCTGGTGGTAGGTAAAAAAAACGATATCCTTATTGGAGAGGATATCGTTTGAGTCTTATTTCATCTACCGACCACGCTGGTCGCGTGAGCTCCGTTCCTCCGTCGCGCGGCGGAGGAACATAGATATACACAGTCGAGTCGCAAAGTGTCTTGAGGCGTTCTTTTCAAAAGTCCTCATTCGTGTTAACTGAAATCGATTTGCAAAATTTCGTTTTGGGAAACAAACCAAAATCAAGTGCTCGTGGAAACGTAGTTTAAGTGTAGACAAAAACCTTTTTAATTACCACCAGTTTTAAATATTGTAAACTATAAAAATAAAAAACATTATCATTAATAAGAACAAAACAGTGCGTTTAACTTTTTCTCCTTGTGGACGGTATGTCGAAGAGTTTGTTGTGTTGCATTTCCTTTTCCGTGGTGAATAGTGTTCTTTTGATTCCTCTTGTGTCGAACGTTTCTGGGTGACAATTTCCGGCGAACAATTTCCAGCTGTACACGAAGTAGTGGGTGGATGGTAGAATCAGCGTCCAAGCCGACGCACAGACCATTCGTACCCCACAGTACCAGTGTGCTTTTCGTAAATTAAAAGAATATAAAAAGTTAGCAGCTGATGAAGTGGGGGATCTGAAAAAGTTGGCAGCGACCATACCCACTATTCAACCCTCCTAGCAATCTGAAAAAACAAAAGATTAGTAATTTACAGAAATGCCTCTATCGTTGTAACTAAAAAAAGTTGAAAAAAATTTGTTTCACAAAATGACGACTGCTTGAAAAAAAATTTTATATTTGTACAACTTTTTTTTAGTTTTCGAATTTTTTAAAAATAATTAACATTGAAATTTGGCGATGAGGATAGTTCATGCAATAGAAAAGCCTATAAAGAAGACATGTACTAAATTTGAAGTAAATCAGTTCAGTAGAACTTGAAAAATCGTGGGTATTGTTTTAAAAAAGACAGTTTCGAGAAAAACGCGTTTAAAGTTTCACGTAAAGTTTCTCGCGGTCTAAGTGATGAAATGATATTTTAGGCTTACGTTTATTCAAACTGCCATTCCTGATGCATACATTGGACTTTCCTCGATTTCGAAATAAGCATTTTTCGCGGTTCTCTCTTCCAACCGAGCAGTTCTGGCCTCCTTAGATGCGTTAGACGCTCGTTTCTCTGAGCGGTCAATCCGGGCATTGTCTCGTTTCCCAGCGAATGAATAAGCTTCTGGACCAATTTTGACTCCCATAGGCATCATTATTTTTAAAAGAGGAATGTAGCCTTCATTGAATATGCAAACAGCAATAAACGTAGCAATTTCAATGACGTGTGTTCCGGAATGAATTCGTTTCGGCGCGAAAGTCCAAATCAAAGAGTTTAGAGACTCATTATTATTTTGAGTTTCTGGGCCTAAACATCGAGTCAATAATTCCTCCGACGATAAACTCTCGTAAATCGGTTTTATAATATCCATTACCTTCGCACATAGAGAAGGATTTTCGTGGCCAAACTTCTGTAATGTACCTCCAGATCCAGCTTTTTGCCACTTACACCAACTCTCTGCGCCAGGTGGGCAATACATATGTTGCGGATTTTTATTTGTGGAACTATTATGATAATAAGTAGCCCAAATTGCATTTCTCATGTCCTCAACAGAATCAGGGTGCCGGCGAATCGCGAATCGAATTGTAAAGCAATTTTAAAACCTAGTCCGCGATGAGACGTTCGTGAAAATGTTATCTCTTTCTTGCAGGTATTACACAAAACTATGGAAGAAATCGCTGTAAAAACTGTGAAAAACTCCAAAATACAGTAGCCGTATTATTGTCAATAATCACTTCTTCATCATTTTATTTGCTCAATTTTGCCGCCGATACATTCGTAAAGCTGGTGTCTTCCTCTACCGTGAATCTATTACCGTGAAATCGCCTGTTTTTACTTCGATCCGGACGCGTAATCCTTTTCGCTGAAGATTTTCGTTCCATTTCACTTAAAATCACTTGAAATATTTTTATTTTACTCACAGCACGTGCGTTCACTTGGCTTGAAGGTTAGAATCCAACTGTTCGCAACTGGATGTAAGCTCACACTAAATATAAAAGATAATTTAAAAATACATGAAGGTTACCTTCGTTTATTGTATTTCAATATATATATAAGGGTTTTACGAGGAAACAGGGTCTCAGGTTGACAGAAAGTCCCTAATGTCTTTTGTTCGATTCGTTCTGGCCGAGCCGGTTTAGACGGCGCGTCAGCAAAACAGCCATACCTCCGAAAATAATTTGAATTTTCTAAAATCCTCTTAAAGACATATTCTTAGAGGGTTTAGCTTTGAAAATATGATTTTTTCAAATTTCTAGACCAGAATACCCCCTTAAGATAACTGGAGACTAATAGCCACAAGAAGTTTACAGAAATATAAAGTCTTCGAAATTAAAGGTGAGAAATCATTGAAAAGCAGATGAAATAGGAAGAGAGTCAAGAAACCAGTACTCAATTTGCTTGAACCGAATCTGGCCCATGGTATGCTGCTAGTGCTCAAGTTGAGCAGCAGTGTATGTTTGAAAACGAATTTAAATGATGAAATGGTTTTTGCATTCGGCTAGAGGCAGAGATGATGTATGGCTCAGTCAGATTACCGAGGTAGAGATAATGTGGTATCCGGGACTGATAAGTTGTGCAACAAGTAGATTCGCTTTCTATATTGCCTTTGTGACAAGACTGTTATTCACTAGTGAAGGATTAGGTGAAGTGGTCTGAAATGGCCAAGAGCGAAGAAACTAAGATTGACTATTTAGTAGGGTGGTAGAAGAGGAACAGATTCAGTATGTTGGCAGAATGGCCGACGAGCCTGGTACCAGTCATTTACAAGTTGGGTTAAATTTGAGTTGAGCTGTTGAATTGACGAACTGATATTCATGTCTTGTCGGTCGAGAATAGCAAAACCATTGATAATTCATCCGCAATAACGATTTACGCGTATGGGTATTGGATCAAGAACCTATCAGTAGAGCCGGAAGGACATCAAAATTCGTCATACGATATCTTATCTATCCAACTTCTCGCTTCTGTACAATATTGTATGATGTGCAGTCGAACGTGAAGTTTTATCCACGAGAAATCAAATTCAGGGTTCGAATAGTAAGTATATTGTGGAACAGTGTAATAAGCAATATCACTTTGTACGTAAGAAGCTAACGCTAGATACAACACTCTGTTTCCATTACTCACGATGCGACAAGATTAGAGGCATTAAGTTACAACCAGATAGGTTGAAATCGGAGATATCACCATAAGATTTCGATCAGTTGAAGGATTGGTTGTTCGTTAGATGCAGAAAGAAAAAATAGCATCTTAGACCGCGCATGTTGCATTGTTTGACGCGAAACTCTTGTGTCATTGTATTGGACGGGGAAATAAGATCAATGCCGCCTCAAATGGGGTAGCCGACATCCGCAGTAGAAGAACGAAAGCGACCACTATAGGAGTTATACCCTTTTTTGCAAATGCCTCACTGAACCCTTGCGGAAACTCAGATTGTAGTGAATACTATGCCTGCCTCACACCGAAGATTCACTAATGATAAGAAATCTGGAGAGTCTCAGCATGTGCAAGAAAAACAGTGCAACGGAAACACGGAGAACTTTGCCACATAAAACTGAATTGACGTATATACTTTCACAGTTTAGTGAAAGGGAGTGTTGAAGCACTTTGTTCCCAAGCCCCGCAAAGTGAATTAGTATACAATTTTTTTACTTTTTTCATTCTTCTTTATTGTTCATGCTATGCAGGTAATTTGAAAATGTACGAAACAGTCGATATACTTGTATTGTTATAAAGTTAACTTCGCTGCACGTTTCAGCATTTCATCTCTTGACAATTAAAGAACAATTTGTGGAAAAACTAAGAAGTCTTTTAAGGGGGTATTCTGGTCTAGAAATTTGAAAAAATCATTTTTTTTTCATACTTTCAAACCTTAACCCTCTAGGAATATATCTTTAAGAGGATTTTAAAAAATTGAAATTATTTTCGGAGGTATGGCTGTTTTGCTGTCTAAACCGGCTCGGCTTTACGTGAAATTTTAAACGAGTTTTTCTCGGAACTGTCTTTTTTTAAAACAATACCCACGATTTTTCGAGTTCTATTATACCGATTTACTTCAAATTTAGTATATGTCTTCTTTATAGGATTTTCTATTGCATGAACTATCCTTATCGCCAAATTTCAATGTTAACTATTTTTAAAAAATTCGAAAAACTAAAAAAAAGTTGTACAAAAATAATTTTTTTTTCAAGCAGTCGCCATTTGTTTAAAAAAAATTTCAACTTTTTTTAGTTCCAACGATCGAGGCATTTCTGTAAATTAATAATCTTTTTTTTTTCAGATTGCTAGGAGGGTTGAATCGTGGGTATGGTCGCGTGCCAACTTTTTGAGATCCCCCACTTCATCAGCTGCTAACTTTTTGAATTTTGAAGTTTTTACTGTCAATTTTTTTTTACTGTATTCTTGAAATATTAATAAACATCCTATAAAAAAATGAATACTAAAAATATTGATTGCTTTTTTTTTACAGCACTTCAAAAATTGCGTTAAATTCGTGCGTCTAGACCAGAATACCCCCTTAAGCAGTATTGATAACCACCACGGAAGATTACTCGTGAGATTTCGACAAATTTACTTGCCGAACTGTGCGGCCATCAGGGATGCGTTATTTACGTATATATAGAATTATGGTAAACATCATGATGGATATGGATACCTAATGGGTAGAATAATGTACAAAATGTATATTCCATTTTTCCCTACATATGATTTAAGTAAGTCAATGCCATATATGTCATCGACACCAATGAAGATTTGTTTATGCCGAAGTACAAAAAAATTCGAGTACTCTGCACGCATGGAATCGAGTTACATCAAACCCTGTTTCAAACCGCATAACAAATGTACTATTGTTATGCAAAAGATTCTTCATGGAGTAGTTTTCATATTAAACTAATGAAGCGAGGGCCCGACAAACCAATTACGTAAACGCAATAATCATCGTCGCATTGACTTCAGTCGTGAACAATTTTCTGGAGCTTTGAAGGTTTTCTAATCTTACGAAGTACCCGTTTACAAGGATGACGTTGTCATCTACTTATCTGACAAGGTATATTCAGTACCAATAGTTCAACATAACGAAACAGTGTAAAAGACTTCTTGCAATTCTTCAAATATAATCCTTTTTTATGTTAACTGTCTGTTTTAAGTGACACCCTTACGGCCGCATCGACTTGGTTTGCAATCAGATGGTGCAGGTGGAAGTGCATCTGTATTTTAATTCCAAACTTCAATCAGTGCATTTCCAGTTGAATATCTTCCAAATGGAGTCGATGCAATTACCTCAGGCTTAAGGTATTGTACGCAAATCCAACAAAAATAAGGATAAAATTGTCTCCAAAATTAAAACCAATACCTGGCATCACTTTGAACGCATACATATAATATATACAATACATGTATTCTGAGTAGTGATTAGAACAACGGACGATGCTCGGTAACGGCAGTGATAATCGGCTTTGAGTATATTTCGTGTATCAGCAAAACCCAAAGGGCATTCAAGTGTCAATCATACGCAGCGGGATTGTGGCAAAAAAAGGACTCGAAAGAACAATGAAAAAAAAACGGCTGTACAAAATGAAGAAAAGGTAAAACCACGAAACTGCAAGACATGAGGGCACCTAACCTTAAGTATATGGGTGCCATGGTCAGTGAGCAGTAGAACAAGAACGGTTGGGTACGCGTTTAGGTAGAGACTTGCCAAGAAGGAACCGACTATGCAAGTCCTGACCAATATTTCAATGTTACCATACACCGCATTGTCTTATCTCGTAATAGACTCCCTGTACGGTTGTGTCGCGATTTGGTAAATGTGAGCGCGCATTATGTTGAACTCGTTTGATCGAGAGCACTGTGCACATCCGGTTGCTTTATTTTACGCGGCTTCTTTTTTCTTAAGGACTTCACAATTATTTATATTTCATTTCGCACATTGTTGTTATCCTTTTTATCTTTTTATATTCATATATATTTTTTATGCATCGTTTTTTGTTTTGCTTTATTTTGGCTTTGTCTTCTGAGAAGTTGATTTTCTAGATTTTTGCTTTGCATTAAAAAGAAACAATATAAAAGGTTAACTAACAGGGCGACAAAAGGAGTGTCCAGCTGATCCTGCGGGAAATTGAGTTAGGAAAGGTCGTCACATAGAATGAAACTGAATAATTTTAATAGGAATTGGTGACACATGACCCAAGCATAAGAAACGTGCAGTCGCATGTAGGAAAGTCAATTCAGGATGTTTCATAAGCCGAAGAATCGATATAGAATTAAACATTGTTATTTGCTACTAATGTACGCGTCTCTTCGTTCAATGAGCTCTCACCATCTCTCCAGTGGTTGCAAGGCACGGTATTATTTTAAGTTTGTGGGCAAATCACTATTTCCAATGATTATTATAATTAAAAGGTCCTGAGGTTAAACAAGCAGCTGGTGGCAAAAACTGGAAGTTCAAGTGATTGGGATGAATGTACCACTATACTGAAATAAGGATCCTTGTTAGGATAGCACTTTTTTTTCAAATTATTATTAAACACGCCAAATAAATTATTAATTCTCGTATAGTTTGTTTTTTTTTTTTTTGGTTTCGGTAGGAAGGTGGAAATCTTCAAAAGATACCTCTGGACCGATCCAGATTTTTACCGACTAAAACCACTTCCCGCCAGAGCATATTCCCGTTGATCCCCGCGGGACTTTACTTTAGATATTCCATCGCGGGGCGGACGGAGTTTACCCGTTACTCCCCTCGTCGCGTCGTAACTGCTGCATCATGTCACATAGAATATCTTTGCTACGGACCATGCCTGTTTGGAACTCAGCATGTATTCTATTACTCCTGCCGGAGTAACTGTCCGTCTCATATGTCCCTCCATAATCGTTCGTCCAGTCTCGAATCTCACGAATTCTGTGAATACGTGTTCCGCATTTTCTATGTTAGGTTCGCAATACAAGTAGTATGGGTGATTCACATGCTTATACTTGTGCAAGGATTGCCGAAAGCATCCATGTCCTGATGTCAGCTGAGTCAAGTGGTACTTTAGCTGGCCATGTTTCTATAGGGTAGGCCATACATTTGTGCACATTTGAAAAATGAATAGAAATTAAACTACGAATGTTATTTTGTTGATCATTTAATAAACCGTAATAAACGTTTATTGATTTTTTTTTTTTAAATGACATCGTCCCCGCCACTCGCGCGCCCCGCCCTCTACCGGTTTTTAAGAAATCAAGTGTTGCCATTTGCAAAAAATTATGGGCCGCCCTATACATCAGGTGTCATGGTGTGGGTCCATCTTCCTTTGGTGGAAAAATGCCACCTTCGTTGCCATTCTTTAGGCGTGAGACCTCTAACTGTGACCGTATTCTCCGGCGATTCTCTAGTAAGATCTCATGCAACCCAACGTTTTCTTTAGCTGCAATGTCAAGCGGTGTCCAAAACATTTCGGGTACCGTTCGGAATGCGCACCATACTCTTAATGATGCCAGCCTATGTGCTGAATTCACTCCCATTATGTACAACATATACTGTGCCCATATGTGACCTGCAAACATTACAATGGAGGTGTTGACACTGGTTATCAGTTTCATTATGTGGGGCCGGGGTCCATCAACATTGGCTAGCAGTTTGGCCAAAACTATGCATGCTCTTGCCGTTTTTTCACTCGTTTTCCTCAGGTGTTGCTTGAACGTCAACCTGTTGTCGAGTATGTCACCAAGATATTTATTATAATGGGGACTGTATCTGATTGTTTGTACTTCTATTTCCAAATCCAGGTGCTCAACTTTCTTGCGGCTGTCTTATGTCCGGCTAGTTTTAGTCCGGCCATATCTAGCCAGCATTTAATGCTCTGGATTGCTTGGGAGCAAATATTCTCCAGGTCATCTAGATGTTTAGTTCCGGCCACTATCGCCAAATCATCTGCGTACCCAATGATTCTAACTCCTTCTGCTACATTGACTCTGAGCACACCATCATACATGATATTCCATAACAGCGGACCTAATACAGACCCGTGTTGTTATTTTATATTCCTGTGGTCCCTCATCTGTGTCATAGAGCAGTCATCCGAGAGATAATTTGCTAGTATATACACCAAGTAGGGTGAGACTTGTAGATCGCCCAACGCGTCTAGAATACTATTCCAGTTCACAGAGTTAAATGCATTTATAACGTCTAGTGTCACCACGGCGTAATATTTTGTCGTACCTCCTAGCCATCGTGCTCGAGCTATTGCATTGCGAGGGATGTCGCACACCACAGATAGTTCCTTACCGGTAGATCTACCTTTACGGAACCCATACTGCCATTCCGAGAGCCCCGATATCCCCTCAGTGAATTGTTCCAGGCGAGTGGCAATTATTCACTCAAGCAGTTTCCCTGTTGTGTCCAGCATGCACAACGGGTGGTAGAACGACGGCGCTTCTGGATTCTTAACTCCTTTTGGTATAAGCACAAGCCACTGTTTGAAAGGCAGGTCGTGAAGAAACTGCTGAAGACGTCCGACTTTTTTGTTAAAGCAAGATTCACTACAGCGTTAAGAATACCATCCAGTCCTAGGGCCTTGTTTTTATTAACAACCCTTGCAATCAAGACCACCTCTTCGGTGGTCACCGGAGGTATTACCCTTTCAGTGATGTTCCATTTCTCTTGCGCTCTCAACACCTCATCACACTGCAAGAAGAGGACAGCAACGATTCTGGTCATGTCACTTTTACTTTTTTGCATTTGACTACCGTTGTTGTGTAGTCTTTTCATGACTATCCTGTAGGCGGTGCCCCATGGGTTGTTATTTAATTCAGCAGAACGCGTCATATTTACTCCTGCGCATCACATTCCTCAACTCTTTCCGTTTGTTGACCAATTCCACATGCAACTGTGGGTAGGTACTACGTTCTCTTGCTCTTTGTTGCAAGCGTCGTAATCTGTTGCACTCCGATCGCACATGGGTGATCTCTGGATTCCACCAATACACTGGTTTGATAGCCCCTGCTGGTTGTCTTTGTCGTGGCATAGAAGCAAGCATCGCATGTGGTTGTTAACAACTTCATGACTTTTCCTGTTCGCATCAGGCTCTGATGTGTATTGACTGGACACTTCTGTGTTCTATGGGGGAATTTCCACTTGTCCAGATGGCCGCTGTTCCGCCGCCGTCTTCTTTCCATGTAATTGTACCAGTGCCAGGCATCCTGCACTGCTCATTAATGAGTACTACGTCAGCACCATATTCCTCAATCATTTGGGAAAGGAGATCTTGTGCGCCTGCACAATGGTTTAAGTTAATTGAATGCACTTCAACCTCGCCGTTTTTATTCAGGAGTTTTGACATCGCGTTTTTAAATGCTCAGCATTTGTAACTCCCTGTTGAGCGGTGGTTACCGCCTTCGTACCCTGATTCGCACAACATGCATTTGGGTTGTGCGTTACGGGTCATCGCTTTGTGGCCTTTTCCACTGCATTTCCACAAACAGTATTCCGAACGATCTTCTTCGGATTTGCAGGATTTCGCCACATGTCCGTATTGACAATATCTGAAACATCGTGTGGGCGTGATGTGTTCTCGTAGTCTGCATCGCAACCATCCGACCCGTAGGAAAGTTGTAGCCAGCCTTGTCTCTTGGTAAGCGGATCATTTTCATTTCGTTTTTAAAACATTTTTTTATTTGCTTTTTATCTTCTAAGTTTTTAAATTACATGCTAGACAAAAAATGCTTAAATTCTAGCTTAATTATCTTATATTATAACTTACTGGTCATTCGCAGACGCTCTAAGCTAGACATTACATAACTATTGTATAATTTGCCTTTCGGCGACAGAACTTTGTGGCAGTATTTATGAATATTTGAAAGACAAAGAAAAATTTGAAAAACTTTGTGCCGAATTTTTTTTTTTTTTTCTTAAAATTTAACCTACATAATTTTTTTTTATTTTATTTAAAAGAACTTAACTTAACTTAACTTAAATCTTATACTACCCTAATTCTAGAAAAGCTAAGTCTAGCTGGCTGATGATACTGTGATTCTATACCGACATTGGTATCCAGGTCTTTATATGCCATTCAACCACCAGAACTGTTGACGCTGTCCAATACTATCGTCCCGGTCTCTGTGGGAGATAGCCTTACTGAAGCGCAAGAGCTCTCTTTCGGTGCGCGTTACTTCCCGGTCGTAGCACAATCGCCCGTCTACGGATGAGCTACTTACATGATAGATCAGCGGAATTCCGGATCTATCCTGTATAAACCCTTTCATGCCCAAATCAAGGAACGCCTCTGGTGGAACAAAGCTGTTGCGACGCTCGCTCTCATAGTACAGAGTGTTTGGATAATAAGCCCCGAAAATTAGGTCATTTGACGAGCTTATTGCTCTCGCAATATGTCCTCTGATTAATTTAATCATAAAATTATCCACCCTATTTATGCAGGCTTCATTATATAAAGTCTAATTTGAATAATACTTTTTATAGTTCGATTCCGGTGTCCGATATAATCTGAGACAACTTCTGAGACACTTCCTTTCGAACATCCGAATCTTTTCCATCAAATTTGGACTTATGTTAAACCATGCTGGACAACCATATATGAGCATTGGCCTGATTAGCGTCATGTAGCATATGGTTTTTACCCTACTGTCAAGTTGGGTACTGTGAAATAGCCTCCTTGTCATAGCAAAAGTTTTCCTCGCTTTGACCAAAGCAGCCTCTACATGTCTGTTGAAATACAGATATTGATCTAGCCAGATGCCCAGGTATTTAACTAAACTCTTGGTTTCCAGTTTATCTCCATGCGGTCCCACGATAACTAGCTTTCGCCAGTTTTTCCTTGTGTCGTTCGTGGCTTTATATAATGGGGTTCTCTGCCGGCCTCCCAGCCTCGTCAATTCTGTTAGAATATACCAACCAGCCGGAATTGTGAACATTAAAATCGTCAAAGACGATAATAATCTGTATCCAGTCGACGGTACGTGAACGATGTTCGGAATCTCGAATGTAAGTCGTATTCTGAGCAACGAAGATATGTTGAATCAGTTGACGAATCGACATGGGTCTCAGTTAGGGCAAGGATATAAGGTTTCGCTGTTTGCTAATATTGACGGACGTCGTTTATTTTCGTATTGGTGAAACCGATGCCCCTGATGTTACAAAATGCCGTTATCAGTCAAACGTGGACAGAGCCTCGAGAACGAGCCCGATTTTATGATGACGAATTTTATAAAGTTTGGTTATATATCATAATATCTGCATGATGTTCCCCCTGACATAGTCTCTCCGGAGATCAGAATGGGAAACTAGTTTACCTCCGGAATTTTTATTCTCAGAAGGTACCATCATAACTTATCTCCGTGTCAAGCCGGGCCATCAGCCATACATCCGAAACATAGTCGAAGATTTCTCCCGACAATAACGCGGAATGTACAGCGTGACGAGGTGGAATCTTACCTTGGAACTGACTACCACCTAAACCAACCTTTTCTCGAACCGATCCATCAGCCAAGCTCCGAAAGATGGCCTGGGATTTCTCACGACCATTTCACGGAGCGTATAGCTTGATGGGGTGGTATTTAACTGGGAGGCAGGGCATTGAGACCCCACCTACCACTGGGCCTTTAGTCGCCTCTTACGACAAGCCGGCCTAGCTGTGAGTATATTCTACCGCCCTACTCACAGGGCGAACTTGGTACAATATTATATATTATATTATATATTTTAAAACGAAGGAAAATAAAGTGGAATGTTTTTGTTTGTGTGTGTGATCTTTTTGTGGCTTATGACCACTGAAGGATGTTTGGCTTTGTTTTCAAATATTAGTGGTTGTTCATCTGTTTTTACTTCACTAAAGCTGATTACGTAGTGAATTATATTAGTTTACACAGTGAGGACGAGTTTTAAGCATTTTTGGTACAAAATAGTTCGGAACTAAATAATACGTCGGTGCATTTTTGCCGGTTAGGAAGGAACTTACCTATTCCTGTATAGTATGAAAAGATACGTGCTACCTAGTTAATTAGACTGGTTGATAGTTCACTTCAACGGGGTTAAGCCACTGTAATGAACGTCAAAACAGACAGAAATTAATTTCAAAGTATATATCAACAATTTATGAACAACACTTTTGATTAAGTATTGTACACTACATACAATTTTCTAAAGAGATTGTGGCGATTCCGCCAAACATCACGGTTCGCTTTCCTGAAAAACCCCCATAACTTTCATCCAATCTCCCAATTTCACTACTGCAATCGCATTAGCATCTTAAATGCTCCACGCATTAAAGAGATTAAATCATTAACCTAAAAGACCCTGTAAAAGAAAACTTACCTTTCATGCACCTCTTCGGATACAATTCTCCGTAAGATTTCATATCAGGCAGAACCCGCATTATTACAACCTAACTCCCATTGTTTCCCGCCAATGCATTTGCATAGGCACCTGAAGACATTTTTCTTTTTCAAGGACATTAATGCATACAACGCATTATCGGGAAAGTCCTGAAAAGAAATTTTCCTTCAAGGGCATTCATACATATATCAACGCATCTCTGCATTAGCGACCAGGAATCGAATTTCCAATTAGTGTAGATATTCACACTAGAGGTCGATCCTGGCGTCGCCATAGATGCCTTGTTCGATTGACACAGATAGTATATACAAACCGTCATTGTGTAATCATCTGAAATGCTTCGCAATGACTTGCAACTATCGATACAGGTGCAAGTACTTCTCGCTGAAATATTTCTTTGTTTGAATCTTCAAACAATCACCGACGTCGCGCTGAGCTGTCGTATTGGATTCAATAGCATAAACATATGAAAACAAAAGAATCCAATTTTTCCAGTCGGCAGAGATACGATATACGATCTCTATTATTTCAATCCCTTTTAGCATCTAATGAGTGGTTGATATTTACAAGTTAAAATCGACGAGATATCCTCCATCGCGCATTTTCAGGTGGGGTGGGACGGTGTTCATGAAATCAAGAACACGAATATGGTCTGAAACAAAAAACAGAAGGTCATTATCTTCATTCTGTTGTCTTCGTTCTTACGTAGATTTTTTTCTATATTCGTCTTTGGCAACAAAAGACCAATCATAATTTTTTTTCTAAATTTTCGGGACAAAATTTAATGTTGTTGTTATTAATGTTTATTGAACAAGACATTATAATGAAAACATTTGGGAAAAATATTACTCCTCCAAATATGTGCGCTAAGTTTCAAGTCGGTTCATTGATTACAACTCCGGATATCGTGTATACCGTTTTGAAAAACAGAGTTTTAAAGTTTTGGTACTATTGGCCCGTCCCATAATTCGGTTTTTTTTCAATAGTACACGTTTTTTTAGAATATCTCTATTTCTTATCGACCTACGTGGTATTATGAACAAGATTATACATTTAAAACTATCAGTATCTTCTTTTTATCTGTTACGGAAGAATTCGTGCAATAACTCTGTGAACAGAATGACAGACAATAAGGTGCACATTCGGCATATTTTGCGGGCTGAGCAAAGATGTCTTAACAGAATGCACCGCCTTCCAATTCTTCCGGCATTTCCGACGAGATTAATAATGCATTCATCTGCATGAGGTTCCTTTCCTCGACTCTAGTCCCGCCACTCCTCGTTTCCCCTGCATTCCGTCACTAGACACTGTTAACTCGATCGGTTGAGTTACATTTACTTCAGAAAATGTCATAATAATCTCTTATGCTGAAGATTTTCGAGATGTCCATCATATTCCGAAACTTTCGCATGCCGTCGTAAGCGACATCAATTATTTTCATTGCGAAAATGATACGCCAGTGGATTTCGTGTCTTTTTTTTATGACCGGTCAACAGTTGATGGTTTATATTTATTACAATTGCCGACTAACTTGACCCAGTTCTACAAATACTTGATTTACAAAAAGTTACTTTCCTGCCACAGACTTTGTACTTGGCCACTTCACTGAACATTAAAAAGGATAAAATACCTCATCAAACTATATCCGTTCCCGGCAATTACTGTTACTCTCTCCGAATTTATTCTTTAATTGTTCACAGAGGCACTTGTCCATGCACCTACACTCTCCAATGAATGCCGCTCGTTGGCGCTAGTTCTTTTTTACTTCATAAAGGTCGTCTTGAAGTTTTCCGTGATCCCATTTCTTCCCTACAAATTTGGCTTCATTTTGAGAAAATTTGCGACTTTCGACGATACGTTCAATGCTGTCATACTTTCCGTTGAAACTGCTTCTAACTGAATATTAAATACCTATGGCAATATCTATTGGTATATTAGAAAAGTTCGAAATTGAATGCTGAGCCATTGGGCTGTAATCGCCAAGCAAGTAACAATTTACTGCAAGCGGTCGTTTCAGATTAGTTGGGAGTACTTGTGTAAAAATTCGAAATGAATTCGATTTCGGCCAGGTATGAAATCTGTTCTCATTCATTCTAAACCACTAGCTTCTAAGGATTTTTTAAGTCAATAAAATAAAAATACTGAAAATTCCGCAGTGATATAACTCCCTTAGTAAAACTTGAACAATGTTTCTCCAAATTAATTTTTACATTGTGGCATTTCTAACAGATACACACACAATACACAAGCAAATAGTGAAGAACACCGAACGAAATTCGAATAAGAAAATGCATCAGAGCCGTATACCATAGCGATAACATAACAAATCCACATCAGTCGAATGTACTTGAGTTTAGAAATCGAATTCGTACACACGGCGGTGGCCTGATGGGTTGCGCTTTGGTTCAATTTTTGGTGATTCTAACTGTCATAGCGTCAGTTTGCATCACACGTTCTTCACTATCATCCCAAACGCTATAACACCATGATCTCTTATACTTAAAATCAGCGGTTTCAACATATCTCCTAATGGTTCTCCAAATACGTAATTTACCGGTCACTAAATTGCTGCGAACACTTTTCCATTTTTCAGGTTGTAAGCTGGATCCCACGCCAAGTGACCACTGCCTTCATGCCACAGGTGTGATATATCCAACAGATAGAAACGAATATGCAAATCACTGTGAAAACACTACCAAAAGGAAAATCCAGGGACTAACTCATAAAATAATTTGGTGTATTGATTAAGTACAGATTAATCAACACATGGAAATTCACATTAAGTGAATTCGATTAATTATGGGGGGCATCCCCGAGAGTTAATATTTAGGGGGAGCAAGTTTTGCGTGTAACCCTGTCTCCGTGCAGTGGTCGGAAGTAGCCTTTGACCATGTTTTGTAACTTGTTGGATGATCTCGTCTAAGATTGCGAAAAATGACATCATGTTTAAGATAAACAATTCCAATGGCTCAATAGTTTCCCAATGCAATCTCCAAGCGAAGTATATCGGGAAGGAAAACATGTGAATAATGAGATAAGAAACCTAATACCATATTACATAACATGTGCTCGTGGAATGAAATCCTAGTGCGAAAGACTTCCAACTTCGAACCTGTAACAACATTTTGTAATATCAGAGGTCATGCTTTCGCACATGGGAATATAAACTCCGTCCACCAAGATATATTGGATTCAGTAAAAAGTCGTTACATACTTTTTGTATGTTTTTCAAAGTCATTTATTTATATAGAAGACAAAGATCAATCAAGGATATATTTTCCGTTTTGTTGAATGACCTTTTGCCATCTTCCCCGTATGCAGAAAAATCTATGTTTGTTGGTGAAAAACTGAGTAAAGTATTGATTTACCGCCTCATCTGAATGTAACGTTATTTCACGTAAGAAATTTTTAAGAGAACGAATTCCTATGATAGTGAAGAGCGTACAATTGTAACCGATGATATAAGGGTTAGAATCACCGAAAGATAGAACCAAAGCCTCAACACATCAGTCCACTGCCGCGTGTACGAATTCGGTTATTGTTCTCAAGTACATTCAACTGATGTGGGATTTGTGGGTTCTCCCACCTTGTCTGTAGGAGATGGAGAAGTTTTGTTGGTGCCGAATCGTGGAAAAAGTAAATAAAACGCACTGTTGTGAATACAGTTTTTTTTTATTTACCGCACTAGTTTACACAGGATGTGATGAATACTTCGTGGCAACACTAAGTTTAACGATCACTATGGGTTTTTATTTGACACACCACGTTTACTAAAGGACAAAATCTTAATTCAGTTATATGTAATGAATACTTCGTGGCAACACTAAGTTTAACGATCACTATGGGTTTTTATTTGACACACCACGTTTAATAAAGGACAAAATCTTAATTCAGTTTTATGTAATGAATACTTTGCACCGACAACGAACTACACGGAAACTAAAAGATATTACGCTGGCTCCGATTACTGGATGTGACCGACCCCGGTGGTGGTTGAATTCCGACTTAATGTAAATGACTCGTGCAGAGTCGGTCATCCGCTAAGGGTGGGTTTTCATTCTCGAGAGAAACGTGAAGTTTCTCTCTGTGCAGACCAATAGGAGAGGATCTCTCTGCCGATCTTGGCGGGATTATTTCGTTTGCCCATGTTGCCCAAATAGGCTGCAAGCAATTGGGGCAACTTGTGCCACGAGCAAACAAGATACTTGCACAACGATGATTGTGCACCGTATCGATGCCGGTGGCCAGAGTCGATTTCTCTGAGTGCGTGTTTGCATGCTAGAAAATTCGATTCTCGGCGGGTAGACGCGCGATGCGTGGACTGCTTTTATCGGTGGGACGAAAGGCCGCCGAGAATGTGGGTATGCCAGGAAAGTCTGCTGCGAACGTGTGTGGCAGGGTACGCTAACTGTCAGGGGCGCCGAAAGTTTCCCTATGAATGTTGTATGTTAGGAGTTATTTTCAGGGAATTTATAGTTATGCATTATCTGCATGAAATGATGAATTCTGGTGATGCATTATCTGCATGAAATGATGAATTCTGGTGATGCATTATCTGCATGATATGACACCCTTGGGAAGGGGAATGTTTGCAGGTAACTGCAGGTGAACGTAAGGAGTTGGGGCTGACACTGTGGGTAGAATTGTGGTTGGAATTGTGTGCAGGAATTGTGGGTGAATTGTGGTTAGAATTGTGGGTCGGTTCTCAGCGCGATATTAGAGAACCCCCACAGATTGCTTTTTTTTTTTTTTTTTAAACATTTTTTTTATTTTCTTTCTATATTCTTAGTTTCTAAATTAAAAGCTAGACAAAAAATGCTTAAATTCTAGCTTAAATAGCTTATATAATAACTTACTGGTCCTTCGCAGACGCTGTAAGCTAAACATTACTTAATTTTTGTATAATTTGCCTTTCGGCGACAGAACTTTGTGGCAATACTTATAATTATTTGAAAGACAAAGAAAAATTTGAAAAACTTAGTCAATTTTTTTTTTTTTTTTTTTCTTAAAATTTAACTTACTTAACTTACCTAAACTTATCTATTTTTTTTTTTTTTTTTTTTTTTTTTTTTATTTAATTTTATGTAAAATCACTTAGCTTAACTTAATTTAAATCTCATATTACCCTAATTCTAGAAAAGCTAAGTCTATGTAAGCTAGCTGATGATACTATGATTCTATACCGACTTAGGTATCCAGGTCTTTATATGCCATTCAACCACCAGAACTGTTGACGCTGTCTAATACTATCGTCCCGGTCTCTGTGGGAGATAGCCCTACTGAAGCGCAGGAGCTCTTCTTCGGTGCGCGTTACTTCCCGGTCGTAGCACAATCGCCCGTCTACGGATGATCTACTTACATGATAGATCAGCGGAATTCCGGATCTATCCTGTATAAGCCCTTTCATGTCCAAATCAAGGAACGCCTCTGGTGGAACAAAACCGTTGCGACGCACGTTCTCATAGTAC
This sequence comes from Microdon myrmicae, assembly GCA_963931805.1. Taxonomy (NCBI): domain Eukaryota; kingdom Metazoa; phylum Arthropoda; class Insecta; order Diptera; family Syrphidae; genus Microdon; species Microdon myrmicae. The sequence continues at coordinate 28,267,546 of OZ007500.1, forward strand.
AGGGTATTTGGATAATAAGCCCCGAAAATTAGGTCATTTGACGAGCATATTGCTCTCGCAATATGTCCTCTGATTAATTTAATCATAAAATTATCCACCCTATTTATGCAGGCTTCATTATATAAAGTCTCATTTGAGTAGTACTTTTTGTATTCCGATTCCGGTGTTCGATATAATCTGAGACAGGTTCTCAGACACTTCCTTTCGAACACCCGAATCTTTTCCATCAAATTTGGACCTATGTTAAACCCCCACAGATTGCTATGTTAATTGCTATGGCATAAGGCTCTGATGCTTCGATTACTCGACACTATTTACTTGTATATTATGTGTGTATCTGTTAGAAACGCCACCCGCGAAACAAGTGGAACTCTGACGGCACAAGGCGAGGCGAGTGCGTTGGGCGGGACAACACATCCCATCCAAGCTCCACTAATTTGCTCTCGCGTTGTCGTGATGGAACACAACTTCTTTACGATTGACGAGCTCCGGACCTTTCTGGAATACATATTCGCCTACATTGTTCAAATGGCGACAGTACTTATTCTAATTGATTATTTGGTTCCTCGGTAGGAGCTCAAATAACACCAGACCCTTCCCATCTCACCACACTAAGAGCTTAACCTTCACTTGATGAAGTTCTGCGTTTGAAGTCGTTTGAAGCGAATCATCACGTCGGGACCAAAATCTTTTGTGTTCCACATTATTGTAAACAATCCACTTCTCCAGTTTTTTTTTTCACACTAACGCGCGAGTTATTTTTCTGAGTTAATAATACCAAAAATAATTCAAAACTTTTCTTTTCGGGAGTCTGGCTCCTTTTTTATTATTTATTCACAAAAAAACGAATGTTAAGTAGAACATCGTTCGATCCGCACTCTCCGGCTGGATAGGTTTAGATGAAGATTTTTGTCTACATCTGTTATTTATATACATTTCTTGTTTTTACTTAAAATCTAGTATTTCTAAAGATAACAGAATCTACCTCGGCTAGTCACAAAATATCTACCTGTGTATATGTTAATAGGTAATTAAGGGAAATGTAATTACACTATAACGACATGTAGCGTATACATGTCGGGTTTTGTTAATTGGTCTAATATATGAGATGCGTAAGTTATTTTTGTTATTGTTTATGAATCAAGGTCATGTTGTCTATAGGTTTCGTATGTTGTAAGGGTCATGGGTTGGGGTTGTGTTAACTCGCGCACAAAAGGGGATTTTGAAGTACCCTTAAATGTCAGAGCACAGTGCGAGCGGATGAAGAGGAAGGGGATAAGGAAAGGAGATGTCTAAGTATATTGGTCTGGAATGCCTAGATGTCACAACGGCCAGGAAACACATGATCAGGCAGAACATTCCACATTTGTGTAGATCGGCCAAAGAATGACTCTCTATGTTTATTTGTGCACCTGAAGTCCACTTTCAACGTGAACTGATGCGCATTCTCAGATTGACGGATATCACGGGAAAATGTCTGAAGGCGCGGACACAATTCAGAAAAGAGATAGATTGATCGATTTACGGCTGAATCCCCAGTAAGTTTCACTGCTCGCTTTTGCATCCTGTCGATCACGTGTAGTGCAGTTTCGGATGCACCTGACCAAATATGGGAGTTATTTTATTTTTCAAAAAAGGGTCGTTTTCTTCACGCTTCAAGAAAGAAATCTACATATCGGGCTTGCCTACGTTAGCTTAGCTCCTTAGATGAACAGTTTTTCGAATAATTTTCAATGTTTCAGCAATCCCCCGTACCAATGCCACTATTTTGTCGTCAACCTAAGTGGGCCTTGCTGACCGAGGAGCATCTCTGATATCAAAATTACCAGCGCGGAGTTTCTTGAATCCGGTTTGGCACCGACGATCTTGTAGAGCATTGTTACTGTATTTCACAAGTTTAACGCGGAGTTTCCTTTTTACGGAAGTAAAACAGTAAAATATGGCGAAAACGCACAGTTTGGTATACCATCTTCAACTTGTAGTAAAGTCTTTAAACTCAACCAAATCGCTCAATTTGTTAAACAATATATGACAAAATATGTGTGAATGACTGCAGTACTGCTAAAAGTGTACCAATCATTGTTGTAAAAATACGCAATAACTTTTAACTCAACCCAATATAAAGAACCAAGCCCATAATATGACTCTAATTGACACCCAGATTGACACGTGAACGTATTCCACTTATATTCATTGACACGGATAATTACCGTTTGGGATGGTGCTCTTCGTGTCTAAACTTTGCTGTAAGTTCTTGTGACGTGTTTGGATACATATTTGCTTTGTTTAATCTACTTACAACTCATCCAAAGTTTTTTTTTACCCCAACGAATATCAAATGGCATTTAAACATTTTTTTGCTTCTCTCTAGTTTCATAAAAGCCCTGAGTATAATTTCCTTTTCTTCTCCTTTGCTTCTATGTCATTTAATTTCTTCTTATTTAGTGCAATATTTGAATGTATTTTCAACTTGTACCCCTTGTGAGTAGGGCTTTATAATATACTCACAGCTGGGGTAGCTTGTCGTAAAAGGCGACTAAAGGCTAGATGGTAGGTTGGGTCTCAAGGCCCAACTGCTCATTAAAATACAGGCGGTGGGTGTGGAAGAAATTCTTGAGACACTCTTTCGATCCATGGCTGATGAACTGGTTAGAACATTAGAACAGTTAGTAGGTCAGTCCGAATTTAGGCCCCCATTACGCTATAAGTACCGCGATATGTTCGGTAGAAATATTTGACTATATTTCAGGCGTTGCCGGGCGGCCCGGACTAAACTTGGGAAAATGATATAATGAAAACTTTCTCAGATAAAAATTATCGGAGATAAATCAGATTCCCCGTTCGGATCACCGGGAGACTTTGGACAGTTATACAATACACTAAAAACCAACATTATTATTTCATCATCAACATCATCGGCACTACAACCGGGAACCGGTCTTGTCCTTATTTAGCAAGTCCTGGGGCTTGTTAAATTTTCCATAATAATTTTTTTTTCCGGGCAAGGTTATTAGTCTTGCGCCAGAGGCTCGCCGACGGGGAATCGAACCCCGGTCTCCCTTGTGACAGGCGGGTATACTAACCACTATACTATCGAGGAGCTACCATCAAAAACTATGCCAACCATTTTGACGTTCGACATATTCCGCAGTGGAATAATATCACTTCATGACGCATTTTTCAAGATCATGAGTTTTATTAATTTTTATATGTAATAGAGAGCGTCCTCCCCGCGAACTGTCGCTCGACAAATTCCTGTTCTTTGGGTCTAAGGTCTCTGTTATAAATCTCATTGTTCATTTCATTTTTAATAAACTTGATAAAAATTTTAGAATGTGTAAATTAAAGTCGTGATTCCAGTTAAGTATTAGAGGTTGTTACGCTCACTTCTCTATTTTATTCCTATACACTGCATCAGTTTCTTTTGCTTTCGCTATTTGTTTCCATTTAATTCGGCAGTCATTTTTCGGTTCTAGCCACCGAGGAGATTCATGCCATCCTAAGATTCGATGACCTGGCTCCTCATCATAAGCTGTGGCACTGATGATCCGTTTTTTCTTGCAAACAACGTATACCGCGTGTTCTTCGCGTTGAAATAAATGAGGTTAGTCTTGTTTCAGTTAGAACCTTGTCAAACTCGTTATTTAAGAAGGCAACTTAGTTACATCTCAATCAGTGCGATGTTGATGCGTTAACCGGCCGATCTTTCGAAGGTTGAGGAAATTGTCAGCAGAAAGGTATATCTTGTCACCTTGAAAATGAAGCAGAAAAAGAATTGGCGCTAATATAGAACCCTACGGTACTCCGGAAGTACTAGAAAAGGCACACCGTGTTGTTGTATCCGAATTGATCGATTTTCTAGGAAACTGTATGTGTAATCACAACGGTGTAGAGAAAGTCCCAAGCAACAAAGTTTACTTAGTAAATCTTTATAACAGGTCAAAAGCTTAGGAGATATTTAAGGACAGTAATCTTAAATGGTGCGCGGTTGATTTGTATCCGTTGAACTATATGTGATCGATATTTGAAGAGAGTCGCTAGTCGCTCGTCATTTCGGAATGGCAAAGGCAACAAACAATGTTTCGGAGTCACTTAAAATGATTTTCACCCGATTGATGTTCAATTTCTTACGTTACATTGCTTTCTCCCTTTGGCAAGCTAAATCAGAATGAACGAAGACGCAAAGTTTTAAACCGAAACCTCGCATGTAATTCGTACTTCGAATAACGAAAATAGGTCAAGTTAAGTTATGCAGCAATCTGAGTCATTATTGGGGCTTGAATATTGGGCATCACTAATTGTAAATGTGAACGGCGTTTATATTCACTACAGCTTATGATGAGGAGCCAGGTCATCGGAACTTAGGATAACACAAATCTCCTCGGTACGGCATTAAATAAGTCCTGTTCTACTATTGTAAAAGTGTTTTAATGACATTGCAGAATATCCGAGCAATCACTTGTTCATTACTAGTCCATTGTGAACACTTATCATATCATGTTAGCCGTCGGCAAAAGCCTATTTTGACTATTGATGCTTCCCTTAATAATGACTGTATTGTTCTGTGTGTTTGGCAGTCAGAACCCCCCTGCACCTCCACCTACTACAATTATATCGGTCATATTTGTGATGTTCTATCACAACAATGACTGGCAAGAACATTCATCTCAGAAATTGAAGGTAATTCAAAAGAAAATATTATAAAAAGAAAATCGATTATTTCGTGTGCGTTATAGTGAAATACGAGTATCTTAAAGGGCATTGAGATGTAGGTAATGGGATATGATATGTATCGAACTGACCCACATTTGATATCGTCGGTTGCTGTCCGGTTGTTGTTGACTGGCAGTAACATACATCGGGGCCTTTAACCTTTTCTTACCCTAAACCAAAAGGGATCTTAAAAGTGGAGGAAGGAAAAACGAATGAAATTGTATATCGAATGCCACAAAGGACATCAAACTTCGAGGCTCACATGGTTTTGGAATAGCGACGGGAGTTTGGAGGGACGGCAAGGTCTTTTATATGATACGAAATTTCTCTATGCCTCCCACCGTATCCCTTTCTAAACGCAACACACAGGTTCGGGTAACGAACTCTCCAAATCGTTTGTATATTTTTGCTGAGTTAAGTTTACCACCATTGCCACCCGCCACTTTCACGACCCTTGTGCACATATCACTTAGTATATGTAACACACCGACCGATATATATCTGTTCACAGACAAGTACATAACGGTATTGAAGTACTATACATCTTAGTGGAACTTTAGCTGTCGGACGAAGGGTAGTTTCCGGTATAGGCACATATACATAGCTTTCAAATTGTTCGGTCTTTCCTGACACTTTGCCCACTTTCGATTCAGTGATTACGTTTTCTTGCACGGCCTTTGATCTTTGTCGTCCCGACTCTTCCTAGTCCGCCCCGATATTCTATGTTGTCATCGTCTGTCTGCTTGTTGTCTAGAATGATGTTGACCTTCTTTTTTACGATACGATGTATGGACATCGTTTTACGGTGTATGAATGAATGAAACTCCCATTGACTGAGTACTGCTCCCAGCCAGTCGGGATCCCAGTGTGCGAGTGTATATAATACCCACATGCGTGCGCCCAACGGTATTAGCAACTAGACAGATGTTTGTGGTATGTAATGGCCTCTGACTTCCTAGTGGTAGGGAGAAGAGGATAACCGGGAACGGCCGAGACAGAAGAAAAACGTCACAAGAGAGTGATTTTCGGAACGTGAAAATGTATTTATTCCTCCTTTCTTCAATGCTCAGCGACTAGTTCACGGTTATTGATGTTGGTCGGGTTAGAAAGGCGAAGGTCGCCAGAGAAGTCAGGTAACGCAAAAAGTTGTAGATGGATAGGAAGTTCGATGAGTGACCTAAGATGTACATCTCCTACATTTGACCAATGAAAGTGAGGCTGATGGAAAGCATGAATTGAAGAAAGGTATTTAAAGACTCAGCGGACATCTACACAACTGTCGCTGGAGATGTATAGGCTACACGAAAAAATCTGGTACTTCATTACTTTTCGAAACAAGTATCACTTTAGTTTCCAATCCATTCATAAATATTATAAATAGGCAAGACAACCCTGGATGGATATAGATATGGTATTGTAAAGTTTACACTCCTAATGGAACATACGAGACAAGCAAACCATATTACAAATTATTGATATCAATCTTTGATGCCAAAAATAATTGATTCAAAGTTCGATATTTGTTATAACTGGTCGAAAAACGAAAAGAAATGGTCAAGAGGCACAATATCATGCAGCATGATACATTAATTTAATTCATTCAAAATTGAAGGGTAAATTCTTACCGACAAGGTAGTCACGGTGAACAAAACCAGCAGTTAAGAATGCTAGAACGAAGTTTTAAAAATGTCAATATTATAACAATCATATAGACAGGTATGTCAAGTCATATTTAGTTGCTACTCTTTGTCATAAATAAATTATTTACAGTAAATACCTATAGTATTTGTCCGGTATTTCCGTGGGGCGGTTAACAGATTCTGTCTAAACACAAGAGGACACGACGGTTGTCTTACGATTTCATTTATTTATTTTAACGACTTTGCTAGTTACATACTATTATGTATAAATTAAGCTTAATCATAAAAACGTGGGAAAAAAGTATTTCACGTCGTCGTTTTTTAGTAAAAATTGAGAGCATTTTCTTTACGTTTTTGCTACACACACATGAGTTATTTAACTATAACTTTAGTTTATTCAAATAAGATTGGGGAAGAAGATGTCGGCGTTTTTTTAGTAAAAAATCGACTACACCTTCTCTACGTTTTTACAACAGACACGTGGCTAATTCCGTAGTAGCTCAAAATGGATAATACCTTCGAAATCCCACCAAACACAGCAGCACCATTCTTGTAGTCAATGTTGGCTTGGCGACCGTTTATAAAGCTTCATGTTTTTCGACCAGAAATTATTTCGTTCAACATTACTGTACATGATCCACTTTTCTTTATCTGTTACCATGCACGTTAAAAACGATTCTGTTTATTACATTTTTTAAACACTCTTCATGGGGCACCCAAACATGGAGCGTATTTTTGTAACCAGATTTATGTGTGGTTTCAAACCGGTTTGTAGTCAATCTTCAGATCCTTACCATTGTCATGACTGCAGACGTTATCCAAAATTCCGCCGACTACTTCGATGATAGGCAAAAAACACATTTTAGAATGAAAGCGGATGAACTGTTTTGTGGAAACGAATGCGATGGAGTACCTTCATCATAAGCTCATAAATCCTGTCACACGTTTATGCCGTTTTCTTCTCTTTATAGCAGTGAAATTGTTAAAGGTTGAGATAATTTTTCCAAAATTTCATTCATTTTTGCTTTACAAACGACTCGCCAATCTCAATAAAATTGGTTCAATAAGCAAGAGACCTGTTACCTGTTATTCCCAAAAAAAAGTGTTTATAGTGTTTGCGACGAAATGAAAAACGTGATTCGAACGCTTCTGACTTCGTGTGTGACTAATATGTTTAAGTCGCCACAAGAGAGAGGTATCGACGCACATTGATGTTAAATAGCCGATTATAATAATGAAGAAACACACGACAGAACATTCCACTCTCATGTGGTTTGATTAAAAGTAATTCTCTATGGTTATCCGATCCTTTGAAGTTAATTATGAAAGTGAGCCAAAGCGCACCCTCTAATTCGTCTAATACATCATCATCATCATCGGCATTACAACCGGGAACCGGTCTTGGCCTTATTTAACAAATCTCTCCACCGGTCCCGATTTCGAGCCGATGTCATCCAGTTTGGCGCTCCCAGGCTCCGGGCGTCCTGGTCTACACCCTCCCTCCATCGCAAAAAAGGTCTGCCAAGCTGTCTCCTTCCATACATCCTGCCACAAAGGACTTTCCGGGCATTTTTGCTTTACAAACGACTCACCAATCTCAATAAAATTGATTCAATAAACAATAGACCTGTTACCTGTTATGCCAAAAAAAGTGTTTATAGCGTTTGCGACGAAATGAAAAACGTGATTCGAACCCTCCTGACTTCGTGTGTGACTAATATGTTTAAGTCGCCACAGGAGAGAGATATCGACGCACATTGATGTTAAATAGCCGAGGATTATAATAATGAAAAAACACACAACAGAACATTCCCCTCTCATGTGGTTTGATTGAAAGTAATTCTCCATGGTTATCCGATCCTTTGAAGTTAATTATGAAAGTGAGCCAAAGCGCACCCTCTAATTCGTCTAATACATCATCATCATCATCGGCATTACAACTGCCTTATTTAACAAATCTCTCCACCGGTCCCGATTTCGAGCCGATGTCATCCAGTTTGGCATTTAGGCTCTGGGCGTCCTGGTCTACACCATTCCTCCATCGCAGACAAGGTCTGCCGCGCTGTCTTCTTCCATACATCCTGCCGAAAAGCACTTTCCGGGCAGGCTCCTCTTCGCTCATTCAAGCTAGGTGTCCCGCCCACCGAAGTCTACCGAGCTTGATTTTTTTTTAAAACATTAGCTTCAAGATAGATTGCGTACAGCTCATGGTTGTAGCGTCTCCGGAATCGTCCTCCCTCACATATGGGGCCAACAATTCTCCTTAAGACCTTCCTTTCGTACGCGCCTAAGAGTTCAGAGTGCCTTTTATTAAGCACTCAGGTCTCGGATCCATACATGAGTACTGGTAAGACCATGGTCTTGTACAGTAGTAGCTTGGATGTTCTGGATAAATTTCGGGATTTAAAGAGCCTTGATAGACCATAGTAGGCTTTGTTGGATTTGATCAGCCGTTCACGTACTTCTTCTTCCATATTGTTATCGGCGGATACTATTGACCCAAGGTAGTTAAAGGATTGCACTACTTCAAATTCGTGCTCCACTACCCTGATAGTTTGACCAACGTTAGGTCTTCTCTTCGCAGAAGTTTCCACCATGTACTTAGTTTTCCCCTCATTAATGTGGAGTCCCAGTTTTAGTGCCGCCTGCTCGATCTGGATGAAGGCATCCTGTACAGCCGAATCGGATCTACCGATGATGTCGATGTCATCTGCGTAGGCAAGTATCTGGCTGGACTTGGTGATAATAGTCCCTCTAGTTGTAATTCCAGAGTCGTGGATTGATTTCTCCAACGCCAGATTGAAGAGAAGGCAGGCCAGACCGTCCCCTTGTCAGAGTCCATTGAAGATGTTTATTGGTTTGGGCAGAAATCCAGCTATTTTTACTTGACTAGTTACGTTGGTCATGGTCAACCTACAAAGTCGTATCAATTTGTTTGGAATGCCGAACTCTCTCATGTCATTATATAGTTCTACCCTGGCTATGCTGTCGTAGGCGCCCTTAAAGTCTATAAATAGATGATATAATGGAATATTAAATTCTAGACATTTTTCCATCGCCTGCCTCAGGGTGATTATCTGATCGATCGCTGATTTGCCTGGGATGAAGCCACACTGAAATTGACCAATGATGGCTTTAGCGTATGGGGCTATCCGATCTTGTAGGATAGTGGAGAGATCTTGTAGGATAGTGGAGAGTATCTTATAGGCGGTACTCAGCAATGTTATACCCCTATAGTTGCTGCACATTGTGATACCTCCCTTCTTATGTATGGGGCAAATTGTACCACGACGCCAATCTTCCGGCATCTACTCTTGCTCCCATACGTGTACCACGATCTCATGAATTGCGTGATTTAACGCTGTCCCTCCTTGTTTGATCAGCTCAGCTGGTATCCCATCAGCTCCAGAGGCTTTATTTGATTTGAGCTGTCTAATGGCTTTTAATGTTTCCTCAATGCATGGTGGCGGCAGCATTTGGTCTTGATCTTGCATTGGTGGAGCCTCCAATTCTTCTGTGAGCTGACCATTTAGCAATTCATTGAAGTGCACTTCCCATCGCTCCAGAATGCCCTCAGTGTCGGTGATCAGATTACCCTCTTTATCCTTGCAGTAAGTGCAGCGTGGTGTGTACCGCGTCATACTGCGGATTATTTGGTAGAACTTCCGCGACTGATGCGGACCTCACTCTCTACTTTTCTTTATTTCACAGACAAGGTTTTTTTCCCAGGCATTTTCTTTTGTCTGTGAAGTCTTTTTTTAGATTTTCTGAGCTCTTTGTATTTCTCCTCGCGTATCCGCGTCCTATGAGACTGCTACATTGCCCGGTATGCACCATACGTTTGTTCAGTGTGTAGTTTGCACTTATCATCAAACCAGTCGCTCCGATCTCTACGACTACTGCCTAAGATGAAGTTGGCAGTACTAATGACAGTATTCTTAAGGCGTGTCCATTTCTCTTCTACGCTCGGCATTCTGGTCCCAGGGCTTACTCTCCCTCCGTCGAGTTCTTCGAGGGCGAGTCTTAACGCATGACCAAAGGTGTTACTGGTATTCTCATTGCGTATGGTAAGTAAGCCGTGTTGATTCGAACCTGATCTGCCGATGCAATACGTCTCCGTAAGGCAATCCGCGCTCGGAAAACTATACCAACAATATAGTGGATCTGAGTCGACGTTGGTACATCGGTACGTTTGTACCGTCATCAGGCTCGAGGAGTGGCGGCCATCTATCAACACGTGGTCAATTTGGTTGCGAGTGGCTCCATCAGGTGATACCCAGGTGGCTTTGTGGATATCTTTACGCGGAAACCTGGTACTTGCAACTACCAAGATTTTCGATGCTACCAGTTTGATGACTCGTAGTCCATTGTCATTTGTGTTCTCATGCAAACTATGGAAACCTGTGTAGTGCCTGAAAACCGGTTCCCGACCTATTTTCGCATTCAAATCACCAAGAACAATTTTCACATCGTATCTTGGGCAGACATTGGGGGCCCGTTCGACGTTCTCGTATTAGTCTTCTTTTTCGTCGTCAGGGGACTCCTCTGTAGGTCCGTGAACGTTTATGAGGCTTATGTTCTTAAACTTGCCTCGCACGCGAAGCGTGCATACCCTTTCGTTTATTGCAATAAAGCCGATGATATCAGGCTTTAGTTTTTGGCTGACTAGAAAGCCTACCCCGAGCACATGGTGTTTTGCATGACAGCTGTAATAAATGTCATATTCGTTTCTTTGAATAACACCACTCTCCGTCCATCTTATTTCTTGTAATGCTGTTATGTCAGCCTTATATTCGGACAGGGCATCGGCTAGCTGCTGTGCAGCTGGTGCTCTGTATAGTGAGCGGACGTTCCATGAGAAAATTCTTAAATCGTTTAGCCATTTTCGTTTCCGTGGTCGTCGTCGTGTATCCGGTCCATATCCGAGGCTTGTTAAATTTGCCATAATAATTCATTTTTACGGGCATGGTTATTAGCCTTGCGCCAACCTTTCTCAGGATGTCGCTGCATGCATTGGTTCACTACTTGGCGAGTGCCAAAGTAGCTATCCAGGGGTGTCACGTGGAGACTGCATGTCAACTTGGATTGAACAGGGACAAGGATCGTCCTGGCCTTCGCCAGGTTGAAAGCACAGACTTTACCCTGTATGTTCGCTCCCATCCCCCACTCGGTCCATCATACAATCGTCGAAAATTGGACCGTGAACAAAATTGTCGACCAATGACAACGTAAGGATCGTCGTCTTTAACAAGCGCTGCAATATCGTGATTGAAAAACACCGCAAGTCGAATGGTACCCCCGGGCCTGGTAAGACGAATTGGCCCTCTCAAACGCCGCACAACGCCCAAATAAGATTTTTTATTTGCCGCCTGACTTTCTGGCAACAATCCCGTGTGCCGCTATAATCAAAGAATCCAATTCACATAACTTTGACTTTGGCTCGGTTGAAAGGCGCAATTCCGTAGCTTGTTGACTGGTTTGCATGTCAATCTCATAAACCCATATCTCATCACCAGTTATAAGGCGTTTTATGAATGTGGGGTCAGAATTGACTCATTCTAGATTGAGTTTTTGAAAAAATTAATCGGAAAAAAAAGAAAAAACGAATGAGAGTAAATGATAAAGTCGAGCACTGTAAAGGAAGTAAATGACAGATCGCGCCCAAACTTCATGTCGAGAACAGGTGTGCTAACTTAGGAGCATAAATAATTTTGTCAATATCTCTAAGCGGGTTTTTTAAATAATCAATTCCCAACACTTTTTTGACAGAATGTAATCATATTTATAAACGTAAATCTGCCGCCAGACACCATGTAGAACCGACAGAAAAGCAATGGGTAGGATAGGTTACGCTTATGCTCTAATGTTAAATTTTAATGTGGCCACTTCGTTGGCGGATTTTGAATCCAAATACTTGAAAATTAGGGAAGCAACTTTGGAGTCGAGTTGAGGTTGAGCCAGTAAAAATATCTTCAAAACAGGGACCAGCACGACAGGTTTCATTCTCTCTCACATTTCACCCATAACTGGAGTACATATTTAAAACTGAGAAAAGTGGACCAAATGTTTAGGGTATCTTAAGACATGCCAGAAGTATTTCATCCGATCCAATCTGGCTACAGTTTATAAGGGCCAACATTTTAATTCCATACTTGATTTCACTGCACAGCACTGCACATTTTTGTTAGGGTACAAAAAAGTTGTATAGAAAGCTGAGGCATGTCGCTGTGTCCCGCCTGGTAATCACACGTTAGAAGGTTTGGAGATGAGCTCAAGTATGTCCTTCATCGTTTCTATGTTTTTGTTGTCTTGTGACTACTGGAATCTCCCACCTCCATGATAATATTAGGTTTGGTCTTAGGATATGTGGAAAGAAGAAGGATTATGTACATGGGAAACATCTACTGGGTTTGGGAGGAATGTCTCGCGATTCCAACAGATTGAATACACCCAACCATAATGAAAAACATAATTCCAAAAGAGAAGCAAAAAAATAGTCTTCGGACCCATGTACCAGAGCATTAGTGTAGCAATCACAGCTTATTTAGCGGGTTAATACACCCTTATGTACACGCGGCCATTGTCTGATATCTCTTGCCAGGGACTTTCTTTTTCTTTTTCTTTCTCGCGCTCTCTCTCTCTTTCCCCCTCTCTCTTCTTATCGTTCTTTCTCTGCGATGAAGAACATTTTGAAATACAAATCCTCTTTTTCGTTGTTATTTCTGGGATAATGAATGCTTAGAAGTATAGTACGCATGTGATCCTGGTGAAGCTCATTGATACTAAGGTTCAGCTGATGGTTGTACTACTGAGAAGGCATAGGATAACTGATGTTTTGTTGTATATGTATGTTCCTTGTGTCTTTTTCATTCCCGCAAGTCTATCCGGGTATCTAGGTATTCTTTTTGTTAAAGACTTTTATAATAAGATAGAAGATACGAAGTTATAAGGGCCCAAAACCTGTTTCAGGTAAGGTGCATAATTTATACTAAAACCCAAATATATTTCCGACATATGGGGAATTTCCTGTAAAATGCGCCTTACTCACAAGTTATATTCTCCACATTTGGTAACTGATATCACTTTCGAATTGCTCACAAAAATGACTCTTGAATACTTATTAGTGTCACAGATTATGACACTTCATCGGAGCTTCAACCTTATGAATGAATCTCCTGACATCCGGATTTTTATAAACATAATTGGAGAGTATTCTCCCACAAGCTGAGTCAGACGAATCCAGGTGGCTTCCTTCCACACCACCGGGTTTGATAAGACTATCTGGTTCCCTTGGGCACCGTTTAAAGATAACACAGATTATTTTATCCCAAAGTAGTTGTGTGCTCAGGTCATATATTCAACTCTACCTTTATGAAGTGCTTATTTATCGATTCCTCATAAATCATACCACCGCAGTCAGGCAAAGGCCTTCCAATAACATAAAGAACATATCCCATTCATAGGTGCACACCAGGAAGAGACACAGAGCGCAGGGTAACCGCTCACCACGGGGATTACACCGGCCGCCAAGCTTCTACCACGTATCAACGATCATACTTGTAGTGGTTGACGTGCAACTCACGATGCTCGTATGCAGATCTCATATCATTTTCATTCCCGTTTGGCCAGCGGTTTCATTAAACTTCATTTCACGGCGCCGTCGTCTTCCCTGCCGCGTTGGACTACTATAAGTCGATTTGTAGAACACGTGTATTAGCACGTCATAATTATTATGAAATCCAGAACTGATGGTGATGGTAGTGACGATGGTGGTGTCGTGGCCGATATGTCGCAGGGGTAGTGGCGGTGTGAACAACACGGTCATGTGCCTGCAAACAACACGCTATCGATTATTAAGCCGTGTACCGGTATACGATATCCATACACACACCCACATCTCAGATATGTTGGACACTGTGGATCCAGGTGAGTAAGAGGAAACCGATGTTTGAATGACCATGAAAAAGGAAGCCGCACCCTTGCCCCTGCTGTTGTGTTGTAGCTTCGGTATAGGTCGGATCGCATTGAGGTGTGCGCTATTCAAATAGTAATCGACATCGAATTCACGCTTTAAATATTCCACTGATAAAACTATTAAGATACACTGCACGCAAGGGCTACAAAGACCCCGTTGGAGCATTGGGTCCCCAAAGTACTAACAAAAAGTCGACCACACATCAAGTTGCAGGTAGAGCATTTGTAAGACAATAATTTAGAGTATATCGATTGTTCTGGTTTTATATTGTTATTTCTAATTTACTACAATACCCGAGAAAATGCTGTTTTCCTATATTAATTGCACTGAATTGGTTTGGTAATGCCCTTGGTATCTCATTCTTACATACGAACAGGTGCACATTGACTGCAATTCGCAATAACCGGCAGCGCGTATCTTAGCCCTGTTGTCAAAATGACATTACTGTGGAGTCGGCAATACAACAATACATAGACTCAAAGGATAAGAGGCTATCTTTCTGGTCGCGCAATCCAAGTAGTTCTAGATGGCGTCAAATTTACCTTACGTCAAATTAATGCTGATATTTCCAGATTTTCGTACTCTCATCCACTCTATTCCTAATTTTATATAAATGGTATCATGTCCGTTACCCACGATTCAATTCACTCAATTACTGATGACAGTATGTTGTTTTTTTCGCACTCATTCGAACATTGTCGACCACCCCCTTCGAACCTCATTATCAATCAGCAGGTTATGCTGGACTTATTAAATTCTGAATTTAACAACATATACCAATGCGGATTATCGATCCAAGACTCGCCCTGTGAATAGAGCAATAGAGGCCCACTTATAGTAAAAAGCGACTAATGGTCGAGCGGTCGGTGGGGTCCCAACACGCAGTCGCCCGGTGAAATACCACCCCATCAAGCTATAGTCTCAGTGAAATGGTCGGGAGAAATTCTTGACATTCTTTCGGAGCGTGCTTGATGGACCGGTCTGAAAAAAATTGAATTAGGTGGTAAGGTCGACCCAAGGCGAGATACCACCTGAGCGGGATCGACCACCCGCTTACGTTGTACGTTACGCCATATCGTTGGAAGAAATTTTGGACTATGGTCCGGACGTCTAGCAGATGGCCCGGACTGAAATGGAGATAAGTCACGATGGTACCTTCTGAGATAAAGAATTGTGGGCTTAACTAGCTCCACATTCGGAACTCGGGGGAGTCAATTTCAGGAGGAACATCATGCAAATGTTTTGATAAAGAACCGTATTATAAGCAACGCTTCACCGTGTAATCTGTGCCGCCGGTGAAACACTGTCGACGTTCAATTAGTAACGGCATTTTTTAACATCAGGGGCATTGACTTCAACAACGCGAATGTAAATGCCGTCCCAGTCACAAGTCAACTCGTCAACTGACCCGACATATCTTCACTGCCCAGCATACGACTTGCATTCGAAATTTCGTTTTGCGGGTGGAGTCTCCATCCCCGCCCGATCCGATTTGGTTTGCCAAAGGGAACAAGCATTACAACCCAATAACTTGGGCGTCATTTGGATTAAAATCGGGCTGAAGAATTCTGTGAAATTCTTTTGTTGTCTCTGTACCGCTTCCCGATTGAAGATTGACCAGCAACACCTTTCGAATACGTTTCATGTACCGTCGACTGGATACATATCAACCACCCGGCTTCTATGATTATCGTTGGTACATTCTAACAGAACCGACGAGGCTTGGAGGCTGCCTGATACGTAAGCTGTTAGTCGCAATTTGACTCAACTCGTGAAGGAACCTACGCGAATGCCAGATTTTGCAAATACCCAGAATCTGTTTCTAACATCCAAGGCGGGCATTTATACCAAGGAAGAAAATACGCCATTGGAAACATTGCGCAACCACTTGCATTTCAAACGAATAACCGACCGAAGCAGCTTTGCCATATATGGAGGTATGTCGCTGCTAACTGGGACGATTTGTGAGATTTCTTCGCATCATTTCCGTGGTCGAAGCACAGGGATGTGTTTTTTTTTTTATTTTATTTCTCGCAGTGAAGGCGAACCTATAGCACTGAGTCAGTCCCTTGAGATGGTTTTTTTTTCGACCGGGCCCATCAGTAAAGCTCCGAAAGATGTTCAAGGATTTTCCCCAACCATTTCACGAAGCCTATAGCTTAATGGGGTGGTATTTCACCGGGTGGTTGGACTTTGGGACCCTACCTACCACTTAGTAATTTTGCCGAACTGTACAATAGCATGAGTCGTCAGTTGAACCTAGGTTCGCACAATCAAACGCAAGACACAACCTCCTTCAGCAATTGAGGCGGCGGTATGCTTTGAAAACAACGACGTTAACCCATTTTTCTCGGGATGAAGCTTTACATTCTGCACAATAAACAATGCGAACAGATTATAGTGTCAAAAATAGAGCTATATAATATAATAGTAAGCAATGGCACTTCAATCCCCGGATGTCAACAGAACGAATTCCCATATTCCTTTAGGTGAATCAGCACTGCTGAATAGGATACAAAAAACTGAAGTATAACTCTTTGTTGAACCAAAAGCATGGGTTTCCATTAAAACAGGTGCAAATTATTCTGTCTATCTATTTTCTCTACGTTGTTCACGTAAGCTTGCTGAATGTATTTCTCCTCTCAGTCACCCGCGAACTCTCTTACAGAGAACACCATTTTTTAACAGTGCGATAGTTAAAAAAGTGAAGTGAATTGTCCTAGAGTAAAAGTATTTAAAAATCGTAAATTCCCTTGAACTCACAAACAAAACACAACAAGGATACACCAGGTAAGAAACAAAAAAAAAAAAAAAACATGGCCCTAGGGCCAAGCCATCATTCCGGCAATAGGTTCGTAGAACTGGGAGAATGCTCACTCTCAGGCTCTACAGCCAACGTGCCAACAAAAAAGAAAAGACAATCCCGCAGCCCATTGTCTTTCAATTTCCCTCCTCTCCCGAACAAAACCGCAATAAAAAACCCACGGTTCGTTCAAATCTACCCAACCGAAGCATCAATGCCACTTACATCCGTCAACGTCTTTGTACTAAAAAGAATCATTGATTCTATCAGTACGCAGTACGAAAAAATTACACTTCTTAGGGATGGTTCTATCCTAATTTTAGCTAAAGACCAAGAAATCGCTGATAGATTCATCCAGTCTACGCGTTTTGACACAATCTGTCCGGTCAATATTAGACTACACCCCAAACTAAATACTTCCAAAGGGGTTGTGTATGCCCCTTGCCTAATTAACGTCCCAGAAGCCGACATTATATCAGAAATGGGTTCCCAAGGTGTGGTAAATGTCTTCAAATTCACAAAAATTAACAACGAAGAACGATTACCCACAGGATTGATGCTGTTTTCTTTTGATCGGCTACAACCACCAACAACAATAGAAATCGGCTGGTACAACGCCAAGGTCAAGGAATACATTCCAAGGCCAATGCGGTGCAGGCAATGCCAATTACTCGGCCATACGGCAAAATGGTGTAAACGCACAACAGCATGTAATACATGTAATCTGCCACCACATCCAGAAACTGAATGCACTAGAACAATGTGTGCTAACTGTCTAGGTCCGCACCCGGCCTCTTCCTCTACCTGCCCTAAATATATTGAGTACCAAAAAGTACTAGAAATTCAAACAAAAAACAAAACAACCCTAGCTGACGCTAAACGCATATATAGGGAACAGAATACAATACAAACAACAAATAACGACCTTTACTCCGATCAAATTAGAAAACACACGTCTGCGCCTATAACTCCAGCCAGTTCCAATACACTTCTACCAAAAGTAATTCAAAATCCAATAGCCGTAAACAAATCTCCCAACAAAGAAACAAATATATTTCCCTCCTCTTCCTATACAGCTCTAAAAGAAATTGAAAAGAGAAAATGTCCCATCTCTCAACGAATAAATATAACCAAAACTAAAAATCAATCTTCCTCCTCCCTAGAAACTCAAACACATACAAGCAAAGCCAAACCTACCACCACACAAACACAAAAATCCCAGTTAGATCAAATCGGGAATATCCCTCTACCTGAATATGGAAATATATAATTCTAACCTCTCTCAACAGCCTATTGACTCCGCGGCACGGAGCTCTTCTCACTCAAATCAATTCGAGTGGATTGGAAAACTGAGTGGGACGAGCTGTGTGGCGCGGAGTCAAGAAAAGAACCACCGTTATACCCCCACCTCGAACTCTATAGCAACATCCAATTATAACCCCGCAGACTGCTTAATACTTCAATGGAACCTGAATGGGTTTCATAACAATTATCACGAGTTACAGCTCCTTATAAAAGAACTCAAACCGTCCATCATAGCACTGCAAGAAACGCACTTACCCCACTCTTCAAATGCGAGAGTGCCTCGGGAATACATAGCATACTTTAACAATCTTAAAGAAAATAACTCCTGTAAACAAGGGTCCGGGATATTAATACATCGGGCACTAACCCATAAGCATATCAGTCTTAATACCCCTTTCTCGGCCACGGCAGTCGAACTAACGGGCAAACTAAAGCTAACCGTGATCTCAATCTACATTCCTCCTACCCAACCATATACCCTGTCTGACTTGAATAAAATAATTCAACACATACACACCCCCATTCTTCTAATGCGAGACTTCAACGCTTGGAGTACAATATGGGGTTCACAAACAACAAATAAAAGAGGGAAAACCGTGGAACAATTTTTACTACAATCACAATTGGTAATATTGAATAAGGGCAATCACACTCATTTTTCCACACACAAGACGTTTACAAATGTAGACCTTTCCCTCGTATCATCCCAACTGTCCCCTAATACAAACTGGGAAATACTAGATAATCTACATGGAAGTGATCACTTTCCAATAAAAATCTGTATTTCAACCGGCAACAATAAAAAGGGAAAAATCAAACTCCTACCTAAATTCAAATCTGACCGAGCAAATTGGAACAAATTTCAAACTATCACCACACAATTCCTTCATCTACATAATACAAAAGCCAACATAAATCAAGAAGCTGCCGTTATCACAAAAGCTATTCGAACAGCCGCCAATGGCTCCATTCCACAGACAACGAAAAGGTATCGCAAAACCGCCGTACCATGGTGGAATCCAGATCTGGCAAAGCTACGGGCAGAAAAGCAACTGGCATGGAAAATTTTTAAGAAGCACCCAACCGATCAACATCTCTTAAGGTACAAAAGGCTTAACGCCATGTTCCGAAGAACAGCCAAAATCGAAAAAGCAAAATCCTTTCAGTCCTTCACGGAAAAACTAAACCCAACATACACCCCCAAAAAGATATGGGCCAACATAAAAACGCTAACAGGCAACTATAACCCATCTACTATCAATTTAATACATACAGGATCCGACGCCCTCACATGTCCGGACAAAATAGCCAAATACTTCGCCGAGACTTGGGCAAATACGCCCTCCAACTTCAACTTCCACCCAGATTTCCATACTGCCAAAAACCAAATAGAGGCGCATCCAACGCTCCCAAGCAACCCAAGTAATTCCTATAATATCGTTATCCAACTTCCCATAACACAGATAGAACTAGAATCTGGTCTTCATACCGCAAAAGGTAAGACGCCAGGCTTTGATAGAATTGACTACCAAATGGTAAAAAACGGGCCAACGATTTTGAAACAACGCCTTCTAAATCTGTTTAATGCCATATATACAACTGGCACCATTCCTCAAATGTGGAAAGTATCCACAATTATCCCTCTACCAAAGCATAATAACAAAACTGATACAATCCACGGCTACCGCCCCATTTCTTTACTGCCTTGTTTAGGAAAAGTATTGGAAAAAATTGTTGCTAAGAGACTAAACTGGTACCTAGAAAAATATAATCTGATAAGTACCAAACAAGTCGGTTTCAAACAAAGCAGGGGAACAATGGATGCGCTTCTTCATATAGATAACCATATTGTTGGTGCCCTTTCCTGCAAGAAACATACATCCATTTTATCAATAGACTTCGAAAAAGCATTCGACCGCATCGGTCCACACGTCATCCTCCACAAATTACAAAAATGGAAAATAGGACATCATATGTATAACTTTGTTAGATCCTTTCTGAATAATAGAAAATTCAGGATCAAATGTAACGGCGTGTTCTCTGGCGTCCATAATACAAATACTGGAATCCCCCAAGGATCACCGTTATCAGTAGTATTATTTAAGATAGCGTTTGAAGAGTTAAATAGCATTATCTCTAAACATAAAAATGTAAAACATTGTCTCTACGCCGACGATCTTATATTATTCACAAATGTAAACGACCTAGAAGTAGCTAGCAAAACTTTCGAAAATATCCTATCAGACATACAAAAATGGTGTAACTATTCAGGCTCAAAAATTTCGAGCGTGAAATCTAAAATATTACATATATGCAAAAAGAAACATTGTAACAAATCTTTATTAGTAAATTTTGAAAACACTTACATTAGGAATGTAGATACACTAAAAATTCTCGGCCTACAATTCGATTGTAAATATAATTTTAAGAATCATTGTCTAGCCCTTAAGAAAAATCTAGTGTTAAGGTTAAATATACTTAAATATTTGTCATCTAAAAACGGCTCAGCCCATACTAACACACTAATAAACATTACTAGAGCTCTCCTACTGTCAAAAATAGACTATGGCCTACTAATATACGGTAATTGCAGCAAAACAACGTTACAGGCAATTAAATCTCCCTACCACGCAGCAGCCCGCATAAGTACAAGGGCTTTTCGGACCACCCCAATTACGAACATCCTAACAGAAAGTGGACTCCCGGCCATAGAAAATAGGATAAAAACTCTGTCGTCAAAACTAGCCGCAAAGTTTCCCGCAATGGCCTCAACACCCATTTTAGAGGACATTAAACGAATACTTAAGAGAAAACGCCCTCAAAAATATAATTCGGCCTTAGGACACTCAATAGAACTGGCAAAAGAACTGCTCGCCACACCTACGCCACAAAGACAACGAGCACATTCTCCCCCGTGGCTAATACCAACAGATTGTGTAATAGAAGACCTATCACAGCTCCCCAAAAGCACGACTAACCAAGAAGTATACCAACAACACTTCCAATTATTACGAAACAAACACCGGGAATGGGACCTACTCTTTACCGACGGTTCCAAAACAAAAGAAGGTACAGCTTTCGCCGTAGTAAACAGAACAAATACAGTCATCAGAAAAGGACTTTTACCCGAATTCTGCTCCATCTTTTCAACCGAAGCAACAGCAGTGCTGGAAGCAATCAAATTAGTTGAGAAAAATAAAACACTAATTTGCACCGACAGCCTGTCCGCCATACAAGCAATACAGAACCCGAATAACAAAAACCAAATAATCCACATGATTCAGGACAACTTAATCCGGAAGCAATCCAAAGTAAAACTGCTCTGGGTCCCTGGTCATAGTGGTATAAGGGGAAATGAAGCAGCTGATATTGCAGCCAAATTGGCTATAAAGGAACCATTAACAACTTTCTACGTGTACAACAATAAGGACATAGACAAGTACTTTGAAAGGGAACTACGAAAGTTAGAACAATTGAAATGGTTAAATTACAACCATACATATGTAGCAATAAACCCTAATAGACAACCCGTCATCTACCCGACAACATCGCCCGTGCAACAGATCAAATGCTTTCTCCGCCTGCGCCTTGGACATACACGTATAACCAACCAGTATCTCATCAATAAAACCAACCCGCCCACATGTCACATCTGCAGATCTAACTCCACATTGTCATCCAAACACATCCTCTTGGAATGCGAAGGCATAAAAGCCCTCGCTCACCGACATCTTCAAGACGACATCAGAAACATCATCTCCGACCCAACCGCAACCAACATAGCCAAGCTCTACCACCTACTAACCCTAGTTAAGCTTCAAAACGTAATTTAACAAAAAAAAAAAAAAATGTTCACATAAATATTTAATGCCAAACTAGCCGAAAGCCTTAGTTGCTAGCGCTATTAGATTTAAGTTATTATGTAATTTACTTACATGGTAATAAATAAATAAATAAAAAAATAAAATTTCTCCTCTCAAAACATTTTGTCATGGGACGCTTCTATCAAAGAATATGCATGAGTTCATGTCGAAAATTAACTTCAGGCATACAGATACAGATACACCCAGACAATCGTTCTTTGGTCGGGCCACACGAATGTGATATCATAATCATATGTTTTTTCGTGATTATATTGTAATACCTAACCATTCACAATCAATCTACATTTGTACTTCCGTTTTTTTTTTTTTTTTGGTGTACAAAAAATATTATTTTGTTCTTCACAAATCACCATTTAGAGTGCTATAAAATTCAGAGTGTTGAGTTTAACTTTGATTTCATGGATATTTTGACTTCATAAAAATGTCGTAATGGTCGTGAGTTAAAAATGCCAAAGCCTGGGGTAATATTACGAATTTGTTTTTTAAATTAGCTTTAAAAAATATCTCTGAAAAACTACTAAAACTGGTACTAGTAACACACTCTCTTTTGATTTTCTAATTATCTAGGAGCATAACAAATGGAGTTTATTGTCATCGGCTAGTCAGATTCTACAAGTTCGTGCTCATATTTCTTCCCGCGCTCACTGCTAGATGAGGAAATGTGTTGCGTTCCATGCCGGTGGTCATGTTTCTTTCGTTATTTGTCAACCGTGCATCTAGTAAAAGGATCCAATTACCTTTTATCTGTTTTTCTTTCCTCCTTCATTTTAACGGGCAAATTTACATAACGTCGTAAAGTGTTCGACGCAACCGAGAACCAGTACGTTTATTGTTGCGTGTAGCCCTGAGAGATGAGTTTGTTAGTTTGCCACGCTTCTTAATTCGATATCGGTAATGAGAAGAGGAGTGGCACGTGGATACCCGATGTTAAAGATATTTTGTATTTTTATTGATAATTTGATGAAGAACGAGGCGTGAATAATGTCAAAAGAAAATGCAACAAAACAGGATGGGGGATTTTAAAGTAGAAAAATGAGATATCAAAGTCTTGGGTTATGGGAAAGTTAAACGATAACGATGAAATATATCTCAACACTGTGTTGCGTGTAGTTAAGTATCTCTGGTAGTGTCGGAATATGAAGCGATATTCACAAGCATCCCATTCTGGAAATGTCAAGGAGTTCTAGGTCGTAGTGTTACTTGACAACATTTTCACTACTTTCCTTTTATCTTGTTAAATCTCGTATGAAAATCTATTTGCAACGGAAATAAGAAAGTTCAGGCGTTCGTTGAGTTTTTGTTTCAAATTTAGTTCGATGATTACCAGTTTTTCGGCTTTCAGGAAGTAAAGGGTCATATTAAAAGGTGCCTACATCCAAACGCGATACCCATATGGCAACACTGTATAATGTTAACACGCGATGGTTTTTCAAACAGCATAAGCCACACTGTTAAAAATATTACAGAGATTGTCAAAATTCCTGTTGTCGCTACGTCGGCACAAATGCTCTTTATCCTGACGTGAAGTTTGAGCGCGATCTATATCAGCAATTTACTCTGTCTGAAATTTTCCAGGTTATTGGCAATTAACCAAATACGAATTCATGTGCACCTGATAGGATCTCAAATAGTATACTGACAAAAAATAGCTTATATCTTAGTGGATATCTTATCAAATCTTTTTAATCGTCGCGTGTTGGATGCGATCTTCTCTAACAATTTTAAATGTACCGACGTCATTTGTCTTTTCAAGAATGGCTCTGCTGCAGAGGTCGGTAACTACTGGCGCAACTCACTACTTTCCGCTTTTATTAAAATTTTTGAAAAACTTATGGTAATCCGAAAAATGACTTTTTTTTTCTGTCCAACACAGTTTGGTTTTCTCCATAGCTACACCCACTGAGAATCCTCTCCTGCAGTTTTCTTCCCAAATAATGGCAGACCCTAATGAAAAAAAAGAACTCACGGCCTATTTATTGACATTACTAAAGTGCTCGACATGGTCAACCACACTTTGCTGTTATAGAAATTAGAAAAAACAGGGATTCGTGGTTTCATTATCGACTGTTTTAGGTCGTATCTTGAAAATTGGTCGCAGCTTGTGAATACAAATGACGTCAGGAGCGATGAAAGAATCTTTAACCTAGGCGCTCCACAGGCCGGCGTTTTTGGTCCTGTTCTTTTTTGGTCGACATTAATTCACAATTTTCTCTTGATTTCAGGGACTCACCAATTGCTTCTGCCGATGATATTACTTTCTCGTAAAGTAGTCCGCTGAATTTAATCTCTGATGTAAACTGGGATTTGAATTTGTTTAGACACTGACTTACTGGACATAATTAATTGGTAATTAGTTCTAAAACGAAATTAATGTTTTTCAACTTATCTTCGTCACATGACCTGAAAGCCAATTTGTATTTCCACGCACCTAATTGCTGTAGAGTTAAGCCATCTTGCCATGGCATCAAATAAATAGCATCAATTAAACCATCTCGGTTCATCTATCATGAACCGATCGGTTCCTATGGGCAGCCACATGCCCATCAAACTCAGGCCAATCCTTCTGTGTGTTCTTGTTCCAACAATCCGTTGGTCCAAAAGACAAGCCATGGCAAATCGCTTGCTTATACAGCTGCAGCCAATTATCTCTGATCGGTTGCATAAGCGATAAACTGGCACGAATCGGACGTGATCATAGTTTGTTTTCCCTAAACAATCTAGCAACGGTCACGTCCCATGTTTTGTTCGCTAATACAAAGCATAGCGCAACTCGCGCCTAGCTGCCAAGGGCCGAATTCTTTACCAGTGTAAATATTCACACTGGAATTCGACCCTTGACTCGCTATGGATGCAATACACAATTCACGTGGATGTATACACAACCGTTATTGCGTAATCATCCCAATCGCAACCTATTCATCAGATCGTGTCCCACGACACGTTTTTCCTAAGACAAACATGCACCCATGCATTCTAGCCTTTGCCATCGTTCTGCTGACATAACATCAACAGAAAAACCTTTCCCGGATCGTTTATGATGGCAGGGCAGCTAGCCTCCGTACATCGGTCATCATATTTGACCAGCTGCATGTTTGTTTTCACTTCCTTCACCCAACGCATCTTTCGTTTGTCTTTCTTTTCTAGGTGAAGACATTCAACCTATCGGGACGATGTCTATGGGAACTTTCCAATGGGATGCGATTTGTTTCTGATTGGTCGTTGGGGGAAGGAAAGATTGTTTTCCCCTACGATGACATGAGTGGAAACCCATCTCACTCATGGAGGTAGTCCAATTTCAACAGTCAAATCGCGCACACGCGTCATTGAAGAGGCATTCAAAGAAAAAAATCATAAAATGTCGAGTAAGAGAGTCAGAGTTCGCCTGTCGGTTCGGTGATCCTTATTGTTATACTTCATACTGTGTCAAGTTGATTGGTTAGTGACAAAGACAATATCGGCATAATGTTCGAATAAAAAAACTCATTACGTCGTACGATCCCTTAGTAATAATAGGTTACAATAATTCCAGAGACAGACTTATCAGATTGCAGACTGCGAATGTTAATGTTCAAGAAATTCCAATTAACCCATAAACGTTGTCCGAACCAGTGTATTGTTTTAAAAATAAATGTTGTCCGAACCAGAGTTATTGTTTCGTAAATAAATAAATTAAAAGTATACGACAAAAAATCGTCCAGCGCCTTTTACTTGCTTCATAATTGTGGGAGTATATGTTGGGGAAAGTTAGTGAAACTAGTGCCCGTGGCTTGGCACAATACAACAACCCCACAAATGTTTTCTAATTGATGGAGTCTGCGTCTTCGCACGGTCCGATCTGGCTTGCCAGAGGATGGAGGCGTTGGAGCCCAATAATATGGACATCATATGGTTGAGGGTCGTGCTGAGGAATTCCGTTAAATTTCTTGGTTGTCTTTACCGCTCCCCGAATGACGATCGACCGGCGACATTTTTCGAACATCTTTCATATACCGTCGAGTGGATACAGATCAACCACCCAGCTTCTGAAATTACTGTCCTTGGCGATTTTAATGTGCACAATTCCGACTGGTTGTTACATTCTAACAGAACCGACGAGGCTGGCGGAGATGTTTGCTGTAAGCCACAACTTGACTCAACTCGTGGGGGAACCAACGCG
Source organism: Microdon myrmicae (assembly GCA_963931805.1). NCBI lineage: Eukaryota > Metazoa > Arthropoda > Insecta > Diptera > Syrphidae > Microdon > Microdon myrmicae. Next base: position 28,294,022 of record OZ007500.1, read on the forward strand.
AGTACCGGATGCCCGAGGCGATTATGCGAACACCTTGGATCTGTTTTTGACATCCGAACCGAGTATTTATACCGTAGAGGTTTCTGCGCCACTGGGAAACTCAGATCACTGCTTGGTATCTGTCGCGCAAGCACTTGCATACCAAGCGAATAACCGGTCTAGGCAGCTTCGCCATGTATGGAAGTATGGGGCTGCTAACTGGGACGGTATGCGAGATTTCTTCGCATCCTTTCCTTGGTCGGAGGTGTGCTTCGGAAACTCCGATGTTAACGCTTGCGCGGAGTGGGTATCAGACATTATTCTTCTGGGGATGGAGATGTATATTCCACATTCCATCAAACGAAGTTCGTCTGATAAACCTTGGTTTGACAAAAAATGCGAGCTGATTACAGCGGCAAAAAATAGAGCTTTTAAGCAATGGCGCTCCAATCCCACCGATGTTAACAGAACGAATTTTGTTAGAATCAGAAACGCGTGCAACCAGACGATTGATACCGCGAAGAAGGCTCACAACGACAGGGTGATCGATAAGCTCCTTCGGTGCCCAACTGGTTCGCGCTCCTTCTGGTCAATGGCAAAGGCTGTCAGCAGTAATTTTGCTTCCTCCTCTTTCCCTCCGTTGGTGACAGACAGCGGGACGTTAGTCACGAATCCAAAGGATAAATCTAATGTGTTCGCGAATTTATTTTCCGCTAATTCAAACCTCGATCCCGGCCTTTTGGAGCCACCTGTGATCTCGCCGGTACAGTCTTCCATGCGGGATGTGAGATTTCGTCCACGCACTATTCAACGCATTCTACGTGAACTGGATTGTAGGAAAGCAACCGGCCCGGACGGAATACCAGCAATAGTCCTTAAGAACTGTGCTCCAGAACTATCGCCGGTTCTTGGCAGACTCTTCCGCTTATCTTATGCACGGAGAACCTTTCCTGCCTGCTGGAAAATCGCTCGAGTTCAGCCAATCCCAAAGACGGGAAAAAAGTGTCTCCCACAACATTACCGTCCGATAGCATTACTGTTTATTTTATCATAGGTAATGGAAAAAGTCATCAATACAGAGTTGGTTAAGTATTTGGAGTGCAACGGTCTTCTGAATGATCGTCAATACGGATTTCGTGGCAGGCGGTCCACAGGAGACCTTTTCACACTTATAACCGATATATGGACATCTGCGATTGAACAGCATGGTGAGTCAAGGGCGGTCGCATTAGATATCTCCAAGGCTTTTGACCGCGTCTGGCACGGGGCATTGCTGAGCAAACTTCGTTCATATGGACTTTCCCAACAGCTTCGCGACTGGACGAGGAGCTTCCTCGAGAATCGATCGATCCGGGTTGTTGTGGACGGCGAGTCTTCGGATCTGTATCCTGTTAATTCGGGGGTGCCCCAGGGTTCTATTTTGGCTCCAACCTTGTTCTTGCTTCACATAAATGATTTGTTGGAGACAACGGATAACAAAGTGTTCAGTTTTGCGGATGATAGTACGCTTGTTTCCTCCTTTTCGAGTGATCGGCCGATTGGTGCATCAACGTCGCACCAGCTGAGATGTAGACAGATTGACTCTCTGAATCAGGATCTAGATAAAGTCCTGCAGTGGGGCAAGACCAATCTTGTCGACTTCAACGCAACGAGGACCCAGTATACTACATTCACAAAGAAAACTGGATTATCGGTTCCACAGCTGATGATGAATGGCCGGGCCCTCGAGGCTGGGGAAAGTTTGAGATTACTCGGCGTCACGGTCTGTGGGAATGTATAATGGCATAAACACGTGTCGGGTATCGCCAGATCAGCCTCAGGAAAACTGAGTTATCTTTTTAGAGCCAAGAAATACTTTACTCCGGCCCAACTTCTTCTCCTATATAAATCTCAAATTAGACCCGCGCTCGAATATTGCTCTCATGTTTGGAGCTCGGCTCCTAAACATACCCTCGACCGACTTGAGAGCGTACAGAGACGAGCGATCCGCCTGATCGGGGACTCGGCGTTGACGTCGGGACTACAGTCGCTATCACATCGAAGGCGCGTGGCCGACCTCTGTCTGTTTTACAGATATTATCACGGGTGCTGTTCTTCGGAGATTCTTGGTATTGTTCCACGCAATTCGGTTTATATGCGCTCCACAAGACAATCCGACGGATCGCACCCGTTTGTGGTTCATCTCCCGACAGCGCGAACATCGCTGTATCAGAACTCGTTCCGTTACAGAGCGGGGAAGCTGTGGAACTCCCTTCCCACGCGATTGTTCCCGCAGCGTTACAACCTGCAACTGTTCAAAAAGAACTGCAACAGTTATTTGATGGCATCTCGGGGCGTCCACTCGACGCTATAGGTTCGCCTCTCCCGAGAGAAGTCTAATAAAAAAAAAATAAAAAAAAAAAATAAAAAAACGAATTTAAATATTTGGAGCTTATTCTCCACATTAGGATGAGTTTTTCACCTCACGTAAATACACTGAAAAATATTTCCGATGCATTCGCCACTTTTATCTTTTACGTAACGTTTGCTCCACTAAGCTTTTGAGGACAATTTATTATGGTATATTCTATTCTAAGTTACAATACGAAATTGCATGTTGGGGAGATGGGTTTTGCTGTTTAATAAATAAAACACGTGCGCTTTGCACATTATATTTTACATATATCTCTTATTTCATGTCCATGCACTTCGGCCAGTCAAATACCACTACTGTCACTTACGTTGATACTTGAGAAGAGGAGGAGTTCAGCAAGTTTGTCACGGTGTTGCCAGAATCTATACATAATCCTCCATCGTTAGTTATATCTGACTGAATATGTAATTATTAACTATCGAATATACCTATGAATGTTCATATATATTTGTATGTATGTACATGTGCAGATATTTCCATTTACTTGTTTTTATACATACATATGTCCATAAAAATTCATATGTATATATATATATATTATCAAAGATAGGTAGGTAGTATAAAGTATATAAATTCCATCACTTCATTGTGGGTTTAAAATAGTCGGGCTTCCTAACCAAGCGACCATATCTGGTGATGTATGTTGACTATGGTACTTCTTTACTCTCTTTTTCATCATTTTTTTCTGATACGCTATTTTCTGACTGGATACTGGGCCGATCGTTTGAATTACGAATTTGTTGAGTTTCTGTAGAGAGACATCCACTGGACGTCTGTTCACAGGTCACTTTAAAGTGAGGTTAATGGGCCAATTCCCTTCCTGTGCACTGTGTTACGTCGTATTATAGTATTACTTTCCTTTTTTAACCAATTAGACCGGGGGTATTATGATGTGTTACTAAATGCCCCGGTTCCCATTTGTTGTTATTTTTGTACACCACGTTGTCTCCTTTCCTAAGGACGAGTTCTTTCTTGGACGGCTAACATCCACCATTCGATCCTGCTTGTCTCCTAAAAAGTTCGATATATTATCACGTGTAACTCGTTTCAGTCGTTTTTCATGGACCGGGATTTTAGTTCTCAGTTTTCTATACATTAACAGCTCTGAAAGGGATAAACCTATACTCGGGATTGGCGTGGATCTATAATCTAATAAAGCTAAATCAATGTCCTCAACGTTTTTGATTTTCTTTAGCATGTTTTTCATAAAGTGAACTGCTTTTTCAGCCAATTCCTTTGATTGTGGATATCGTGGACTAGTAAATGAAATCAAAATTCATATGTGAGGCAAAACTTTTTAGTACAAAGGAATTGAAAGGTTGATTATCCGAAACTATAGTTCTGGGTACACCGTGAATGGAGAATATTTTCCTTAAAACCTTAATCACACTACCTGCATTCTATTCTTCTATTTTAAAAAATTCTATACAATTTGAATAGTAGTCAATTGTAACAAGATATGGTTTACCACGAATTTCTAATATATCTACTCCTATATTCTGAAATGGCAAAACCGGTATTGGGTGAAGTCTTAGTACGTGTCTTTTGTTTTGGGATCTATACTTCTCACAAATTTGACACTTTGCAATAAACTTTTCAACGTCGTCATCCTTTGCCCTATTAATTGTACGCGTCGTTCCCATATGGGATTCATGCAAAATTTGCAACATCTCTTCAATCAAATATTTAGGTACTACAACACGGTCATCAAAAAATATTAAATTGTCTTCTTCATAAATTCTGTCTCTAAACTGCCAAAATGGTTTCAAATCGTCCCTTTGTTTGTCTTTGCTCATTGGCCACCTTCCTTAAAAATGTTTATTAACTATTGTAATGTTTCATCTGCTCTTGTTTTGTTTTGAAATAATCTTTTCTTTGAATCGCTCATATTTATGCTGTTTATTAATTCTTTTAGAGAACCTTCTATGTCAACACTTTCATCATGCCTCGAATTTCTCGATAAAAGATCAGCAACATGCAAGAAATTACCACGCACATTAATAACTGCGATCCGCTACACCAATGACTATGCGACCTCTGAACATGTGTTCTTTTTCGGTATCAGATTCACAGTTTTCCGCTAGCTTAGTAATATCCGCTATGAACTGCGGTAATACCTCATGCTGATGACGTGAAAAAAGGTATCGATCATACACTACATTGCTTCGTGATACGTAATATGCCTGAAAGGCTCCGGTGACATAATTGATCGATTTCTTGTTGTCCTCTGTGAGTGCCAATGTCCCGAAAATGTCAATCACCCGTTCACCCGCATATGATGAAAATCTAGCAACTTTAATGGTCTTAATCTCGCAGCTCGTTTTGGTGCCAACCATCTAGACGTCGCATATAGCGTTAAATATCCTCCAGTTCTCTTTACCATTACTGTCCATTGACATTGGCTTTTGATAACACATTTCACTCATTGTTCCCGCCAAATTGTTTTATTTTTATTTTACTTTATTTATTCCTTTATTAATTTTTTTGCACTTCTCAAATCGGCTACGCCATGTTGTATTTGCTGTTTAATAAATAAAACACGTGCACTTTGCAAATTGTATTGTACATATATCTTTTATTTCATGCCCATGCACTTCGGCTATTCAAATACAACTACTGTCGCTAAGTTGATATTTGAGAAGAAGAGGAGATCAGCAAGTTTGTCACGGTGTTGCCAGCATCTATACATCAGCTTTAAATATAAAATTCAACCACTGTTGATCTTGCACAAATTCGTCCTTAATAAAATTTGTCTTTTCATTTCTTCAGCGCCCTGAATATCTTCGCATAAGACATTTCTGTGGTTTTAAATTGTTGAACCTTTTCAGGTCTGGAAATCTTGATTTTTGTTTAATCTCTGGACACAATCTTAGGGGAACTTATTTAATTGTTTTAGTTTCGATAGCAATCTGCTCTTTTTCTTTGTGAAGTGCGTTTATTGTTGTGTTTCTGTACATGTTTACGTGATCTGTAACTGTTGCTTTGGGAATAGGTTTGTCCATTGTACGTTTTACGGTTTCGTCCATTTGTTGAATGTATCTGTCGATTTCGTAATTTGTCAGGTTTCTGTTTATTGGCAGATTAAAGTCATTCGAACGAAGTTCTCTTGTTAATGATCTGGTGAACCGTGGCCATCGCATTGCCCCGTAGTTGTATGGTTGCGGGATCACGAATTCCTTCAGATCTGCAAGATCGCTCGGAAGCTATATTACTGCCGTGAATACATAGTGGTCACTGTCGTAGTCAATTGTCCGTAAACAGCTTCTGTTTCGTCTGTTGGTGTTAAGTAGTCTCAGTTGTGAGTCAATAAGCAAGATATCTAATAACGATCTACCTCTAGGGAACGATGGCTATTCCGTTGCCAGTAGGTCAGTTCTATATTCTATATGATACCGATTTAACCAACCAGCCAACTGATTTCCTCTGGCATTAGATATATAATTTCCCCAATTTTTATGCTTGGCGTTCATATTTCCACCTAGGATAAAATAATGTTTGTCCAGGTGCAATTGTAAGCATCGAAAGAGTCCCTCGAGCTCTGCTATAAAGAGGTTATGTTGGTGCTCTTTAGTTACATAGACCGCAATCGCATACAAACCCCTTCCTTGCTGAAGGGGTATGCGTGCGACACAGGCTTCCAGCCCCCGGAACCTACGCACTTCTCCGCTATATATAACTTTATGATGGATTACTTTTCTACTAAAGATTGCGTTTTTTTCTTCGTCCATGATCATGCTGGTACTGTGGGGAAGAAGTATTTGCCAGACAGGGGCACTAGATTCACTTCCTTCCACCAGCATCACAAAGACAAAGTTCCGCTGAAAAGTAAACTGGAAATTGTCGCCCAGAAGCAAGCGAAAACACACCAATGGAAGTCACCGAAAAATAAAACGCACTGAGTACAGGTTTTGTTGTAAATTGTTTTTTTTTTTATTGTTTTGCAATGTAGTTTTGACAGACGATTTATTTGAATAAAAAAAACATTACTTTTAATTAAACGCGCTTACTCGACTCGACGGGGTATGCATTTTGGCTCGACCCTGAAATAACGACTCCGGGGTATATTCGCGTCCCCGTGCGCACCGGGGAGGGGGAGCGGTAGCGACCTGCTCGGTTGAGGGAGGTAAAAGACTCAATCGGGGATTGGAATCTGGATCTTGATTCACCCTCGATTCAGTGGTGGTGGATATCCTCTCCGCTAAGGATATGTTTTTACTTACCACAAGAGAGACGTAAAATCTCTCTCTGTGGAACAGAAAACCAGATTTCGTAATAAAGATCATGGTGGTACACATGTATGTGTGTACATTGGTTCATGTATGGGACAAAGCCATGAGAACGAAACTGAAACAAAGAAAGGGCATAATGTGCATCCATGAGATGTCAGTTCGGCTAAGCAAACAAGCCGAATCTCATTGGATGCTAATTGGGTTTGTGTTTGCTTATGTGAGAAGGTCAGGAATATGTAGGACAAAGGGAATTTATGATCTGAGAGTTCAACTGAGTAAACTAGTTGCAACTCATTAGATGGTAGATGCATTTGGAATACTTGAATGATTTGAATTGTTTGCCGTATCGCCAGAATGCCTGCTGAAGGACAGCGTTCTTTTGTTTGTACATGGTACATGCTAGGGAATTAGTTTCTGCGTCTATTACCCTAATTGTATGCAGCTGCGTTTGACTGTTTGTCGTCAAAGGGTCGCCAACCAATGTGTATGTAGGTAAATTTATTGTACACATGTTGAGGATGGGAATAGCCAACTCAAGGTTAAGGTTCCCTGATTATGCGGTCCGATTATATGTGAACCGATGAGTTTTCTTTCAGGGAATTTGTGATAAGTTTGGAGAGAATTCTTATAGGGAATCTTTAATTCGAATTAATGAATGAAAGTAAGAATTCTTTTCCAGAAGCTTTTAGCTAAATACATTTGGTCATTTGTTGCGTGAAGCATTTACAGGTGCTCAAGTCGATTGCATTAGCAGAAAGTTATGATGGCTGGGTTGTAGTTATGGAGGTTCTTCGGGTAAGTGTACAGTGGGGTTTGGCGAAACCGCCACAGTACTTTCGGGTTTGTTTTCATTTTAAAAAAACAAAGGCGACCAGCTTGCTTGCAGAATGTTAGACCTATCTCACTTTCTCCGTTACCAGCACTCGAACTCGCCTAGTGCCGATTGAGAGTCAGTGACCTTACACCCCCCCCTAAATTATGATTTAAAAGCTGATTGCTTGAAGAGCATATATTGTCTGTTTTGCTTTTCACGCTTGCGATCGAGGTGATATTTTTTAATAATTGTTTTTCGCAACACACTGAAGTGATTTTTTATGTACTTTTATACACTGTGTATTTTCGTTATATTTCTTTTGTTTTGACTATTTTTATCACTGTGAAGCAGCAGCACTTTATTATGTCACTTAAGATAAATTACAACAGTTTGATAAACTTTTATTTCCCGAAACTATCTTATATATCGGTTTAAGAAGAGAACACAAAACTCCTCTTGACGTGCCGCTACGAGGTATGGATTTTTCGCATTTTCGAGTTTATCTATGTCTCTCACACCCTTCTGGGCCTTCAGTTGAGGTTGAACTTAATATTATAGATCTTAATTTCATCAATGATCTTTTGGCAATTCCAACATATTACACATATGCAACCTTAGTTAAAAGCACAGCCCCAATAAAGAATTAAAAAAAATCATCAGCACCCTATACCAGAGCATTAACATAGCAATCTCAGGTTATTAGCGAGTTGAGACATTCTCATAATAACGTGATCATTGTCTGATGCGCCCGTTCGTTGGTTCTGGCCTTTTCATAGCATGGTTTCGAATCACGTTCTTTACTACCATTTCAACACACGATAATCTCTGCTCGATCTAGGAAAACTTAATTCACTGCTTTTCTGGCGACATAATCTTGAACTTATCTTACTGATACGCGCGTGACGGATTCAGCACATCATATTGCGTACTCAAACACAAGCGTGTTTTTAGTAGTTCGTGACGGTCATCATCTTGTTTCTTTGTTTCCAAAGGAAAAGTGCTGACGGCGGTTTTGCGTTTTATACATTTTATTTCGCAAATAATGTATTTAGATATTCACCTTGTTGTATGAGTATTACAAATTTTGAAAAGTAAATGTGCACCGTCTGTGGTCCTATGGGTAGAAAAGTATATGTGCCGTCGTTGGCACCGGTTCTACTTCTATCCCATAAGGTTACCCCATGGGTTGTCATCAATGTGGGGTAAAAGTTCCACTTTCGGCTTTGTTATCTCTCGAGCTGACGATCACCTTGTGGAATGCACTTACTGTGGATGCCAGTCTAAAGTTCGAAACACTTTACTTCTGTAAACGATCGCTGCCTCGAGCCACACTGATTTTATTGGGCATCTTGTCGATGGTCCTTTCTATATCACTATAATCGCGACTATCGTAATGCACTGAAGCGCCGCATCATTAATAAAGGCGGATCAATTAGCGAATAAGCAGCAAAAAGATAAACGTCAAGGAATTTCAACGGCGAGCAATGATCTTCCCGATTGGGTCAAATCTAAAACCAGTCGAATGAGTTTTAAACTACTTTATTTATTTCATTCAGTACTTTTACTAAAACACAAATCGGATAACTCAAGTCTGGGGTCAAGTTTGGTTGATTTAAACTGTTGATGATTGCACATTATCAATCGTCTTTAATTTCGGTTCTCACGCACAATCGCCTTCCATAGTACTTTGTTCGGATCGTCTTTTCGTTTATTGTATACAAAATTTTGGAACTGTCTTGTGAAGTTCTTAAACACAACCCAACACTAGCGTCTTCACTCCACCCTCGACTCACGTTTTTCGTTTTACGTGGAGGCCGGACTTGCCTCCACGGAATCTGTTGGACGATTAAAGATATCGAAAGATAATTTTTTTCTTTCGTTTGTCGACACAAGGGGATGATTCTCCTTGTATCGGTCCCAGCACAAGGGCGCGAGACACACACACGATGATCGCTTCTGCTGCTCATCGTGTGTGCCCACAAGTATGCGGACCGTGGGTTAACCGAATCTACAAGGTTGCAGCCGGTGCAAATATTTCGATATAGGGGTTGAAGTGTTTGCACGATCAACGACTGCGTAAAGCATTTATGCTGATCGTGCACGTGTTGGTGGCATCTCCACGTAGTCGAATTCTCGATGGTAATTTGCCATTTTGAGAACTCGATGGCGATCAGCCATATACCTTCATGTATTTGTCGGTCGGACGACCGATCGATGTAGGCATGTATGCAAAAGGAAGAGATAAAACATTTCCGGCATGTGTGCGGCTGGCGCGTAAGAGTATATCTCGTTGATATAGTTCGAGCAATGTTGGTTGCTAGGTGATGCAGCCAAATTGCCTTTAATGTGTGGAAGATACATGTTACATGAGGGAAATCGATCCGAGACATGTTCAATGGATTGGTACGGTTCATGTTGGTTGCGTGGTAATGCAACCAAATTGCCAATAAGGAACATGCCTGTTTGGTACTGATGGATTTAGCATCAGCAAATATTGTGCTTTTATTGCGTTTTAAGGCTTTATGGTACAACCATGAACAGGTAAGTACCTGCTTTCCAGGTTTCTGTATGCCCTAGGTGGGAGTTTCTACTTGCTAATGGGAAGATGATTGGTGGGGTTCAAGGGAACCGCCACAGTCCTATCCCGTAAATTTAATAGAAGATAGAGCATTTAATAAAAGCGTGCCTACGTTTGATGCAGCAATGTACATACCTTTTGATCCATCGATCAGTAGCCAGCTTAGTCTTAGCCCGTTTAGTTAAGTTAGGGTTAAAATTAGTTTATAATGTAAGTTTCTTTAAGAAAAAAAACTATATTAAATTAGAAAGTAGGTTTTATTTAAATTGAGTTGAAAAAACAGCACAACGTTTTTTTAATGTCTTAGATTACAAGTAAACGATAGATGTTTGAAACTTGTGCAAAGAAACCTTGTTTAAGGCCAAAAGGCAATAATTTATTTCTCAATTAAGGAGTTGTATCTATCGACAGGTTTTTTCATTTTTTTTTTAGTTAAAATTACGTATAAACATCCCAAAAATGATATCCAAAAGGAATTTAATGTGGGAAATTTTTTTTCTATTTTTTTTAAAGCTGTTTGTCGCAACAACTTGAAAGGCTCCGAAACATTCGAAAAAGCCCTTCGCTTTTCTCAGCGTTTTGGAGTATCATAATCTGGTGGATAATTTTATTCAATACAAGTCTCATAAATCTTTTACTTTAGAGAGAGATAGGTTGAGATGCTGAGATGATCATTATACTAGAGCTGACTGAAACTTTAAACGCGTTTTTCTCAAACCCATGTTTTTCAAATTGGTGTGCAACATAACTCGGGCAATTTTTACTCGATCGACTTCAAATAAACTATCTAGGGCGGTACACACGTATTTAATGATTAATTAACAATTAAATTTATTTTATACAATTTAAAGTCGACTTTTTATCGGAAATTCAATTTCTTTGTCTTACTAGTGGCATTTTGCGAAAAAATAACTTTTTGTAATAATCATGTCTTAGAAAAACTCATAAAGATGATGAAAAAAACATCTTTTTTATTCTAGGTGCTGTTGGGGGGTCGTTATGCTGCACATCGTTTGACCTTTCAAAAAAAAGTTTGTACTTGACTAGCGACCACGGCGATATTTTGTACCTAAAATAAAAATAAAAATTATTTTTTATACCTAATTATGTGTAGAATAAGCCCTTTAAATGATTTTTTAATTGCTTAACAAATAACTGAGACAAATTTTTTTTTAAAAATGGTATCGTTTTTCGGAAATCTCAATGATATAACCCCTTAAGTTATGCTTAGCCTAGAGTGTACGCGTGGGTCCAGTTAAAGACTTTAAGGTAAATAAGATGAAGTTTAACCATCTTCTTTCCAACTAAGAAAGCGAAATTCAAGTACAAATATACAACAAAAAATGTGAGCAAGAATGTTGCGATATATGTTCTCATATATGCTGTTTTTGCGGACCCCTCTCACCCCTCCCCCATTTCACCATCTCTCAACAAGAGCTTCACATGTCTGACTTTCTTGCATGACACGCTCTACGAGTATATAGCACGCCTTGATAGGGTTAGCAAGCACACAAATTGTGGAAAAGAAGTTGCGATAATTTTTAGGGAAATCTCACAGTAGCTAAAGTATTATATAAGTGTAAATTCCTTTTCATTTTAATATCATTGCATTGAATATGGATTTAGGGTGTCGAGTGTGCAGCTAAAACTGTTCAGTGTGATATTTTATTACATACTCAAGGTTCCAAATGGGGCACTTTTAAATCGCTTAAACGTAATTTAGATCAACTAATCTCATCACCATGTTTTAACACTCTTAGTTCACCCTCCTCTCGGGAATTGATGGTTACAATCAAAACGTTTCCTGTTCCCCGCATACTATAATTCTCATTAAATTGTCACTAAATAGCGGCGAACAGATTTAACGACGCAGCAAAAGAATCACAAAGAGGGAAATAGGGAAAACAATGTGAACTGAGGATTTTAAATAATTGTCACCATTTAACGCGTGATGGATGTAATCTTTTGTGCGTCGTATTGAGCTATAGACGGTGGGAGGGTTGTCAAACGACGACATCAAACAATGTCGCCTGGGTGTCCATCAATGACTCGGACTGTTCTCGTGTGAGTGTGTCTCATTATGCTTGACCACTATGAGTGTCATCCTCACAATTTATTAGCATTTCTTTTTTTTCTTCTTTTTTTGTTTGGTTTTGTTTTCTTTTTGATTTCTCGGCTTTCTACGGCCCCTTGAATCTCACCTACCCCAGCATATCTTGTTACATGTTTTCAAAATTTCGAATTTCATTAGCATCACTACAAGGCTGGTTCCTCGACTTCGGTCCCATTGAAAATTTGCATGCGTAGGGGGACATATATCAATTATCGATAAACACACTTTACATCAATCTATCTCGGCTGTGTTATCTGGCCGTGGTCTTGTACGTTGAAATCCACAATCGTATTGAGTCGGGCCTACACACATATATATGTGCGAGTATGAAAATAAAGATATAGTGGTCTCTTGAAAATGTTTTCTTTTGCTTGTTTCCTCAAATAAAAGATAAAAAAAAAGAATTAAAAACATAACCCACTAGTGGACTAGTAGGAAAGGTACAGACATTATCGACAAACACAATAAATTTAATGAAAAGTAAAAAATGGGAGAAATAAATGATATCGGAAAAGATAAATAAAGAGAAAAAATAAACACTGAGCTAGGATTTAAATTCGGATTGATTAACTCCGCAGAATGGTATGTTTTATTTTAATACTGTCCGCCCGTCTGCACATAGATAGGTTTTGGTATTGTATCGTCCCTATTCGCACAAGTATAATAGATTGAGGAAAGTTACATATTTTACTAACGCTTCAGCACTGTCTAACAAAAGTGTAGGAAAGCGTGGTACTTCCTGTTATCAAGATGTAGTTGCATTGCAGTCATGTTGTAGAAATTCGGACCTGTCGAAATACCGAAATTCGGGAACCATCTTCTTAATACGTGTTTTTATTCATCAATGTGATCATCTAACCATTTTGGAAAGTTGACATAGTGCTTCAATTAGGTTACCCTAACAGAAATAATCATTTATTGTCAGGCCATCCATATTAAAGAGTTTAGAGAGAAGTATCCAACGGATCACACTCTCTCAATCCAAGGGGCGTGTGGATTTTTCGTGAATATTGCCCCTTAAACGTATTTATCCGTTCAAATATAAAGACAACTTAAACTAAAATCAAACCAATTTAATTTGTATTTGTATTTAAGAGAGCTAGAAATGACTGCAATGCGTATATTCACCGCGCCAAGTTCTTGCATGACCAGAGAGTGGGACAAAAAATACTACACTCTCCCACAGGTAGTAGAAGTTTCTGGGCATTCGTGAAAAACATTCAAAACGCAGTCTCTTCATTCATTCCATCGCTTATAGTCGATGACAAACCAGTCACCACTGCAATAGAGAAGGCGAATCTACTTGCTGCACATTTTGCAGCCAACTCAACGCTGCGTGATACCACATCAGTTCCACCTCAACTTAGGCATAAGCAACACACCATGAACCAGATTCGCTTCCGAACGCGTACTGTTGCCCCCGCACTCAAGGAGCTAAACGCATACAAATCCGCTGGCCCGGATGGTATTCTCCTAATCCTCTTGACGAGATGTTCCTCTCACTCTCTAAGCCACTGCGGTAACTCTTCCCTTTGTTTTATTCTACTGGCCGTTTCCCAAATAGATGGAAGACAACGAACATTCAGCCAATTCCCACAAAAGGGTGACAAATCATCCCTTTCTTCTTATCGACCCATCGCACTAACTTGTATTCTCTCCAAGGTAATGGAATCACTTATCAACCGTCAACTTTCAAAATATCTGGAATCAAATGACCTCCTCAAAGACCGCCAATATGGCTTTCGTAGCAACAGGTCCACAGAAGATCTGATGGCGTACCTTACCGAAGAGTGGAGCCATTCCATCCACTACCTCGGTGAAAGCAAGGTAGTCGCATTTGATATTTCAAAAGCCTTCGACAGAGTTTGCCCTCCAGCTCTTTTTTTCAAAATTGCATTCATATGAAGTGGATAATTCCCTGATCCAATGGATAAGAGACTATCTTTCTGGCCGTTCAATCCAAGTGGTTCTTGATGGTGTCAAATTTGTCTCCCATCAAATTTATGCAGGTGTTCCCCAGGGTTCGGTACTCTCGCCCACTCTCTTCCTCATCTTTAAAAATGATCTCTTGTCAATTACCCACAACCCAATTCACTCGTTTGCTGATGATAGTACGTTGAGTTTTGCATACTCATACGAACACTCCCGTCCAAACTTTTCGAACGTCACTACTGTGGGGGTTCTCTCTATAATTCGCGGAGAACCAACCCACAATTACAACCTAATTTCGCACGCTAACCCCGCACCACCTCAACTCCAATCCCTTCCGTCGGCCTAATTCACCTGCAAAAGGTATCTACCCAAAGGACGCATAACTTGAATTCATTCTTCTATGCAGATAATGCATAACTGAATTCAGCCTCTTTATGCCGTGTGGCACCAAATATTCATAAATCACATGAGATTTCTACCGGAAATCACAAATCTCATGTTTGGTTAGCAACAGGAAAGTCTGGGCAAGCGACGCTGTTGCTGCATACCGAAACCGCTTGGGTAATATCGTATCCTATTAGTTCTTTTTCTCTCGCCAATATTTTCCCAAGCCATCGCGGCGTCCTTCGACCTCCCCCAGACACAGCTATTCGCTGGGGATCAATAAACTCTTTAGTCAGGTGAATACCTCGAAAAATCTACGTTTCATTTCACCCCATTTCCTCTTCTCGGAGTGCATTGCACTCTGAGAGCAATACAAATACCAAACTGGGTCATGCGCTCACCATTGGTTTTGCTTTCACCACACGCGAAACCAAATTCAACCCCGAGATCATCACGCTCTCCGCTTCCGTTCTCCATTTTCTCTAAGTCCATTGACTGCTGGGTAAATTCGCAAGAGTTTATTCACCTCGATGGGCGGGGAAATGAGAGAATGCGGACGAGTGTGCGATCGAGATTGGTTGATCGTGTGGGTAGAAAGAGTCACCAGTTAATCTGCCAAGGCAATTTTCATCCCTCGTTGCACCAGTCGTATTTTAACCACGGAGGTGTGCACATTCCCAATATAACCCCGTCTCTACGCGAGTACGAAAGATTCTCATTACCTTTTAATTCTTTAAGTCCACATTAATTCTCTATTAAACGTGCGTCAAATGGAATCCATTTAGAAAGCAATAAACGGTGTCGTGAATTTACCAAATTTAATAAAATTGTGTGATCGAAAAAAGTCTTATTTAAGAACAATTTATTGATCGAAAAAAAATCTCGATTAAGAACAAATTGGTGTGACCGAAAAATATTAATAAATGTCTAGTTAAAGAACAAATTTGTCTAACTGAAAAATAACGATAGAATCTGTATGTTTATGTATCGTTAAAGAACGAAATTGTGTAGCTGAAATATATCAATATAAACTACCAATTTAGTGTCAAGCTTTCCATACATTTTAAGACGTTAAAAATAAAAAGAACATTTGGACCACGAAACAACACTAGTGCGTTTTTATTTATTCTCTTCTCATGGTGATCATTTTGCTGTGGTAATCCGTGAGTGTTAAGTGAACCACTTCCCATGCCGGCACACAACTTTAAACCCCCACACTACCAATCAGCAACTTATGCTTGATACATTGCATTCAGACCTCAACAAGATATATCAGTGGGGATTATCTAACCGAGTAGAACTCAATGCCCAAAAAACTCAGTGTTGCATCTTGCTGTCAAAGGTGAGCCCCAAAGTAAATACATTATCGATGAACGGCACTTGCATCGACGAAGCCAAGGAACTATCAATACTCGGCACTCGAATTAATTCGACTCTTAACTGGTATGACCAAATATTTGAAGCTGCGCAAATTGAGGAAAAATGTATGGGGTTCCTTAAGAGATGCAAAAGATACTTCACTCCATCCAACCTGGCCACTATTTACAAGGCGTGTATATTCGTCCAAAAATGGAGTTCAACTCCCGTATTTGGTCAGGCACACCCAAAACTGCACTACACGTGCTCGACAGGATGCAAAAGCTAGCAGTGAAACTTATTGGGGACTCAGCCGTAAGTCGATCAATTCCGTCGTTGAACTTGCTGAATGTGTTCCGCCCCTTCAGACATTTTCCCGCGATACCCGTCAATCTGAGAATACGCATCAGTTCACGTTGAAAGTGGACTTCAGGTGCACAAATAAACATAGAGAGTCATTCTTTAGCCGAACCACACGAATGTGGAATGTTCTGCCTGATCATGTGTTTCCTGGCCGTTGTGATGTCCAGACATTCAAGACCAATGTACATCGATACCTCGTTTCCTTACCCACTTCCTCCCCACGGTTGGACTGTGCTCTGACATTTAAGGGGACTTCAAAATCCCCTTTTGTGCGCGAGTGTAAACAAAAAAAAAACAATTTTCCCACTAACGACAAAATATCCTATAATGAATTACAAAATAAAACGTACATGGCTGTTAAAATGATACGTCTTTTTGTTTGTTTGTCTTTCTTTAATATTTTATTTTGTTTTATGTTTCCTTCTTTAGATCATTCTTTCTTTTAATTTCCATTTTTGTTTCAACTTTTCTTTGTTTAAGTTCTTCAGTCTTCGATACTTCCTTTCCTTATTCATTTTCTGACATTTAAGGGTACCTCAAAATCTCCTTTACACTAAAAAAAGTATTCCAAAATAAGATTATGTGATTGAAATCGATGAACTGGGATCGTCAGATCATAAGTACCAGCACTTTTAAAGTCGTTTAGGGTCACTGTTGTGTCGGAAGATTCTACCGATCATACCTGCCGATACCACGCTCTTCCGTAATATCTCCAATACCCCTATTTCGTGACAACTTTCTTATCTCTATTTCCAAATCGTTATTGTAAGTTCCAAGACGTAGCTTTGGTTTCAACGCCCAGCCGCCCGGTAAGATACCAATCCATTGTGGTATACGTTCCGTGAATTTGACTTTTTGGGCTCTTTTTACTTTTTACTCCAACGCAATATACCACAGGGTACCATCCAACTGAGATTAATTCGGCTATAGAATTTATCCAACGTAGACCCGTTGTCTCTAAAAACATTTGCATCAATAAACTTTCTATGCTTGGCACTCGAATGAATCCAACTCGTAACTGAAATCAGCAAATATGTGAAGCCGTGAAACATACAGCATACTTTTTTAACTCTCGATGAATCGTCAGTGAAAAACCAAAATTCATCAAATGTCATCGTTCTTCCCAGGAATTTTAAAACATTTTCAATGAAGTTCCAATGTCAATACAATCATTTTCATGAACTTCTTTTTATTCGGTTGTAAGAAATTAAAGAGTTTATTCACCTCGATGGGCGGGGAAATGAGAGAAATTAGGCATTATTTTGACAATTCTTACAGTTTAAGCCATCGCAGAAATAGGTGATCGGCGGTCAAATCGCATCAGATTATCAATTTTTTTGTCAACATTTTTTACCCCATTTTGAGGAGGAAGGCGGCTCTGGTGTGCATCATAGTAAGCGCATTTAAACAGACAAACACAAAAAACCGAACTTCAGTCGAACTATATGAGTGTGGAACGCTCTACTTCCTCACGGCTACAATATAAATACATTCAATGCCAACTCGTATCAGCACTTTCTTCAATCTGCCCCCTCTGCTTCCGCCTGAACTGAACATTGACATTTAGGGATATGAAGCATTCCCGTTGGTGCGCTAGTAAATACAGCCTAAATTTTTTACTATCCTGTAATTGTTAATATATTAAAGTATCATTGTCTCAATGTTGTTAATTCGTTGATCGCATTCCGTTAATTCGTTGAGGCGCTGAAGCCTTCAAGGTCACGTTCCTCTTTAACTAAGAAACGTCCACACCACCTGTAGGTTGTATGGAATATATAACAGTTAAATGCGCAGCAAATTCTGCGAGTAATCCAGATGATCAATATCTGCTTTAGGTCTCACAATAATATTGAGGCTTTTTTTAAAAATAACTGTTCGACTCTTTCGAGTTTGGGTGATGTTAAATTGTGTGGATACACTTCATTGAAAGGTAAAAATTCAAAAGTACAGTCAGCCTCAAAGGAGCATAAGCTATTCCCGCGATTCATCACAATCAGAGTTTCCTGCCTGATATACTGTTCCATTTTATTATGAACGTAAGTGCCATAGAGTGTTGCAAGATAACACCTTTCTGCACCTCTCCGTATCTCGGTCTCCCGTCCGCCGTTCTCACTCTTTCGCTCTATCAAAAATTATCACCAACGTTGACATTTTATGTACGCAAACCGATACGGGTAAGGAAACTCATTCACTAATTGTTTGTCTCAAAAAAGAAGCCACAGGAAAAGGAAAAAAGACACCAGACCATTGCAAGGAACCGAAAATCACCTAGATTCCATTTGTTTTGTTTTGCTCTTTTTTCCTTAGTTTTTTTCTCGTTTTTTTTTTTTTTTTGTTACTTCTATCCTCCCAGAATATCAATTTGCACACCTGTATTTACATTCAACATGCTGGCTCCTTATCTCGCACCGTTTCCTTCATATTCAGCCTGTTGCGCTGACTTGATAAGCAATTAGCCTGTCTGCATTCCTGGCGCATTGATTCTGAGGATTCCTGTATCCATGGCTGTCTTTTCGATAGTGGCCGGTTTGCAGTTCCCCTTCTATATTTAATGAATGAGAACTTCAAGCTCAGAATTAGAATATGTAATTATTGCTACGCCTCACACGCACAGATAAATGTGAACGTGGACGTGAACGTGAGCGTGAACTCAGTCGCATGGTCACGGATGTATATGTGTCAAACATCTGGCTGTAGATAATCCTTTGATATCCTGCAAAGCAGAAGAAAACAATGGGCTGATGATGAAGGGGAAGCAAGAATAAATTCAATTCAATGCAAGTTCTTAGCACCTTAGTCCATTCGTCTCCCTATCAGGCTGGTTGTCTATCCTTCTATGAACTAGAAACAATAAAATGTAACACAGATCCTGAATATCCGATGGAATAGGTCTCCTTGACAATTTGAAGAAGAAAAAAAAAAGATGACATTGTAGAGTCCTTTCTATTTGAATGCAGCTCTTAACGAAATCCCAGTTTCTCCCATCGCTCTGTTACCGGCTTTGAACATCAAGGTTCTTGTTTTCTCCAGGGTTTTTGTTTTTCATCTGTGATGTGTTTTTTTCCTCCTTTTCATCCTCCTCCTGTGTCCTTTTGTTGTATAAGGGTTCTCCCTTTCCCTTACCTCCAGAGAGTAAACACAATTGTCAGACGTACCTGTTGGGTGAATTGTAAGGGAATATCAATCTAAGGCATAGATTCTATGATCTCTTTTGGATTTACTCAAACTAAATGATTCTTGAAATGAAAAAAAAGATTTAAAAAACAAAAGCAAAGGAAGAAAAAAAACATCTGAATCAATAAAGATCGGTCACAACAGGTACCTCAGGGCCACTGACATGGTATTCGGATTCTCATACAGTCACATGATTAGAGATCCGGTCAGACCACAGATGCATAATCACCCACAGGTAGAAAATGCCAATGATTTTGTGGATTTATCTGCAGATACTTCTCTTCCGAACAGCTCCTCATCCACCGGATGATAATTATTTATAATTGTTCTACAAACACAGCAATTTGTCGGAATGTTTTTGGTTTTCTTGTTTCTCAGTCACCTTCCTTGTTCGTGTGCTCGTAAGCATGCCTTTCCTGGCTCTAAAAGAGCGTACGTAATTGCGTCTTTCAGGTAATTCTGAAACTCGGCTGTTTATAGGATAGCAGTCCCATATTCGAAGACATCATTTCAGAACTAATTTGGTCCTACGCATAATATGGATAATCCATTGTATAACCTTAACCAAGGCGGCCTTTGTTTCTTTAAATTAGCTGAAGCGTATGATTGTCTAAAAAAGTAAAACCCCATTTCAAATTACGATTCACAATCACCAAGTGAATCCAGTCACAGATATTTGTTTGAACGCGAATCTGCAAGTTCATTTAAGGCGCTCAAACGGCAACTTATAATCAATAAACTCAATTACTGATTTGTTAATATGCAAGCAAAACAACCAAGTGGCTGGTTTTATAATTCCGATGATCTTTTAGTCGCTTGACAGGCACTAACATTTTAACATCCCCTATAAGTCGATCAAGTGACAGTAAGTTATGTCACTTTCTGAAATAAAGCATTCCGGGGGTAAACTATTCCCCTAATCGCATCTCCGAGGGGGGCTATACTAGGAAGAGCAACATGCATTACCATTCGATCCGAAGCGTAGCAGTAATCGGCACGTCCCCACGAAATCGGGTACGTTCCCAAAACGCTACCAACGCTGACCTTGTACCTTATACCTTGCAATATCAAAGGACTCGGTTTCACTAGTATGAACATAGAAGCCGTTCTGAGAAGTTATACACTTAGAGTAGAAATTTGCACTAGAAGTTTATTTATTCTGCAAAATTCCCAGGAACCTCCTTATTTACTTAAAAGCTTGGAGGGGGGGTTTGACTAGGGAAAACCATTTTGTAGGCACTCTTTTATCCATGTCACTACTTGTTCTCTAATTATGAGTTTAAGTAACGCTGTCTTCAATAGTGAGAATCATTAGGTCGCGAAGATTAAGATGGGTCGGGCATGCAACAATAATGGCCAACGACATAACCGTATCTACAATTCTCGATGAACCAATGGGAAAGAGACCGATAGGAAGGCCGCGACGGAGATGAGAGGACAATGTAAGTCGTGACATTGAGGAGGTCGGATCAGATGCCGAAGCGTGGATGGAAGGGCACAGGGTAGGGAACGATTGCGTAGCCGCGTCAGTGAACTCGTGAAATTTCCGCTTCCTACGGGCCAATAAATAGTAGTAGTAGTAGTAGTATCTTCGCCGGGAGATCTTTATAAGTGTGTGAAGCTCTGCTACGCTAAAAATGAAACATTCTCCGATGTTTGTTTTTCTATCTGAAGAGCCCCCTTATACGATTTCGAAGATCCTTATATCTTTTTCGACTTGGTGAAGAGATATTCTCCTATTTCGACATTTGAAATGTTTCGGCTAGTAGGGGGTGGCAAGGAATTTAGATCCTTATCTACGTCATTCGGGAACCGTTTCCAGTCATTTTTACTTAAGGATCTCTATTTTCTGGGTTCAATGATTCTAAATTAAATTCATACAAATTTATTTTCACATAGAATGCCTGGTGGTCCGAGAATAAAATAATCGTTTTTACAGCTTCCTCTTGTATGTGGGGTTGAACGAGGATCACTGATTTCTTCATTTCCAATTAACACATTAATGTCGCACCAGGTGAGGTCCAATTAGACTTACTCCTTATATCAAGATCCTGCAATGTATGATCGAATAATCATTCTCATTGATTTCAACGCCAAGAAATTGTGTTTTCGACGGGTTACAACAAAAACCGAATCGCCAGCGCCACAGCTTACGATGAATCAAATCTAGAGAAAACATAAATTTGTTCGCAGTCAGTGAGAATATGTTGTGACATGAACATGAGCACCATTTTCAGAGCAAAAAGATATCTAACTTCGACTCAACTTCCCCCAACACCTACTTTCGAATTCTGTACACAGGTCTGGAGCTTTATTCTTAAAACTCTCCTTGAGTTACTCAATAGAATTCAGAGCAATCATATTAACTGACAAGCAATCCGTCACCTGAACGCTACAGTGACTAATACATACTAATAATAATACTAATATAGTTCGCGGTCTCAAAATAAAAAGATTAGGATATTAAATGGCCAGAGTCCTCTTTCGACGAAGTTGTAGACGCAATAAACCGATTGAAAAACAACAAAGCTCCCGGAGTCGACTGCATACCGGCAGAGCTTGTGACGCATGGAGGAGAGGCAACCACTCGCAAGATCCACCAGCTCATCAAAACAATATGGGATAAGGAAGTCACTCCGGTAGAATGGAAAACCTCAATAGTCGTCCCCATTTTCAAAAAGGCGTCTGATCAGACTGCGAAAACTACAGAGGAATATCATTGCTCCCAACCACGTACAAAATACTAACAAATGTCATACTGGCGAGAACCACACCGTACTCAGAAGAAATGCTGGGAGATCAGTGCGGATTCCGTAGGAACTGGTCAACGAGCCACCAAATGTTCACAGTAAGGCAATTGCTGGAAAAGAAGTGGAAATACGGAAAGACGGTTCACCAACTGTTCGTTGACTTCAAAAAAGCCTACGACTCAGTCGGAAGGCAAAGACTCTACCATATTGTAGTTGAGCTGGGAATCCCGAAAAAATATGCCGCCCTCATTCGAATCTGCATGAACGAAAACAAAGGGCGAGTTAGAATAGAAAACCACCTCTCAGAACCATTTGAAATCCGCGACGGACTAAAACAGGGGGATGGCCTCTAACCATGTGTCTTTAACCTTCTCCTCGAGTACGTCATCAGAAAGGTACAAGACGACAAATGGCCGGATCATCCCTGAACGGGCTCACACAAGTGCTCGCATATGCGGATGACATTGCCGTTTTGGGCGATAATCTAGAAACTGTAAGTAAAAACAATAAAATCATCATGCAAGCGGCAGAAGAGATGGGCCTAGAAATAAATGAAGACAAAACAAAATACATGATTACGGCGAGAGCAGGTGGAACTCACAGAACACACAAAAACATCACGGGCAAGATATTTGAAAATGTCAAAGAATTTAAATATCTGGGAATAATACTGATGACCAATAACGAAATGTCGAAAGAAATTAACAAAAGACTACACCCCGGCAACGCTAGTTGGCATGCAGTCAGTAAACTGCTGAAATCCAAACTGCTATCACGTAATATAGGGTTTTCCAATAGGGACTTGACAACTTTTTTTCGGTAGTAAATTTTTATAATTTGCAGACGTTGTTCGTTGGTGTACTTAACCATGATGAAAATATTGAGTTTACTGAATAAATTGAGGGTGACAGTTCGATGATTAGTGAAAGGGTGCGTTCACAAATTAAATTCAAAGTTGTCAAGTCCCTATTGCAAAACCTGATATAAAGCTCCGTGTCTATAGAACCACAATCATGCCGATTGTTCTATACGGATGCGAAACATGGGCTCTCACAAAACTGGAAGAAAACAAATTCCGTGTATTCGAGAATAAAGTTCTAAGGGGTATCTTTGGCGGCAAATATGACGAGGAGGCAGGACAATGGAGGAAACTCCACAATCACGAGTTGGAAGAGCTACACCGCAAACCTACAATAGTAAGAGTAATCACGTCGCGGAGATTAAGATGGGCCAGACACGTGGCGCGAATGGGCAACGATAGGACCGTGCATAGAATTCTTGACAGTAAGCCAACGGGAAAGAGACCGACAGGACGGCCGCGATGAAGATGGGAGGACAATGTAAGGTTTGACTTTGAGGAGATCGGATCAGATGGTCAAGCGTGGAAGGAGAGTGCACAGGACAGGAAACGATGGCGGAGTGGAGTCGGTGTGGTCATGAACTTCCGGGTTCCTACAGGTCAATAAATAGTAATAGTAATAGTAATAAATAGTAAAGAATTCTCCAAACCCTATTTCACCTGGTCATCGGACACACTTTAGGAGAATCGAGATCCCTCAATGTTGTTTCTTACGTTTCCCTCTCCGTTGATTTCGCTCGTTCTACACCCATCTGCCGAATGCTGCGACGTGTCAACTCCAAGTCATCCATCTTTGACTTCAATATTAGCACCCTCACTCTAAAACACCGCCTCCTAAATGTCTCCCCGTAGCTTCTTTTCTTCTGCCATTTTATCCCTTACCATCGTAGTTAAGTTATTAATTGATTAATTAAGTTAGTTCGTAAGTTAGATCTAAGACCCTTTTTGTAAGCTTACTCTAAGTCATTAAATGGGGTGTAGTCACATACAACTGCTTTGCCTTAAAATCACACGGAAGTTCGCAAAGAAGGATATTTCTAGGATTTTTACATTGTCGAAGAAAGTGGATGGTTGCACCTCGAGGAGATCGGATCGGATGGTCGAACGTGGAAGGAGAGTGCACAGGACAGGGAACAATGGCGGAGTCGAGTCGGCGAGGTCATGAACTTTCGGGTTCCTACAGGCCAATAAACAGATAGATAGACAGGATAATGAATGTCAGTATAGATGAAAGGTAGTGAAATATCGACCGCCAATTTAACACGTCCATAGGAGATTGTATGTCACAATATTTTATTATAACATGAGTGTGTAGGGAGCATAGGGTAAGGAGGTATCAACGTACTTTGATCTCGAGATTGCGACGCGTTGTAGGGCGTTAGAATATTCTTACAGTAACACAAGATTGTCGTAAAAGGCGGCTAAAAGCCGAATAGCAATAGTCGAAAAGTCTGTTCACTGTGTTCAAGTTTGAAGCGCTGGCCGTAAGCATGTCCTTGATTGGATGTCACCCGGTTAATTGGGAAAACTGAACTAAACAACGGTACAGGAGCTATAGAGGGGGCGTTGCAAACTTTCGTTTTTTTGCAAATTTTACCACGAGGATTGCTCCTAGGAGATCCGTGACATCATTCGAAGGAATTTGGTAGGTTATTGGCATGCGTTAACATCGGAGTCTCTACAGCACACCTCTGACCACTAAAATGATGCGAAGAAATTTCGCAAATCGTCCCAGTTAGCAGCCCCATACCTCCCTACATGGGAAAGCTGTTTAGGTCTGTTATTTGCTTGAAAAGCAAATGGTTGCGCGACTGATACCATGCAGTGATCACAGTTTCCCAGTGGCGCAGTAATCACCACAGTATAAATGCTCGGCTCGGATGTCAAACACAGATCCAGGGTGTTCGCACAATCACCTCGGGTATCCGGCACTCGCGTAGGCTACTCCACGAATTGAGTCAAATTGCGGCTGACAGCGACCATCTCCGCCAGCCTCCCAGCGTCGTCGGTTCTGTTTGAATGTACCAACCAGCCGGAGTTGTATACATTAAAGTCATCAAGAACGACAATTTTAGAATCCAGGCAGTTCATCTGTATCCAGTCGACGGTACGTGAAAGATGTTCGAAAAATGTCACCGGTCTATCGTCATTCGGCGAGTGGTAAAGACAACAAAGAAATTTAACAGAATTCCTCATCACGACCTTCAACCCCACGATATTCAAGTTACGTGGCTCTAACGCCTCTATCCTCGGGCAAGCCAGATCGGACCGCCTGAAGACGCAGACTCCAACCTTAAAACGGAATCTCGAATGTAAGTCGTATCCTGAGCAACGAAGATACGTCGAATCAGCTGATGAATCGACCTGGGTCTCACTTTGGGCAAGGATATCAGATTTCGCTGTTTGCAAATATTGACGGGCGGCGTTTAGATTCGTTTCGGTGAAACTGTTGCCCCTGGTGTTGCGAAATGCCATTAATAGTCGAACGTCGAGAGTCTTGTGAGGTTACTCGATGACGGATTTCTTAAAGTTTGGTTATTTATCAGAATATTTGCATGATATTCTCCGGAGATGTTGGCGCAAGGTTAATAACCTTGCCCGGAGAAACAAATTATTATGGAGAATTTAACAAGCCTCGGGACTTGCTAAATAAGGCCAAGACCGGATCCCGGTTGTAGTGCCGATGATGACGATGATGATGATTCTCCGGAGATCCGAATGAGGAACTAGTTTACCTCCGGAATTCTTTATCTCAGAAGGCACCATGATGACATATATCCATTTTAGTCTGGGCCATCAGCTATACATCCGAAATATAGTCGAACATTTCTCTCCGGAATGTACTGCGTGACGAGGTGGTATCTTACCCTAGGACTGACTTACTACCTAAACCAACCTTTTCTCGAACCGGTCTATCAGCCAAGCCCGGACGATGGTCAAGAATTCCTCCTGACGACTTCACGGAGCATATAGCTTGATGGGGTGGTATTTCACCTGGCGCCAGGGCGTTGGGACCCCACCTAGCACTCGGTCTTTAGGTGGCTCTAACAACAAGCCGGCTTAGCTGTGAGTATATTCGAATGCCCTACTCACAAGACCTCATCTGAACGTAACGTTATTTCACACAACGAGTATTGAACAGAGGGTAGTAGAAGTCTGACGGTG
Organism: Microdon myrmicae; assembly: GCA_963931805.1. NCBI lineage: Eukaryota > Metazoa > Arthropoda > Insecta > Diptera > Syrphidae > Microdon > Microdon myrmicae. The sequence continues at coordinate 28,320,131 of OZ007500.1, forward strand.
CAAGGTCAGGCGAGTATGGTGGGTAAGGCAACACTCCCATCCAAGCTGAAATAATTTTTACGGGTGACCAAAAATGTCTGTGTTCTCGTGTTGTCGTAATGGAACGCAACTCCTTAACGATTGACGAGCTCACGTTTCTGGATGACAGTTCATTTAAACTATTCAATTGTCGACAGTATTCATCCGATTTCATTTTTCAGTTCTGTGGTAGGAGTACAACAAAAAAACCACACCCTTCCAATCCCACCACATTCAGAGCATAACCTCCCTTTTATGTTCTGCTTTTAACGACGTTTGAGGCGAATCATCACTTCGGACACAAAACCGTTTGCGATCCACATCGTCCACTTCTCATCACCAACAAACCTATCTTTTTTTTAAAAGCTCGTTTTCTTCACGCTACAGCAGCATATCGCAGATGTTTATACACACCGTCAAACGAATTTTTTTGAGTTCATGAGGAATCAAAATATCGAGTTGGCTTACGTATCCAGGCTTCTTAGGTGAACTTGTGGGGACTCTAACAGATACACACAATTCACAAGCAAAATAGTGAAGAACACGAACGAAAAATCGAATAAGAAAAATACATCAGAACCATATACCAAGCGATAACAGAAATAATTCACATTAGGGGAGTATATTGGAAATCGAATTCAAAACACGGTCAGTAGCCTGATGTGTAACGCTTAGGTAAAAATTTTTTCGTGATTCGAGCTGTCATAGCGTCAGTTCGAATCACACGATCTTCTTCACTATTATTTCAAACGCTATAAACTCTTTTTTGACAGATGTTCAATGTTCCTGAAATCCCTCGTGTCTTGTAACGTGGGTTTGACTTGATCAATGCTCAGTTTTAACTTAATTTTATAAGTTATGTATAGCTTATTTTAAACGAAAAAAAAATGAAACTAAAGTTTAGTGAGGGCAGAACCCTCATTTATTTTGCTTAATGCAAGCTTAAATTCAACTTTAAATAATTAATATAAAAAAAACCTTACAGACTATCTTAAATCTAGGGTAAGAAGGAGAATAAAAAAGAAAAAAGAAAAACCAGGAGGTGAAAATGACTTGGCAATAGGGGGGGGGGGGGGGGGGGTACGAGGCTAGGGAAGAGCAAGTGTATGTGGGGGAGACAAATTCGGCATTTGTGAGACTGTGGCAGTGAACGGCACGTCTACGTACTGGTCTGGGGCCGGGTTTGGTGAGTTGGGGGAGAGGTTGAAATGGTTAGGACGGGTTTCTTCTGAGACGTCGTTTGAGGGCAGGAGTGGAGAGGTTGAAATCGAAGGAGTTGGGGAAAGAGTTGGCCTGCCGTAGCATACGCGAGATGGGCTCGTTAGCGCCGTAAGAAGTGTGATGAGCGGGCACGTAAAACAGACGAGGGTTCCGCACATTACGGGGGTTTGTATGAATTGATAAAGTGGAGAGCAAGCTTGGGCAATTGATTGAGCCTGACAGAAGGCGATGAACAAAGATGATGTCAGCATGGATTCTGCGCTCCTCAAATGTGTTGAGATTGATTAGAAGGTGCCGGCCTATGTATGGTGGTAGAATGAGTGGGTTTTCCCAGTTTAGTCCACGGAGGGCAAAGCGCAAGAAACGACGTTGAACGCCCTCGATCCTACGAATCTGAGACAGTTGATACGGGGATCAGACCTGACTAGCATATTCGAGTAGTGGCCGGACAAAAGTTGTGTAGAGTGATCGGGTGACGTAGGGATTTAGGAATTCCTTCGACCAGCGTTTTACAAAGCCAAGGGCGGCGTTGGCCTTAAGGATTATGTCATCGATATGTGCCGTAAATCTAAGTTCCTTGTCGCATAGGACGCCCAGGTCGCGAATCGATTCAACCGATGTTATCGGTTGGTCTCGCAAGAGATAGGAACGTGGTCGGGTGGGGGAGCGTTTCCGAGAGAAGGTGATTGTGTGACATTTGGCAATATTCAGTTCTAGGCAGTTATTTTGGCACCATATCGAAAAGCTGTCAAGATCCGATTGGAGAAGTGAGGAGTCAAGGGGGGGGCGGATTGTCTTGAAAATGTTGGTATCATCCGCGTAAAGCGAGATGAGGGAGTGATTGATAAACTTTACGTAAAAAATGCAGTTTGATCTCTCATAGTCAATTTGTACAATCTCCAAAACTCAACCAAACCGCTTTTTGTTAAGAATAAAGCTTAAACTGTCTACTGTCAAATGACATATGGCAAACATGTCTGTGAATGATCGCCGTAATGCCAAAACTTCACTAACAACATCTGTTACAAAAATGCGCAATGACTTTTTACTCAACCCAATAAATAAAGATAAATTGCACTTTTCCCTTTCTACTCCCTAGCTCTTGACATGTTTAATTCTTGACCGCGGTGCGTGATGTTCCGGACCCGTCTGTCCAAATTTTTGAAATACTCCCTTCGCCGGTAATAAAGTCAAATCACTCTTCGGTCACATTTTGCTTCTGTTCGCAGTTAATAAAGTTACATCACTCTTCCAGTCACATTTTTCTTGAACATGTCGAACTGTGACTGCCAAAACCTTATTATTTTCAAAATATTGCTCAATAAGAATAACGCGTTATTATTTCGTTGTTATATATTCTCGAATTGTCAGCTATAACGCTGGTTTTTTTTTTTTTTTGACAATACTTTATCGCACAAACAGTGCAAAATCCAAATCTTGTGTGAATTTGAATTTTTGACATGCTTTATGTGATACGGATATTTCCACATACTATTCACACGCGATTTCGGTAAAACACCTTTCATCTGATAAATTCGCAATGGGGGGATCGATGTATTTAGTTCAAATTCTGTTGTAATTCTATACAATCCCATACTCTATGAATCCCCCCTCAGAAAATCGCAACACCATTTTACCTGGGAAGGAATCATATCCCAAGGTATCCGATGCCCACATGGCAATCTCATGACATATGATTATCAAACCAAAAGTGTCGACCCAAACGCTAGGTAAATACAATTGGGCAAAAACGCATCTGCGTTAGATGGTGGCTATCTTCGAAAATTGCAGTCGATGGAAGCGCTATCAAAAATGCATCAACAATACGACTCTCGTTTAAAATCCGCGCCCCATGAATTCTGCGCTACGGAAATTTTCCAATAAAAATGACATTCAAAGAGCCATCAAGGGCAATATAATGCAGTTCTTATATTGCGGTATACAACCAAAAATATATGTGTCCACCGAAAGGATAATAAACAAACAATGGCATCATTGGCTGTTGTGGATCAAGCGGGTCAAACGGAAAATTGTTCCAAAAAAGGAACGCCGCCAAAGTGTGTAAATGCAACATGATCCTTACGCATATTCGGTCAAATAAACAGCGACTATCGCGTTTTATGCATAGGATCAATTTTTATCCTACCGGTTGACGGGACGACTAAAAAATTAAAGTAGCTCAGACGGCAATTAGATATCAAAATAAAACGTCGTGGAGCAAACAGAAAGTCGTGAAGCTGATATTAAGAACCTGAATATTTCGGTGTTTGTTCAAAGTTGCCATTTTTTTTAATTGTGGGGAGGCACTAAACAGTTTTTACTTTGATACGATAATGAGGATATCGCGATATAAGAATACGCATTAAAATTACATAACATAGTACAAAGTATGTTTAAAATATCTACCTTTCCTTAATTATTGGTTCGCGCAATGGTTAGAAATGCAAATCGCCACCTTGTTTTACTTGTTGAAGATATCCATGCTCGATATGATCACACAAAAAGAAAGATAACTATTTCAAACGTATCAAGTGCTCAAACAAGTTTTAATATTACAAACTAATGCAAAATAGGAGGCGCTGGGGTTACTATTTTGAGGTGCGTGGCATATGGGGTAATGGGGGGGTCGTAAACTAGCATCTGAAAAAATTAAAATTAAAAATTTTGTCATAACTATGAGTATAGTTACTCATAAGATTTTGAAAATATAAATTTTTGAATGATAGGTGAGCATTTGAAAAAGAAGTTCAATTTCTTACCACAAAAATGGACAATCATTTGTTAACAAAAAATCCAAGAATCAACATCGGATTTTAAAGATATAATGAACATTTTAAATCGATTCAATGAATAATGATTGAAGTGTGTTGCGGCACGTACGCAAAAAAAAAAATTCATGTTGTTTCAGGAATATCTATTTCAAAGATAATCATGGAAAAAATGTCTACGAAAAATGACTAACTGAATAGAATTCAATACCAACTAAATCTGTTATTGTTTTAGAGAAAATAACTATCAAAGGGTAAGCTATTATGCTTTCCCCATCAACTAGGTATCAACATGCCCCGAGAAGTCGCTTCAGCCCGGAATTTTTCCGACAAAATGTTATACAAATACAAATCTATTCTCCTCTCATGTTACAAGTTTTAAAACATCTTTAAATCCAATAATTGACCTTTGAAATTTCTACAGTGGCGTTACCCTTAAAGCAAAACCAAATTGAATTCTTTCATTCTCACACTAGCAGTTACATCTCCTTAGAACAAAAAAGTGCTGTAGTGACCTGTTTAGCTAAGATAACATTATATGCTAAAAGGTTGGATTTAAAAGATACGAATCTGGTTATGAGGCTAAGATTTAAAAGGATTCCAAAGTATCACAGTGATTCTAGATGATTCTATCAAGAGTTGACAGTCAAATTTTGCATAAATTCTCAAGACACACAAAGGAGGCTTGGTCTTGTATTGTGTGCGCACTCTAACGTATAATGTCTACTTCCAGGTATTGGTAAATTTTTTCAACTATAAAAGAAATTCATCATTTGAATACGATTGAAGGCAATTCATGTATTGATTCGAAAATAACCAGTTCCAAACGTCCCCACATAAGCTCCACATTCCTTCACCTGTATAGAGGATTACATTGGAAGAAAAACCAATGAATTGTAGAAGCTCGGCCAGCATGATGTAAATCGCTGGTCTTCCCAACTCTCAGAATTATATTTAATTTCGTAAAAATGTAAAATAGCAAAAACTGCGCACTTGCCATTATCTACCCTCAAACCGTGCGGGTGAGGGGCTCCAGTTTAAGACATTTCAGTTGTCTTTATTCTTTTGCTCACATTTTACCCTTAATATATGTAAAAGTTATTTTTAAGGATATTCGTCAGCCACACCCGCTTCTAAGCTGTACAGCGGGTGACATCCACATTTAGTTTCAAATAAGAAGCCAACCCTGCTCCCTAAAGCAATTTCACATTTCAGTTGTACGACTACTTACGCAGGATATGTTGTATAATCGAAATCATACACCTGTATGTAGATTAACAATCGCCCATCCTAATAAAATATCGCGAGACTCTGGAGTCTCGAACTTGGTCGGAGCAACGCCCATCCACTTCTAAATGAAAAAAAAAATGTCTAAAAATAACATGAAAAAAATCCAACTACAGAAAAACCTTCGTGAGACATGTGTGTTGCTGTATGTGCCAAATATTAAGATGATATACAAATGAGATTGTAGCCTCGTCCTTAGGTATGTGTATAAGTACCGAGCGTACATTTTATTTTCCTTTCTATTCCTTCAAATTTTTTCTCATTTTGTTCCTTATTATTCAGGAGGTGCGTTTTTTTCATCTTGTTGGCAAAAGAAGAAAAAAAAACCCTTTTATTCTATCCTATTAAGGTATGCAAAGAGAAACAAGTAGGAGAGATGGGTGGGTGGGTTGGGGATTTTAACTTTTATCCTGAGCCAAACAGCCATTTTCATCTGAACTCAAATTTCCATATCGTTTGTCCTTTCATACAAATGTACAAGAATACAGGCTAGCACATTTCTGCACATTCACATACGACCACATGCTTGGGGAGGAAGCCAAATGCAAATGGCTCAATGGACGGCTGTCTGGCTGTATCCTTCTAACACCTACCGCAGAAAATTCATTTCTTTTGTTGTCTTCTATGTTCCCAGGAGATTTTTCCCTCTTCGTTTTCTTTGATTCCTTTTTTTATTTATTGTTGTTGTTTTTCTCATTTTTTTTTAATATTTTACATATCCTTCCATGTGGAGAGATGAGAACATTTCCATATATTCATTCAACCCTTAAAGGAGCCCGCTTCGGATTTGGGATCCTTTTCTTAGCTTTCATCTGTGCGGGAGATGGTCGTATGTATGTATAACACATTACTGCAAGAATACTGAGCTATCTGTCTACAATATATTGAGTGGGAGGCGAATGAGTAGTTCATCTTCTTATACTCGTACGTCCACAATCAACTGCACGAAAAATGCCTATTCGTTGATCTTCACTTCGCGAACGAGAATACCAACTCTAAATTGCCATGTATGAATAACGTCAACTTATAGGTATACGCGACCTTTAATGCAGGCTCAATTGGCAAAATATATTTTCTATTTCCAGTTCATGATGTCCACACTATTACTTATTCATATGATTGACTTTTGTGGAGACATTCTCTAATTAAAAATACAACCCCTGCACCTTTTACAGATACAGATGTGTACAAACAAATTCTCCCAAATTTTACACATAATATAATACAATACAAAAATGCAGAAGGAATCCCCTCACATGTATAATAAATCAATTGTTTGTTAAGCTAAAAAACTGTTAAATTTAAGTTGCTGTTAGAGGCCAGAAAGCAATTACTCTAAAGATAAGTTTACCTTGTAACACCCATGTAGAAAGCTTATTAAGATAGACACATGCGGTCAGTTTGGATAACCAGCCGTCAACAAAATTGGGGGGATAACATGTCATATTTAAAAATACAACGAAGTAATGCAGTAGGCTAAACAGTGGTGCGTAGACTCAATTGACGACATTGTATCATTGACTGAGCAATAAATTTACCATGTATGTCTATGAACTTGTAGCAAGTTAGAGACTCAAGGTCACGTTACCCTAGGCATAAATGCAGCATCGACATGGAGGTGTGATTGCAATATGCTAGCACCAGAAACCTTCCTTAAAGAGGGATGGATTTGTTAAGATCGACCTTTAAAGTTGTGCAAAGCAAATAGATTCCCCCCATAAAATACGTTGTAAAAGAATTCTGACTTCGATTCAGGGGTTACGATATTGTACAATTACCACGAACCATCGACAATTGAGAGAAGCAATTATAAAGTCAAATTAAAAACGATGACTAATTCTTTAACCGAACTATTTGTGATTTTCTTAAGATGTTTGTTGTTGTAACTGTTTCTATGCATCGAAATTATAAAATTGTTCCTCCGTAAGTCCTATACCTTCAAGTAGGTAGATATCATTCGTCCCAACACCTAGAGAGACACCAATTTTGCATGTTCCCGATTCCTTAAAAAAATCGGGAAAATACGTGATCATCTCGTTTGATGAACGAGCTCAATTCTTCTGAATGACGTTAAAAAAAAGCGAATGAGCCGCATACAAACTTCTTGTGCTGGCCTAAATATATATTATACCCAACACACACTTTTTAGCTTACGTACCGCCTATTTAGCCAGACATAAATAAATTCACTTAAAAAACATTGGGTTCTAATGCGAACCGATGAGATATTACCACACCACGCTATAGAGCGCACTATGCTTGTAGTGTAATAACTTTGTTTTTCTACACGACCCCGCACTTAAAAGAGATCTTGAGGTACACGTGAATTTCAAAGTGTGCCCAGAAAAAAAAAGGCTATGGAAGGGATGCATCAATGTACATTGGTTTTGAAGGTTTGTCGATTAGAAACACTTGAACTGACAAAGAATTACACATTTGTGTGATTCGACTGAAGAATAATTCTTTGTGTTCACCCGTTAGCTCTAAAGTCCATTTATCAAATAAAGTGTTGAACACTTTTTGTGAATCACGGATATCTCGGGAGAATATTTGTAGACGTGTAATACATTCACCAAATTCAGTTGAGTAGTTACCTGATATATATTGTAGGAAAAAGATAGGCGGGGCACATTCCACCTAGTTTTAATAATGATATTGAAAGAATTTAACTCGATCCTCTATGAGTTTCAATGTTCGTTTTTGGTGTCATATCGCGCACATGCAGCGTTGTTTTAGATGCCTCTGACCAAATCATCATCATCATCATCATCATCATCATCGTCGGCACTACAACTGGGAACCGGTCTTGGCCTTGTGGGGGTTCTCTATACCACATGGAAAACCAACCCACAATTCCATACCTTATTTCGACCGCTTTCAGCGCATCATTTCTACCCATTCCCCTTATAAGCTATTTCACATGTAAAACATGTTAAACGAACGCATAGCTAAACTCATTATCCTATGCAGATAATGCATAATTGAGTTTAGCTACCTTTTTGCCATACGGCAACCCCATTTCGCTAACGCATGAGATTTCCACAGAAAATCGCATCATGTCGGTTAGCAACGGCATAGTCTGATCAAACGACGCGGTTGCTTAATCTTGCGACCGCTGGGGAAATTATCAAAGCATTTAAGTTAGTTCCCATGGTGAGATTTTCCTAGCCAAGTCGGCGTCCTTTTCACTTTCTCCAGACTCTTCATTCGCTGGGGATCAATGCTCTCTTTTCGCAGGCGAATAGCGCCAGCTTAATTTTCCTCTCCTTCACAGTTCTGTCTTCGTACAGATCAATGTACTCTGAGATCACCATATTCACCAAATTAGGTCAATGGGTGATGCTCAGAACTACATTGATTCATGCACACACAACCAAATCCACCCCGAGGTCATCATACGTCGTGTTTCTGTTCTCTCATTCTCCCACGTTCGTCGATTATCAATTAACCGATTATCCACCACACATCGACGGACGTGGCAATGAGAGAGCAGAAGTATGTTATCTTTTGGTTGTCAAGTGTGAAAATTAAATTACCCAACTTCATCCCTTTTACGAGCATTCGATTAACAACCATCAACGGGGTAAGTCTTTTACCCAACGACCGCAGCGTGTGCATGCGAATGCACACGCTCGCGCGCGAAGTAGTCCCCCGTTACTCAATCGAATAAGAGTGAGTCTACGTGAATAATTGTTCTGCGATTTGCTTAGTTTTACGTCCGCGATGTTAAAAATATTGTGAATAATTTAAACAAGATTATAACCAAAGTTTGTTCTCTCGTGCTAGATTACTTATTCGTAAACGACATTTGTCTTTTGAAATAAAAAAAGAGCTCCGCGAAAGATACTACGGTTACTATACAAATACTACCATCAGTTCTCTGCTGAAATCGGATTTCATAATGTGCACCGCGGTTAAAATATCCAAACTCAATTCGGCTTCCTTTAGCCAGCTCGTGTCGGATAAAATAAATTCAAACAAAAAAAAAGAAAGAACATAAATAAAAACGAATGTAACAAGGAACACCAGTGCCTTTCATTGGATATTCGTCGAGCAACATCGTGGGGAAGATAGTGAACTAGTGCCCATGATCGGCACAATACATCTTCACCCACACAGCCTTATTTAGCAAGTCCTGAGGCTTGTTAAATTTTCCATAATGATTTATTTTTTTCCGGCAAGGTCATTAGTCTTGTGCCAGAGGCTCCCGGACGGGTAATCGAACCCTCGACTCCCGCGTGACAGGCGGGTATACTAACCACTATGCTATCGAGGAGCGCCTCTGACCAAATATAGGAATTTAATTCCAGTCTATGAAGACAACAGGTTGTAAGTTCTAGCCAGATTAGATGAGGTGAAGTATTTCTTGCATCACATAAGAAACGCAAAACAGTTAACCACAGTTTTTGCTACTTCAAACATGTGGTCATTTCAGTTGAGAGTGGAGTTGGTCCCAGTGCGAAGAACTAATGTTTCGTTAACTTCATCAATACAATTGCCGCTCATCAAAATGCGTCTTATTAGGCTTCGTTTCCTGAAACGTGCCAACGGGCACACAAAATAAAACACTTTTGTCTATGTTGTTATATTTATTCTTTATTATATGTGTTGGTAAGGAGGTTGTGGCTTGCTTTCAATTGTGCAAACGTGGGTTCAACTGACCACTCTTGTTATTGTGCAGTGCAGCACAATCACTGAGTGGGTCCCAGAGCCCAGCCGACCGGTGAAATATCAAGTTCACTGCTATAGGTGTATAGCCTTGCCTGAGAGAAATAAAATAAAATGAAAACAACATTTATCGCAAGACTTAATGCATGACTCATTAGAGGATTAAGCGTGCAGCTCTAAAATTGCCAGCAGCATTTTCTTCTTTTCCAAGATCCGAAAAAAGCTATTACTTTATTTTCCCATTGTATCCTATCCTTGTCCCTGACAAGATGCGAAGGCACACCAGCCAATCGCGCTGGATGGGTGTATGAAGATGCGATCAGAATCATTCGGTAATTTCACACCCCTACGATGTTCTTTTTTAGGAGCAAATTCTCTCGATGCAATTTATGATCCTTGACTTCGTTTTAACTTTCTCTGGAAAAAAAATTGCAGGTTGTGTGCCACGGCATAGGTACTGCATTACATTGCTCCTAATGGTTTTTAATGCAATTCCTATCGGAAGATTATCGTGAAAGGAAATCCAGTCGGGTTACCATTCGAACAAGGATCGCAATATTTGCGTTTGTTTGATGCATTTTTAATTACATTCTTATCGCCTGATATTTTTGGAGATAAGCAACATCTGACAATAACGTTGGTGGTTTTCTGCCAAATGCGGAACTCCATATATATTGGAACTTCTCTTTGGAATTTTAGAAGCCTTGAATTATTATACTCATGAACTCAATTAATATAACTTGTTGTGATTGGAATTCAATGGGTTCAACACACCCAGTTCTTTAATAAAGAGGTTAGTTGAGTATTTTCGAATGAGGACTAGAAATGATATAACTATATATAAGTATAATCAACCCAGAAATAGAGTGGGTAAGATTACAGAGCCCGGGGAACATCGAAATCAATCTGATGGGAACCAAATTCGATGGTATCCAAAAATACTTACGTCAAAAGTGGCAAAGTGATCTCCAATATAACGTATAATATCAAGAATGGGGAGCGGTACTTTCTCGGATTCTTTTTAACATTTATATTGGCGACTTATTAGGCGCACATCCGCATGCTATTGCGTACGCAGACGATCTCACAATTTACAGAACAGCCCCGAAAGTTGAGATCATAAATAGTTTACTACAGCGAAACCTCAACAAAGTGCAGCGCTATTGTGACGACTGGAAACTTAAGATCAACTTCCAGAAATGTGAAGCCATTTTATTTAAAATCCCATTACATAAAGCCAAAAACACACGAGAAAAAAATAGCGAAAGTTAGTTATTGTGGGAACGCATGAATGCAAATTGGAAACCAAGAGTGTAGTTAAATACCTTGTCATCTGGCTAGATCAATATCTGTATTTCAACAGACATATAGAGGCTGCTTTAGCCAAAGCTAGGAAAACTTTTCCTATGACAAGGAGGCTAATATCACAGTAGCCAACTTGGCAGTAGGGTTAAAGTCATATGCTACATGACGTTAATCACGCCAATGCTCAAATATATGTATGATTTAACATAGATCCAAATTTGATGGAAAAGATTCGGGTGTTCGAAAGGAAGTGTCTCAGAAGTTGTCTCAGATTACATCGAACACCGGAGTCAGACTATAAAAAGTACTATTCAAATGAGACTTTATATAATGAAGCCTACATAAATAAGGTGGATAATTTTATGATCAAATTATTCAGAGGACATATTGCGAGAGCAAAAAGCTCGTCCAATGACCTAATTTTCGGGACTTATTATCAAAATACTCAGTACTTTGAAAGAGAGCGTCGCAACGGTTTTGTTCCACCAGAGGCGTTCCTTGATTTGGACATGAACGGGCTTATACAGGATGGACCCGGAATTCCGCTGATCTATCATGTAAGTAGATCATCCGTAGACGGGCGATTGTGCTACGACCGGGAAGTAACGCGCATCGAAAGAGAGCGCGATAGGAGGGAATATGATCCTCAATCCCTGGTGGCATTGGTATTGTACTCACCGGGTTTGTATTCGATTTGATAATTAAACTCCGATAGTTTATGATGAAATCTGGTTAGACGTAAGGTGAGATCTTTCACGTTAAACACTCCCTTCAGTGTTTTATGGTCCGTGTACACCGTAAAGCGACGACCTTGTAAATAGTAGTCGACATTTTTAGCCGCCCACACAATGGCTAATAACTCCTTCTCGATAGTGGAGTAATTCTTTTCCGCCCTCTTCAAAGTGCGACTGGCGTAGGCAGTTGACTGGTCTTTGCCTATCTCGCCTTGGGACAGCACACCTCCCAGAGCCTCCTTGCTCACATCCGTGGTCAGGTTAAATGGTTTGGTAAAGTATGGCTAGACCAACAGTGGCGGCGAATCCAGCATTCCCTTTATTGTCTTAAATACCTGCTGGCATTTGTCTGACCACGTGAATTTCATGTCCTTCTCTAACAAGTTCGTTAATGGGCATACTATCCTGGAAAAATTTGGTACAAATTTCCGGTAGTAGTTCGCCAAAATTAGAAATGACTGGACGTGACGTGCCATTTTGGGAGTGGGGAAATCCCGGACACAAGCAGTCTTGTCGGGATTTGGCAAAGCCCCTTTTTCCGAACAAACAAGCTCTAGGCAGGCAGCTTCCTTTTGCAGGAATCTACACTTTTCAGGTTGCAGTTTGAGGTTGTGGTATCTCAGTTGTTCGAACACTTTCCGGAACTTGCCATTATGGTTGGGTAGGTTCTTACCATATATAACAATGTCATCCAGGTACACAAAGCATTCGATACCTTGCAATCCAGTTAGGACATGATTCATAAGTCTGTAAAACGTAGCCGGTGCTCCCTTTAAACCTAATGGCGTACGTCGAAACTCATAATGCCCATAGCTTGTGCTAAAGGTTGTCTTATCCCGATCCTTCGGATCTACCGAGCCTTGATGATAGCTTCTAGCTAAGTCTAGGGTGGAGAAGCAACGTGGTCTTTTCGTTCAGTTTGCCGAAATCGACCACAACTCTCCATCGGGCTTCTCCATCGGGGCCCGTTTTCTTCAGAACTACCAATAAGGGTGAGTTCCACGGACTTTTGTTGGGTTGTCTTATGTCATTTTCCAGCATTTCCCGAATCTTTAATCACCCGCTTCTTGCACGCGGGCAGACGGTACATCCTTTAGTTAATATGCTCTTGCTCCTGCATCAAAGGTATTTCATGCGAGATCGCACTAGTACATGTCAGGTAGTCGCCTTTCAAATGTAAAATGTCGTTGAACTCCTGACATGGATCCATTATCTATTCGTACTCTTGAGGACTTAGGTTTTCTCCTAAGTGGAGTTACTCGTGTAGTTATGTCAACCTTGAATCTTGTGTTGATTCAATAGACGACGGACCATCTGAGAACAGATGCCTGTTTTATTGGAGGTGTTGTTCCTCAATTCGTCATCAGAGCGAAGTCCCGTCGACGTGTCTACTCGCGTCTCCAGGGAAATTATTGCATAAACCCGGTCGATTGTATGGGGGTAATTCAGGATATTAAGTGCCGCTAGTTTGTCACATTTTGCCCTTTTCCAAATACAATTGGAGAACGATTTCAACTTCCAAAGGGTTGGTTTGTGGGAGTTCTACTAACTCTTTCCCTTCGTTGCGCTTTTCGGCCATCGGGGTACTGTGTTGTCGGGGCATTGTTTCACAGCCCTCCCCTGTCTCCCCTGGGCGAATACCGACCGCGGTCTGAACCTTCCCAGGTCCTCTGGGTACGGTACCCAGTTCGGCTGCCTTATGTTCAACCCTTCCTATCTTATTATTTACAAAGTCAACGGAAAAGCTTTCGGGACTTATCGTATTCATAATTTTTCCTTGAAAGTATTTTTAATTCAAATATCTTAATGTTTTTATGTTACACAAAAATATGGTAACTATAATTAATTCTGTATGTAATTTTTGGAAACACCAATATGTACATAAATCTGCCCTTATATGACAGCAAACTCTCATCGATGCATAAATCTTGAAAAGTATATAAGACAAATATTCTATGCAAATATTCTAGTCCTCAAAAGCCCATCAGTTGTCCAATACTCAAAATGGGACATCAATACTCGTATCTCAATGCAAAGGAAAAAATACATGTTTTTATCGCGGGTGACTATAGTCACCCGTCATGTACTTATGTCCTTTCCGTAGTAAACATACTAAAAGCCCATGTTTCATCACCAGTAACAGTACATTTTATGAACGTGGGATCGAAATTACAACGATCCAGCATGTAGACAGAGACCTACTTACATCAGCATTTATGAAGAAAATGTAGGTCTCTTCGAACAAGTCTTGCGGAGTCGCGTCTCATCCCTAATTTATTGACCAACATCGAACGGGCTGACCCACGGGACATCTTAAAATCAGTTGGTACCACTATCAAACTGGAATGACGATTTTCGAGTACAATTTCCTTCACTTTTTCGATATTATCTTCAGTCTAACTTGTCGACGGGCGTCCAGAACAAGGCAAGTCTTAGACCACTTCTCAGTTCATCTTGAGGGCTTTCTACCACTCATATGTACAGGAGTTTGTAACACTTCCACTGCATCAGCACACGAAATTTCAAATTCAAAGTACAAATTATTTATTTTTTCTTCTTCAATATCATCACTTGTGACAAAAATCGCCCTAACCCCTTGGCTTACGATTCATTATAAAAGAAAAATCCGTGTGCAGACTATTTAAATTTAAGGTGCTAGTACACAATACAAAGGCGTTTTTTTTCTATAAATTTTCAGATTTTTTTCTCAAAACCTCTATTATTTATCGTGTTCCATTTTCTTTTTACCAAAATATTTGACATTTAAGCAATTGAAAAAAATTCTTTTTTTTCGATACATTTTACGTATAATAGATGTCATTGAAGTTCATTCCTCGAGAAAAATGTTGCTGTATGGCGGACAGTGAACTTCTGGATTGGCAAATCTGAAACAAAAAAAAAATATTTTCTTATTCACATCGAAATCAACCACAAAAAAAAGATCGATAAAAATAAAAAAAATGTTCATAAGTGGAAAAAAACTAAAAAAAACCTGTTAAAAGGGTTAAAACGTTCACCTTTGCAAAAGCATACTTTTTTTGTTTTTACATATTGAAGTAGATTCCGATAAAAAATATGTTAATAACGAGACCCCATCAAAGATTTTCAAAATTGGTCCAGCCAATCTGGAGATTAACTGTCCGTCATGTTTTTCGAGGACTCAACTTCAACGACATCTGTTATACGTAAAAATGATCGAAGTTTAAAAGGGTATATTTGTCAATTGTTTAAATATCAAATATTTTGGTAAAAAAATTGTATCACGATAATTAAGAAAGATTTGAGAAAAAAATCTGAAAATGTATACTAAAAAACGCCTTTGTAATGTGTACTAGTACCCTAAAGCAATTCTATGCGTGCAGTCTTCATAAAATAGATCTAAAATATTTAACTTATATTATTAATATGGACACCATTTTATTTGTGATTGTTCATTGAACATTTGTTTACTATCTGTTTACCCTGCCGAACTTGTGCTGCATACAGGTCTGTCTCTTTTGGTAATATGTCCCAAAAATTATCTTCCAACACAGTTCAGATAGGGCTGTGAAGTTATTTACTAATTTACGTAAAGTACCTGGAACTTCTGTGAATTGTGTTATTTCGGGACCATTGTCCTTATTTTCCCAAATCCTTTCGTCTGATAAATTTCATAAAATATTACCTTCATTATCGCAGCTGCTTAGGCGCCTTTTACGTTTTCTAATTTTGGAAGCTATAATATTGTCTTCGCTGCTTACATCACTTTCAGTTTCCCAGGAAATTGTCACTCCCCCATTCCAATTCTTCCGATCTATCTTATATCAAAAGTATTCTTGTCATTTTCATATAAAACGTTTTTGATTTTTTTAAACATTTTACGGTTGTTTTGCTGGTAAATTTAAGAAATTTACTGAAGAATTTCATAGTCAATCTTTCGAAATAACTAAAAAACTTTTAGGAGAAGAAGAAGGTAAAAGAATATGGAATTATTATAATAATGTTTTCTACCAAATTTGAAAAAAATGTATATGTTTTCAAGTTGGTTAAACTTGCGTCAGGCGCCGCCCGTCAAAGTCGAGTTTTGCACAAAATTTTATCCTGGCGAGTCTCGTCATTTGCACTCAAGGTGTTATTAACAGACTATAGCGTTTGAAATAATAGTGAAGAAGATCATGTGATTCGAACTGACGCTATGACAGCTCGAATCACGAAAAAAAATTTACCTAAGCGTTACACATCAGGCTACTGACCGTGTTTAGAATTTGATTTCCAAACTCGACTATATTCCACTGATATGAATTATTTTTATTTTATCGCTTGGTATACGGTTCTGATGTATTTTTCTTATTCGATTTTTCGTTCGGTGTTCTTCACTATTTTTGCTTGTGAATTGTGTGTATCTGTTAGAATCGCTACACCACTCCCGCCACAGTAACTTCGTTACAATCAGATTCGTATGCGGACGACGGACGAACGAGAGAAACGAGAAAACATCGCAGGCTGTGCTCTATGCGGAAGTCGTGACCGTGTGTGAAGTTCTGCTTTACTATGGGAAGCGTATGCTGTGTGTACAGATCATATCGTAGTCACCAATTATAGCGTTTGAAATAATAGTGAAGAAGATCGTGTGATTCGAACTGACGCTATGGCAGCTCGAATCACGAAAAAAATTTTACCTAAGCGTTACACATCAGGCTACTGACCGTGTTTAGAATTTGATTTCCAAACTCGACTATATTCCACTGATATGAATTATTTTTATTTTATCGCTTGGTACGAGGGTTGCCTCTTATGTTTCGGGATTTGGCAACCGTAGCGTTGCAATCCGGCAATTGGCAGCTCTGTCGTAAAGTTGGACATTTTTTAGGTTATACGCACTCAGAACGTTTTGACATACGAGCGCTATTTGTGTTGTTTACAGTAACTTAAAAGATTCATCTCGGCCCAAAAATGGAATTAAATCGTCAACATTTTCGTGCGATGATTTTTTACAACTTTCGGCGTGGATTAACTCAGCAACAGTGCATGGATGAACTTAATTCAATTTTTGGCGATGAAGCTCCATGAAGGGCCAGTGTTTATCGATGGTATGGTGAATTCAATCGTGGTCGTAGTTCACTCCAAGATGAATTTCGTGAAGGTCGTCCAAAATCAGTTGTTGTTCCGAAAACCATTGATGCTGTGCGCGAACAGATATCGGAAGATCGTCATGTGACCTATCGTGAGATTGAGACAACCTTAGGCGTTAGTGGGACCAGCATACATTCAATATTGCAAAAACATTTGACTGTCAAAAAAATTTGTTCGCGTTGGATCCCACACAATTTGTCAATCGCCCAAAAAAAGGCTCGTGTCAATTGGTCGAAAGAAATGCTCAAAAAATACGGTCGCGGTGCTTCGAAACACGTCTATGACATCGTGACAAGTGATGAATCGTGGATTTACGCGTATGAGCCCGAAAGTAAACAGCAGTCGACTGTCTGGGTGTTTCAAGATGAGCCAAATCCAACAAAAGTTGTTCGCGCACGAAGCACTTCCAAGCAAATGGTCGCCTGTTTTTTCGGAAAAACTGGACATGTCGCAACCGTACCACTAGAACAACGCAGAACAGTCAATTCTGAGTGGTACACAACCATTTGTTTGCCAGTTGTCTTCCAAGAAATCAGGAAAACCAACCGCCGAAGACGGATCACTCTTCACCACGACAATGCGAGCTCTCACACATCGGCTGCGACAACTGCATTTTTGAGCACCCAAAACATCGATTTGATGGGTCATCCGCCGTATAGTCCTGACTTGGCACCGAATGACTTCTTTTTATTCCCGTACGTAAAAAACAAACTGAGAGGTCAACGTTTTTCGACACCTGAAGAAGCGGTTGCTGCATTCAGAATGCATGTGTTGGAGATACCTCAATCAGGGTGGCAAAAGTGCTTCGACAATTGGTTCAAACGCATGCAAAAGTGTATAGATCTTCATGGGGAATATTTTGAAAAACAATAAAGTGATTTTCGATGATCAGTATTTGTTTTTGTTCTCTAATCCCGAAATATAAAAGGCAACCCTCGTATACGGTTCTGATGTATTTTTCTTATTCGATTTTTCGTTCGGTGTTCTTCACTATTTTTGCTTGTGAATTGTGTGTATCTGTTAGAATCGCTACAACACTGTTTGACAGATTTCACATTTATTTTGCATAATAATTAAGGAAGCTTGTACCAATTTTGAAAAAAAACTCTCCATACCTTCGACAAGCGCGGGCAGTGTAAATCAAGGATTCCCGGCACTTTTTGTATACTCATTCCTAAATCGTAATCCAATAATTAAATGTACATTCATTCCTAAGCCCTAAATCAGTTTTCATGTTTAGTCCTTCCTATCTACAACAGCCCTACATGTGCTAGATAGAATGCAAAAACGCGCAGTGAAGCCCATGTGGACTAAGGTGCAAATTTTTCAACATTGCCATCACCACATAAGGACGCAGCCCATCTCACCTACGCCTCTTCCACAGCTACTACCGCAGTTGCTGCTCAATTGAGCTTGGTGAATGCATTCTACCCATCCAAATATTATTTTGCGATACCTGTCAATCAAAGAATGCGTACAAATTAAATTTACACATAGAAATTAATTTGAACCCACGGATAAACATAGAGAATCGTTCTTTAGCCGATACTAGAACTAGAATATAATGCTCTGGCTCATCATGTTTTTCTTCTTCATTATAATCGCCAGGGATTCAAGACTAATGTGCATCGATGCCTCCTTTCCTTATCATCTCTCTCTTGTTTCGTCAGTACATTATCATTTAATGTGTACTTCAAAATCTCTTTCATGCGTGCACTTTATGTAAAACAAAAGTAGAGTGCGTTTAAAGCACTCAGATATGGACTATCTTACCACCATCATAAATCTTGTCACAGAACTGTGCCGGATCCTTTACTTCATCGTACCCTGTGCGTAGGGCCTCAATATATACCCGCAACTACCGCCGAGTGGTAGGTTGGATCCCAATATCCAGCTGCCTTGTAGGATACCTCCCCATCATGTTATACGACACGTGAATTGGCCGGAACAAATCTTCGACCTTCTTTCAGAGCTCGGCTGATAAAACGGTCAAACAGGTGGTAGGTGGTCCCAACTCTGGTCCCAGAAGAGATAGCATTCCATCGAACTATAGGTTCCGTGTTGTAGTTGGGACTATCTTTCGGATGTTGATGGATAATTAGGACTAAAGAATTCTGTGATAAAGAGTTCCGAGAGTGAACTATATATGCAAGTAATTCAATACGAAATTAAATTGTGTAGCACTCACCTCGGCTCCCGGGTTCAACTTGTTTAACGGCATATAATAACAGTAAGCGAGGTTTCACTTATACGCCATTCACCACGTTAACAAACAACGAAGCCCGATTTTCTAGCCCTAATCAGGACAGATTGATTCGTAATTACGTCCTCGTAACTCCTAATTCCTCCCCTCCATACCACACACAGATTCTCTAATAAACCTTAGTGTCTTCGTCTTATTCACGGTTCTTCCTTGTTTTATCTTTGCTTATCCCTTAAACTATAATATTAAAATCTTAAATTTTTTCTACTTTTCTTTTTTCTTTCTTTCTTAGGTTAAGTGTAGTAAGTTAGTAATAAGTTTTATTGTAGGAAATGTAATTTACCTATATAAGCTTGTGCTAATATCATAAATGGCGCATTATACACCACTAAATCAATTAATTAATTAACCGACATGACGCGTCTTCGTTACCCTGGTACGATTTGCAAGCAAGATTTCGTTTTAAAATTGGAGTCTTTGTTTTCACCTGGGCTGATTTAGCTTGCCATGGTGGAGAAGCCATCAACCCCAAACATTTGGAGGTCAATTGAATTCGAATCTTTTTACGAAGCTTCGACAAATTTCCTAGTTGGGTTTTTTCTCTTTTGATTTCAAATGCCTATTAATTTGATTCACAATCAGATTACATTTTGTATGCATCTCCTATTTTACAACTATTGTTATTATATTAATCTACTGGCTCTTTGCAAGCACTCTATATTATACAATGACTTTTTTAATACTGTTTATAGTGAATAGTCAATATGTAAGACTGCTTCCCCTTTTGCAGCGATTACATACACACTCCGGGAGTCTTTTAATTATTTTTTTTTAATTTCATCTTTATTTTCTAATATATATATATATATATATATATATATATATATATATATATATATATATTTCTTTTTTTTTTAATATATTGGCCTGTAGAAACCCGGAAGTTTATGACCTCACCGACTCGACTCCGCCATCGTTCCCTGTCCTGTGCACTCTCCTTCCACGCTTGACCACCTGATCCGATCTCCTCAAGGACAAACCTTACATTGTCCTCCCATCTCCGTCGCGGCCGTCCTGCCGGTCTCTTTCCCATTGGTCTGCCGTCAAGAATTCTACGCACGGTCCTATCGTTGCCCATTTGCGCCACATGTGCATATATATATATATATATATATATATGTGTGTATATGTATATATATATATATGGCGTTTCTACCAGATACACACGGCCAACAGTGTAGAACAACACCACCAAAAGCACATCCATTAAAGCAGTAATATAGCATTTCCACATCAGTCGAATGTACTTGAGTTTAGAAACCGAATTCGTACAGGGGGAAGTGGCCTGATGAGTTGAGCTTTGGTTCTATCTTTTAGTGATTCTAACCGTGATAGCGTCGGTTCGAATCACCGCTCTTCACTATCGTCGCAAACGCTATATATATATTATCATTATTATATTTTCATTACCTCACAGACTCGGCTGCGCCTTGTTCCCTGCCCTGTGCATTCTCTTTCGACGCTTGGACTTCCGATCCTTTTCCCGTTGATCTCCCGTCAAGAATTCCACATTCGGTTCTGTCGTTGGCCATTCTCGGTCGGCCCATCTTAATCTTCGCGACCTGATTTTTCTCACTTTTGTAGGTTTGGCGTACAGCTCTTCCAATTCGCGATTGTGGAGTTCCCTCCACCGCCCTACGTCATCATACCTACCCCCCAAGACGCTCGTTAAAACTTTATTCTCGAATACGCGGAATCTGTTCTCTTCTCGCTTTGTAAGCGTGTTGGGAGGAAGTACTGTGCCAGGCTCCTCGATAGTATAGTGGTTAGTATACCCGCCTGTCACGCGGGAGACCGGGGTTCGATTCCCCGTCGGGGAGCCTCTGGCGCAAGACTAATGACCTTGCCCGGAAAAAACAAATCATTATGGAAAATTTAACAATCCTCAGGACTTGCTTAATAAGGCCAAGACCGGTTCCCGGTTGTAGTGCCGATGATGATGATTGTGCCAGGCATGGGCACTCCGTTCAGTACCATCCCCTTCCGACTGTCACTAAAGTTCCGACGAATACAACCGATTGAGACACGAAACACCGTAGAACAGCTAGAAACGTCGTTCACCAGAAATCTGTTCACCAATGGTTCTCCATTGTTCCGCCGACAAAAGAGCAAAACTCCACCTTTCGTCCACAACGAGGAAAAATGTAAAACACACGATTTGTTTATTGTTAGTTATGTTCTGTTTATTTATTTGATTACGGCCGCTATTAAATACGTTAGTGTTTTCATACTCCGCGTAAACTTATTATTAATCCATTAAATTGATCTTTATAAATTTTGACACAAGGTGACACACTTCTTCTTAACACAACTTCGCGTTCTACGCGCTTCTCCACCGCGTGGCGGAGAGCGGGGGCGACAACGACCGTGCTGGTCTGCGGATGTAATTGGACTCCTCGATATTAAATCGCTGTCCAAGGGAAATTTGGGTACATTCGCTTTTACGGTGGTGATAACCAGATCTCATAGAGGAGATCGTCATGGTACACATGTATATGTGTACGTCGGTTCTTTTCATGGGTCGAAACCATGATAACGAATCTGAAACACCAAGAAGGGGCATAATGCGCATCCAGGAGATGTATGTTCGTTGAAACAAACAAATCGAATCTCGTGGGATGCTAATGGGTTTGTGTTTGATTATGCATCGAGGTCATGAGGAATGGATTCAGGGCAATTACAAGACAAAGGGAAAAGCAACCTATGCATCGTTCGGTAATGAGGGTCAGCTGGATAAATAGCAGCCACTCATTAAATGAAAAATGCGTTTAGGATACCACAAACGATATGGATTGGTTATGGTATCGCCAGGAAGCCTATGGAGGAACAGCGTTCTTTGTTTGCACTTGGTGCGAGTTAGGGAAATTGGCTTCAGCGTCGATTGCGCTAATTGTATGCAGTTGCTTAGTATTTTATTGCTGGGAGAAAAAGGTCGCCGGGTAATGTGTACGTTAAGAGATTAATCATACACATGATGAAGCTGAAAAATAGACAGCGCAATGCTTATGGTCCCTGGTGAACGTTACATAGTATGTAATCCAAATACCTTGTTATTAGGAATTCGTCTAGGGGAACCTGCCTGGCACCGAAGGTGCCAAATTGGTTTGGAATTCTTGATAAGTTGAACAAGAAATCTTACGGGGAATTGTATGCGAAGGGATGCTTTTAGGTTAAAGATTTGATCTATTTAATGCATGAAGCATTTAAGATGCTAATGCGATTGCATTAGTGAAGTTATGGGGGATTTTTTAGGTAAGCGAACCGTGGGGTTTGGCGGGACCGCCACAAGCGCTCATGTCTCCCATCTGTATATAACAATCGGCATTATTATAGTTCTATAAATATAGAGCTTTATACTGTGTGACAGAAGTTTTGATTTCAGCAGTTTGCTGGCCGCCTACTAACTAGCGTTACCGGAATGCGGTCTTTTGTCAATTTCCTTTGATATTTCATTACTGGCCATCAGTATTGTTCCCAGATATTTAAACTCCTTCGAGTTTTCAAAAATCTTTCCCCTGACGTTTATGTGCGTTCCCTGAGGTCCGACTGTCCTGGGCGTAATCATATATTTTGTTTTGTCTTCATTTACTTCTAGACCCACGTCCTTTCCCGCTTGCATGATGATTTCACTCTTTTTACTTACAGTTTGCAGATTGTCGCCCAAAATGGCGAAGTCATGCGCATATGCGAGCACTTGTGTGACCGCGTGCAGGGTTAATCCGGCCATGTTATCCTCTCATACCTTTCTCAAAACATAATCGACCGATCGGTTAAAAGGGCATGATAAGAGGCCATCCCCTTGTTTTAATTCATTTTCATTCATTTCATTTTTACAACATTTTTTATTTTCGTTTTACATTCTTAGATTCTAAATTATAGGCTAGACAAAAAATGCTTAAATTCTAGCTTAATTATCTTATATTATATCTTACTGGTCCCACGCAGACGCTCTAAGCTAAGCATTACATGATTATTATGTAATTTGCCTTTCGACGACAGAACTTTGTTTCTGGCTTCAGTTATGTATCTTTGTAACAAAGAAGAATTATAAAAACTTTGTGCCGAATTTTTTTTATTGTTTTTTCTTAAAATTTGACTTACTTCAATTTTTTTTAAAATTATTTAAAAGAACCTAACTTAAATCTTATACTACCCTTATTCTAGAAAAGCTAAGTCTGTGTAACCTGGCTAATGATACAATTATCCTACCGACATTGGTATTCATGATATTATCATTGCCATTAATGTTATGTGCCAAATTATCGTCACTGAGTTCGGTAAAACCGGGATTCTCCTATTGCCAAAGTGAAATTTCATTTCGGAGGTGCAGGTCATTCAGTAGCTGTTTTAATCCATTGCGGATTTCAAATGATTTGAGAGATTGTTTCCTATTCTAACTATTCCTCTGTTTTCACTCATGCTTATTCGAATGAGTGAGGTATATTTTTTCGGGATTCCCAGCTCGGTTAAAATATGGTAAAGTCTTTGCCTTTCAATGGTGTCGTAGGCTTTTCTGAAGTCAATGAAAAGTTGTTGGACCGTCTCCCCGTATTCCCACTTCTTTTCCAACAATTGCCTTACTGTGAACATTTGGTCGCTTGTTGACCGGTTCCTACGGAATCCACACTGATAATCTCCCAGTATTTCTTCTATGTATGGTAGTATGAGGGTTGATTAACGTAGCATCGCTAATGGTCTGTTTTTAGTAAGCTCATTCCTCATTAGGTATCTGTCAATTTTGAATTCATGTTTCAATTTTGCATGATAAACTGAGTATGATAAAACTATCTGCGAGATGGGGGCCGCATTTGCTCTCACCTGAGAGCTTTTGGAGATTGTGCAGATTAGTAACTGTAGATGAAATAGATACATGACTACCCTCCCGAGACGAAAGAACAGTCAAAACAGTGGATTGTTAAAGGCGAACGGGCTCAAAAGAAGGCAAAGACTGTGAAATCAGCTGGAAAAGTTATGGCTGCTGTTTTTTTTTTTGGATGCACGTGGTATTATCTTCATTGACTATTTGGAAAAGGAACAGCCGAGAACTATACAGTATTATGCGTCATTATTAGGCCATTAGGTTAAATGAGAAAATAGAAGAAAATCATCCCCATTTTCTAAAGACTTATTGACCTGCCCTCCTATTTAGTATGTGGTTGGGATCAATGATATTCCACAGTCAGATCTCTCGCCCTTTTTGAAAATAGGGATGATTATTGAGATTTTCCATTCCTCTGGAGTGACTTCTTTATCCCATATTGTTTTGGCTAATTGGTGGCCCATGTCAGCGATTGCTTGTCCTCCGTGCTATACAAGCTCTGCCGGTATGCAGGCGACTCTAGCAGCCTTGTTGTTTTTCAATAGATTTATTGCGTCCTCTAGTACATTCATTTGTGTTTGAGTGGTGCGCATATTAAGCAGGCTTTCAAAGTCCTTTGTCACGATATTGCTTGTTTCTGCTTCCTAAAATACTTTGGCTCTTTCTCGGTAACCGCTTCTAATCGAATTTATGCCGGCATACATTCCTGTGTTATTTTTTGCTCTGGCATTTTTTTAAAATTCTTTTAATTGTATTCTTTTCCCATTCGCTTTTTTTTCGTTTTAAAAGCCTGGCTGTCTCTTTCCAAATTATCGCGTATTTTTCTGCGTTGACCTTATCATATTTTTCTAAGTGGATCAGTCTGAGGTGCTTACGTTGGCCGATCTCCTCACGATCCTTATCGTCAAACCAAGGTTTGTACTTAATTGCATTCTTGAATCCTAATATATTTTGGGCTGTTTGTTTGATCCGGTCTCTGATTGATGCCCATTCTCGTCTTCACTACTCCCAAAATCTAGGATGCTAAACCTAATCGTCAGCTCCCTTTGATTTTCAGCCCTTTTGTGTAGGTCTCTTAGTTTATCAATGCCGAACCTTTTGCTCGTCTCTCGTGACTGGTCATGTCGGTTCACTACGATCCGACTCCTTATATTGCCTGTCAGTAGAAGATGGTTAGAGTCGTGGTCTCCTCCCCTGTATAATCTGTTTTTGTTTATGAGGAAATTGGCTATTTGGTTACGTGTTATACCGTCGGGCGATATGCATGTGACCTTACGAATTTTTTTTTTTTTTGTGATTGACGCTGCGAACTAATTCGTATTTCATTGTCGTTTGAGACAATGTAGGCTTTTTTTACCCATAGCTGGTTGGAATACAACTTCCTTTCCAATTTCCGCGATGAAGTCCCCGTGTAAAATTTTAACATCGAATGATGAAATTTCGTCCTTCGTTTCTTCGTCGGTAGATTCTGTTGGCGCGGGTACGTTTATAAGTACATAATTTAGCACCGACATTCGATCATTAATAAATTTCACCTATATTACATGGGGCGTAATCTTATTAGTTATGATGAAGCCAGTTTCGCGATTACGTGTTTCGGTAACTCTACACGCAAATGAGAACTCGTTGGTTTCGATTATTTGGTATGAGAGTCGGATCTCTTAAAGCGCGACGATGTCCATTTTATAATATATTGTTGCACGTTCTCTATGACCGTTTTTATCGTGTCTGGTTTATATAACATTTGGACATTCCTCATACCGACGCGTATATCCCAATTTTTCCATTTTTTCCTACGTCTTCTTTTTGCCGAGTCGGCGTTTTCTTGATGATTTGTTCCCTTCTAGTAGTGTCGCCTCATTACAACTACGCCTACCTATGGTTTTACATGAGTTTGTTTTGTATATATTTGTCATTCTATTTTACTCCGACGAGACTTGGAGTTTCAAATACTATAGGCCGCCATTTCAAAGCCCCATTTTTATATGGTAAAGTCTACTTATTGATCTGATTCCACTCGGTGTCAGAGAGGCGCCATTATAATACAGTATACACCTGACTGCAAGCCATCCGATGGGCACGGTGACGCGTGACACCCTGGATTAGGGGTGACAGATATTTGTATGTTACTCCTCGCTAGCCTGTCGGACATGGGTGTCCCTACTTTCGTCAGCCCAGCCTGAGTGATTCATTATAATTAAGAGCCCCCGCATCACATCAAGGTTTCTACCACGTGGGGTTCCTTCACTGAACACCATACTTAAACGTAGGTGCTCTGGAACATTACAGTTATCGGTATCACGGACAATTCGTTTATCCGTGGCACCACGGGAAGCGGAGTAAATAATAGGGTCTCTTTCTTCATCCAAGAAGGTGCCTTCTCTTGGGCGAATAAACCCATTCTGGAGAGTACTCTTTAAGTATATATCATTAAGATAGAAAGCTCCCAAGATGAGATTATTTTCGCTGCACATTAACCTTGTGACCACGGATAATTTTTATAATGGAATTGTCTACTCTGTTCAGTCCTGATTTGACATACAGGACTTTATTGGGGTAGAATTTCTTATGATACGACTCTGGGTTTCTATACATTCCGCGGCAGGAACGCAAACATTCTCGAACACCCGAAACTTCTCCGTATAGAATGGGTTTGTGTTGCACCACGCCGGGCAGCCGTAGATCAGTACTGGTCGGGCGTGCTACTGAGTGCAACGGCGCTTTGTATGCATAGATGAGGAAACACCGCATGTTTAGCTAAATGAAGCACAAGAGTATCAATGTGTAGAATGGGGATATGTTGTACCATACCGTGCAGCCGTACAACAGAAGTGGTCGCAAGAATGCTGAGTATAAAATAATTTTAACTCTGGGGTCCAGAAGACTACTACTATATTCAAACTTTTTTGGTTGGCCCAGAGGCCCTTTGTCTCCGATGCCACAATGACCAATTTTGAAAGGCGCAAACTACTTTGACACATCCTATCATCTGGAGCATATTCAGGGTGTGCTACTGAGTACACCAATGAGCTTTGGAAGCATAGATGAGGAAACACTGCGTTAAATGAAGCACAAGAGTATCTGTCAGTTAAACACCGTCAAATGTCTGAGCAATTACCAAACATTAATCAATTGCTTTCACCGAACTAAATATTTTACATATTAAAAATTTGTTAGTGGAGACTGCTAATTCTCCTCACTTCTATGTCCTCATTTTTATTCTCTATTGTATTAACAAAGTGAAATGGAAAAATTCTCCCTCTTTGATTTTTACTGAATAAACTAGTTAAAACGAAGCAGTGTGTAAAACATTTGCATTTCTTGAAAAGTAAATGAGACAAGCCCCTGCTTATTCAGTGAAATTCAACCCCCATTTGAAATATTGAGTATCCGTTCAATCATTGTTATTGTATATTCATCGTTCGATTCCCTTGATTACGAATTCCTCCCTTCATTCCTGCAACTTTCGTATTTTCTTTTTATCGCCTTATTTTAATTTTTGTTTACCACCGCATTTGCCACCACTACCTCATCAATATCGACAGGGCTAGGCAAACCGTTACCACCCCACTACCATCCCACTGCCACCCCATTGCTACGCTCTACTGTTACTACCATCACCTTCAGCATCATCATTTACAAAATAATATTTCCAATCTTCTAAGGGAACCTGACCTCTTGAAGACACTTTTTTCTTCATCATCGATTTCGGGTCTTGTGCTCATCAATTCCTTTGTACACACATGAATACATACACACGCACCACCCCTACACGCGTCAATATATCCGAATAATGTAGCAATTTCCCGAAGAAGACACCTACCCTTCGAATGAAATACGAGCCAAGTCATTGGTATAGTTCACCCCTTTCGCTACTCAAGATATGAATTAAAAAACATAAGAAAGCGAAAAAAGGCGAAAGTACAATAACAACAAAAAACCTAAGTACTCACCCTACCGATATTCTAAGGACTAGCAAGGATATGGCAAGCCTGTGCCTTCGCATTACTTATCCAATTGTCTCGGCGTTGTCGTTTGGCCGCCACCAAAATCTCTATATCAAAATTTTTCTTTTAAAATTCAATTCAAAGTTTAGATAGTTGTTGTAGTGTTGTAGAGCATGGAACGGTCGTCGGCTTAGGATACAATGCAGGGGAACTGCTGAACTGTGGGTGGTATTTGCTGAAGGGCTGGCTCGAACGCTAAGTAGAGGACGTAATACAGGTAGTAGCCATTCATGGGGGGGAACAGGAGGCACCGGGCTAAATCAAAACAGGCCCCTGGTGCACATGTTGGTCGCAAGACAGGGACATTTCGGCTGCACACACACCCACGATCAGTGAGAAGCTCTTTAAACCAAAATCCTCCATGCATACGATTATTCCTGAAAAGGACACCATCGTATCTTCTTTCGTTTGCTAACTTATTTACGTTTTTGTTTTTTCTCTACTTTTTTTTTCTTCATCTTCTTCTACATCATCATCTTCTCTTCTGCGCTCTTCATCTTATTAAAAAATACGAGGACGTAGGAAAACCCCATCGGGGGAAAAATGAAAATAAAAAGCAAAGAAAAAAAATAATAATAAAATACAACACTTCACGAGGGGTGGATGATGATTATATGTGTGTTCCTTTTCCGTGCGGTTTTTACTTCATTCCTGCAAAATCTGTGGAATACAAAATGAGTAGGGCAAAAAAAAGAAGACATGGGTAGGCGGCAGGCGGCAGGTGGCAGGGCAACGAAAACTCCAGGGGTGATAAATATTTCTTCTTTTTTATTATCATATTAGCCCCATCCAGATATACAGTCACCTTACTCATATTCGATCGGATCCTTGTACTCTGTGTATCTCTAACCTTTTTTTTTGTTCTGTGTGTGTGCTTTTTCTTCCTCTTTTTGTCACATCCATCTACTCACACAACCAACACGCTTAGGTGCACGTATGGAAAGAAAAGCGAATTTTTTGTTGCGAATATGAACGAGATATGTCATTACAAAGCGAGATTAACATAATTCAACTCCTAAAGGGTAATGTGTCGTCCTGGTCTTCGTCGTCACTTAGCCGTCGTTAACGTGTAGTCGTTGTGTACTTCGATGCCGCCTTGCCGTAGCCGTCATCTTCGTCGTCAGCGTTCCCATCATTGTTTTCACCGTTTTCTTCTTTTTTTACCTTTCTTTTTATCATAGCCACCCTTTCGCTTATCGTTTTATATTACAACTTTTTGTTTTATTCTTTTTATCATATGACTGACAACACTTTGTATATGATTCTGTATCCACCTGCTAGCGTAATGTGATTACAGGATCATCTTTTACTACTGCATACAAAACGATTACTCTGGCCCATGTTACGATAAGAAATTATATAAGAGGTTCATTAGTTTAATTATGTCTATTCGCCGCCTTCATCTCGAAGCTAGGCAATATTAATATATCTCTAAAAAATATCAGAAAAACAAAAAACATTAGCGCCATTATTACGGCATTCTCTTACACACGTAGTGATCTAAGGTGTGGGAGTTTTTATTTCCACCTTTTCCAGCGTGGGTTCGAATCACGTTGTTCACTGCTTCGGTGAACGTATCTGCAGCTAGTTAGGACAGTCTAAACGACGTTTTTAAAGAAATTAATTTATTCGCTATATCTGTTTAACAAGGACTTTATTATTAAAACGAATACAATAACATGTATGACTCTACTTGGTATGGAGACGTTTATTCCACACCGAGTAAAAAGTTTCAAACCGAAGTGAAAATGTGGTTCGGTCTTAAGTGTTCGGTCTTAGGCTTTCGGTTGATACAATTTACAAGACGTATTTACATTTTAAACTAAAATTCAATACCCACATTTGGTCAGTAATATCTCCTCTTAAGCGTTAAGCGAGCATTTATCCAGTGTCTTTCGAGGGCGAGAAGTATGTTGGCGTATTCTAGTGCTATGTCAACGCGACTTAAACAGCGTGATGTTGTCGAATTTTTAACTGCAGAAAAAGTCACCTACCGAAATGCATTATCTGTTAAAAGCTGTGACGATGGTGTTTATAGGTATATTCTAAATCGATGGGCAATAACTTTTCGTTGCTGCGATTCTGGAAAAGATGTAATTATTGATAGAACACACAGCGGACGTTCGCTCACTGCCACAGACGATAACCATCGCAAACTCGTCAACGATTTGGTCCATAATGACCAGCGAATCACTCCGAAACCGTGTCGCAAACCATACTTGAATATCATTTTTCGTGTTAGAAGCACCCTGACGCCAATAATCTTGGAATATGGGAATGCTCGTCCACACTCCTCGCGCGCAATTGAGAGGCTCTGCGAAACCTGAAGTTTGAACCGATTCCATCCTCCTTATTCCCCTGAACTCGCACCATGCGATTTTTATTTTTTTCCCCTCTAATCAAGAGGCACTTCAGGGGTGATCATTACACCTCGCACGATAGTAGGGGAGGGCCGCTGTAAAGTCCTTGATTCGAAAAAAGTCAAAGGAAATTTTCAGTGACGGAATAGAAACAGCTTGTTATACGTTGGGAGAAATATATTAGCCTCAACAGTAACTATACTGACAAATAAATATAGAGTTTGAAGCTTTAAGAATTGTATTTTAATATACATCTTGGCCGATCTTGCTGTTTTGTTTTTACTCACGCTCCACAACTATGTGTGCATTACTTTTCAGCGTACCTACGCATTATCACATTATCACGATGGTTGCGTAACTGAACATGGAGAACAAATTCTACCTCCGTGAGACCCGTCAATCAGAAAGTGAGCATCACTTCATAGTAAAAATAAACGTTATACGTGTGGATAATCTTTCATTAGTCGAGCCACACAAATGCCAAATGCTCTGTTCAGACATTATAACCTTCACTTATTCAAAAGCACTGCACATGGATATCTCATATTCTTATGTTCTCCATTTTCTTCCGGCCACTTTACAATTAAAGACTTTCGAAAGTCCTTTTTGCGGCTTCGTTTCGTGAAGTTGGTTGCATTAAAAACATACTTGAACGTATCCACCCATCGCTCGCTATTTTGAAGATATGTTACTTAGTCATTGCTGTTTTTATGACTAAGTTTTAGTCATTTACAAGCTGTCATTCCGTGTGCATCAGTTGAACAAAAGATGGATGTCGATAAGCAACATTTACGCCTTTATATTCTATTCTGCTTTCAAAGTAAAAAAAAAATTGCTGCTCAAGCTATAGAATTGATTAATTCGACTTTTGGTGAACATTGTAAGAGTCATTCAACAGTAAAAAAGTTGTTTACAAGGTTCCGTAAAGGAAATGGTAGTTTTGAGGACGCTTCACGTTCAGGTGCAATTAAAAAAAATTTACGGCGAAGAACTTCAAGTTAGATGAAAATCCATGTCAAATTCAAGAAGAGCTTGCAGAACAGTTTCTTGCCGAGATTCTCACCTAACAACATCATTTTAATTGCATGCAAAGAAAAAGATATAGAAAGAAGGAAAGAAAACTAACGGCCAAAAAATCCGAGTTTCTACTTGCACAATTATTAAAAACCGTACATAATAGTTAATATCACAAACTGAATCAAATGCACGATGAATTGAACCAAATGTTCATTTGTCTCGCATTGATATAATACCTAAAAATCCAAATATCAAGCCAAATGCATGATAAATTAAACCACATATCCTTTTGTCATGCATAAACTCAATTCTTTTTTAATATACTTCTGACAGGAGAGACGAACCTATAGCACCCAGTCGGCGCCCCGAGATACCACCAAATACCTGTTGCAGTTCTTTTTGAACATCTGCAGGTTGTAACGATCTGGAAACACTCGCGCAGGGAGGCAATTCCAAAGCTTTCCCGCTCTGTAACGCAATGAGTTCTGAGGAAGGGATATTCGCATCGTCGGGAGATGAACCGCAAATCGGTACGGTCGCTCGTCTCTGTATATTCTCAAGTAGGTCAAGGGTATGTTTAGGAGCAGAGCTCCAAACATGAGAGCAATATTTGAGCACGTGGCTAAATTGGTATTTATAGAAGAGAAAAAGTTGGCCCGGAGTAAAATATCTGTTGGCTCTAAAAAGATAACTCAGTTTTCCTGAAGCGGACCCGGCGATGTTCGACACGTGTTTATGCCACGATACATTCCCACAGCCTGTGACGTCGGGCAGCTTTATGCTTTTCCTACATTCGACGGCCTGGTCATTCATCATCAGTTGTGGAACCGATAATCCACTTTTCTTTGTGAATGTTGTATATTGTGTCTTCGTTGCATTGAAGTCGACGAGATCGGCCTTTCCCCACTGCAGAACCTTATCCAGATCCCGATCAGAGAGTCGGTCTGGCTACATCGCAGCTGGTGCGACGTTCATGCACTAATGGGTCTGTAGCGTCTCTAACAGATACACACACAATACAGAAGCAAATAGTGACGAACACCGAATGAAAATCGAATAAGAAAATACATCTGAGCCGTATACCATGGCGATCAAATAACAATTCACATCAGTGAACTTGCGTTTAAAAATCGAATTCTAAACACGGCTAGTAGCCTGATGTCTTACGCTTTGGTTCAATTTTTGGTGATTCTAACTGTCATAGCGTCAGTTCGAATCACACGTTCTTCACTATAATTCCAAACGCTATAGGTCGGTCACCCGAAAAAGAGGAACAAGCGTACTATCATCCGCAAAACTAACCACTCTGTTGTCCGTTGACTCCAACAAATCATTTATGTGAAGCAAAAACAAGGTTAGAGCCAAAATAGAACCTCGAGACACCCCGGAATCAACACGATACAGGTCGGATCACTCGTCGTCCACAACAACCCGTATCGGTCGGTTTTCGAGGAAGCTCTTCGTCCAATCGCAAAACTGGTGGGAAAGTCCGTATGAACAAAGTTTGCTCAGCAATTCTCCGCGCCAGACTAGGTCAAAAGCCTTGGGATCCAATCCAATGGGACCGCCTTTGACTCGCCATGCATCTCAATATCAGATGCCCATATATCGGTTATAAGGGTCAAAAGGTCTCCCGTGGACCGCCTGCCACGGAATCCGTATTGGCGATCATTCAGAAGTCCGTTGCACTCCAAATACTTAATTTACTCGGAATTGATGACCTTTTCCACCACCTTAGATAACATAGACAGCAATGATATCGGCCAGTAATTTTGTGTAACTTTTTTGCCCTCTGTGGGATTGGCTGAACTCTAGCAACTTTCCAGCAGGTAGGAAATGTCCTTCGTGCATAAAATTAGCGAAAGAGTCTACCAAGAACCGGCGATAGCTCTGGAGCACAGTTCTTAAGGACCGGTTCCATCCGGGCCGGTTGCTTTCTTACAATCCAGTCCACGTAGAATACGTTGAATAGTACGCGGGCGGAACCTCACATCCCGCATCAAAGATCGTACCGGTGCGATCACAGGTGGCTCCAAAAGACCGGCATCGAGGTTTGAATTCGAGGAAAATAAGTTCGCGAACACATTAGCATTATGTTTTGAATTTGTGACTAACGTCCCGCTGCCGGTCACTAACGGAGGAAAAGAGCAGGAAGTGAAGTTACTGCTGACAGCTCTTGCCATTGACCAGAAGGGATGCGAATCAGTTGCGCGCTTAAGGCGTTTATTTGTCACTCTGTCGTTGTTAGCCTTATTCATAGTATCAATCGCCTGGTTGGACGCATTTCTCTTGTAACAAAATTCGTACTATTAACCTCGGTGGGATTGGAGCGCCATAGTTTAAAAGCTCTATTTTTTGCCAGCATAATCTGCTTGCATTTTTTTATCAAACCAAGACTGTGGTAAGTCTGAACTTCGTTTGATGGAATGCGGAATGTAAATCTCCATCCCGAGTAGAATCATCTCCGTGACCGACTCCGCACGTGCGTTAATGTCGGAGTCTCTAAGGCACACCCCCGACCACGAAAAGAATGCGAAGAAATCTCGCATATCGTCCTAGTTAGCAGCCCCATACCTCTATACATGGGAAAGCTGCTCAGGTCGGTTATTCGGTTGAAAATCAAGTGACTGCGTGACTAATACCATGCAGTAATCTGCGTTTTCCACTGGCGCAGAAACTTCCACGATGTAAACGCTCGGAGCGGATGTCAAAAACAGATCCAGTGGGTGCGCATAATCACCTCGGGTGTCCGGCACTCGCGTCAGTTCCTCCACGAAATGAGTCGAATTCCGGCTAACAGCGATCATCTCCGCTAGCCTTCCAGGCTCGTCGGTTCTGTTAGAATGTACAAACCAGCCGGAATTGTGTACATTAAAATCGACGACAATTTCAGAAGCCGGGTGGTTGATCGGTATCCAGTCGACGGTACATGAAAGATGTTCGAAAA
Source organism: Microdon myrmicae (assembly GCA_963931805.1). Classification (NCBI taxonomy): domain Eukaryota; kingdom Metazoa; phylum Arthropoda; class Insecta; order Diptera; family Syrphidae; genus Microdon; species Microdon myrmicae. The sequence continues at coordinate 28,354,656 of OZ007500.1, forward strand.
ATGTCGTCGGTCGGTCGTTATTCGGGGTGTGGTAAAGACAAGAAAGAAAGAAAGAAAAACAGAAACCTTCAACCACATGATGTCTATATTATTGGGTTCCAACGCCTCCATCCTCTGGCAAGCCAGTTGAAACGTACCACGTGAAAACGTAGACTCTACCCTTAAAACGGAATCTCGAATGCAAGTCGTGTCCTGAGCAACAAAGATACGCCGAATCAGTTAACGAATCGACCTGGGTCTCAGTTAGGGCAAGGATATCAGATTTCGTTGTCTGCAAATATTGATGGCCGGCGTTTACATTCGTATTGGTGAAATCGTTGCTACTGATGTTGCGAAATGCCGTTATTAGTCGAACGTCGATAGAGTTTCGAGAACGAACCCAATTACGCTATGACGAATTTCTTAAAGTTCGGTTATTTATCAAAATATTTGCTTAATGGTCACCCCTGACATAGTCCCTCCCGGAGGGAAATCCGAATGGGAAACTAGTTTACCACCTGATTTCTTTATCTCAGAAGGTACCATCATGACTTATCTCCGTGTCAGTCCGAGCCATCAGCCATACATCCGAAACATAGTCGAACATTTTTCCCGACGATATCGCGGAATGTACAGCGTGACGGGGTAGTATCTGGCATTGGGACTAACTACTACCTAAACCAGCCTTTTCTCGAACCGGTCCATCAGCCAAGCTCCGAAAGATGGTAGGGATTTCTTCCGAGATAAGATTAAGTCTAATGATTTAGCCCATACCTTCAAATTAACCGAACGAAGAATGATTCTTTTACTATCTGGTGCGCACCTCTTTTCTTATCTTTCTTTACCAATTGTACTTTTAAGGCACTTAATGTGTTGGAAAAAAGAAAATAAATTAGGCTATCTTCTAACTATCACCATGAAAACGAGTTGTCATACTAATCCCAAGTTAGATACCCTTAAGCAAACTCCAACGTAGAAATCCGAATCGATTTTCTGGAAAAAACGGGAAAGAAATGAATAGTACAAAAATAAACATGGGAACGAGTTCGAAAATGATACCAAAGTCCGGTGCATTAAATTATGCCTAACAATCCTGTGGCAAATTAAAAAGTTACAATGAAAATACTAATTTTTTTAAATTATAAATTATATTTATGACTATTAATTTTTTAATTAATTCGATTTATAAATTTAATTTTTGTAATATTCATTACAATCCTTTTAAACCAAAACATTTCGTCCAAAGCCATTGTACTATTTTTTAAACCTCCGGAAAAATAAGTTCTTACATATAACTTTAAACAATAAATGTCTCCTCATTTGATAAGAATCTCTTTCTTCCAAGCCAAAGTTTTAGGTTTGGAATGAGAAAAGATCACTTGGATATAATTTCGAGAATATGATAGATGAGGAAATAAATCGTCCCTCGACCCCATTATTTTGGTGCATGCAATGCATTATGATAATAGAAACTTTTTTCGAGAAATTGGATCGCATTTTAATAAGAGCAAGGTCTTATAATGACGTTCACTGCTAAGTGTCGATATTTTACGAAATCAATGAATCTGCAACTTCATCATACCTAGTATCCTCGTTTATTGATGGTATCATATCTGCTTGCGAAAAACACATGAAAAGAATTACAAATAGCTTATCCTTCCAACAGTAAATGAGATATTACACCCAAGGTGAAAAATTAAACGACGAATTTCCCACACTGTCCGTACGTAATGAAATTTATACATATATCGGCAATGTTAAATTACCAATTCCTGCTACCATATGGAGAAGCATTGCCTAGTGTTGCCAAACATATTATCAACAATATTGTTGCCAGAGGTCTTGTTGTTAGAAACTTTGTTACCCAAGGTAAATTTTCAAAAACTCCTGTAAATTCCTGCCAAATGATATGGTTTCCAAAGACATTGGTTCCAGAGATATTGTTTCCAAAGCTTCCCAAAGACAGGGATATTGCTGCCAAAAATATAGTTCCCAGAAGTTTTGTAGCGAAAAACAAAGTTTCAAAAGCTACTGTAAAAGAATATGGAAAAGATATTGTAGTGTACCCATTAAAACGGAAACGCATTTCCCATAATATATACTGGATCACGAAACATGATCATGATCATGAAACAAAATACCGGGCGACCCACGCCAAAGCACTGGCACCATGAGAAGTCAGACAAAAAGTATAACATGACAATACTCAATTGCCCAGGTGTTCCGATAGATGTGTGTGATGTACGGCACACGATATCACGGTGCATGATACTACATATCAATACTCGTTGCCCAGGTGTTCGGATAGATGTGTGTCATGGTACATGGTACTCACGTATTAACGTGTCACCTGAGAAGTGACTCATTGTGGATTTGCCAAGCAATGTGCAATGAGTGTTTGAAATTAGGAACATAGTTTTCAGGTCATGATTGGACAGCCGCAATATAATGACATATGACCTACGTGGTATCGATATGCATCGGAAATGTTGATGGAAGAAATAGTATTTAAGAACCGATTTTCGAAAGAATAAAGGAGATACAAGTTGACTACAATCAAGCTTGCGTCTCAATATATTTTTTTTTTTGCAGATATTTATGGCATTCGTGTCCTGCCCTACGAATATACTCCGATTTTCTGGCAGAAAACTATGGCAATCGTGCCATGCCATAGAGTCAAACGCAGATCTCTCCTGTAGGACCTTCTACCCCTGATAGCACTGTTCGAGCGAATTGGACCCTACACAACATTGCTTTGACCTCTATAAATTTGAAAAGTACGCTTCACCTTTTACGTTAGAGTTTTGCATTATCCTGCTTGGCGACGGACAAATCCTTACAAGGCGACTCTCCCAGCATCCTACCTTACATGGCGACCCTCCCATAATAAACCAACAGCTTCCTACCCTACAATATTATTACCAGAAATATTTTTGTCAAAGACCAAGTGTCAACTTTTATTTCTGCCAAAAATAATGTTTCTAAGGTTATCTGGCCAAAGGTATTGTTACCTATGACAGAGTCGGCAACTGTATTTTACCAAGGATATTATTGCCACTGTTCCTGCTAAAAATGTGGTAGCCAAAGATGTTGTTTCCAAAAAAACAGATATATGTACCATATACTAGTATATTTCGCAAATATGGATTGTTTTTGTTTTAAGTGAATGTCGTTTAATTTATCTCGAACAAGTAAAGAACTTCATAGCCAATCTAATACATGTGACTATGGTCTGTCCAACCTCTTGGCAATCTGGTAAAAATGTTCATTTGCGTAGTTCTTATCAAACTTGTCCCTAAACTAATAACTACAATCGAAAATGCGAACAATTTGGTTCTAAGGTAACTTTAAAATATCAAAAGGAATACCCGTAACATTAACAGGAATCCTTCAAAACAATAACAATGCTCTCTACAGTGAAAACCGAAGATACTTTCTTGCCAAGCAATAGAAACAAGCAGATACGTTTCTGATCATGTGTTTGAAATTGTTTTGGATTCCTGAAAACACAGTCGTGTTAATTAATTATGATTGTTAACTATTTCTAAAACAATAGGATTTGGGATAGGATAGGATTTAAATACATTTCATACCAATTAGATCTTACGCAATTACCCTCACAACCAATGATGAATGCTCAGGGATTACCATCTAGATATTATTTCACATTAGCAATGCTATCCATTTAAAAAGAATCCTATCGCATACTACAATTTATAACATACACTCAATCCTCATTTACAAATCATTTAACCCGAAAGAAGAAGATGAAAAACCGTTGAAAATTAAAAGATCGAAAGAGATAGCATACAGCACGTGAGACAGAAAAGGCAATAAAAAGGACAGAATTAATAAACAAGTTTCCGATTGCTACCCATCAACAATCTACCCGTAATACACAAGTAGAGGAGAACATCAGCAGCAATGGCTATGGTACCAAGATAAGCTAATGTCCTATATGCTACATCCCCTCAAAAGTCTCCCAAAAAAGCACGATGAAGCACAATTTATTCTTTTTGCAATATGTAAGAGGAGCCAGTTGTACGTAAAGCATGTAGAAGGGAATGAAATGCTATATAAAGAATTCTAAAAGAACGAAACAGAACTAGCGCAAGGATGAAAGAAAAGAACCCCATTTAAGAGGTGAACAATTAAAAACTTTTGCCATTTGACGCCACAATCCTGTGGATGTTCACTTACACACATGTGGGGCTGAGGAAGACATAAAAGAGTATTCCAAGCATTAGGATCACACCAACCACCAAGGACGGTCTTTCATCCTTACATTCATCTCTATGTAGGTATGCTCCAGTTGCCGGTGGGTGGGTATGCCAAAAGCGCTTGTGTGCGTTAACCCTTTAACGACAAAAATAAAGAAAAACCCCCAGACTAGATTCTCTCAGTACCACCCAACCAATTCACGTTTTATCTTGTGTACCATTGCCCCGCCACCAGATAATATCTGTATAATGGACGCCATCTTCATTAAATTACATTCTAGGTGTATGTACTTCAGCACTCTGCATTTCTATTGTCATTAAGTATTCCTTATAATACAGGACATCCTCTGAAGCCGTCCTTTCATATTTTGCTCCTCTGATTATGGTTCACTGCTTCTCTCTTTACATTTCATTCTCTCATCCTAAAAGTAAAAAAAAATGAAAGGAAAATTAATAACAATAATAATCGAATGCAAGGATACTAGTTTGATGATGTCCTAGGCAAAAGAAAAATACTCCTATAGAAATGATTGTTTTTTGCACTATTTTTCTCATATTTCCGCCACTGCTAGAAGGTTTTTACTACCAACGAGATTTGTTTGCTAGCCAAGTGAATATTTGTTTTATTCGTCCTTGAGAGATGCTATAAAATTGCTGCTACTCTTTATACTATTCCATCCTTGGAGGAAAGGAACCATGAAAATGACCGTTTACTAGGTATCTCCTGATTACGTATGCAGGATATTTTCATGGTTTCCTGCAGCTCGTATGTCCTCTTCTGTCCCACAACTGCCTCTCTACAAGTCACGCAGCCGGCCAACCAAAGAAAAAAAACCAAATCAAAGAAGTAGAGGACGATTTCCTTGTTATTATATGGCTGAAGAGAACATACGTTTGAGCAACAAAATATACTACTGCCTGCTAAATACAATTGGCAAGGGGCTGATGTTCAATACCCATGATACTACTTCAGTAGTGAAAACTGAAATCCCAATAACAGAAGGACATTCTGCGTACTGTGGGGCATGGGAATCGTTGTTCCAGATAAAGTTTGACCACCACAGACTGTGTTATAAGAATACACGTATTTGTAAGGCACTACCAACCAGCATTAGCCTCACGGTAGCTCGCAGCAATTTCGTGTCATTGTACACAAATATTTATTTTAATCATATATATGTATATATATATATATATATATATATATATATATATATATATATATATTTATATATGTATGTATATATGTATATTCTAAGATTTCCTTAAGTACTTTTTATTTCGAGTTTTTCTTAACAGGTCTTGTCCGTTTAAGGGTTTTCTTAATTTTTAATTATTGTATTCTTATATAAGAAGGTTTTTATATTTTATATATTACATAAAGTGTATAAAACATATTTTAAGAAATATTAGTTTTTCCTGGGGACAGCAAAATGCATCTTCTAAAACTTCCTGTAAAAAATTAAGCCAGAATGCAAAAACAATTCTATTCTTGATGTTCTTTCCTGAATAATAAACCTGAAGGAAATATTTTGTTTTAAGGTCTAATTTCCTCTTTTTATGAAAATGTCGAAAAACGCCTTTTTAATAAATCTCCCGATAGAAAAATACAAGGATATTAATATGATCTTTTAAAGGTGTATTGTCCAGTTTTCCAGTAATCTAGTAATAAAATGCCTTCATTTTCGAAAGGGAGTCAAGTACAACTTGAGGGATCTCTTCTTTAAGTTTAAGAATCGTATCTTAGAAAAAAAAATGGGTTAAATGTTTTTTTTTTGTCAATAGATTATAAATAATTTTTTTAATAAAATATCTTTAATCACCCTTTCTTGGTGAATACAAATTTGAAAACTAAATTACCTTAAAATAATGATGAGAAGAAATAATGGACTACAGTCATTTTACATTATTATTAATAAATTATAATTTATTCTTATATAAATGTATTCCGATATAAACGCGAAAAATATCATGCACAGTTTACGTGCCAACCGCGGCGAAACCTATTGACGCAAATATATAGTGGGTGTTGTAGAGAGTCCCACCGCATCGAAAGGGATAAATGTAATGCGACATCGTCATATCCACGAACGGCATTTGTTTCCAAAGTCTGGAGACAAATTCTCGGAACTCTGCGTCGAACCACGCTACGTTAAAGAGTGACTTTTTAGTCTCTAATATCCGATTTATTTTTTGAACATCAAGTTTCAGCCCAGAGCCAAGTGGGATAAATATTAAAAAACAATGTTTATGACATAATTTTATTTCTTTAGAAGTTAAGATCAAATCAGACCGGACTACTGAGTAACAACAAGAAGAAATAAGAAGTGCAGATTACTGCATAATTTTCGATATGCTCAAAATATGCAGCTCGTTTCCGAACGGAAACGGCACTAAGCATTTGGATTGATGATTGCTGTCAAAAAAGAATTCCATTAGACGGTAGCAACATTAAGCAAAAAGCTTTTAAAATTGATAAATACCTTAAAAAACATGGAGAGTTTCCTGTCAAGCCAGATTTTGTGGCGAGTAAACGTTGGCTCGAGAAGTTAAAAAAGAGCTTTGCAATTCATTGATCATGAAGCCGCTAGGACGTATCCAGAAAAAATTCTGAACGTTATACAAGAGCAAAGATATACGAGGGTGGGCTGAAAGGTTTCCGACCTAACAAAGATACAAAACATTTTTTCTTAAATTATTATTCATTATTTTTCTACATAGTCTCCTTATAACTCTACACACTTCTCCCAGTGATGCACCCACCTGTCTAACACGTCCAAATAGTACCCGACGTTTTTCTCCGCAAAATAACTCTTCATGAAGGTGATTACCTCCTCATTTGACGAAAATCTCTGTCGTCCGAGCGCAATTTTTAGATTAGGGAACAAAAAGAAGTTGCTTGTAGCTAGATCTGGTGAGTAAGGCAGATGGTGAAGCAGTTCAAATCGTAATTCGTGGATTTTCGCCATGGCAACTGCTGACGTGGGACACGGCGCGTTGTGTAGGGGGAAACAGGATTTTCTTTTTCCGAAAATGTGGCCGTTTTACCGCAATTTCTGCCTTCAGTTGGTCTAGTAATGATGCGTAGTATGCTCCTGTAATGGTTTTTCCTTTTTGAACATAATCGATTAAAATAACTCCATGACTATCCCAAAAAACAGTTGCCATCACTTTCCCAGCCGGAAAAAACAGTCTTTGGTTTTTTTTTCGGAGCCGATTCCCCCTTTGCAGTCCACTGTTTTGACTGTATTTTTGTTTCAGGAGTAGAATGGTGTATCCAAGTTTCATCGACAGTAATTAATCGGCGCCAAAACTCGCATTAATTTCGTCCAAACTGCGCCAACAGAACGTTGGAATTGTTCATTCAAACACGTTTTTGGTCTAACGTGACCAAACACGGCACCCAACGCGCGGACAGCGCTCTCATGCCTAAATCTTGATTTAATATGTGACAAACACGTTCTTTGGACATTTTCATAGCCTCTGCTATCTGTCTCACTTTAATTCGGCGATCGTTTAGCACCATTTGGTGAACGTTAGCGATATTCTCGTCAGTTGTTGCATTTTATGGAACGCCCCGAACGTTCATCGTCTCCCAAGCTTTCACGGCCACGTTTAAATTCAGCTGCCCAAAATTTCACTGTGGTAAATGATGGTGCAGAGTCTCCATACACAGAGTCCAACGCTTCTTTGATTTGCGTAGGCATATTGCCTTTCAAAAACAAAAATTTAATGACAGCTCAATGCCCAATTTTGTTCATTTTCACAAAAACACACATCGACTAACTCAAACGACTGTTAAATAAAAACTACGCGTCCAAAATGGTGAGTAACTGTCAAAAGATGTACAACTACATTCACTAGCTTTTATTGACGAGTGCTGTTATCTTCACGTTGAGATCGAAAACTTTTCACTCCACCCATGTAAGTCCCGAAAATTAGGTCATTGGACGAGCTTATTGCCCTCGCAATATGTCCTCTGATTGAATATGAGTTGATCCTAAAATTATCCACCCTATTTATGTTGGCTTCATTATATAAAATCTCATTTGGATAGTACCTTTTATAATCAGATTCCGGTGTTCGATATTATCTGAGACAAGTGGAAAAATTCTGAACGTTATACAAGTGCAAGGATATACAGCACATCAAGTTTTTAATGCAGTTGGAAATAGGCTTTGGTGAAAAAAATGCCCAGTAGAACATTTATATCGAAATAAAAGAAAAAACTGTAAACGGATTTAAGGTGTCTAAAGATCGTGTAACATTACTCTCGTACGGTAACGTGTCGGAGGGCTTTATTACGAAACCCTTGTTAGTTTATAGATCTTTAAATCTTCGTGCATTTAAAGGCATCAATAAAAACGTCTTACCAGTAAATTGGAAAGCAAATTCAAACGATTGGACGAGTGAAAATGTATGTAAAGACTGGTTTTTGAATTGTTTTATGCCAAGCCTTGAAAGTTATATAGTACAAAAAAAAATTAATTTCAATACGCTATTACTATTAGTTAACGCTCCATGTCACCCACAAGAGTTGAGTTATCCGAAGGTTAAAATAATTTCCAACCACCTAATTAAGATGTTATATCTGTTTGGAGTCCAAAAGCTGCCTTTTTTCACTTTTTTATGAGCTCGTTTTTAAATAACCATAAACAAATAATATATGAATCGATTAAGCAACTCTTCAGGAATTTTTGATTGGCTTCAATTTGCAAAACGGTGGTTGGTCAATAAACTAAAAACAACATTTAAAAAGGTATCTCCGCGGCACGCAGTAGAGGTCCCTTAGATCACCATCTGGAAGACTTAAAATTTTAACTGTAGCTTCTTCATTCGATTATCTGGTGAAGTACACACGATCTTAGTTATATAATTTCTTTTCGCAAAATGGCGTTTGTTTAAATAAAAATTTTCGTCTTCGACGAAGAAAATCGAATTAAATTGTTTATATTTTTTTCTTATTTACCGATCGGTAAAATCGTGTGTACTTCAGATAATCGAATGAAGAAGCTACAGTTAAAATTTCAAGTCAACCGGATGAAAACTCTTCGTGTACTACTGCGTGCCGCTTTCAAAAACATGGTTTCGAGAAAACCGCATTTAAAGTTTAAAAACGGTATAACTTTTCGAAATCATACTAATATGGTCCATAATAACTTTTTTCCTTTACTCTGCTATCCCAGCACCGTATAATTGTCCTTTCAAAGTCGTATTCTGATCCTCCAGGTCTTGTCTCGGCGATGTAAGGCTGGGTCTAGCCGTTGTCTCAATTTCGGAAATGGGGCGCTCAGCGGCCTTTATGCGACTGACCTCCGATTCCATGAAAAAGTCGAATAACGTACGTCCAACCGATATTCCTAGTGCATCGTAGATAGAACATCAGCCTGATAACCCCTCATTGAAAGTGATGGCAGCGATATCAGTCGCTACATTAAGCACAGTTTTTTCACTTGACACTATCTTCGGTGCGATGGTCCATACAACTGCGTTGAATGATGCGTTTTGATTTTGGGTGTTTCCACTCAAGCAACGTGAAAGAAGGTCGTCAGAGCTTAGTTCTTCGTAAATCAGCCTGATTGTTTCAAAAACATCAATATGCCAAGGAAGTTTATGCTTATAAGTAGAAAGAGTACCTAATGCTTTGCGCCGTTGCCAAGAGCATCAAGAATCGACTCCGACTGGACACGTATCGTCTTGTGGTTTTTTATCTGTGGATATTTTATGGTAGAGGGTTGCCCATATATCATTTCTCGTTTTTTTCAACTAATTTAGTATTGCGTCTAATAGCAAGTCCGTAAAAAATAGTAACGACTTTTCTATAAGGTTTTTGGAGTGTTTTTTCTAATTAAATTGTTAGAACTACGGATACATTATACATAATACATTATTACTACTGAGACGACTATTTAATTAATCTCTAGATAGTCTTTCAAATCCTGGTAAAACATGCTTTTGCGTACTTATTTCAAGTGCTCGGTGGTAATAACCGGCAGGCATTTTATTATTCAGATTCTCAATCGAATCTGCGTATTTTTGGATCGCAAGCCCAAAAAAGTGATATTTCTCGATTATTTAATCGGTCTCTGCCAATTCCCTTTTAATTTAAGTGTGTGTATTTGCGTTTTTTAAGTAATTCTTTTTTTTTCTATGAGCACAATTAATTTTTTTTTAATCTTTCAATCATCGGTATATTCATTTGGCCACATATGGAACGCACTCCAAGTTGTCTCCATAGGATTTTGAATCAATATATTATTTTCCACTCTTTTTATGTTGTTCGTTTATTATTTCCTTTTTTTATAATTGATTAAGATAGTCTTTTTTTAATTGTTGTTCAAAATAAGAGTATTTGCATTCCTGCGTCACACAAAGAACTAAATTATCCACTTTAATACAACGATGATTAGATTGTTTACTTAAAGAAACGATAAAATTTATTATTATTACTCGTATTTATGATATTTTTCTTTAAAGAAAAGTTTAAATAAAATTCAAGTTTCTATTTTCTATTTTTAGAAAACAAAGGTTAATTCTATAAAAAAAAAACGTGTATTAACATGTTATATTATATAGGTTGCTTTTTAACGCTATTATACATCTGGACATCGCGGCAACTGTGTCAGTCTGATACAGAAAGAAAAACACTTATACTTTTTGTTTTGTGTATTTCTTAAAACCATTTTGTACGAATGAATTTATTTTAAGACATCTTTAATTTTTTTTTGTGAAAATATTTTATACTTATTGAAAAAAATTAGACATTGTATATAAAAACAAATTTTCATACCAATTAAAGTAACATACTTTACCCCCTTACTGATATTACGATGTAATAAAAGTCAAAGGTTTCACAATAGAGGGGATATGTTTTTAAAACGTCATGGCAGCCTCATTTAAAATGGTAGAAATGTCAGCAGCTCTCATTTGTCTTTAGTATAGCTTGACGTTTAAATACTAGTTGTAATTTTAAATTAAAAAAGAAATTTTCCTTTTATCTCAAATATTTATTATTTTATTTAATTAAAAAAAAAATAAAAGTATATTAGGAAACTCAACCTATGGCTTCTATTGGAAAATCGTATGTATTCTTGTCACATCAGTCTTGGATACCTGAATAAATAAGTAAAATATAATATATATAAATAAATAAATTTCAAAATTGTTTACCTATTTGTGTGTAAATAGATTAGTATTGTCTTATGTATAGCATCACTTACACCCACTACTATACCGCCCCACTATTAGTTTGAGGCTCCGGTGAAATTGCTGTAATATAATATAATGGGTTTTTATTGTGATTTGATCTATTTCCTGTATAAAAATAACAATAATAGTTAGACTAATTGCCATTAATATACCGAAAATTATTTGTGTTCGTCTGTTCTGAGGTTCAATTCTTTTTGTGGCTATTTTTTTCTACTTCTTTAATTTTTGTTATCAAATTTGGACGAAGGAACTTAAATAGTTTTTGTAATATTGTTGTAATGGTTTGTTTATAATAACATAAATATATTGTATCGATTTCTAAACATTGGTGTGTCATATTATCAAGGTACGAGTTACAAAAGGATTTCTAATTTTTAAATACTTTTTCTAATAAAACTCAAATAAACGTAATTTAAATTATTCAAGAAATAATATAAACTCGCTCCTCTGTTCTGTTCCTTTTTCTATATGTATACGTTTTCATTCTTTCTTTCTCTGCCTCTATGTTTTTTTACCTTATCCACGATTTAATTTTTTAAAGTACAAAATTCATAAAATTTTATACAACTATTGTACAAAAAATTATATTTTCATTTATAGATTAAACAATTGAACAATACAATATTGCTGGCAAAACGAACGTATGTGCCCCTGGGTATATGTATATATTTATGTTTTTAGATTTGTTTACACGAATTTTAGACACAACCTTTTTAGGTAGATGCTTGAACTCTCCTTCAATTTACAAGCTAAACATTCATAACATTAATTTTTACTGCGACGTCACTACCTTGCCAGCAAAGAGTGACGCATTATCCTGCTCGACAGCGACTCTACTACAATTAATTTTAGGAAATTTGAATTTGCTTACTTAAAAAAAAAATATATATATATATATGTTACTACTACTCCTATTTATTGGCCTGTACGAACACGAAAGTTCATGACCTCACCGACTCGACTCCGCCATATATATAACAATAAATATATTTATGAATAATGACAGTAATTGTATATAAATAAATAACTCTTTTAAAGATTAGATTATTTGATATTATTTGATCACAAAAATACTACAATTGTAGTGTACATCAACTGTCTCTATGTCTTGGAGGATTGAAATTATGAAAGCTCCTTAGGAAATTGTAGATTCCACTTGATTAGAAAGGCGGGTATTTTGTTTGGAGTAGTCTACGATTCTACTCGTTAATTATTGAATGATGCTGCTGCATTTAAAGACCCGGTAAACAGTGGTACGAGCAGACAGGATTTTCCGAGCGCATTTGGAAATTGGATCTCCTTTGTCAGTGTTTCTGATAGTAAAATGGTGATGATCCTTGACCAACACTGGAACTGATCCATTCACCACCACCGCTTCCACCTCCAGCTGCCCATACTACCAGTACTTCCACTGCTGTGGCCGCTGTAGCTAGGTCTGTTAATGCCTCCTGTTGCACTCATGGAAGTCGGTCGGCTTACTGAACTTCTTCGTTGGGGTATAACAAAAGACGGTAGGGGTTGGGGGTATATTGTGGAGGAATCGAATTAGCTGATGCTTGACGGCCTCAAGTGCCCGCATTTGACTTGACGAAGGTACCTGCATTGAACCACAACAAGCAATTGCTCCTATTTTAGGCAGTATTGCCGGCGGATGACCAGGCGGTAGTCCACTTCATCCTTTTATAGTTGAGTCAACGAATGCTTGGATGGAACTCTTGGTGGAAGTTGCGGTAGATTCTTCAAATTTGGGGAAACAGGACTTCGCAATGGTAGATGGGTTGATTGTTATTGATTATTGCGGGAGGTCTAGATATGCTTCGTTTAGGGTTGAACGGTCAATGTCGTCAGTTTCTGTGGTGGAATATTATGCTTTATAGTAACAGTAGTAACTTTACTAGTCTGTTCCTGAAGTAATGGTAACGTAAGGCCTTTGAAACTCCATGAGGTATTGGACTACGTGAATCAGTATTCTGATTATACTGCTATTGATGTTGAGAATGAATATTTTTGATCTGAGGTGTTATTACAACTGGGTTTTTCTTCTGATCTTGTCCAGCAGCGACATATGAGAAGACACACAGCACGGAATAACATATTTGGTCAGCATTATACAATTATAAAACTTTTGATGACTTAAGCTATAAACAGTTCGATACGTTCTCTCCCACTTTTAATTTCTCTGGCCCACGTATACACACGATTCTGAGACAGTGTCACCAAACTATGCCTTCAATCGAGCAAACATTTCCGAGAGTTGTACGCCTTCACTTATTAAAAATTGTATAATAATCCGTTGCGCAACAGACGTATGTACCTCTTTCTCGCTCATGGCTGTACTGACTAGAAGGTCGAGCGCGACCGCTAGCCAAGCCGGTTTCCCTACTCTTCATAAACCAAACAGCCACGCACAAAATTATTTAACTCGCAACTTGTTGCTAAGCAAAAAAGTAACATTTCCGTATGTATACACAAAAGCGCGGTGTGAAAGCATTTTATCGCCCCACATCTTGTTCTATTAGTTCTTCGTTTGCGATCACATTTTGTGTATTCAGTTAGTCTTCTCTTTGTGGGATTACAATAAATGAATTGCAAATTTTGTTTTTGTTATAACTTTATAATATCATATTTAATAATCTCCATTGTAATTTATTTTTTATTTTCGTTGCATTTCATTATGTTTTTTTTTAATTTGATTAACAAATTTCTTTTAAAATAATCATACTAGTGCATATTTTATATATTAATTAATTCATTTTTCCTGCTACTATCAAAGCACAGTGCGAATGGACGTAGAACAAGAGAATAAGGGAATGAGGTACATTAGTCTTAAATGCCTAGATATTACGATGACGAGAAAACACATGATCATGCAGAGGATTCCACATTCGTGTGATTCGGTTAAAGTATGATTGTCTGCCTTCTCTAATATCTTGCGTTTCAACGACTAATCGGAAAGTGTTCCCCCAACCCATATCCCCGACTGATAGTACCCACCCTAACCCAAATCCTACCCATCGAGCACTATACCTCCCGCCCCACCCTACTCTAACTTATTGTAATAATAATAGATTTAATAATTAGATAAGCTAGGCTAAGCTAAGTTAAGTTAAGTTAAGCAAATTAGTTATAGGTTAAGTAAATAATTATATCCTGGTTTTCTGACCTTTTCCAGGAAGCCCCACCTACTCCTATCTTGTCCACCCATGAAATATGTAACTTTATAATAATGTTTGAAAAATGTACTAGCAAGTATGTGTAAACGATTAAAGCTAAGCTAATTATAAGTTATCTGTATTACTTATTGTAACAAATCATTTATGGTCAATAAATACAGAAATGTAAAAAGAAAAAAAAATGATTGTCTGTGTTTATCCATACGAGAACTTAATGAAGGGATATTATGGGAAAGTATTTGGAAAGATGTAATGTATTCATTATTCTCATAAAAAAAGGATGGGCCGTATTCGTTGAGCCCATGTCCTAACGATGGAATTGAAAGATTTACACCTGAATTTTTCTACTGTGGCATTTGTCTCGACAGCAACAGCGTAGGAAATAATTGCAGTTTTTGAATGTTCTGTCTGAACTTCTAAGGACGATGTAAGTTCAAATGTCCTTGGAAGCTCGTGTTCTCTCTCGCTTGGCATTAGTTATAGATGTCTCCCTATCTTTTAAGTTTACAGTCGCCATTCTGCCAGGCATTTCATATATCATGGCTTTCCTTTTATAGAATCGAAGTATCTTTTCGGCTAGGATGCCTACAGGGAGTAATCCGGCAATAACGACTGTTTTAATCGGATATCGTTCTGAAGCCACATATTGTCCTTAAAGCGCAAAGTGAATACGTTCCTCTCACCACATTTTGCGTTTGTTTGGTTAGCTTAAATTCCACCTGACATAACGCTTTATATACTATTACTGATACACTCTCTTCTTTCATTCTAGGCTACCAAAGTACATTTACACATGACTTAAATTTTAATATATTGTAATATCCAGAATCACTAGACTGCTTCCTTTAATTGTATGGTCTTAAGACTCCCTCCGCTTTGTAGATCCAAATGCTCTTTATAGACATACGTCATTGTGAGTATAGGGGTTCCGAATAGGACGATACGTTGGGTTTCTCAATATAAGAAAAAATATATAAAATATTTGAGATAAAAGTAAAATCTTTTCTTACAACTGCTTTAAAGTTAAACTATTGTGACGCATATGACAATCAGCTGGACATCTGGTAGGTCTCCAAAATAAAGTACTGGAAAACTGGAGACTATGAGCAGTAAAAACGATAAGTGGCCAGTGAGAGAAGTGTCACGTTGGACTGAGGAGCAAAAAAGGGAAAAACGGTTGTCATTAGCGGAAAAATAAAGTTTTAAATAGAAAAATTATTTCACGGCTTATTTTATGTGAATAATTAATCCAGCAAACCCTAAGCTCGCTACAATATAATAAAGTAAAATGACAGCTTGTAGGCTTTCTGCCATCATAAATATGATTCTCACGATGTTTTGAAACATGTATCTCTATTGGAAAACGCATTATTTAAAAACCGTATATATATAGATGTAAGTTAAATTTGAGTTAAAAAAAGAAACTGAATTGGCACAAAGTTTTTCTAGTTTTTCTTTGTTATTCAAATAAACATAATTGAACAAAGTTCTGTCGTCGAAAAGCAAATTGTGCAATAGACGTGTAAAGTTTAGCTTAGAGCGTCTGCGTAGAACCAGTAGGTTATAATATAAGATAATCATGATAGACTTTAAGCATTTTTTGTCTAGCCTATAATTTAGAATCTAAGAAAAAACGGAAGTAAAAAATTTTGAAAAAAACGGATTATTTAATTTTAAAAACATACCGCCCTTATTCGGAGACTACATATGTTTGTGAGCATACACGTTTATAATTATACGAGTTTTTAAGAAAACGGGTGCGTAAGTATACGCGTTTGTAAGTATATATACATGTACTATGCTTATAAGGATACGGTTTTATAAACATATTTGTTTATAAGGATTTGTAGGTATACGTGCTTGTTAGTATACATGCCTATAAGTGCATGTTTTTATAAATATACGAATTTGTAAGTATTCGGTTTATAAGCCGCCACAACGGCTGAATTGGTACGGAGGTTTTTTTTTGTTTTCGGCAGGAAAGCGAAATCTTCGAAAGATACATCTGGACCGATCCAGATGAATGCCGAATTTTCAACAACTGAAACCACCTCCCGCCAGCACACATTACCGTTTTTCTCTGCGTAACTTTGTTTTTAGATATTACATCGCAGAGCAGGACTGAGTTAATCTGATTCTCCACTTGTGGCGTCGCAACTGCTGCATTATGTCACATAGAATATCATTTGTTACGGACCACGCTCGTTCTGAACTTAGCAACTATTCTTCTGTTGGAGTAATTATTTGTCTCATTTGTCTCTCCAATACCAATCGTGCGGTCTCGAATCTCGAGGTACTCTGTGAGCACGTGTTCCGCATCCTATATTTTACCGTCGCAGTACAAGGAGTATGGGTGATTGACATGATTATAGTTGTGCAAATATTGCCGAAAGCATCCATGCCCTGATATGAGCTGAGTCAGGTGATAATTCAGCTCACCATGTTTTCTCTTAACCTAGGTTTCTATATCAGGTATTATGGTGCGGGTCTATCTTCCTTTGGTGGAAGTATCCCCTCTTCGTCGTCATTATCTCTGGATGGAGATCTCAACTTATATCCGCATAGGCCGGCGATCCTCTTGCGATGCTGGTACGTCAACCTCGTGCAAAGCAGTGGCTTCCTTAGCTGCAATGTCACGTGGTTTCCTTCAAGCCATGACATTTATGGCATCTTCGGACACTATGTACTGAATTCACTCCCATCATGTACGATTTATACTGTGCGGCTCCTGTCCATAAGTCCAACTTCCTTAGGTAGGGCCGAGATCCCCCAACAATGGGTACGCGTCTCACTAAACCATTGCATACTCTTGCAGGTTTATCTCTCGTTTTTCGCAAGTGTCCCTTGAAGATCAGCCTGTTATCGAGGGTAACACCAAGATATTTTATATCGGGATTAGATATGATGGTGTGTCTTCTGCTTCCAAGTCAAGGTGTTCTTTGTTACGGGTGCTTATTAAAACTGCCATCTTCTTATATGCGGCTAGTTTCAGTCCGGCCATATCTAGCCAGCATTTAATGCTCTGGATTGTAAGCGAACAAATATTCTCCAGGTCATCCAGATGTTTAGCTACGGCCACAATTGCAAAATCATATCCAATGATTCTTACTCCTTCTAGTACATTGACTCTGAGCACACCATCATACAGGATATTCCACATCAGCCGGCCCAATACAGATCCCTGGGACACACCCGATATTATTTTATATTCTGTGGTCCCTCATCAGTATCATAGAGCAGTGTTCGATCCGAGAGGTGTGCTATTATACGCAGAAAGTAGGGTGAAACTTGTAAATTGTCCAACGCTGCTAGTATCGAGTTAAATGCATTTTAACGTCTAGCGTCACTACGGCGCAATATTTTTGGTTCTTACTACCCATCGTGCTCCGGCTATCGTATACAACAGATAGGGCTTTACTGGTGGATCTACCTTTCCGGTACCCATATTGCCATTCAAAGGTACCCGGTGTGCCTGTGGCGGCTCTTTAATACATTCCCAAAGAACCGCCCATCCTCTTAAATTAACCACTTTCCAAGCCCACCATACCTACCTGCAATTTTGGGGCAGCGTAAGCTACCCTTCATTCTCTTTCACCTGAAAGTTAAATCTTATCAAGCATGCACACCAAACAAATTATTTCATTCATATATGGACCGTGCCAGACAAACGGCTCAGCTTGTCAGCAATTATAAAAGATAAATACACGCTGGCCAGCGTAATTCTTGACATAGCTGTAGCCGGTATTCTTGCTACGGTTCATGAGTGAATATCGCGCCTATACCCTTAGGTCCGCAACACTTGCGACAATTCCCTTTCATCGGTTATCAACCGATCCTGGAATTTGGGGCATGGAAAAGATCATTATTTAGGTAACCTTATCCATGCCATGCATATGATGACCCGCCTGAAAACCTAAATTAAACATACAGTATCCCACTGTGTGCGTTTTACTTACCCGCATATTAATCTAAACATATAGCCATCCAGCCTGACCCTTTGCCGCCGTCGACGAGGTTTCTGCTGACTTATGTCAACAAATAATTTTCCTCTTCGTGCACCGCAGCCATACGGCTAGATTAGATATTGCCTACATCGGTGTGTTTGTGTAATTAGGTGTCCACCGATCATCGTCCTCATCGCAGGGCATTGTACTTGTCCCACACGGATACATATAGAATCCTCCCACACCAATGTAATCCACATCGTTGAATCTGGCAGATATGGATTGTAGGTTTGAGTCAGATTTCTACCGTCCAACGGGGCAGACGTTTAGAGGTCATCGCAATCAGGACCAATTTTACAAATCTAGCGGAGTCGAGGAGTTGTAATAATTTATTAGCTTGCCTATTTGATTCGTTCGCAAATACATCCCTTTCGGAAATCGTGATATATTACTTCTTTTTTCGCTGTACAACGATTTGATGTCAGAAAAATTAATAATTATCAAAGAGGTGAACCATGTCAATGTTAAGAAACTTTAAACTAAACAATAAATAATCATTCTAGAATAACAACATCCGCGTTTTAATGGTCATCATTCCGCAGTGTACAGTGTCTTTGAACTCGTGTGTTGAGAACGGTGACCGTAGGACCAGTGACAATTTTGGCAGCAGGCATCAGTAGTGTTGTGTGGTGTTGTGCTCAACCTGCGTCCGTGCTGACGCTTCTAGCAAATACCACCCACATGCCCTCGGTGAATTGTTCCCGGCGAGTGGCAATTACTCGCTCAAGCAGTTTCGCTGTTATGTCCAGCATGCACAACCGACGATACAACGAAGGCGCTTCTGGTTTCTTGACTGATTTTGGTATAAACACGAGCCGCTGATTTTTGCATCGTTGAGGAACATGCCCGGTTTGGTGTCAGGTGGTGAAGAGGCTGCCTAAGACTTCCTACTTTTTAGTTAAAGCAGTCACAGCGTTAGAAAGTCCATCCAGTTGTTTTTAATTGCCCTTGTACCCAAGAGCACTTCTTCGACGGACACTTCTTTTCTATCGTGTCTTCACACTGCAGGAAAAGATCAGCAACGATTTTGGCCATGTCACTTTTGCTCCTTTGCATTTGACTACTATTGTTGTGTAATCTTTTCATGACTATCCTGTAGGCGCTGCCGCATGGGTTGTTATTTAGTTGGTCCCTTAGAGCAAACGCGTCATTCTGTTTTTTGATGAATTACACATGTACCTAGGTGGGTGTTACAGTTTCTTGCTCTTCTTGCGTCGGAACCCATTACACTACGCTCTCACCAGCGCAATTTCTGGCCCCCACCAATGCACTGGTTTGGTAGTACATGGTGGATTTCTTTGTCGTGGCCTAGCAGCATCGCACGCGTTAGTTACCTACTTCATGACTTTTTCAGCCTGCCTATTCGCATCGGGCTATGCGTCGAATTGTTCGATTGGGTCTTCTAGCATATAATCGAGCAGCTCTGGATCGAGGTTCTTTTCTTAGCACCCATTTTTCTGGGCTTTCTTTGCCAATCTCCCTGTGATGAATTTCATGTGTGGTAATATTTCAAACATCACGACTTGGTGGTCGTAGGTGTCCAAAACTCGATACTCCGTATTTATGGCCAACGTGGAGCTGGCAAAAGTGATATTGATTTTGGACCAACTTCTCTCGGCGTCTTCAGCAATGTGTTGGTAAGTATACGTGTTTGCAAGCGCACGTGTGTACAATGTATGCTGGGATTACAAAAACATCATGAACTACTACCTCCTGGCCAAACTATTGATTCGAAGATCTGCTGATAACAAATAATGCAGTATTTGAAAAATATAATTTTAAACGCTTACGTCTTTTTAAATATCTCATTTTATAAGCTTATGAGTAAAAGTTTATAAGGCCCTTTATTTAGATCCGGTTGTGTTAAGATGTGACTTGTACTTTATAAGGCTTCTTGAGTAATTGTTATTTTTCGTAATGAGTTTTTGTTGTAAACGTAGACAAAATATATTTGACAATACCTCAAATCGCAATCAACTTTTCTAGCACAATAGCTGACAGATAGACACAACGAAGGCATATTGACACTGATTCTGTTCTTTCTATCCGTTGTTCTATTTTTTCTATCCTTACTATTCCCCCCTTCACTGCTACGTTGTATATTTTGATCCTTCGGAGATTCCAATAGATTACGCACATGCAATTGTCTTGCAAACACTAAAACACTTCACAAAAAGGAGATTCGAAAAAAGCATCCGCGTATATACCAGCTACATAAACTGTGTATACCAAGGTATTATCACAGCTTATGTGGGGTATTACGACATTCTCGCATACGCGTTGGCCAAATGATTCGGTGCTATGGTTCTAATCTCTTCTAGCGAAACTTCACAGTTTCAAGAAGTTACAACCTGGTTTTTAAAACCTGATGCCTAGTCGCGAAGCCATATCAAAACATTAATGTTACATCTGTGGGGGTTCCTTAAGGCGCCTGAAGAACCACCCATCGTCCTAACCCAACTCCCCTTTCCCTACCTGCAATCCTATTACCTATCATAAGCAGCTTACCTACAGATGAGCAGTCAATCTCCCCTGCAACAATACTTACCTGAAAACATAAGCCCGCGGCAAAATCACCTAGAATGATTGCCGTTTGCTATTTTGCAGTCGCATTGGCATCTACAGACTTTCACCCAGATGCATGGTTGCATCCAACCATCATGTCCTGAAATCTAATTCGGTTTTCTTATCATGTAACCGACATTAACACCCGAACATGTCAATACGCATAGCTAAGAAGCATTTTTCCATATACGTCCATGACATGCTCACCCTTGCCTTATGGGCAGATCCATCGGTCGATCGTTCGATCGACAATATACAGCACAGCCCATCGCGGGCTATCTACCAGAGAATTCAAGTGTTGTTTAATGTAAACACACACTCGACCCATCGACCGCTAGACCTTACATTCCTGAGAAACTTTGTAAGGGCGTGTTCCAAGCCTACCACAACCCAACCCACCCCAGCGGCCGAGCGACAGCCGCTGCTGTCCGTCGCAAAGTTGTTTGGCCCCGGATGAGCAAATACCTCACCGGTTGGGCCTGTGCCTGCCTCCAGTGCCAACGCTGCAAAATAGCGCGACGTAATGTACTGGAGCCAGCACAGTTTAAGCTTCCCATGGCACGCTTCGCCCATGAACATAAAGACATAGTGGGACCGCTTACTCCATCAAGAGGTTTCTCCTATATCCTCACTACGATGGATCGCTACACGCGATGGCCAGAGGCGATACCTCTCCGGGCAATTACTGCCGAATCAGTCGCCAAAGCCTTTTATTCAACTTGGGTCACACGCTTTGGTGTACCAACAACTCTTACTTTGGACAGTGACCCACAATTCGAGACAACGATATTCAGGCAGCTAACAAATCTCCTTGGCTGCCAAAGAAGTCGTACCACCGCCTACCACCCCGAATCCAATGGGATGATAGAGCGCTGGCACAGATCCCTCAAAGCCTCACTTATGTGTCACAACGACACCCAATGGTTCGACGTCCTTCCCACTGTCCTCCTCGGCCTGAGGACAAGCATTAAGGAGGACCTAGATGCTTCGGCAGCAGAGCTCACCTACGGTACCAACCTCCTTCTTCCATACACAAGCCGGCTCCACCTGATCAACTTCAACACACTTGAGGAGCGCAGAACTCATGCCGATATCCTTTTCATCCACCGTCTCCTTTCAGGCACAATCAACTGCCCAAGCCTGTTCACCATCATTCCACTTCACACTAACCCCCGTAACCTACGAAACCCTCATCTCTTTTATCAGCCCACCCACCACACTTCGTACGGCTCTAATGAACCCATTTCGCGAATGCTGCGGCGGGCAAACTCCTACCCCACCTCCTTCGATTTCAACTTTACCTCTACTGCTCTCAAACTACATCTCCTCTCTTCCCCCTCCTGACCACGCCCGCTCCCGTCTACACTCTTACATACTGTACTAAGCGGAGTGAATGAATGGGTGATAATTGATAGATAAACCCAATAACCAACCCCCCAAACATTACCCCCCCCCCCCCCCCCGCTTTTTTATTCTTTTTAACCATAGTTTATATTCTTATATATAGTTTTAAGATAATTGTTAAGATTTATCGCTTGTACTAAGCTGAATATACGAGGGTTCTGCCCTCACTAAACTAAAAAAAAAAAACTAGGGCAACCCCAGTAGCCAGGTACGGCTCCAAAAAACTCTTCGTCCACCCTGAACTGCACAGCTGCACGCACATCTTTGTTAGGGTGGATAAGGTCAAAAAACCTCTAGACCCCCCTTACGATGGCCCGTTCAAAGTCCTCCGCCGCATCAGCGACTGCGTCTTCGAGGTCGATATTAGAGGCAAGCGATCCACGGTC
This sequence comes from Microdon myrmicae, assembly GCA_963931805.1. Taxonomy (NCBI): domain Eukaryota; kingdom Metazoa; phylum Arthropoda; class Insecta; order Diptera; family Syrphidae; genus Microdon; species Microdon myrmicae. The sequence continues at coordinate 28,377,596 of OZ007500.1, forward strand.
AGCGTCGAGAGACTATGACCCTGCTTTCTGGAAGTGTCCGCTCCCAAACAACCCCCATTACCTGACGGCGCTACAACCCGGCCTGCCCAGCCTCCCTCTACTTGCGCACGAGCGCGCGCGCAAAGGCAACTGCGTCCCTCCGACACCACACCAAACTCCTCTCAACACCCGCCACTTGTTTCGTGACTACGTCACTGGGGGGAGTGATGTGGGGGTTCCTTAAGGCGCCTGAAGAAACACCCATCGTCCGAACCCCACTCCCCTTTCCCTACCTGCAATCCTATCACCTATCATAAGCAGCTTACCTACAGATGAGCAGTCAAGCTCCCCTGCAACAATACTTACCTGAAAACATAAGCCCGCGGCAAAATCACCTAGAATGATTGCCGTTTGCTATTTTGCAGTCGGATTGGCATCTACAGACTTTCACTCAGAGGCATGCTTGCATCCAACCATCATGTCCTGAAATCGAATTCGCTTTTCTTATCATGTAACCGACATTAACACCCGAACATGTCAATACGCATAGCTAAGAAGCATTTTTCCATATACGTGCATGACATGATTACCCTTGCCTTATCGGCAGATCCATCGGTCGATCATTCGATCGACGATATACAGCACAGCCCATCGCGGGCTATCTACAAGAGAATTCAAGTGTTGTTTAATGTAAACACACACTCGACCCATCGACCGATGAGACATTACCATTTTGAACATAATCAAAATGATGCTACACGCGATGGCAAAGTAGTAAACAAACATTGCCCGCATGTCCATTAGATTTTCAACAGCTGCAACCAATTTCCCATTATCGGCTACCAACCGATCATAGAACTAGACACGATCATGATTGTTATTTAAACAATCATACCAATGATCGTGTCCCACGATACGTTTTCCCTAAATCAAATATGCACCCCATGCATCCTAGCCTTGCCATCGTTGGCGAAGTTCTGTTGACATAACATCAACAGAAAAACTTATTCCCTATCGCCTATGATGCCAGGGCAGCCAGCCTCCGTACTCGATCATCTATTTGATCAGCCGGATATTCGGATTTTCTTTTACGCACCCTTCGCTTCTGCGTTGTCGTGGCTTCCAACGAATGGATTTTCATCCAGGCCGTACGGCCACAGGGGAAATGCTTCGATCAAAAACCCCAATTCGATCTCTCATTGGTTATCACCAAGGAAAAGATCGGATTGGCTACTCCCAGATCGATGGAAATCCAACGCCATCGCGGCTAGTGGATGTTGACACCAACAGACACTAGCAGAGTCAAATTTTATCCCTCAAAGAGTCGAGTTCGTCCCCAGGCGAATACACATGCCGAAGTGCAGTCGCGTCTTTGACGTTACTGAAGGGTTCTTGTGCGTTTCGAATTAAGATATCTAATGATAAGAAAAACTACGTTACTGGCCTCGTTTGAAAACTAGTACGGGTTGCATCATAGAGTGTGGACATGTAAAGTACCTTCGACAGTTATTAATAAGGAGAATTCATAGAGTGGTGTTGTACAATTACCCTTGGAAATTTTAAATAAAAAAACTAATAAACGAAAACCCTCCAGTGTTTTTAATTTGTGTCATAATTGTGGAGAAGGATTAACATTTTTATTCGTGGTGTGTTGGTGATTTGACTTTTCAGCGTTGGGAAGTTACTGAAACGAGTGCCCGTGTCTTGGCACAATACGACGACTACCCACACCTCTTCACTGTAAAGGAGCCAGAAAATTATTTGTTTAAATTGGCCGTGAAATTGCTCATTGAAAAGCTCTTGGTCGTCTTCCTCGGTTCCTCAAAAACTACATATAAATACAGTCTTTCGGTCATTTTGATTTAAAATAATCATATATTTGCTTGAAACGTAATACAATAAAAAAGGAAACAACTATTTGCGTATTGTCATTTCAATTTCGCAGCAAAACGTCTTTTACTTCCGATTAAGTATTGAAAAAAAAAAGGAGAAATGCCGACTTTGAAAAGAAAAACAAGCTGTGTATGTCTTCTGGGTGTCTTGCGACCACTGGAACAATCCCCGTGGAGATTAGACATCCACAGCGCTGTAAGCCCTGGATTTGGAGTATTGAAAAAGCGAAGCCTCTTCTACTCAATCACGTCAAAAGCTTTCGCAATGTCCACTGTCACTATGAGTTCTTTATTAGAGAGTCCCACGTCGAATATTTTTTATAAATAATCAACTGTTATGGTAGTATTGCGCGCTTTTCTGAGACCAAAGTGAAACTTTGGTATTAAGTTATCGACACTGATGCGGAAATTGAATTTCACGGAGATGAATTTTTCATAAACTTTCAGAATTCGCGTCTTGATTTGGAGTCATTGTTGTGCAATATGCAAAAAAAAATCAACCCCAAACTTTTTCTGACAGGTTTTATGTCAAATTTGAAACCAAAGCTTACTAAACTTCTTATAAATAAAATTGAATAAATCGTTTTACTGATATTCAACAGACAACTTCTTCTGCCAAGTTTAAAGTGTGAATTGATCCCAAAACTTACTGGGCTGAATATCAATATATTTCAACAATTAACTTCCCTGGTATTTAACTGGAATTTTTTTTCTGACAAGTTTTAAGTCAGAAATGATCCCAAAACTTAGATAAATGGATATCAATACAATTGAACATATAAGTTCATTAAAAGGTTCTTCTTGCAAGTTGTAGATCAGAATTGATCCCGGAACTCACTACACTGTAGTTTGACAGTGTGTTCATTAAAAACATAAAGCCAATCGTGCAGCTCTGTGTAGATAATGTACCTACAAGCCATTTTACAGGATTTCAGGTGGTACGAAAATATTGTAGTTCACAAGAAAAAACATTCCAAAACTAAAATTGAAACATCCGATTAGCATCTATAAGGACCAAACTCTTGACAAGCTCTTTGGCTTATCTTTCTACTTATGCGATGAGGTCACATTTTACTACAAAAATACGGTGGAGACAAGGATTCATAGATCTTAAAGACCCAAATTTGAATGCGCCCCCTTGATCGAGACTACTACAGGGACCAGTAGCTGATAGCCGGATCTAGTGTTAGTATATCCAATGCAACAAAAAAGAAAAAACACAGTAAAACAGGCGTACAAACTGTAGGGTTACGGTGGTGCAGGCGTATTGAACAACCATCCCTTATAAATTGCACTTATATCATGACGTACACCATTACCCAATCACCCCACTAACGTGCTCCCCATATACAGCCAAGCTAAGCATAACAATCCTAGCAAAGCTGACACTTTTGTGTGTATGTCCCTCATGTAATTGTATGTATTATTCGTGTGATTAGTGTAAATGAGTCGGTGACCGTTTGCTTGCTCGCTCGATGCTGGGTGCGCCAACTAGCATTCGAGAAGCTGTGAGTAAAACATTCGCCGCATCCGGAGCTTCGCAATCCCACCTTATGAAGTATATTGGGCGCACTTATATGTGTGCTCCCAAATGTAATTAGCTAGAGCATATGGAACATTGTGTTCATGCCTTCCGGTTGGTTAAATGCGTCGATAACTGCAGCGAATTCCGGGAGAGAAATCTGGTGCTTGTCGTGGTCCGAGAAACTCACCACCATTCTCGATATCCGCTCCGCTAGTCGGAAAAATGGGATTAAAACAAATGTAGAAATTTCATCTTTTTTGCGACTAATTACCAAAATTCAGTTTTATAAAATACTTTTTGTTGTGGAAAGGTCGACCTGCTTTCACCCTTCAATGAAGTCTTTATTGGGAATCGAAAACACGCTTTTTCATTTTTCTGTTTAAGAAAGTATGGCTTTGGTGATAGATCGTCGCGTATTACAATTGATTGACTTTCAATTGACAACAGCAATCGTGGAATGGAACTTTAAACTCAGCCCGACCTTAAAAAGTGGGACCAGACACTTGTACCGAGACTGCAACTAACACTTTACACATTTCCTGGCGTACACGGCGGACACCGACAATACCCGAACTGTTTTCGACACGACAGTTCCTCCGTAAGACAAAGGGCGAGAAGAAAATGCAGAATATGCTGAATACGAGTATGACAGCCAATTACATCCCCTAGGACCGGGCATAGTTTTGGATCGAAATCTGCACCTTAGAGGCCCGAGTGCAAAGTATGTTGCTTGTATTTAAAAAGGCAAGACGAGAAGTCGATGGATCTAAATACAGGCTGCTATCAGACCTCTAACGTTATATGAATGTTCTAAGACGGGAAGTGTTCCATAAAGGCTGACTTTATTGTCGCTGTAGGCGAATACATATGGCACCACCTTGTGTTATACATCTGAAAGAGGGAAAAATTTGCTCTAATTGACATATTCATATATTTATTTATTTATATATATATATATATATATATATATATATATATATATATATATATATATATATATATATATATATATCTCAGGAAAGGCGAACCTATAGCGCCGACACGATGCCCCGAAATGTCACCAGATAACCGTTGCAGTTCTATTTGAACAGTTGCCGGTTGTAACGATCCGGAAGTACTCGCGCCGGGAGGGAATTCCACATCTTTCCCGCTCTGTAACGGAACGAGTTCTGATGCTCGAGCCGTCGAGCGATAAACGATATCACGAATCTCCGAAGAACAGTACTCGTGATAATATCTGTAAAGCAGATAGAGGTCAGCTACGCAAGTACGATGTGACAGCGACTGTAGTCCCGACGTCAGTGCCGTATCCCCGATCAGACGGGTCGCTCGTTTCTGTATGCTCTTGTGGGGTTTAATTAGTTATGTGCTGACATGTGCACTGGTTCACTAAATTTCCCATCACTAATCCAAGCGCTCTTGATTTTCTGTCCTCTTTTCTACTGTCTTAAGTATCCTTTCACCAAGAATATCTGTAACCCGAGAACGTGTATACTTATCACTGTCCTTCCGGATAGCAGGACCCTATGCGAGGTTCAGTCCCAGACACAGAAAAAAAAACACTGAAGTTGGCTTATTTAATTTCATGAGTAATTTATACAGAATTATCCAAATTGTTGTTCAAATAATCATAAAATGTACATGGTAAAACAAAACAAAACAACACATTGAGAAATACTAACGATACTTCTTATTCGTTACTTGTAACAATCACTTAAAATATGAGTTCTTGTGTACTACGTACTCCACTGCCAAACATAAAACAAAACAGCACATCGAAAAAATACGAATGATACTTCTTATTCGTTACTTGTAACAATTACTTAAAATATGAATTCTTTTGTACTACGTACTCCACAGCGTATCAAAACTCGACAAGTGCGTCCGCGCCCCACAGTGGGTAATAATCGACTCTCTGTGTTAAGGGAGAAATTTGAATTTCTTCCCTCGTCCAGCGACCAATGGGAGAAGATCTCCGACACATTGGTCCCAGCGAGGGTGCGTACACGCGCGCCAAGATCATCTCGGCCGCTCATGCTGTGTGTCCATGAGTAAGCGAACCGCAGATAAACAAATTCAACAAAGGGATAAATTACAAGAAGTGGTTGCAGCTGGGCAAACCATCATGCGGTCAGGAATTGGGTTTTCATAGGATGGCAACTGCGTACAGCATCTATGCCGATCGTGCACATATCGATGGCGGCTCAAAGGGTCGAACTCTCCTGTGTATATTTACAATATGGAGATTTCGATTTCCCTTGGCAGCCAGTCGCGAGCTATGTTATGCTCGTCGGTCGGACGACCGGCCGACGTGTATGCAGATAAAAAGGGGAATATGCCATGCACGTGTGCGGCAAAATACATTGGAAGATATGTGCATTGACATGTTTCGGATTTCATATCGGTTACATTATGTCGTAACCGAATTGCTTTTTCAGGAACATGATGCGTTGAATGCAAGCATGCCCCTGGGGGAAATGTTTGAAGGTGCTAACGCAATTGCATTAGCGAATGATAATGGGTTTAGGTGTTTTAAGAGGAAGTTTTTGGATGATTAATAGAAAGGTAAGTAGTGGCGTGCAATGGAACCGCGACACTCTCAAGTAAGTCGAGGGTAGGTTTAAGAGCAGAGCTCCAAATATGAGAGCAATGTTCGAGCGCGGGTCTAATTTGGGATTTATACAAGAGAAAAATTTGGGCCTAAGTAAAATATTTCTTGGCTCTAAAAAGATAACTCAGTTTTCCAGAGGCGGACCTGGCGATGTTCGTCACGTGTTTATCTCACGATACATTCCCACAGACCGTGACGCCGAGCAATTTCATGCTTTCCCAGATTCAAGCGAATCTGGGAAAGCATGAAATGGAAGCGATGATCCATTATTCTTTGTGAATGTTGTATATTGTGTCTTCGTTGTATTGAAGTCGACAAGATTAGCCTCTCCCCACTGCAGGACCTGATCCAGATCCCGTTTCAAAAAGTCGATCGGGCTACATCTGAGCTGACGCACTAATCGGTCGATCACTCGAAAAAGAGGAGACAAGCGTACTATCAACCCCAAAACTGAACACTCTGTTATCCATTGACTCCAACAAATCATTTATGTGAAACAAGGTTGGAGCCACAATAGAACCTTAAGGCAAACCGGAATTAACACGATACAGATCCGAAGACTCGTCGTCCACAACAACCCGAATCGATCGATTTTCGAGAATGCTCTTTGTCCAGTCGCAAAGCTGCTAGGAAAGTTCGTATGAACGAAGTTTGCTCAGCAATGTTCCGTGCCAGTCGCGGTCGAAACACTTAGAGATATTCAATGCGACCGCCCTTGGCCCACCATGCCCCTCAATAGCAGATGTCCATATATCGGTTATAAGGCTCAAAGGTCTCCCGTGGGCCGCCTGCCACGGAATTCGTATTGGTGATCATTCAGAAGTCCGTTGCATTCCAAATACTTATTTAAATCGCCATTGATGACCTATTCCATCACCTTAGATAACATAGACAACAATGTTATCGGCCGGTAATTTTGTGGGAGACACATTTTTCCCGTCTGTGGGATCGGCTGAACTCGAGCGACTTTCCAGCAGGAAAGGTCCTTCGTTCATAAGACAAGCGAAAGAGTCTGCCAAGAACCGGCGACAGTTCTTGAGCACAGTTCTTCAGGCACATTGCTGGTATTCCGTCCGTGCCGGTTGCCTTCTTACAGTCCAGTCTACGTGGAATGTGGTGAATAATACGCGGGCGGAACCTCACATCCCCCATCGAAGACCGTGCCGGTGCGATCACAGGTGGCTCCAAAAGACCGGTATTGAGGTTTGAATTCGCGGAAAATAAATTCGCAAAGACATTAGCTTTATCCTTTGAATTTGTGACTAGTGTCCCAATGCCCGTCACTAACGGAGGAAAAGAGGAGGAAGCGAAGTTACCGCAGACCGCCCTTGTCTTTAAACAGAAGGAGCGCTTACCAGTCGGGCACTGAAAGAGTTTATTGGTCACTCTGTCGTTGTCGGACTTCTTCGCGGTATCAATCGCCTGGTTGCATGCGTTTCTGGTTCTAACAAAATTCTTTCTGTTAACCGCGGTGGGATTGGAAACCATTGTTTAAATGCTCTATTTTTTGCCGGTGTAATCTGCTCGCATTTTTTATCAAACCAAGGCTTATCACATGAACTTCATTTAATGGAATGCGGAATGTAGATCTTCATCCCGAGAAGAATAATCTCTGTGACCGAATCCGCGCATGCGTTAACATCGGAGTCTCCGAAGTACACCTCCGACCATAGAAAGGATGCGAAGAAATCTCGCAAATCGTTTCAGTTAGCAGCCCCATACCTCCACACATGGCGAAGCTGCTTTGGTCGGTGATTCGTTTGAAATGCAAGTTGTTGCGCGACCGATACCAAGCAGTGACCAGAGTTTCCGAGTGGCGCAGAAGCTTCCACGGTATAAACGGCAGGATCCTCCACAAGCTGATTCAAGTTGTGGCTAACAGCGAACATCTCTGCTAGCCTCCCCGCCTCGTCTGTTCAGGTTGAATGTACCAACCAGCCGGAGTTGTGTACATTGAAATCGTCAAGGGCGATAATTTCAAAAACCGGGTGGTTGATCTGTATCCAGTCGACGGAATGTGAAAGATGTTCGAAAAGTGTCGCTGGGTCGATCGTCATTCGGGGAGTTGTAAAGACAACTAAGAAATTTAACAGAATTCATCAGCACGACCCTCAACCACATGATGTCCATGTTATTGGGTTCCAAGGCCTCCATCCTCTGGCAACCCAGATCAGACCGCGTGAAGACGCAGACTCTACCTTTAAAACGGAATCTTGAATGTAAGTTGTATCCTAACCAACGAAGATATGTCGAATCAGTTGACGAATCGACCTGCGTCTCAGTTAGGGCAAGGATATCAGGTTTCGTTATCTGCAAATATTAGTGGACGGCGTTTACATTCGAATTGTTGAAACCGACGCCCTTGATGTTACAAAATGCCATTATCAGTCGAACGTCGACAGAACGACTACGCGATGACGAATTTCATAAAGTTCGGTTATTTATGAGAATATTTACATGATGTTCCCCGGAGATCCGAATGGGAAACTTGTTTACCTCCGGATCTATTTATCTCAGAAGGTCGTGGCTTGTCTCCGTTTCAGTCCGAGCCATCAGCTATACATCCGAAACATAGTCGAAAATTTCTCGCGACGATATCGCGGAATGAACAGCGTGACGAGGTTGTATTATAGCGTTTGCGATGATAGTGAAGAACGTGTGATTCGAACTGACGCTACGACAGTTAGAATCACCAAAAATTGAACCAATGCTTCACACATCAGGCTACTGACCGCGTGTTTTGAATTCGATTTCTAAACTCAAGTACACTCAACTGATGTGGGATTGTTATGTTATCGCTATGGTATAAAGCTCTGATGCATTTTCTTATTCGATTTTCGTTCGGTGTTCTTCACTATTTGCTTGTGTATTGTGTGTGTATCTGTTAAAAACGCCACAGTATCTCACCTTGGGGCCGACTACCGCCTAAACCAACCTTTTCTCAAACAGGTCCATCAGCCAAGCTCCAGAAGATGGCCAGGGATTTCTCCCGACCGTTTCACGGAGCCTATAGGTCCTCTTATGACAGGCCTCCTAACCGTGAGTATATTCTAACACCCTACATAATGCAACATAGTCCGTTCGCAGTAAAGTACACGTATAACATTTTTGATTTCCAATAAAGCCGTTTGTATTACCTACACAGAGCTGCAGGCATATATGGCTTATACATATTTAATTAAAAGCCTGTCATATTCTCAAATAACAATAAAACAATTAGCTTAATTATATTGATGATGATTCAGTGAGTTTTGGGATCAATTCTGACATGAAAACGATCTTAATAAGAAAAGCGTGTCATGGAATGCCCCTTTAGCTTATAGCGCGTCCGGCAATCGAACCAACGGAGAATCGGTAGAGAAGCGAAGTACTAACCCCGTGTAGATGATTTGTTATTCTCAACTCCTTTAGTACTGAAGTGGAGATGCTATGTTAATTGCTTTGGTATACAGCTCTATTGGTTTATTTCATTAATTTTCTTTTGGTGCCGTTCTTCATTATGGTTTGCGTATTATTGGAAAGAACCACAAAACACGTAAACCCAAAATTCAAGTCAGAGTATTTATGCTTGATTTTTTCCGACCCAATTTTGATGCGATAGCGTTTTGCGAAAATGTGAATTGAACGGGATTTGAACCTATGCGAATAAAAATTTAGAACTGAAACTCCGACACACCAGAACAAGGCCGCGCGTTTTGTGTACCTTTCAATAGCCAGGGTACAAATAACGTTCTTCACTACTACGTCACAAAACGCTATGATTCAATGGTTGCGTATAAAATAGCAAATCACTGAAAATTGTATAATATTATTCGCAGACGAAAACAATTTTTGACATACATACGAACATTTTGATTTGTAAATTCTTACGAAATATTCGCATTCACCTTAGTGAGTTTGAAGTTGTAGTTTATGTGATGGAACTCTTCTGATGGACATTTTAACACCTATTTTTTCCTCACACGCATGTATACATGAAGAAACAAATTATGTTGCCTCTGATTCTTTAGTTAGTTCTTTCTTCTCTTAATGCTCCTCTGTTATTTTTCCCTACTCTACTGAAACTTTACCGTGGGGCAATTTATATATCAAGGCAGTATCATACACGCTGTCAAAAAAGTATCGGGAATTGATCGTTTAACCTTTCCGAAGTAGGGTCGTTTTCATCATCATCAACCGGGAACCGGTCTTGGCCTTATTTAGCAAGTCCTGAGGCTTGTTAAATTTTCCATAATGATTTGTTTTTTTTTCAGGCAAGGTCATTAGTCTTGCGCCAGAGGCTCCCCGACGGGGAAACGAACCCCGGTCTCCCGCTTGACAGGCGAGTATACTCGTTTTAGGCATCCTTAAATGGCAGGGTTGTCCGAGGCTTTAAAAAATACCTAAAAGCGCATGTTGCTTCATTAACTATCCGACCTTTCCACGATTGATTTTTTGAAAAAAATTCAGGAAAAATCGCAAAGTACACTTATGATGAACTGCGAATATCGTGCACTGTAAGCAAACTAAAGGACAGATCGCGTTCAAACTTTACGTCAAGATAAAGGACAGTTTGTCAACTTAGCAAAAAAAAAAGAATTTTGACAATCACCTTAAACGGGCTTTTCACATGATCAATTCCCGGTCCATTTTTGACAGAACGTATATCCAGGTATATCATTTGATTCATTTACTTTACCGCATGCTAATTAATTGCATTGGCGATAGAAGCAAAGAAGCATATAAGTAAATCAGCTGCAATAAAACTGCGATGTAAATTCATGTGATTGAAAGATACTCCGGGTATATTTTTATAGAGATTCACTTCAGTTAATTTGTTGTAATACCACTAAAGGAGAACTATGGAGACAAATAGCCCATATGACGACATTGAACTTGTACCATCGGAGAAATTAGGAATTTTCATTAATAGAGTTTGGATCGCATAATGGCCTTGTGTGGTGCTTGATGCTTATTTATCAACATAGCCGACTCGAATTTTCTTTGCTTTTACTTCAGGTTCACCATAAATCAAAACGCAAAACTTATTGTGGATTGATTGCTCTTGAGCTACACATGTTATCTACGGAACTTAATATTTTCATGGCATTAATCCTTTCACATATGGTATCAACAACTCTTTGTATGGCCTTCCTCATTCACATGGCTAAAGTATTATTTTCCAAGCACCTAAACCTCGGATCAATCGGGTATTGTAGAACAAAAGTTCTATAAAGCTATTGTTGTAAGTAGATTTCGCAACTTTAAAAGCCTGAACGATAGAAGGTTCTATTGCTTTTTAATCACTCTCCGTGTATCAGTAGTTCTATTATGGTCGTTCACTATTAGAAAACAAAAACCGTATTCGAGTTATTTGGGTATTTTTCCAAATTTCGGAATATCCATACCTTGTCGGAGAAAATTTGGTGTCTTGTCCCCATGTCTATGGTCATATATTTTTTTTTTTTTGCTAAAACTATAACTAAGGGCAGTTCAATTAGTCTTTAGAAAATAAGGACGATTTTTTTTTATTTTCTCATTTAGCTGATCTAATAATGACGCATAATAGTGTTCAGTTATCGTCTATCTATTTTCCAAATAGTCAGTGAAGATAATACCACGTGCATCCCAACACAGTACCCATAACCTTTCCAGCTGATTTCACCGTCTCTGCCTTCTTTTGAGCCCGTTCGCCTTTAAAAATCCACTGCTTTGACTGTTTTTTCGTCTCGGTAGTGTAGTGGTGTATCCATGTTGCATCTGCAGAAACTCATCTGGGTTGCGACGCACGCACTCCAAAAGTTCTCAGTTGAGAGCAAATGCGGCCCCCATCTCGCAGATATTTTTTTCATACTATCATGCAAAATTGAAACATGAAACAAATTGAAAATTGACAGATACCTCGTGAGGACTGATGCTCACTAAAAGCAGACCATTAGCATGCTACGAGCGCCATCGTAAGCGTTTCTAAGGACTTATTGACCTACCCTCGTGTTTTGACTTCACTTAAAAAGAAAAAAAATTATTTCTGAACTTTTACTTTAGGAAATTTTCATTGAACATCAGACATTTATGAAGATTTCAAAAAGGTGTTACACTATTATTAGATCATCTGAACAAAAAGAATATATTGCTTCTTTTTTTTTTTTCTAAAATTCATAACCCCAATTGTAAATGCTTGCCATTAAACTTCTTTATTTTCATTATTAGTAGTTGTTGCTTGGTTTACTTGGTAATTGGTAACACAAAATCTAAAATCTGCTGCTTCTAAATGCTTACCCTTTTTTTTATTTACCCTTTGCTTATGGCTCAATCCGGACACACACCCAGATGTATGCTTCGCAGTATGTTTTGATCAACACAAATGGGACCAATGCTTTCTCTGCGATCCTTAATTGACCGCACTTGTGGATTGTTAAATCAATAAAACAGAACTCAATTACAGCATTAAAAAAAGACAAATAAGATAGCAACTAAATGAAGGTGATCAAGGAAAGAAAGTTAAGAACAAATCAAAGATAATAAAAAACAGTAAAACAAAGAGCAACAAGTGAAGATGACACAAGGACGAAATTAAAATTGAAGAAGATTAGTATAAAAATAGGAAATACAAAAACAACGTACAACAAAAAGGGAACTAAATATCTTTCTATATAATAAGGAAATTTTGGCACGGCCGAATTCTTGTTTTTCTTAAATCTATTTATTCATTTATTATTATTATTATTTTTTTGTCACAGTTATTACCGGAATGTTTTTGTCTCAAATTTTTTTATAGTACGCATGTGAAAAAAACTGAATAGCAATGCTGAAAGTAGGCAAACAGAACATGTGGAAACGTAAAAGAAATAATATTCTAAATATACAAAACCTGCCTTGACAGTGAGCTTTTTTTTGGTTATTTCTCTTTACCCAATAAGAAAATTTTGTGCGCTGGAATTTCCTTTTCTAGATTGTAAACATTCTACACAATCCAAAAGTTGTGTGTTCTGGTTTTCTCTCTCTCCATAATAGAATTTTATTTTCAGGATTTTTTTCACACATAGGATAAAAAAAATCGTCTGAAAGTCTAGTCTGACTAAGCGAAAAGTTGGATTGATTCGTGGATCGCCCTAGAATATAGCTAGCGTATATACTGCCAGACAGATGGTAAAAAGTAGTGCCCGGTAATGAATAGTACTTCGAATCATTAGTATGAACTCCCAATCACTCTAGGATGCGGCCACAAATTTTGCGATTGATTTTCGCTCTTTATACCTGTTGGAAATTTTGTACCCGGAAACATATCCTACCTGTGAATAGGTACGTATTTTCCCAAAAGAAATTCATAAAATTAAAGGGTAATTTAGAAACGACCGTTGGAATTTCCCAAGATCAAATAATAAACTACTTAAAAAGGGTATAAAAAAGTGCGTCACTTGGGTGAGAAAATCAAGTTGGGAGCTGAACACTGGTCCAGTAAACCCTTACACGTTTTACTTAATTAAACTAAATTAAGTACAATTCAAGCCTAGTATTAAATTAAATTGTTAAGATTGTACTATTCATATCCAATAAAGGATGTTTAAAAAAAAAAAAAAAAAACTTGGGTGAGGCCATTGCGAATATTTCGTTGCAGGAGTGCATATGAGCGATTTTTTTAAAACTTTTGTTTAGAATATTTAAAAAAGTATTGAAAAGAACTGTTTTTATTTAATTTGAAACACAAATGGGTTCCGGAAATACGTTGACAGCGACAGAAAGAGGACAAATAGATGCTTTCAAGGATTTAGGACTCTCAGACCGAGAACTAGCAAGAATGCTTAACAGAAGTAAGACTGTTGTAAACAGTTATCTTGCGGATCCACAAAAATATGGGAAAAGTCAAAAAGGACGCACATCTGAAACAACAACATCACGAGAAAAGCGGTTGATTCTACGGCTTGCCTGAAATTCTACTCTACCAGCGACTAAAGTAAGGGCCAAAAGCGGAGTATCAGCCAACATGGCAACGGTCCGAAGGATAATAAAAAAAAAGTGATACTATCAAGAGAAAAAATTGAAAAAGAAACCTGTTTTGATGCAAGTACACAAGGAGCATCGAATGAATTTTGCAAGAGAACATGTCGCTTGGACCAGTGAATGGAAACGCGTTGTCTTTTCGGGTGAAAAAAGTTTAACCTTGACGGTCCCGATGGTTTTAAGTTTTATTTCCATGATCTGAGAAAGGAGGAGCTTATTTTGGCAAGACATCACAGCCGTACATCAGGTGTGATGGTGTGGGGAGCTATTACCTACTATGGCACAATCGTGTTCTAGTTTTTGTCCACAACAATGAACGGAAACAACTACAAATGTTTGCTGGAACGGTCATTTCCAAAAATGAAAAACATTTTCGGCCCCTGTCTTGAATTTTCCAACAAGACAATGCCCCCATCCACACTTTCAGGGTTGTTAGAAGTTGGATTCAATCAGAAGACGTGGAACTTTTACCATGGCCGCCCTATTCACCAGACTTAAACACAATCAAAAACGTTTGGTCACGGCTATCTCGTAAATTTTATGAAGACGGCAGACAATTTGAAGACAAGGCTGTTTGTGATTCCTGGGACCAAGTTTCCCTATACTATTGAAAAAAAAACTCTATGATTATATTCCAAACCGTCTTCTAGAGGTCATATCCAAAAAGGGCGGCCATACTCATTATTAATCTAGAAAAACTTTATAAATAAATGTTCTAAAACCATAAAATGTAACATTTCATTAATTTTTTCCTTCTTTCCTAAAATTTTGCATGTGTCCTCATCCTAGTGGCGCACTTTTTTATACCCTTTTTAAGTAGTTTATTATTTGATCTTGGGAAATTCCAGCAGTCGTTTCTAAATTACCCTTTAATTTTATGAATTTGTTTTGGGAAAATACGTACCTATTCACAGGTAGTATATGTTTCCGGGTACAAAATTTCGAACAGGTATAAAGAGCGAAAATCAATTGCAAAATTTGTGGCCTCATTTAGTGATTGGAAGTGTATAACCAGTTTTTTTACAACACAGCCTCGAACTTCAGGAAAAGAAATCAAGAGCAAAATTGTACACAGAATATAAAGAAAAAAAAATTAAACAAGCAAATCAAAAATATGTCTTATTTATAAAATAATTCGTAATAATGTAATGGATCAGTCCCACGTCGAGGTGATTTTCCTTTTATCCATTTTTCTGGGCTCATTCATGCTCATTCATCTTTTTTGTTAATTTTGTGTTGGTTAAATTGAATTTATCTCAGCCTGTTTCGGGGCCGAATCCTGTACACGACTGTGGGTACGTGAGTTCAACTATTGTTTCCTGTCAAGTTATAGGAAATTAGACAAACTGGAATAAATTTCAAGGCGTTTTGAGTTATCAGGTGCAGATATGTTATCGTTTGTTTAATTTATGTTTAATATGAAATCATATTATATTTCATATAAGTGCATTTTGCAGCCTTTTTCTTTGTTATTCTGTTCGATTTTGTTGTCTTCATCCCAAAATAAATGTCAGTCCACTGTGATAAATCCTGTTAATTATCTTAGAACCATGAAATGAATCAATAAATACCATAAGAATAACTCATGAAATCGAAACCGCATCTCTGTCTAAAGGAATTTTATCATTTCCGTCATTTTTAAATCCGAAACTGAAAGTGCTATAAAACCTTTAAAAAGTCCCAAAGCTATCTTCAATGTATAAAGAATCTGTCAAATTAAAAAAATCCATTGAAGAAGAGTTAAATACTTGTTTTCCACAATTGTAGAAAAGTTCATCCGTGACAAATTTCTCCAGATAGGTTTCTTTTTACGGCATTTTTTTTTGTGTCAAAATAATCTGCTGGATGGTTATATAGGTCTCCTCTCCTCTGTTATTCGTATAATTGTAGATGTTGCATGTATTAACAAATTCGGGAAAAAGAATACAGCGAAAAATACTAATAATAAATAATAAACCGAGTCTCGTTAAAGCGTCAATTTTGTTCGCGTACTTAAGCCAACGCTTAGACATTGTCACACCAATTAGACTTGATTCTCCTCTGATTTAAATTTCAGTACAGCAGTTCACAAATGATGTGGTCCAAAAATTTCATGTGCAACAAAGTATATCCCCCCGTTGTGGCATCGAATGCTAAACAAGAGCAAAAAAATTATCTGGAACCCCATAAAATGGGCACCCAACGTCAGAGAAGGAACGATATATAGCCCGAGACACATTCAGCCAGCAATATCCAATCTTCAATGTGCATGGCTACCTCTGTGGCTGTATGCATTTACAAAAGGAGAATCACTTCGAAATTAATGCCTAATGGTAGCCAATGTTTTTACTAAATTTTCAATAAACAAAAACAATTCTGCAAGAATGAATAGAGCAACATAGTAAAAGAGGACAAAAGATAAGCGCGCACTACCATTTAGGATATCTCCTCACTGACCAGGGAATTAAAAAAGAAAAAAAATAAATAAATAAATAAAAACGAAAAAAAAAAATCAAATACTGCAGACTGCAGCTTCAGCGTGAGCATTAGCAGCAGCAATATCACCATGAGGACCATGCTTCTATGAACTGCACCAAAAGCAAAGCAGCACCAACAACATGAACGGCCTTAGCTCCACCAGTGGATCTCAAGAACTTCTTTAACAAGTTTATGAGCACAGATACAAGGAAGGAGTTGGGCAGGAGGCTTAATGTGTTTTAATTGAAACAAAGTACTCGTCTCACTTTTTCGTTCGTTTTTTTTCCTGGTTCATGCTTCTTGTGTCTTTAATCGTCTGAAAGCCCGGCCCACGTTTATCTGCTTCTAAAGTGGGGGTTTTAGGAGACACAAAAACAAAGACAAAGTCGCGAAAAAGCAAAATAAGAATTAAAAACAAAAAACAACATAAACAAAAACAATGAATTGAACTGCTGGATGGAAAGCAAAAAGAAAAGAAGACCTAGAGGAACAACGACGACGGCGAAACCTTCACCACTACGCGATTCTTTTCACTTATTCGCGCTCGTGTTTACCAAAAAGCGGAGCGCTAAGACCCACCATTTCGGCAACGATACTTGGACTAACCAATCAGAGGTTTTATGTGGCAAAGAGTTGAGTTGCCTTGTCTTGTAATTGTATTTTTGCCATTTTGTTTTTGATGCATTCATTGATTTAACATGTTTTACCTGCCTAGGTAAGACTCTTAACATACATGCGGCAAACAATTCTCTATCTATGAGCTTCTAGACAATTTCAGGGGACTTTAAGCAAGTTTAGGGAACACATGTTTAGCTCTGCTTATGCCCAGAACTATTGTAAGTCTTAGTTAAACATCGGTAAGCGTTTTCAGAGGTGTAACTGCACTTTGTTTCCACGAGGCGAGAATCTTATCACCGTATCAATCAATTACAGGGAATTGTGTCTATTTGACCCTAGTTGTCATTGTTGAATCTTGGATCGTGTAGTTATAGATTTCACCAACGTTTCTTTCGTGGATTTAAACTAGTCAAACCAATGTTGAAGTTCTGTATCACTTCACTGGAGGTAAAACAATGAATGATAAATGCGAACTGCAGTATTCCGCACAAAAATATGTTACGTAAATGAATGCGATTAATTCTGTGCAGTTGTCTGGTATAACTGCACAGTCTTAAGGACTTATAAGCAAGGTATATATTTTTCTACCTTTTCTTGTCACATGATATTAAATCAATCCGTCATACTTAAACCCTGGTCCTAGACCAGCATACTTCATCCCTAACCACATGTATAATAATCAAAGTAAAAGTAAAACGAATAAACCAACTTTTTACATTTTACAATTATTTTCTTAATAAAGACAAATATTTGTTCTTACATTTTCAATATTCTATCGTTCGCCAACCCCCTGGCTTGTATATGTCGCTACGCTTCCCCACACATCTCTCAAATTTTAAAATTTCTAATATAAATTATAGTTAATTAATTAAAGGCACTACGCACACTCTTCTATTTACATATTTCCTATACTGGGTCACAAGGTGAATATTGTTTTACTTGCTTCATAGTTAGTTGAAACAAAGTGTCTGAAAAATCTCTCAATGATAGGCTTAGTCCAACTCTGTCCCAGATTGTAGGGTTTTTGTCGCCTGGAGAATTTTCTTTTAATGAATAGATAGATACATACAGGGTGGGCCACGATTTGTATCGTATATTTAAAAAAAAATACGCTGACGTGCGGGGGAAATTTAGTCATTATGAAGGGCAGCATACGTTTTGTATTCACGCATATTACGTAAACCATTATTCTGTGATTATTTCGGGACGAGTGCACCGTGCTCAAGTTTACGAGGTATTAACAACCTATTCGTAAATAAATCAAAATGCTTGAGACAACTCAAAGGGTATATAGGTGTAAACTCACACAAGAACTGAAGCCGAGTGACACCGATCTTTAACTTAATTTTGTCAATCTGATGCTGGAAGCTTTCGACAATTTCTCTAACATAATGTTCAGCGATGATGAGAATTTCCATTTCAGTTGTCATGTCAACAAACAAGATTACCGGTTTTGATCTCAGAATAATCCCCGACAGGAACACCAACGTCCTCTCCGTGGCCCTAAGGTCCTTGTGTGGGCTGCAATATCAACTAGAGGAATCTCAGACCGTTTTTGAAAATGAAAATTAAGTTGCCCTGACGATGAAAGCGTATCTGACTAACATATTCGAAGAGTAGACGGACAAAGGAAATGTATAGGGATCGAGTAACATAGGGATTGGAGAATTCTTTACCACCGTTTTACAAACCCGTGTGTTGCGTTGGCCTTAAGGATCATCGCGTCAATAATTGAATAGAAATTAATGTGTCATCAGCATAGAAAGACACACACGACTGCTTGATGACCTTATGATGTCGTTTGTGGTTAGCAAAAAAAGTGGGGATCCTAGGTGACCAGGAAGAGATTAAATATAGTGGATTTGAAACGAACACTGTAGAGTCTATCTTCCAGGTAGGAAGAAATCCATTTTAACAGAATGGATTCCAAGCTGAGGGTGTATAAGTATAATTATAAGTTTATGGGAAATCTTGTCGAAAGCTTTGCTTAGATCGGTTGTAACCATGTCGACCTCCTTGCCACTCTCTAAGACTGACAGTCTGAAAGATGTAAACTGGACGAGGTTAGTTGTTGTTGACCTACCTGCAAGAAATTCGTGTTGTCTAGGACATATGAGGAGTTTGTGGTGAAAGCTTAACATTTTGTAAAAAAAGCTTTTTGTGTATGGGGCTGGTTTTCCAAATGTTGGGAAATTCCCTTGTGAGAGAGATAAGTAGAAAAGGGAACTGGGAGAATAAATGAACTTTTTTTTCAAAACTCCAGGTATACCATCATAATTTGTTTTCAATCGAGTGGGGATCAATGGACTGGAGTAGAATTGAGGTAAATAATCGAAATACGAAGACTCAAGGACAAAGGAGTATTGGTGGAGGATTATTTGAAGTGAGTGGCGAAGTGATTAGCGATAGTAAGTGGGTCAGTTGAGGTTTAC
Source organism: Microdon myrmicae (assembly GCA_963931805.1). Classification (NCBI taxonomy): domain Eukaryota; kingdom Metazoa; phylum Arthropoda; class Insecta; order Diptera; family Syrphidae; genus Microdon; species Microdon myrmicae. Next base: position 28,397,090 of record OZ007500.1, read on the forward strand.
GATTTGTAAATAAGCGAATCATTGCTTGTAATTGACGAATAGGAAAAGGGGTATTTTGTTAGGTTAGTTTGTGTACCGATAAAGTAGTTGTGTTTTGCTGAGTGCAGAATCATCATTTATTTGGCTTAGTATAAGCAATATAAATAATCATACAAACTAACTTAAAATCAAGGGTATAAAGAAAAACAAACCTTATTGTAAAGTTCGGTAAACTGAAAACAACATACAAGAAAATTAGAATAATCGTTAACCGTACGCTTCCGGGTGGAACTAGCCGACACCATGTCCCTTTTTGCGTAAGGCACGAAGCCTGTGATTCAATCAGGGAAGGGATGTGGTTGGCGTTTCATGCTGAGAATAAGAAACATAGTTCAAGATAGAGTTGTAAATTCCTCTGTAAAAAAAAGTGTAATATCTATTTTTTAATCTATTAAGGCTAATAACCTTGCCCGGAAAAACAAATTGTTATGGAAAATTTAACAAGCCTCAGACTTGTTAAATAAGGCCAAGACCGTATCCCGGTTGTAGTGCCGATGATGATGATGATGATGATGATGATGATGACTACCGACTCCGTTCATCCTCAGCTTACTTCTCACCCCGAAATGATATTGGTTTCTTTCTGTGCAGAGCCGCAGCAATGGTATAAGAGTTCCACGTCGACTAGTACAATATTGGTGGTTTGTAAATATAATTTCACCACTGTGTCTGCCCATATATCGAACCACACCCGAGTAATACTTACACTAAGTGAAACGTAGCTAAAACGGGGATTTTAATTTGCTCGGTTATAACTCAGTGCATTGGATAAGCTTCTGTCATAATATAATATGTTCCCTGTTCCAACACAGAATTTAATTTATTTTGGCACAAACTTCTTATCTGTCAGAATTCCCTGCGTTATTCTTTCCTGCACAAGTCCTAAATTGTATAGAATACCTTAAATAATCGACGCTCTATGCTCTAGACACACAAGTTGTGAAAATCAGTGTGTCCAGCTCTCTCCACAATTTTACTAAATTAATATATGGGCCAACACGGGAGCCAAACATAGACCGCCAATCCATCAACAACCCTATATCTGTGCTCATTTTCTACCGAAGTTCCTTCGCCCGTTCGCACTTCAAACCACTATGTTAAATTTCTTTTAACTATCAGCAGTAATAACGATAAATCTCTAAAAAGATTAGTATGAATAGTATTTGGAAAGTTAAATAGGTCATTATTCTTCCTCACTGCTATAGCTGAACCAATAACCGGATAATTCCACTATGTATGCAAATGTTTATTCCATACAGAGTAAAGAGTATCAAGCTAAGACGAATATGCGATACGGTTCCGAGTGCAAGTAGGTTATTACAATGCTAAGTTTCCAGTTTTATCGAATAATTCAGCCGAAAACCGATGAAGATTGAAGGGGGATAAGAATAACTGCAATGTGAACATCATCATCATCATCATCATCGACACTACAACCGGGAACCGGTCTTGGACTTATTTAGCAAGGCTTGTTAAATTTTCCATAATGATTTGTTTTTTCCGGGCAAAGTCATTAATCTTACGCCAGAGGCTCCCCGACGGGGAATCGAACCCCGGTCTCCCGCGTGACAGGCGGGTATACTAACCAGTATACTATCGAGGAGCAATGTGGACATCCATCGCGCATATTTCTTACACGTCAAGAAACTGAAACTGAACCAAAAAACTTTGGGTGATAGTTGTTATAGTCATTCATTTTTTCACTTATAGTGACGAAAACTAGATAATAGCTACTCTCCTTTTATTAAAAATCAAATCCAACTCTTAACTAACCTGATAAATGGACAACTAAAACATTTGGCTGACCCGGCTTACACGTTTGTACTTCACAATCGTGATTTATTCAAAAACATCAAGCGATTTACGAGTCAAAAATACAAACCCCGAATCGATTACATTATCAACCCTACTAACAACCACCCTGTCTATCCAACTATTGACATAGCAAACTGTCCAGCTAATCAAAATCCATCAACAAAACGACTCCCTCTCAAACGCCAATTTCCAAGTCACCATAAATGACTACATCTCACCCGCAATGATCACATCCTTCCCCCCTTTCATCGAGGAATTCAACGAAGCAAACAAAACGTCCCATCTTTTGGATAACAGGAGGCGAACTATCATAATTTATAACATCACGCAACAACAACAATTCGACAGGCTTAGATGAAATTCCAAACCTTCTGTTCAAAAGACTTCTACCGTCAAATCTAGTTCTACTCAACCACATAATTAACGCATCACGTTTCCTAGACAACTGGAAAATCACGGTTATAGTCCCTATCAATAAGTCCAATCCTTCCAACAACCCCAGCAATTATCGTCCGATATCGTTATTAAACACATTAAGCAAGATACTGGAATGTAAGATATATCGAAATCTCCTTTTATTTGCTAATGAGAGCGCTACTGTCCCATATTCCCAGTTTGGCTTTCGCACTCCACCTGTCATGCCCAAATCTATCAACATATTAATCGCCTAAATCCAGATAAAACCCAACTTATAGTGTTTAAGGGTAAAAATGAGCCCTGCACAAACCACACCAGGTGCACCCACAACAAAATTAGACTCAAACTAAATAACACTCAGATAAAACTTTCTAAAACCTTAAAATATCTGTTTATAACCTTTTCCAATGACCTTTCATTCTCCACCCAGATTACAAATACTTTACGTATAGCCACAATACAACAGAATCTCTGTAGAAGAGTGATGTGGAAACCTGACGGTCTCTCCCACAAATTCAAATTGCTCATCTATAAACACCCACTCGCATATGCGTGCCCACTGTGGTATCACATATCACCCGCCCAAATGGAGAAGTTACGCACTTTCGAAAGGAAATGCTTCAGGTTGGGCACTGGCCTCAACCGATAACCCAGCTCTTACAAATATTACAATAACAGATTACTATACAATGCCGATGATACTAACCGTCTCGATAGACGCTTCCTAGAGCCGTTTATCAAATTTATTGAAATCCTCCCAAATAATCCCAACCCCATAACAACTTCACTCCTATCAAATCCTATATATGACAGGGCATATTACCTGAACTCTCTCCACACCAGAAACTTCTTCACTTCTGGAAGATTGGTTAATGACTCCAACGAGGTAGTGTAACATAACACCGAGCTGGCACCCAATCAGTTTAAATACTGTCACATACAACCATTCTCCAACGTTCTGCTTTTTAACGAACAACCGGAAAGTATTGCCTCACCCGAGACCACTAGTTGACCATATTCCACGCTAACCTACCTCCTTAACCGTCAACCCCTATATTCCTCAATTCACATTACATACACTTATTATAATATTAACTAGATTAAACTAGATTAAGTTAAGTTAAGTATTAGACTAGATTAGATGAAATAATAAAAATTCTGGTTTTCTGACCTTTTCCAGAAAGACTATCAATAATTAAAAACTGTATACTCAAATATACTATTATGTTTGAAAAATGTGTAATGTATACATGTAACAATTGTATCACCAGAATTATAAGTTAGCTGTAGGACTTAATGTCAAAATTGATTATTGGTCAAATAAACACAGTATGTTTAAAAAAAAGTGGAGTGCTCTGCCTGATCGTATGTTTCTTCGTCACCAGAGATTCAAGACGTTGGTCGATACTTGTTTTCCTTAACTTGGCACTGGGCTTCGACAGTTTAAGGGTATCTCACAATCCGTTTTGTATGCGCTTTTCCTTTGATATCACTTTCACTTGCCTTCTTGTGTGAAGCCTTCTTTAATGATAATACTCTATTGTCTTTTTTATACCTAATGTATTATTCTTGTCTTTACAATCTTAAAGGACAATAAACGTTTCAGGATAAACTTTGAAGTGTTCTATGTTGTGTCTACAACAAATTGTCAGTTACTACTCTCTATGATACGGGCGATCTTTTGCTACATCTGAACAACGGTTTGAAAGCACCTAAATATTATGCAACAGTACTATCGTCCTTGACCTCTATGGCGACGCAACAGATCACAATAATAGTTCATAAACGGACCAAAGCAAATTACCCTCTAAGTGTTCTTAAACCGAAGCTGTTGAATCACTCACGACGTCAAGACAAAACGTCCGCTCTAACATTCAACATTCCAGACCATGAATGTCCTTTAAATAGAAAACAACGGTACATCAAAATATGATAAGACACCGCTTTAACAAACCAAAACACAAACATTCCTTTCAGTAACAAAGTCATAGGTGAACAATGGAAATTTTATTACAGAATTCAATGCATCTTTTCAAAACATCATTTAGTTGCTATGTCGTAAGCGTAATCACCACACGCATTCGAAGGTCCACCCTATAAACCCGTGGGTTATTGCTCGCAGGATACACAAAAGGAGCAAAAAAAGGTTATACATCACGCCCTGGCAGCCGAATGCTAGCCTGGCTGTGAAAATCCTTAACAAGTTTCACCGACATTCTTGTGTTGCACAGAACAGTACGAGGATAAAACAATACGAGCATAAGACAATAAACTGTGACAAAGTCACACAAGAACAATGGAGATGTTGTCGCTAAATCCAATGGTGACTTCCACCTTGAAGGTGTTAAACATTGTCCCCTTTTGAAGAGACGTGTATCTTATGTTATATTCGTCCTATGGTAGAATGAGTATTGAAGCTAGGAGATTAGAGGTGTTGCTAATTGGAGCATAAAAGGTTGAAATTTCTTCTGCAAGCGTAATGCGGATATCCTAGCTAACGGTATTCCTGATGTGACATTGCTTCGGAAAACAACAACAGGAGATGACTTAACTATCCTTAGAACTGACATCACAGATGCTCGAGTAAAAAGTATCTGACTTTATACCTTGTAGATTGAAAGCCCTTCGTGAACTTGACCTTCTAGAGAGGGCCAACAGGTTACGATGAAGGAAACAATTTTTTTCTCATCATAAGACTTTCACTTTTCTTTACGTTTAACAACAATTTTTGCTTAAACTTTCGACATGTAAGCGGGACAGCAAATGTTCAACATGGCCACCACGGGAGCTACAATCTACATTTTCCTACCGGCAAATAGCATAAACTTTCATTCTGTCGTACATTTTGGAGCCTCTGGTAACCGCCAATTTTCGCAGTATCTACCATATATATGGCTGTCCTTAGTGAGTTGTTGGCACGCTCTAACGAAAAGTCGACTCACTCGATGGCCTAACTTCCTGTCGCACTAGATATCTTAAAAATTAGCACCCAATCCTAATGTCGAAATGACGTTTCAATGGAGTTGACGATACTCTGATTCATTCATTGTCTCCCACGGTGTTACCCAGGCTACCATATTATCACTCACTGTATACCCCGTTTTTATAAATGAATTATTGTCCATTATTCATAACCAATCCACTCGTTTGCTGATGAAAGTGCGCTGAGCTTCTTTTACACACTTTGGGCTTCATTATCAATCAGCCCTGTGAGTAGAGCCTTAGAATATACTCACAGTTAGGCTGGCTTGTCGTAAGAGACGACTAAAGGCCGAGGGGTAGGTTAGGTTATAACGTCCAGCCGCTTAGGGAATCACACCCCAATAAGTCAGAGACTCCGTAAAATGGCTGGGAAAAAATCCTTGACCAACTTAAGGAGTTTGGCTGATGGACCAGCGGTAAATAATCAACTTTATTTCTGTTCCGTCCAAATAGCGAAGTAACTGAGTGTTTCAAAAATATTTGAACTTATTTAAAAACAACAGGACGTTCACATCACAACACCAAATAATCAAGAATTTTATGATGCCTTTAAAATTCGAATACAATGGATCAGTGCGAAGAAATTTTTTTACAAAAAGTCGCGTTTGAAACGAGTAGCGAAAAAATTGGTAATGGTTGATGGATCATTTGATGTTTGGTGGTCACAGAGAAAAGTGTGTTTACATACATTCTGTCAAAAAGGTACCAGGAATTGACCATTTAAAAAGCCCGCTTAAAGAGATTATCAAACTTCTTTTGTCGCTAAGTCAGCACTACACTCTAACCTGACCTAAACTTTGAGCACGATCTGTTATTTCGTTTGTCGATTTTGTCAGTTCATCTCAAGCGTGTACTGCGATTTTCCCTGAATTTTCTTCAAAAACTCAATCGCACAAAGGTCGCTAAAGGCATTCTAGAACGAGTTAATTCCAGGCCCACATTCATAAAACGCATTGCAACTGAGACACCGTATACGAGTTTGACATGCAAACTTCGGAATAGTACCTTCCATCTGAGCCAAAACCGGAAAACCACCTCAAAGTCGAGGTAATATCGATTGGATTCTTTGATTATCGCAGTGTTGTGCACTCAGGATTCTTACCAGAAGGTCAGGCGGTAAATAAAGAATATTCATCATCATTGGCACTACAACCGGGATCCGATCTTGGCCTTATTTAGCAAATCTCTCCACCGGTATCCGGTCCACATCCGAGACTTGTTAAATTGTCCATAATAATTGGTTTTTCCGGGCAAGGTTATTAGCCTTGCACCAATCTTTCTCAGGATGTCGCTGCATGCATTGGTTCACTACTTAGCGGGTGCCAAAGTAGCTATCCAGGGGTGTAACGTGGAGACTGCATGTCAACTTGGATTGAACAGAGACAAGGATCGTCCTGACCTTCGCCGGGTTGAAAGCAGCAGAAAGTTGCCCTGTATGTTCACTCCCACCCGCCAAATAAAGAATATTATCTGGGTATTATGTGGTGTTGGAAAGAGCCTTTTCGTCCAAAAATGCCAGGCTTTGGAAAGAAAATTCGTGGATTTTGCGCCACGATAACGCACCATCTCGTAAGGCTATCATTGTAAACGAATTCTTCGCCAAAAACTCAACAAACATCATCAAACAAGCACCCTATTCACCTGATATGGCTCCGGCTGACTTTGTTCTCTTTCCAAAACTCAAATTACCACTTCGAGGCACCCGTTTTCAGTCGATAGAAGACATCGCGACGAGGACTGATCTTGATTCCGGACAACACGCCCTGTAAACAAACTAAATAGCAGATCGCGTTCAAACTTTACTTCGGGATAAATGACAGTTGTGCCAACCAAACGAGAAAAAGAATGCTGACAATCCTTCTAAGCGGGCTTTTTAAATTCTCAATTCCCAGTCCTTCTTTGACAGAATGTACTTCTCTTAGGAAAAGCTAACATATGATGGTGAGTCCAGACACTTTTTTCTGGACTGGGTCCATGATCCATACTCCGAAAGATGGTCAAGAATTTTTCCCAACCATTTCAAAGAACCTATTGCGTAGTGTGGTGGATGGGTACAAGGACCCAATCTACCACTTAGTAATTGTGTAGATCTTCCACAATAGTAAAGTCTTCAGTTAAAACCACGTACAAGAAAAGAGATCCATCGTTTTTTCTTTTTATAGTTATCAAATTTATAAAACAATATGAAATTCAGGTAGAATGTTTCGTAGAGGTTGGAAAACTTTTAAAATACACGGACATACTTTGATTGATCGAAAACTGAACGAACATGAATATAAGAAGTCCAAAAAGTTTTTCTTTTATTTCGCTGTTTACGTAGCTTATATATATGTCATAAGCACAATGAAAGAGAAATTCAATTATGCGAAACCAAACAGTGATAATACCAACATACAATTTAGCACCTGTTTAGAAAACATAGTTGATGCTTCTTTAGGTGACAGATTTTCAAAATCGCATGACTTTCGGATGAGAGAGAGACAAAATAAACCTTATAAAACTTATAGAGATAAAAGTAGTAAATAATTGAAAAAAGAGGCGGTGAGGTGAAAAAGGACAAAATGAAGAGCGAATGAGGTGCGTTAAAAACTGACTCTATGCGGACGAATAAGCACAAAGCAAGAGTGAAAATTTCTGCTTGATCACGTATTTCCGCCTCATTATGAATTCCACCGAATCAAGAAATCGATGCCTTTTCTCCTTATATGGCCCTCCTTTTTTCGTCCGCGATGTGAATTGATATTTAAGGTGCACTTGTGAATGCTCCCTTTCGCGGTGGCCATATGAACGAAGTCGAGCTCCATTCATAAATGTTTTGATTGTACTTCAAGCCGGTAATAAATATCTAAAGAAATATCTCAAATGGTTTGCGTTTTATTTTAAAAAAAAGTTGTCAAGTCTCTATTGGAAAACCCGATATATATCTTCATTTTTTGCTTCAATACATTTTTCCTTACGGGGTAATATCAACTTGTGTTCACTAAATTTCACGTGATTTTCGGAGACTTACTACGAACAATAGGAAAGAGATAGATGTATGAGGTTTTGTGCATATGAAAGTCATATGTTTCATTTTAATTGACAGCATAGCAGCGCACGCAAAGAAAAAACATTTTGGACGGTGAACATTGGCGCACCACTACAGGTCACAATTTTAATTTGGAACAAAAAACCAAAAATTTTAGTAAAACGTAGTCCAAAATATTGTAAACAGCGTAAGATTTTTTCGAAAAATTGATTTAAAAAAAATGGCGTTAATTTGAACTTTTTTTCTTTTTTCGAAAAATCGGCCGAAAATCGGTTACAAAATCTATAAAAATCAATTTATCAAAAAACTACCAACGATCTTCACTAGAAAATATTGTTTTAAAGCTGCAATTTAAATTTCAAGTCAATCGGATATAAATTGAGCGAGCTATTGGTGCGCCCAAATTGAAAAATATGCAGCCGAGATATTTGAAATTAAAGTCTTGAGTAGTTCTATTTAAACGGACTTTCTACAAACAGCTGTTTCCTCAACCTTAGTTGTCAAAATTAAAATCTGGTCAGTTAGTCAAAATTAAAATCTGGAAACTGATATGTGTGTCAGAATAATTCATATAAAGAATAATAGAGACCGCGCGCACTCGAAAAACCGATAAATTTGCTTCACGACTACGCTCGGGAAAACGACTTTTTGACCCATTTACAAGTTTCTCTCCGTCATAATCAACTCTTTCATTCTTCTTGGATACTTTAAGGAGTATTTAAGCTAAAAAAAAAACGAAAATAAAGTCACATGGTGATGTTGTGTTTTTTAAAAGTAACAAAAGAATTTTGTATTATACGAGGGTTGCCTCTTATGTTTCGGGATTTGGCAACCCTAGCGTTGCAATCCGGCAATTGACAGCTCTGTCGTAAAGTTGGACATTTTTGAGGTTATACGCACTCAGAACGTTTTGACATACGAGCGCTATTTGTGTTGTTTACAATAACTTAAAAGATTCATCTCGGCCCAAAAATAGAATTAAATCGTCAACATTTTCGTCCGATTATTTTTTACAACTTTTGGCACGGATTAACTCAGCAACAGTGCATGGATGAACTTAATTCAATTTTTGGCGATGAAGCTCCATCAAGGACCAGTGTTTATCGATGGTATGGTGAATTCAATCGTGGTCGTAGTTCACTCCAAGATGAATTTCGTGAAGGTCGTCCAAAATCAGTTGTTGTTCCGAAAACCATTGATGCTGTGCGCGAACAGATATTGGAAGATCGTCATGTGACCTATCGTGAGATTGAGACAACCTTAGGCGTTAGTGGGACCAGCATACATTCAATATTGCATAAACATTTGACTGTCAAAAAAATTTGTTCGCGTTGGATCCCACACAATTTGTCAATCGCCCAAAAAAAGGCTCGTGTCAATTGGTCGAAAGAAATGCTCAAAAAATACGGTCGCGGTGTTTCGAAACACGTCTATGACACCGTGGCAGGTGATGAATCGTGGATTTACGCGTATGAGCCCGAAAGTAAACAGCAGTCGACTGTCTGGGTGTTTCAAGATGAGCCAAATCCAACAAAAGTTGTTCGCGCACGAAGCACTTCCAAGCAAATGGTCGCCTGTTTTTTCGGAAAAACTGGACATGTCGCAACCGTACCACTAGAACAACGCAGAACAGTCAATTCTGAGTGGTACACAACCATTTGTTTGCCAGTTGTCTTCCAAGAAATCAGGAAAACCAACCGCCGAAGACGGATCACTCTTCACCACGACAATGCGAGCTCTCACACATCGGCTGCGACAACTGCATTTTTGAGCACCCAAAACATCGATTTGATGGGTCATCCGCCGTATAGTCCTGACTTGGCACCGAATGACTTCTTTTTATTCCCGTACGTAAAAAAAAAACTGAGAGGTCAACGTTTTTCGAGACCTGAAGAAGCGGTTGCTGCATTCAGAATGCATGTGTTGGGGATACCTCAATCAGAGTGGCAAAAGTGCTTCGACAATTGGTTGAAACGCATGCAAAAGTGTATAGATATTCATGAGGAATATTTTGAAAAACAATAAAGTGATTTTCGATGATCAATATTTGTTTTTGTTCTCTAATCCCGAAATATAAAAGGCAACCCTCGTAATACGCACACATCATTTTTTTCCAGGATCTGTCAATGTCTAACCGTCAGTCAAGGTTTACATTTTTATCATGGTGAAGGTCACGACCGAGCAATTTTGGAAGTTATTAAAAATTGCTACTAAAAACTGTAAGAGCGTTTAGTCCTTATTTTGGTCATAATAATCGTCGCTCCAGACAGGCTGTGCGCACCATTGTGATTAAATTTTAGTCAAAATATTTACTATTGGATTTTTTTGTATAATTTTAACCAGGATGATCTATGCTAATCGACAGTAAATAAGTAACATTAAAATAATAATTCCGTAAAGTATGACACCTTTTGGAACATATAGAGGAACTAGACATGTTTCAGACTGCAAAATTATTTCGTTTTTTTTTCAGGATATTCTTTTTTATTAGTCGATAGTACATGTTCAGGAAAATGTCCCCAATGTTTTGTCTGTAGCCGAATTGTACACTCCCTATGCAACAGTGTGCCGGGTGTCGAATAATTAGGAAGAAACAATATTCAATTGAAAATTTAAAATCAATTGCATTGGTGAATTAGGCAACTAAAAATACACGATATAAACATTATAAATAACTATGTCAAGCAGATAAAAGACCATTTTTTATATCCTTGGCACTCTTTTGCAGAGAAACATGACGGAGGTTAATCTTGTTTATCGACACCTCCTATTCCACGAATGTACTCCACTACAGAGCTGGATTTTAAAACATTTTTCTGCACTTCCCTACGTGTCAACAATTTCTACTCTTGAATGTTTAGTGCTTATTATGAAGCCAGCGTAACAACAGAATACCTCTACAAGATAATGTTTCTACCTTTTCGGTTTTTAATTTATAAGATGTCAACTTTTTTGGCATATCTTGTCCATTTTTTCTGACCCTAACAACAGCACTTGTATCATTTCATTAAAAAAAAAACTGACACAGTTCTTGACGTCTGAGATGCGTGCAAGTTTACACATGGCATACCAAGGGGTTAATCTGTAAACTCCAACCTGTGCTGACCCCACAAGAACTTTTAAGGGGAGAAAAATCCTTGGTCGCCCGAAAATAGGTAGTTTTTAATGATTTTTAAGACCGGTAAAATAATCGCACAATTTTAAAATGTTGACATTACCTTATTACTATTTTCAAGTGTTTTCACAAAACAAAATGGCGATGTTGTAGAATAATACCGTTTTAGGCATGTGAGATTGAGAAAAAACTGTATATTGACAGATTTTTTTCTATCTGAAGCAGAGAACAAAATAATTGTTCGATGTATGTTGCGGATTCACAAGTTACCGATGGAGAATTCTACTACATTCGCATTTGCCAGCTGTGAGCCACTAGCTGACAACGTGTCGGTGACAGAGAGAAAGATATTTACGCTTCACAATTTCAAATTTCTGAACGGTCATTTATTCCTCACCCCGAGTTGACCTTGGAAGCTGCTTATTCAACGGTTACCCTCAACGCCGCCTATTCAACGATATCCTCAACGCTGATCATTCAACGGTTATCCACAACGCTGCTTATTCAACGGTTATCCTCAACTGAGCTTATTCAACGGTATCCTCAACGCTGATCATTCAACGGATATCCTCAACGCTGATCATTCAACGGTTATCCTCAACGCTGCCGATTCAACGATTATCCTCAAGGCTGCTTATTCAACGGTTATCCTAAACACTATTTTTCAATGCTTATCCTCAACGCCGCTTATTCAATGGTGGCACCGCCAACATTATTGTCCTTCGATCCGGATCCACCCCTATGCATTAAATAGTGAAAGTGCGAGTGCCCAGCAGTGGTGAAAATACCAATCAGCTACAATGTTAACAGCGCATCGCGCTCTCTTTCGGCGTTCTTGAGCTTAGTTCGTAGTTCGGACGCCCTTCTCTCGGCTGCGTGGTTGATAAAGACTCAGGGCACGTTCACGACGTTTCTGTTAATACCAAGTGGTCGTCATGGCAAAGATTGAGGAGCATATCGCCGCTCAATTCTCGACGCAAGACCGAATGTTTCGCGCGTCCCTCAATATCCAGGACAAGGGACAACCAACGTTAACCACAATAGAGGCTCTCAATCGTGACCTTCACCTCGAATGGGAAAGTATTCTCAGGCAGCACGAAGAAATCGTGCAGAATGCCACCCCTGAACATCGAAACCACAACTACTTCCCGGAAGATTTTATCGCCGAGGCCGAGGAAGTGTACCTCGATGAGCATGCGAAGTTAATCGATGCTCGATATGCGCCCACATCAAACTTCCCAGCACTAGCAACAGCTTCCGCAACGATCTAAATCAATATTCAGGCCAATCGCATCCCCTCTAGTGAGCTGCATTCAGTGCAACTACCGACCTTCTCGACCAAGCAGGTTGCAAAAGAACTGCCCACCCCCCGTAATCACCAACAAGAATCCCAGCACAATGCTACCGGTCCCATCTCTAATTTCAAGTCGCGTGTCTCGACGCATACAAGATCGCCGGAATCGCTGAAGCAACAGGCTCCCTGCACGTTCTGCAGGGCCTCACACTACATCTCCGTCTGCCAAGGCTTTTGGTCACTCACACCTGCTCGGCGGAAGTCCTTTGCAGATAAGAAGAGCCTGTGCTACAACTATTCGGGTGGACACCGGTTGCGCGGCTGCTACTCCAGCAAGGTATGCGGACAATGTCAACGAAGACATCACATCTTGCTTGCTTTTATCGTCAAATCGGAACTCCTCTGATGGACCCGTGTTCTAGAGCCATGTTTACATGGGAGTCACTCGTTCGACGGTTGCGCGTCCGGCTACAAGCATTGCCCGTTCCCACGGTGTCGGAGGTACTCGCTGCCTTACTGCGAAGGCGCAAGCAACAGTCACCATCGCCCCTCGCCTCCACAGCTCCCAACGTTGGACACTGAAAGCGTTCGTTTTGTCACGTCTCTCGGGGTACGTGCCACCATCACAAACAATTGCACGGGATCACTCGTTTGTGGCGGATCTGGATCTGGCAGATCCGAACATCGGCTCTGGGAAGAAGGTGGACCTCTACCCCGCCCTTATCATCGAAGGATTGAGAAAAAACGAACGCTTCGACCTCATCGCGCAGGCTACTCACTTAGGATGGGTACTAACAGGCGCAGCACCCGCCACATCGTCCAGTCTCGGTGTGACGAGATCTTTAACCAGCCACCGCATGACTATTGATCGTGGATTGCGAGCTTACAATTCCAACTCAGATCAATTGGTAGACTCTGCAACTGCAGATCGCAATGCATCCTAGCGGATGGAGGCAAGGTTTCATCACCATCGAATCCATGGGCCATATAAGAGGTTCATGGAACAAACCACCATCGACCTCCTCGCGACACGACTCTTGGACACACTTCGCGTCCGCAGAATCATCGAAAAGGAAAGAGGCGATCACGAGGTACTGAAGAGCTCCCCAACAACATGTATAGAGAAAGGATAACATCATACAAGTATACAAACAAATTAAAATGTTCGATAATTTTTATAAAAAAGGATTTTATATATGCAATACTTTAAAACAATGAAATGTTATCGTCAGAGAGCTCTAAAATATCAACCAGACCAATCAATAAGTTTTGGATCTATAGCAGAAAAGGGTTTCTAAAATACATTTTCTAAGTAATCATGTTTAAAGCTTGCCATTAAAATTTTGATAATTCAAACGAACTGGACACATGGTTGAGCTAAACCGACTCCATTGCTCGGGACACGTTCACTTTGCAGTTGCACTCTGAATAGACACGCACGAAGTGTATTAAGAAAATAACTTTATTTTTTCCTAAAAAAATTTTATTTAATAATTAAGTTTATAAACGATTTTCAATTTTGTCCCCTTCGAGGATATAAGACTGGATTTTTAAGGCATATACGTAGTAGGGTTTTTCCATTCCTAGAAGCACTTATGTAGTTCAATTGATGGTATCCTTCGCCAATTCTGCCAAATTTTGTTTTTATCACACACCGGTTATAAAACGTTGCCCTTTTACGGCTCTATCAGCCTCAAGAATAGAAAGAAGTTAAAGGGGATATGTCTGACAAACGCGTTGTCTGAGCAAAAGAGCGGATCGGTATCTTATCCAAAAATCCCGAACAAGCAGTGAAAGAAAGTGAGAAATTGCCGAGCATAGTGAACCAAGTATAACCTTTTCAACTGTCAGAAATAAATTAACCTTCAAAATGGCTGTAAATATTAAAATAGCAAGAATTTGCGCATCAACAAGATTTTTTTTTTTTTTTAAATCTTTTTTAAAAATTACCTTTACAACAAAAATAACAAAAATTATTATTGTGAACCTACAATAATATGAAACCCTGAGGCACTCAAGGGAATTTTTTATCCAATCACAACATTGTTGAAGAATCCCTTAGGAATGATATTTACTAGTAACATTTTATGCCGGACGCGGTCAAGAATCTTGGAAATATTCAATGAGGATGCTCTTAATCCGCTATGGTTTTCACTTGCAGATGTCCAAATGTTAGACAGAAAACTGAATTGGTCTCCCGTACCTCACTTGCTTTAGAATCCGTATTGACTATGCTTAAGGAGTCCGTTGCATTCCAAATTATGTTTAAAAGTTGAAAAAATCGATCTCGTATAGACTATATCGTTGTACATACCCAGTGTTGCAAATACGTCTTGAAACTGACCGTGGAAAACATCATCATCATCATCGGCACTACAACCGGGATCCGGTCTTGGCCTTATTTAGCACGTCTCTCCACCGGTATCCGGTCTATATGAGACTTGTTAAATTGTCCATAATAATTTGTTTTTCCGGGAAGGTCATTACCCTTGCGCCAGTGGAAAACATCACTGAAACAAAATAACTGAATATTTTTCGATACCTTTATTCAAAATATTCTCCCCTAGTTTCAATACCCTTGTTACAGAGTTTTCAACTTTGATTCAAATGCATGTTCTAGCTCGTGTTGTAGCTCTCTTGGTGGCCGAAATTTCAATAAAACCCTTCGTCAAAGTGTGTGGAACGAATTTTGCACAGATCTTTTTGTTATGCTCAAAAATCCTGACAATGGTCCGGATTACTTTTCCGCTGATGTTTAAAGGCTCTTCAGTCATTTTCACTGAAACATTGCGAACATTTGACGACGATGAAATCACAGACTTTTTCAATCATTTTCGACATTTAATTTCTCCCTTAACGATTATCATCCTGTTATCTCCCTCTGCCTTCCGAAAATCAAATATACCAAAGAGGAACATTTGCTGTACTTAAACAATCGTTGTACACTTGTTAAATCAAACGGAATGTTCTTGATGCATTTTTACAAAGTATTTAATGTAATGGTAGCTCTTTGTTAGTATTTCAACATCAAGTTGCCTTGGAGGATTTATATCCCTTTTTTTATTATCAACCGATTGAAGTAAAATTTATATTAGAGAAAGAGGAATGTCACAGCTTTCAAACTCTAAACACATAGAAGTCTTTGAACGTCACTACCAACCAGCCACTTATGCTTGATACATTGAATTCAGACCTCAACAAGATATATCAGTGGGGATTATCTAACCGAGTAGAATTCAATGCCCTAAAAACTCAGTGCTGCCTCTTGCTGTCAAAGGTGACCCCAACGTAAATATACTATCTATGAGCGGCACTTGCATCGACGAAGCCAAGGAATTATCAATCCTCGGCACTCGAATTAATTCGACTCTTAACTGGAATGACCACATATTTGAAGCTGCGAAAAGTGCAGCCAAATGCATGGGATTCCTTAAGAGATGCAAAAGATACTTCACTCCGTCCAACCTGGCCACTATTTACAAGGCGTATATTCGTCCAAAAATGGAGTTCAACTCCCATATTTGGTCAGGCGCATCCAAAATTGCACTACACGTGCTCGACAAGATGCAAAAACGAGCACTGAAACTTATTGGAGACCCAGCCGTAAGTCGATCAATTCCGTCCTTAGAACACAGGCCCAAAGTATTATGCCTATCTCTTTTCTATAGGTATTACCACGGCCGTTGGTCAACTGAACTTGCTGAATGTGTTCCGCCCCTTCAGAAATTTTTACCGCGATACCCGTCAATCTGTGAATGCGCATCAGTTCACGTTGAAAGTGGACTTTAGGCGCACAAATAAACATAGAGAGTCATTCTATGGCCGAACCACACGAATGTGGGATGTTCTGCCTGATCATGTGTTTCCTGGCCGTTGTGATGTCCAGACATTCAAGACCAATATACATCGACACCTCCTTTTCTTATCCACTTCCGCTCCATCCGCTCGCACTGTGCTCTGACATTTAAGGGTACTTCAAAATCCCCTTTTGTACGCGCGTTAGTGTAAAGAAAAAATCGCGCTACATTTTACAGACACATGGTTCGAGTCTCGGAACTCATTTGTCAATATTTATAGGTGTATCCCTGTAAATTGTGCAGTGTATATGCTATGTGTTTGGGCTCCTCGATAGTATAGTGGTTAGTATACCCGCCTGTCACCCGGGAGACCGGGGTTCGATTCCCCGTCGGGGAGCCTCTGGCGCAAGACTAATGACCTTGCCCAGAAAAAATAAATCATTATGGAAAATTTAGCAAGTCTTAGGACTTGCTAAATAAGGCCAAGACTGGTCCCCGGTTGTAGTGGCCGATGATGATGATGATATGCTATGTGTTTAGTATGTATTACCTGGAGTTGCTAAATATCTAATAAGTAATGCTTTTTATCCATTTTTTGTTAATGGACCGAATCCGAATCCGAAAACTATTTATATGCTGAACACTTTTTCCTTGTTTTCCTTACCGTCCTCTCCTGTAAAAAAAAAAAACCGGAGCTGGTGAACTGGGCTTCCGACTTGTGATTCTTACGCTGCGTCGAATTTGTCCTTGTTGCATGTTATTGTGCCACTTGCTCCCAGGAATTGATATAACCTAACAAGGCAGATGCTGTTTAATTGATATTTTAAGACTACAATTGAACCTAGAGTTTTATACATTTATAAAGGGTATTCCGAAAAGAAGGAAAGACGTAAAGACAAAACGAAGTGCATATAATAAATTGTAAATTTCTTTATAGAATGGTTTGGCTTAGTCCTTGGCAATTATGTACAATAACAATTATTTGCTATAGCTTCGACAATCAACTTTCAAGCAATAATTCAAAATTTTAATAGTACCTCTATATATAAAGGTTCCTCAATTTCGCTAATATGCATTATTATCTCGTCCTTTAGCTGTTGAATTGATGTTGGCTTATTGGTATAGACATTACACTTAAATTAACTCCAAAAAAAAAGAAAGTCCAAAGGCATCAAAACGCATTATGGTGGCAGTCAACTTTCTTCGTTGTTTCGGGAGATTATGCATCCAAGTAACTTCTCATCCATTAAAACTATGGCGTCGTGTGGCGCCATCCTATTGAAACCAAATGTTGTTGATATCGACAGCATACATTTCTTGCCAAAAAAAGTTGATTAAACAATGCACTGCAAGGCTCAATATTCACCGAAATAGAATTCCCTACAACATGTTCAAAGAAAAAGTTCAATGATTTAGATAGCAAAAAATGCACACTAATACGAGGGTTGCCCCTTATGTCTCGGGATTTGGCAACCCTAGTGTTGCAATCCGGCAATTGACAGCTCTGTCGTAAAGTTGGACATTTTTGAGGTTATACGCACTCAGAACGTTTTGACATACGAGCGCTATTTGTGTTGTTTACAGTAACTTAACAGATTCATCTCGGCCCAAAAATGGAATTAAATCGTCAACATTTTCGTGCGATTATTTTTTACAACTTTCGGCGTGGATTAACTCAGCAACAGTGCATGGAAGAACTTAATTCAACTTTTGGCGATGAAGCTCCATCAAGGACCAGTGTTTATCGATGGTATGGTGAATTCAATCGTGGTCGTAGTTCACTCCAAGATGAATTTCGTGAAGGTCGTCCAAAATCAGTTGTTGTTCCGAAAACCATTGATGCTGTGCGCGAACTGATATTGGAAGATCGTCATGTGACCTATCGTGAGATTGAGACAACCTTAGGCGTTAGTCGGACCAGCATACATTCAATATTGCATAAACATTTGACTGTCAAAAAAATTTGTTCGCGTTGGATCCCACACAATTTGTCAATCGCCCAAAAAAAGGCTCGTGTCAATTGGTCGAAAGAAATGCTCAAAAAATACGGTCGCGGTGCTTCGAAACACGTCTATGACATCGTGACAGGTGATGAATCGTGGATTTACGCGTATGAGCCCGAAAGTAAACAGCAGTCGACTGTCTGGGTGTTTCAAGATGAGCCAAATCCAACAAAAGTTGTTCGCGCACGAAGCACTTCCAAGCAAATGGTCGCCTGTTTTTTCGGAAAAACTGGACATGTCGCAACCGTACCACTAGAACAACGCAGAACAGTCAATTCTGAGTGGTACACAACCATTTGTTTGCCAGTTATCTTCCAAGAAATCAGGAAAACCGACCGCCGAAGACGGATCACTCTTCACCACGACAAAGCGAGCTCTCACACATCGGCTGCGACAACTGCATTTTTGAGCACCCAAAACATCGATTTGATGGGTCATCCGCCGTATAGTCCTGACTTGGCACCGAATGACTTCTTTTTATTCCCGTACGTAAAAAACAAACTGAGAGGTCAACGTTTTTCGACACCTGAAGAAGCGGTTGCTGCATTCAGAATGCATGTGTTGGAGATACCTCAATCAGAGTGGCAAAAGTGCTTCGACAATTGGTTCAAACGCATGCAAAAGTGTATAGATCTTCATGGGGATATTTTGAAAAGCAATAAAGTGATTTTCGATGATCAATATTTGTTTTTGTTCTCTAATCCCGAAATATAAAAGGCAACCCTCGTAGGCATAGGCTTTTCAACGATCACCCATGGATTTTCATCACCCCAAATGCAACAATTCTGCTTATTCCCAAAGCTACTAAGATGAAATCCGCATATGTGAACGGCCACGTTGTTGTCTTGTACCTTCCTGATGACATACTCGAGCACAAGGTTAAAAAGACATGGCAGGACATGGTTGGGAGTGGTGGTTTTCCATTCTAACTAGTCCTTTATTTTCATTCATGCAGATTTGAATGAAGGCGGCATATTTTTTCGGGATTTCCCAGCTCAAATACAATATGGTGTAGTCTTTGCATTGCGATGGAGTCATAGACTTTTTTGAAGTCACTGAAAAATTGGTGTACCGTCTCTCCATATCCCCACTTATTTTTCAACAATTGCCTTACTGTGAACATTTGGTTGCTTGTAGCCGATTCCTTCGGAATTGACATTGGTATTTCGTCTGCATGTGGTGTGGTTCTCGCCAGTATGACATTTGTTAGTATTTTGTTTGTGGTTGGGAGCAGTGATATCCCTTCGCGGTTCTCGCAGCCAGATCTGCTGCCCTTTTTGAAAATAGGGATACTTCCATTCTTTGGGAATGGCTTCTTTATCCCATATTGTTTTAACCAACCATTGGATCTTTCGAGTGGTTGCTTATCCTATGCTTCATACCTTCCATCAGTATGCTGTCAACTCCGAAGGCCATATTGTTTTTCAGTCGATTTATTGCATCTACTATTTTGTCGATGGAGGGCTCTGGGGCTGAAATGCCACAATTCTGCTTACTCGCAAAGTTATTGAAATGAAAATGGGCTTCATCACTAAAGATGATATTTTGTTAAAAATTCTGATAAATTTGTGTTTGCTCGTGCATCCAATTAATGAAGACACGACGGTTAAAATGGTCAGTAGACCTCAGTTCGTGTTAATTGAACTTGTGTAAACCTTGTGCTTTCTCAAAATTCAAATGGTCATAGAGAGATTTAATTCCTACGCATGACAAATCGAGGTGTTTAGAACAACGTGAACGGTCCGATGGCTTCACACACACTGCTATCAATCCTGTTCCTTTACATTTTGCAACAATATAGCCAATTGCACCCGCGGTTGGTCGCTTATGTTCGAAGTGCGCGAAATGAATTTTTATTTGAACGGTCATTTTTGTAATAGGCCTCAGGTAATTTAATCCGTTCTAGAATTGTTAACCGTCCTAAATTTAAAATTGCCAGAGACTGAACTTCCGAAACGAAAAAACGAGTGTCAAAAATATGTTGCCGTTTAAACCCTACTTACTTTTAACTTACATCCTTCTTATTGGAACATAATAATAATACCTGGAATATGAACCTATAAAATTGTTAATGACGACTAAAATAACATTTAAAACGTTGCACTGATCTCGAAATTTGTTTGCGAAAAATAGCCTTTTTTTCAAAACCTAGAATTGTTACAAATTTTCAACTTATTGTTTATTTGATAAGTTCATCTAAAACGTATACTGATTATTAACAATGCCCTTTCGTCTGAATGTCCTAGGAAGCGTTTCAAGAGAGTTAAGATGACCACCGATTTAATCTGAACGGTCCGAAACCACGTGATGCAAATTTTTATATATCGGCCCCGTTTTGTTGAAAAAAGGATTTTTTTTAAATAATTTAAATACCTTAAATATTATTTGACAAGATTTGCATACTGAAAATTCTTAAACACTATTATTCTATAAAACCTAGAGGAAGTATTTGATGATTTCCTCAACGCGGTAAAGAAAGCCTAGACGACGTCTCAAGTGATAATGGAATTCGAGTTAACACGTTCGTAGCGTCAAAAGATCTGGTAGTGAAAAGCACGATGTTCAAGCACAAGCAAATTCATAAAGCCATATGAATATCACCCGACGGTGTAACGCGTTACCAAATAGCCCACTTCCTCATAGACAAAAAACACCACTCGAACATCATTGACGTAAGATCATATAGAGGAGCAGATTGCGACTCCGATCATCTTCTAGTGATGGGCAAAATCAGGAGCCGGCTCGCAGCAATCCCATATGGGCAGTCACGGGAGACGAGCAAAAAGTTCGATAAACTAAAAGACCTGCGCAAAAGGGCTGAATATCAAAACGAATTAACGAGTAGATTTAGCATCCTAGAGAATGGTAGTTGTGAGGAAGAGGAAACCAATTATGTGGACCCTAAATGGGCATCGATCAGTGACGTAATCAAACAAACAGCCCAATAGGTATTAGGATTTAAGAAAACAATTAAGTATAAAGCTTGGTTTTACCAAGAGTGCAGGGCGAAGATCGAACAACGTAAACGCCTCAAAGCGAACCACTTAGAAAGATATAATGAAGTCAACGCAGAACGATACGCGACGATTCGAAAGATACAATGAGACTTTTCAAACACAAAAAACGCAAATGGAAGAAGACTCGGATTGAAAAAATCGTAGAAAATGCCAGACCAAATAACATCAGAGGTGTGTGCAATTAGAAATAACTATCGAGGGAGAGCCAAAAGAGAGATACAAGTGGTTGTCTGGTCACAGAAACAAACAATATCGTCACAAGTTGGAAGCAGTACTTTGAAAACCTGCTCAACGTACGCACCCATCAACCATAAATAAACGCACCAGACGTACATACAGCCGAGCCTCAGATCCCAGAGCCCTCTCTCAACGAAGTTGTAGACGCAATAAATCGGAGTCAACAAGGCTCCGGAGTCGACTGCATACCGGCAGAGCTTGTGAAGCAAGGAGGAGAGGCAACCGCTCGAAAAATCCACCAACTCATCAAAACACTATGGGATAAGGAAGTCACTCCGAAAGATTGGAAAATCTCAATAGTCATCCCCATTTTCAAAAAAGGCAGCAGATCTGATTGCGAAAACTACGGAGGAATATCATTGCTCCCAACCACAGAATACTAACAAATGTCATACTGCCGAGAATCGCACCATACCAAGAAGAAATACTGGGAGAGTACCAGTGAGATTTCGTAGAAACTGGTCAACGGGCGACCAAATTTCCACAGTTAGGCAATTGTTGGAAAAGAAGTGGAGATACCGAGAGACGGTTCACCAACTTTTCGTTGACTTCAAAAAAGCCTACGACTCGGTCGCAAGGCAAAGAATTTACCATATTGTAGTTGAGCGGGGAGTCCCGAAAAAATATGCCGCCCTCATTCAAGTCTGCATGAACGAAAATAAAGAGCCAGGTAGAATAGAAAACCACCTCTCCGAACCATTTGAAATCCGCGGCGGACTAAAACAGGGGGATAGCCTCTCACCACGTCTTTTTAACCCTGTGCTCGAGTATGTCATCAGAAAGGTACAAGACGACAACGTGACCAGATCATCTCTGAACCGGGTCACACTAGTGCCCGCATATGCGGATGACATCGCCGTTTTGGGCGATAATCTAGAAACTGTAAGTAAAAACAGTGAAATCATCATGCAAACGGCAGAAGAGGTGGGCCTATGAATAAATGAAGACAAGACAAAACAAAATATATGATTACGGCGAAAGCAGGTGGACCTCAGAGAACACACATAAACATCATGGGCAAGATTTTATACATCTCGGAACAATACTGCCGGCCAATAACGAAATTTCGAAGAAAAGTAACAAAAGACTGCATTCCAGCAACCCTAGTTGGTAAACGGTCAGCAAACTATTAAAATCGAAACTGCTGTCACGTAATATAAAGCTCCGTGTATATAGATTGACTATACTATAATCATGCCAATTGTCGTATAAGGATACGAAACATGGGCTCTCACAAAACGCGAAGAAAACAAATTCCACGTATTTGAGAATAAAGTTTTAAGAAGTATCTTTAGCGGTAAATATGATGAAGAGGCAGGGTAATGGAGGAAACTCCACAACCACGAATTGGAAGAGCTATACCGCAAACCTACCATAGTAAGAGTAATCAGGTCGCGAAGATTAAGATGTCCCGGACATGTGGCGCGAATGGGCAACGATAGGACCGTGCGTAGAATTTTTAACGGAAGATCAACGGGAAACAGAGGTAGGACGGTCGTGAATTTAACATTTAGTCGTAGGTAAAATCTGTAATTGTATTAGAAATAAATGTGGAGTTAAAACCAAAAAATGGCCGCGATGGAGATCGGAGGACAATATCAGGTTTGACGAGGAGGAGATTGGATTAGATGGCCAAGCATGGAAGGAGAGTGCACAGGAGAGGGAACGATGGCGCAGCCGTGTCAGTGAGGTTATGAGCTTCCGGGTTCCAATAAATAGTAACCAATAATTATTCTATAAAAAAAAAGTATTTATGAAAATTGCCGGTTTTTTAGCCTTCTACACGAAGCGCATCCTTAATTAACTCGGCAATTTATCAATATATTATTTTCTCCCTGTGAGTAGGGCGTTAGAATATACTCACAGCTAGGCCGGCTTGTCGTAAGAGGCAACCAAATGCCGAGTGGTAGGTGGGGTCCCTAGGCTTCTCAATAGTATAGTGGTTAGCATCCCCGCCTGTCACGCGGGAGACCGAGGTTCAATTCCCCGTGGGGAGCGTCTGGCGCAAGACTAATGACCTTGCCCGGAAAAAACAAATCATTATGGAAAATTTAACAAGCCTCAGGAGTTGCTAAATAAGGCCAAGGCCGGCTCCCGGTTGTAGTGCCGATGATGATGATTATGATGAAATGGTCGGGAGAAATCTCTGGCCATCTTTCGGAGCCTGGCTGATGGACCGGATTGGGAAAAAGATTGGTTCAGGTAGTAGCCGGTCCCAAGGTGAGATACCAACCCGTCACGCTGTACATTCCGCGATATCGTCGGGAGAAATCTTCGACTATGTTTCGGATATATGGCTGATGGCCCGGACTGACACAAAGAAAAGTCATGATGGTACCTTCTGAGATAAATAATTCCGGAGGTAAACTAGTTTCCTGTTCGGATCTCCGGGGGGAACTATGTCAGGGGAAACATCATGCAGATATTATGACAAATAACCGAACTTTACGAAATTCGTCATCGCATAATGGGGCTCGTTCTCGAGGCTCTGTCGATGTACGTATAATGGCATTTTGTAACATCGGGGGCATAGGTTTCACCAATACGAATGTAAACGCCGTCCATCAATATTTGCGAACAGCGAAACCTGATATCCTTGCCTTAACCGAGACCCAGGTCGTTTCGTCAACTGATTCGAGATATCTTCGTTGCAAGATTCCATTTTAAGGTTGGAGTCTGCGTCTTCACGCGGTTCGATCTGGCTGGTTAATGTGTTCCCGAATTTATTTTCCGCGAATTCAAACCTCGATGCCGGTCTTTTGGAGACACCTGTGATCGCACCGGTACGGTCTTCGATGCGGGATGAGAGGTTCCGCCCGCGTACTATTCAACGCATTCGGATTGTAATAAGGCAACCGGCCCGGACGGAATACCAGCAATAGTCCTTAAGAATTGTGCTCCAGAACTGTCGTCGGTTCATGGAAGACTCTTTCGCTTATCTTATGAACGAAGAACTTTTCCTGCCTGCTGGAAAGTCGCTTGAGTTCAGCCAAACCGAAAGATAGGAAAAAAGTGTTTTCCACAAAATTATCATCCGATAGCATTACTGTCTATGTTATCTAAGGTGATGGAAAAGGTCATCAATGGCGAGTTAAATAAGTATTTGGAATGCAACGGACTTCTGAATGATCGCCAATACCGATTCCGTGGCAGGCGGTCCACGGGATACGTTTTGATCCTTATAACCGATATATGGACATCTGCTATTGAGGGGCATGGTGGGTGAAGGGCGGTCGCATAGCGAGTCAAGGGGTTCGCTTTGGATATCTCCAAGGTGTGTGTTCGGATCTATAGCCTGTTAGTTCCGGGCTGCCTAAAGCTTCTATTTTGGCACCAACCTTGTGTTTGCTCCACATGAATGATTTCTTGGAGTCAACGGATAACAAGGTGTTTAGTTTTGCCGATGATAGTTCGTTTGTTTCTTCTTTTTCGAGTGATCGGCCGATTAGTGCATCAAGGTCGCATCAGCTGAGATGTAGCCAAAGTGACTCTCTGAATCGGGATCTGGATAAGATCCTGCAGTGGGGAAAGGCCAATCTCGTCGACTTCAGTGCAACGAAGACAAAGTATACAACATTCACGAAGAAAAGTGGCTCATCGGTTTCACAGCTGATAATGAATGGCCTGGCCCTCGAATCTGGGGAAAGCATGAAATCGCTCGACTTCACGCTCTGTGGGCATGTATCGTGGCGTAAACACGTGTCGAAACATCGCCAGATCCATCATCATCATTATCATCATCGGCACTACAACCGGGAACAGGTCTTGACGTTATTTAGCAAGTCCTGAGGCTTGTTAAATTTTCCATGATAATTTTTTTTTTCGGGCAAGGTCATTAGTCTTGCCCCAGACGCTCCCCGACGGGGAATCGAACCCCGGTCTCCCGCATGACAGGCGGGGATACTAACCACTATACTATCGAGGCGCCCAGATCCACCTTGGGAAAACTGAGCTATCTTTTTAGAGCCAAGAAATATTTTACTTCGGCTCAACTTCTTCTCCTTTATAAATCCCAAATTAGACCCGCGCTCGAATATTGCTCTCATGTTTGGAGCTCTGCTCCTAAACATACCCTCGACTTACTTGAGAGCATACAGAGACGAGCGATTCGCCTGACCGGTGACACGACGCTGACATCGGGACTATAGTCTCTATCACATCGAAGGCGCGTAGCCGACCTCTGTCCTTTTTACAGATGTTATTAGGGGTACTGTTCTTCAGAGATCCGTGGTATTGTTCCGCGCAATTTGGTTTATATGCGCTCTACAAGACAAACGGACGGATCACGCCAATTTGCGCTTCATCTCCCGACAGCGCGAACATCCGCATCAGAACTCTTTCCGTTACAGAGCGGGAAAGCTGCGGAACTCCGTCCCTGCGCAAGTGTTCCCGGAGCGTTACAACCTGCAACTGTTCAAAAAGAACAGCAACAATTATTTGGTGGCATCTCGGGGCGCCCACTCGGCGCTATAGGTTCGCCTCCTTCCGAGATAAGCGTAATAAAAAATAAATTTTAAAAATAATTTTATAAAAAATTAAAAAAAATAAAAAAAAAAAGTTTTTTGGGAGACACTTTATTTGTGTTTGGTGAAATTTGAGCGGTTTTCTATCTTATTTCATAATTAAATGTATTTTTAATTTTGAAATAAATATTACCGCGACTAACAGATAGAGAAGGTTTTCTGTGCACAAGATGTGCAGAAAAATCTACTAAGAACTGGTGAGAGATCTTAAGTATTATTCCTTGTATTCCGTCCTTTCGGTTGCTTTTTTGCAGTCGAGCCCAAGTAAAGTGTAAAGTGTTGAAGGCGAAACTTTACATCCGAAATTGAATACGTCCGTTCTGAGGAAATCGTAAAAGAAAAGCATCTTGAGTTGAATTCGCAGAGAAAAAGCTGCGTAAAGATTTACTTTTTCTTTAGAGTTCATGGCTTGTGTCCCGCTACCCGTCACTAATGGCAGGAAGGAAAAGGAAAAAAACGATTGCTTATAGCCTTTTACATTGAACCAATCGAGTATTCGAGTAGCTAGTTCATCATTGTGAACTTCTTCGCGGTCTTAGTGATTTGGATGTAAGGGTTTCTGATCATGTCAAAGTTTCTTCTGTTGACTTCCAGATTTTGAATGCTTTATTTGTAGCTGCTGCATGAGAGGGTTTGGCGCAACGCTAATAACCTTGCCCTTAAAAATAAATTATGGAAAATTTAACAAGCCTCGAGACTTGCTAAATAAGGCCAAGACCGGATCCCGGTTGTAGTGCCGAAGATGATGATGTATCAGAGGAATTTTGTTTGGTGCTGTGCGGAGTGTGGAGTATCTTATAGTGAAGAATAATGATTGACTCTACGAAGGCATTAATATCGGAGTTTTGCAAGCCAACCTCTGACTAGAGAAACGACACGAAGAAATCACGCAATCCATCATATTTATTTTCATACCTGGCAAGGGTACTTAGATTGTGGGGAGGAAGTATTGTGCCAAACACGGACACTCCGTTCACTTTCCTCCGCCAACATGTCTTCATACAAAGTTCCGACACGTATTGTTCGCAAACCAACAAACCGAACACCAAAATACGGAGCGGACCACACAGAAAATAACGCAGATCAAAACTGCACAGCACCGGAAACAATTTAAACGAGGAAAGTAAAACACTGGAAGGTTACGTTAATGTTTTATTCACTAAATAAAAACCACTGCTTATGTTACAACATTGATCTTGATGAAAATTAATATTAACACTACTTTATATAATTTTGACATTTCGAGAAAGGAAGACCTGTGCTAAGGCCGGAGGATGTCTATCAATTCATTCTTGGATAACGCTGTACGTGGGAAATGCGAGTTATATCTATAAGGCACATGATTTTTACTTATTTTATTGTTCTTTTTTGTTTCTAAATTACTACACACACGACTCCAGGTATTATCGCGTCCCCGTGCGCACCGGAGAGCGGGAGATAGCACGACCAGCGTGGTCGGCTGATGAAATTAGACTCAGCGATAAACGGCTCGTGCAGAGCCGACTCGCTAATGGGGTGGGTTTCCCCAAGAAAGAAAGTGTTACTCTCCACAAAGGATACGTTTTACCTACCACAAGAGAGACGTATAGTCTCTCTTGGTGGAACAGAAAACCAGATCTCGCAATGGAGACCATGGTAGTATGTGTGCATGCGTGATCGTGAGGATCATAATATTCAACACACGCGAATTAAGGATAGCCACATTACCACAATACACACAACGCTATGATCCAAGCATTAAACAATCATCATGGGTCAACACTGACATCGCATAGACGCTCTAAAAGCACCATAAATCAACAATCACCTAAAACAATTATCTCCGCACACGGTACCATCCTCATGAGTCAATGCCGAACACTTATCTATGGCCCAGATATCACATAGACGCTCTAAAAGGATCATAGATCAACAATGACCTAAAGCAATTATCTACACACACAGCCCCATTCTCATGGATCAACACGGGACGCTCATCTGTGACCCAGCAATCAGATAAAATATGAACAATCTGCACGAAGACAGACATTCTTCTTGGAGACACCGATCGGCATAGCCGCAACATTAATAGTAAAATAAGTAGTCCTAAGCTTTAACATAAAATAAAGTTATTTTTAAATTAAAATTCCCTAGGACTACTTAAATCGCGCGAAGGCGATGGATACGAAGCAAGCAGGCGGTAAGGACAAGGGGACCGTGAAGATCGTTGGTAGTACGCATGTATGTGTGTACATGGGTTCTTTCATGGGACAAACCATGAGAACGAACCTGAAACGACGAAAAGGGCATAGGGTATATCCATGAGATGTGAGTTCGGCAAAGCAAACAAACCGAACCTCCTTGGATGCTAATGGTTTTTGTTTGCTCATGCCGCTGCTTATGAGAAGCAGATCCCGAAATATGAGAAGACAAAGGGCACGCTTACGTCTTTGTCAAAGATGTGCATTGCGGCTAAATAAATAGGCGGCAATGCAATGTGGAAATGCGCTAATTAATTTTAGCTTGATTACCGGGAAATGGTGTTTATGGCATCGCTGGTAAGGGTAGGTATTCAATCCCTATTTACATTTGCCTGTGCTGTAGGATTTAATTGATGCCTTAAGACGCGAGATGCGTATATTTGTTTTGGTCCCTTGGGTGTAGGTCGCCAGCCAATGTGTATGTATGGTGATTTATGATACACTTGGTGAGGACGGGAAATGGGCGACGCAATGTTTATGATCCCTGTTATGATGGTTACATTGGTATGTAAACCAAATCATTTTGTTTTCAGGAATTCGTCAAGGGGTATTTGCCTGGCACCGAAGGTGCCGAATTGGTTTTGGGATCCCTGATAAGTTAGGAAAGAATTCTTACAGATTAGAGAGTAGTAATTTAATTTGTATGCGAAGAGATGCATGAAAGGTAAGGACTCTTTTACAGGGGCCCTTAGATTACAAATTTGATCCATTTGAAGCGTGACGCAGTTACAGGTGCCTAATGGCTCCTCGATAGTATAGTGGTTAGTATACCCGCCTGTCGCGGGGAGCCTCTGGCGCAAGACTAATGAATTGCCCAAAAAAAAAAAAAAAAAAATTATGGAGAATTTAACAAGCCTCAGGACTTGCTATTATATATTAAGGCCAAGACCGGTTCCCGGCTGTAGTGCCGATGATGATGATGAATGCGATTGCATTAGCAAAATCCTATGCAGATTGGGATGAAGTTATGGGGGTTTATCAGGTAAGTGGGCCGTGGGCTTGGCGGAACCGCCACAAAATTACTTAATCATTTGAGATACAAGTGATTGCACAACAGATACAGACAATTGTCCGAATTTCTCATTGGAGCAGCCGGAATAGATGTTTGGCCGAGAGATCAGAAAATGATCCAAAGTGTTCCTAAATTCACACTGGTTATCTTGTACTCCTGCAATAGCTGAGTCAAATCGCTGATGTGTAGCTGTTTCATTGAAAAAAGTGTTGCAACGAAATTAACTTTCTGAGCAAATAATCCACACATTCTTATAAAATATGCATCAATACCAGTTTTTTATCTAAAAAATTAGAAAAAATAGTTTACCAGTTTTTTATCTAAAAAATTAGAAAAAATAGTTTTTTCTGGAAGCTTTCCACCCCGTCAGTTTACTTTCCTATGACCCATTATTGGGGCAATTTCTAAAAACAAAAAACATCTAACTCCCAGTGCTATTTTCTAGTCAGCGCCGGGAGCAATATGTAATTTTTCTACGATTGACTTAGAGGTACTTAATATTCAATGGCAGGAAAAATTTGCTTAAAAAACTGATGACGGGAAGAAATTGGCGCAGTAAGAGATAATGTGATTTGATATACAGCACGGAGAAAATTATTATGCAATAATTACTAACGGACAGTTATCTTGGTAGATACATTAACCAGTTAGCCATCAATTAAAAATACAAGGATTAAGGGCAGGAAAAATAATTCAAAAATACCGACTGCCAGCTCCAAAAGTACCGCAGCACCCCCGATTTTTTCAGAATCCATAAGTAGCCAAGAGAAAAATGATATAAGATAAAATAAGATAAAAAAAATTATATAATATAAATCTACTCCCACAGGGTGTCGCACTCATTTTCATAATGTTTCTCCAGCTAAAGGAAAGCCCTGATTCTTCCTCTCTCTTTGCAATGTTTCTATAGATTAATTAACAAAGTACTATATCCTTACAGGCGGTTACTGTTGCTGTCCCTGTTCCTCAGTGTGGTTCTCCTGCTCTGCTTCACTAATGTGCGGTATGTGCATATTTCGTTTGTATTGTTGTGTCGATCGGGCCGGGCGCACAGCGCACACATCGCTCAACCGATATGATAGGAGGAATAATGTATTGTACCTGTTTACCTATGTTCACATCTTTCTCCTTCTCTCATAGCCTTTGATAAGGTTTTGCAGCACATTCCCTCATATTCTCTTTTGCATCATGCAACTGCCGGAGTATAATGTTTTGGATCGTGTGCTTCTCTTTATGGCGAATGTTTTTGGGCTGTGATTTAAATCATTCCATATTCGGGGTATTGTTTGTCTGCCATCTCTGTCGTGGGTGCATTTTGTTATTAATCCTTCTCTTTCATTGTTTTGTTGGGAATTCTTAACGGTAGGGTTCGTACACTTATTTAAATGCAACACAATTGTATTTTGCCAATATGTAGCTGGGCTTGATGTTAGGAAGGTTCATTTGTTTTTCGGTTTATTTTGTTGGTTTTTAATTAATTATTATTTAAGTACGTGCTTATTATTTGCACTATGTGGCATTTATTTTTGCCAATCGGAGTAAATTGACATGAGAAAAAGGATGCATCCCCGTGAATGTACGAGAATCGTAAAAAAGGATGCAAAACGTGCTTAAGCAGAGAATTAATGTAATTGCATGCATGCGACCGCTGCAGCTATGTATGCGAGCATTTGTGAAATTTTGAAAATTTATTAGCAAAAACAAAACTAAAACAAATACCCATACACAGCACATCCTTCGGCAACACCCCGGCTCATAATTTGCATTCATTTATTTTCTCTTTCTGTTACATCGCGCTCTCTTCATTGGATATGTTTCTCTGTCGCACTCTCTGTGCTGGTGTAGCGCGCGCTCTGACCAAAGTATAGACTCGTCTACAATAAGGGTGCATGCGTAAAAAGAGATACCAACTAACCATTTCAATGCATTTTTACCCACTAATTCTCTATAGTATTGTCTGACGGAGTGACTTATTAAGAGAGTAGTGGCAGAACGTCGTCAATGATGAAGATGAAAGATGTTGATCGAAGCGCGGGCAAAGAGGAAGAGCGGCAAAATGAATAACACAACACACTGAGTGTCCTCCATGACGGTATGCATTTAACTTGAATATGTACACAAAACCCTGGCACAGGCTTCAACTAACTTCCATAGAGACTAGCACTACCGCTGAATAGCCGGAGTGAGCGCACGCAAATTGTTCGCCGTGGCTGCCCCCACACACCGTTGTCGTCTCGTTGACATCTTCGTGCTCGACTAGTACTCGTAGCCGTAGCCGCAGTCGTTACGGCTGTAGCCGTCGAAGTCGTCATCTTTCACCCACGTTGCCGTGTGTGTCGTCTTCGTGGGCTGTGTGTGCATGCGGATAGAAGTTCAAAATAGAATACAAACAAGTGGCAAGAACACAACCAAAAGAAGGTAATCGCCACCTCTTCCGACCTTTTCCGAAATCGCTTCATTCCATAGTAACAAATTGACGGGTTACGAACGATAACGCCGTCGATTTCCTTCGAGCGCGTCTCTGCGGTATGCGCTTGTTACGTTTACATTGCCGTCGTTGTTCTGATTGTTTTTAACTGTATCCTTTTTGTATATTTTGTTGTTGCTTTTTGTTGTTTTGTTTGGCTGATTTTTTTTTAATTACACTTTTTCACCACTCTACATAATATTCATGATTTTTGTTTCTGATGTGAGAAAAATTGTTATTCAAATTTGTTTAATGTGCTAACTAAATTAATTATTAAAATGTCGAACGAAAATCAATCGAGAATCTATTTGACTGTGTGTTGTGAAAAATTGTTATAATACCAAAAAGAGAAAAAAATAATTAAATCAAATCGAAAAAGAAAAATGCATAAGAAAATTGTAAAATTTGCAAGTTCTACGAAATTTGCAAAAGTGCTTTTAGTGATCTAGAATTTTCGGAAATTGTTAATAATAATATAAAACAAAAATGAAAAAAAAGAAACAACTACTGGAAATTTGAACGTGCGACTCAGCATATTGTCATGTTACTTGCAATTGGAATAATGGATTTGTGTTGTTTGAAAAAGGAACCCTGGACTCAATGTTCGCAGTTTGAATTACTATTCTATCGGCTTCATGGGTGTCGCATTGAATCCTGTTGGGATTAGGGTTTCCGTGCTGCAGATGTTTTTGTTTTTTCATTATCATTTTCGACATTGTGTGACATTTGTCGGTATTTTTGTTGCTAAATGATACTGGATTAGTTTGATGTTTACGTATCCTTACCAAACGCAACTGTTACCCACAAAAGTTGCGTTATGCGCGTTTACGCAAATCACTGCATTTTCAATTTTTATTTTTTTTTTTGTTCTTCGAGTCTTTGAGAAAACAAACATTACTCAGTTTTGTTTTTTGTTTAACATAATTCAACCCAAGTGTTTTACTGCACTTCGAGCTCCTGATCAGTTTCTACCCTCGTTATTTTACTTTGGATACAAATTGATCATTTTAATAATGACTCCTAAATTGCTTTCCAGTTTATTCAAAAAGTAACCAAAATATATAGTCACTCATAGTTCTATTAATTGATAATTTAATTCAAATGCGTGACTGTTGTTCCTTGGATGTCCGACTGGGAGCGGGAAAAAAATTGAACTGCAACAAATTTGGCGACAAATTGCAACAACGCGTTTATATGAATATTCCTTCATCACCACACGCGGTAGCAGATTAATCGTCGTTTTTCTTCCATTGTGGAAAGGATTCAGTTTTGCCGGTGTTTTGTGTTTTTTTATTTTTTATTTATTCATCTCCTTTTTTCCTTCGCACACGATAAAGGAGTCATATTCCTGTGATATAGAAGATATATCGAGGACAGTGAAAGTAAACATTTCTCATCGCCACGGCTACAACCAAGTGTTGTAACTTATGCCGTGCAGTGTTAAATTTCGTGTTAAACATGACGAATAATAATAGTCACGTGAACTAGATTGTGAGTTCGCCAAACAAGAATTTAAAGCTCTCCAAATGCGTGCCGTTTTTTTTTTCGCCATTCACCAAAGTTTTCAATCAATTTCCAAAACTCAAAATTCGTTGCTTACAAATCAGTGAAATCACTAGTTCATTTATTTTGTGGAACCTGTAAAAACTTAGCTCAAGCACAGTTGTCCAATAATATCTTAAGAAATGTTCTAATAGTTTACGAAAGTTCATTAGGTTCGGGAGAATTTGGCTCGAACAGTTTTAACTAAAGATTACTCTAACGCAATTGTATTTACTCACCAGTTCAATTAGTTGTCGAAATAATAAAAAATTGGCTCGAGGTGTTTTGGGTACAACAATCTAACGGGCTCTATTCACCAGTTCATTTAGTTTGTATAATCCCAAAAAAATTGCATTCAAGCATAAAAATATATAGAAATAGACATCACTCTAGATTGTAGAGTCAGTGAGGATTTGGAAAATGCGAAATAGACTTTACTCTAGATTATAGAGTTTGTAAGTTTCTGAAGAATGATACGCAAATATGTGTTCTGTTGTCCTAATTTATCTGGGTCGCTAAACTTCGTTCTATCCCACGCAATTTGTAAGAGTTGATCAAATTACTCTCAAACAGTACGACCTACAAATATCTCAGGAATTAAGCAAACCCGACTTCATTTCCGGGTTTGCTTATATTGTTTAACCCGAAAAAATTTGATTCAGACACTATTGTTTAAATGTACCTACAAAAATCGACTTCGTGCTATTTTATGCAGGTTGTAAGATTTTGGGAAACGACACCCAGACGCTTTTGCCTACAAGAACCTAGAGATTTTATTATTCATTGACATCGAAAACTATTCGAATTTGTGGAATTCAAGTGAATTGCGTTCAAGCCGCACTCTACACTCGCCAGTCCACTCAATTTTAGATCACGGACAAATTTACCTCAAGCACATTTGCTGAATAAGAATTAAGAAAGCAATAGACTTCTTACTCCAATTGATTGTGTTTATAACCCGAACATCATTGCTTCCTGGCATCGAAGAAATGGACTTCACTACAAACTTAACAAGATGACGTTTAGTTAATAAAATAAACTTCAGTTTCTAGTTCATTCAATTTATACAATCCGGAAAATTTCAGATCGCATTCTATATTCCCTGAAGTATGTAAAGAGACGTATTTCAGTCTAGTTCAGACATGCAAGATTGAGAAAAATGAAGTTTAGGCACTCTTGCTCAGAAGATTTAAAGGAACTTCAGTTTCTGGTACATTCCATTTGTACACGTCAGAAAATCCTAAATCGCATTCTATTGCCTAGAAGTATCTAAAAGATACACTTCATTCTAGTTCATGCAGGTTTTAAGACTTATGAAAATGACTCAGGGACTCTTGCCTGTAAGGATTTAAAGGTATTAATTTCATTTTCCACTTCATTCAGTTATACTACCCGCTCTTCAGTTTACTCAGTGTTTACAGCCCGAGTGTCTAATAAATAGACTTCATTCCAGTTTATGCATTCATTCCAGTATGATTTAGGTACCTTTGCCTACTAGAATATTGAATTCAATTGGAAAAATTTAGCTCAAGCACTATTATCTAGAACTATCTAAAGAAATATGTTACATTCTAGTTCATAAAGATCATGAAATACAACTTAGTTTGCTTCAAAAACAATGGTCTTAAAGTCTTTCAAAATTATAGATTCCACTCACCAGCCCATTTAGTTTTTCGTTCATGGAAAAGCATATATCAAACGGTGTTGTCTACGATATGGTTTCTAAGAGATGCGACGGTAAATTGCTGTTAATTTCTTCGCTCTATACTTGGAGTAATGACACAAGGCTAATAACCTTTCCCGGAAAAACGAATTATTATGGACAATTTAACAAGTCTCGGATGTGGACCGGATACCGGTGGAGAGACTAGCTAAATGAGGCAAAGACCGGATCCCGGTTGTAGTGCCGATGATGATGATGATACTTGGAGTAAACTTGGAACCAGAATCAAATGCCAGATCATCAAAAAAGAATAATTAATATAATATAATAATTGAAGGTAATGTCCCAGTAAGAATACTCCCTAAGAGTAGTAGTCTGATTCTCACTTGTGCTAAGTACTAGTACAGTGACTCTTTTGAGGGGTTGGCGAATTCGATGTGCATGGTAGATAGTTCAGGTGCTACGATTGTGGGGGTAGAAGTATGATTGCCAACGTATGGCACGGCTTCACTTGCATCCCCGAACAAATGTTCCACTGTGCGAAATGATCACCAGGTAATCCTTCGTGCCCCCACACGATCATTACCATTAGAAAGGCAGAGAGGAGAGTAGTGTGGTCGTAAACTTAGCACCTCAATTTTTATCCAGCTATGGGAAATACAACAGCAGGAATGCAAGGGCATCTTCTGCGGATTATTATTTAATACGTGTCCTCTGTATCTGCTTTCGCTTAGACGGTTATTAAGACACTTAAGGATAACAAACAAAATAGCCTTTTATAAGTGCGAATTATACAAATAAGTACACACCGTTGCAACAAAAACCACCTTACAAGATCGAAAAACATAATCGTTTGGTTAATTTACTGGCGATGGCATTTTCGTCATGGAGATGTCATTGGTTTTCGACCTCTCTTGACCCTTTAGGGCAAGCTGGCCAAGTGTGAGTATATTCTAATGCCTATAATATCGAGGATTCATAACTGTTGATAATATTAAAACTTTAAGTTGAAATCAAGTTGAGAATTTGAGTCGAATTCCAAACAAAAGGTGCAACATCAGAATCTCTAAAGGGCTTCTAGATTTATATGCTTAGTGATTTTGAGTGCCAGTCGTTTTGGTTGTTGTTCATTATTTTTTAGACATCGTTAAATCGTTCTTGAAAAAAGTTCCATGGCACTCAAAATCAGTCGGGAAACAACGATAGAATATTTCTTATCCAGGTTTTGACTGTTGTCCATTCTTTTTATTATAACACTAAACAAATGTTGTCGGTGTCAGATTTAAGCCATTCCGACCCAGTCGTGAAATAAGGATTGTTATTTTATATATTTCGCTCATTCAAGGTGCTCGGTTAAAGTTTGAATCCTCCCAGAATCACTCAAGAATAACGGTTAAACAATTCTAGAGTTGCGTAGAGGTTTTGATTGTTGTCCGATCTTTTTACATATTTAATCCCTTCAAGGCTCTTGCGGAGACATCGCTAAAGTAAGGTAGTCAGAAAGATATCCACGCCACTCAGAATCAATCGGCAAATAACGGTAGAATAATTCCTATACAGGTTTTGATTGCTGTTCCTTATTTTTATTATATCGCTAAACCAAGGTTCTCGGTGTTAGATTTAGGCAATTCCGACTCAGCGGTGAACTAAGGATAGAATAACTCCCATACAGGTTTTGATTGTTGTTCATTCTTTATATATTTCGCTCATCCAAGGTTCTCGGTCAGAGCTTCAATTCACTCAGACTCACTCAAGAAATAGCGGTAAAATAATGTTGGTGCTGCGTAGAGGTTTTGATTGTTGTCGGATCTTTTTATATATTTTGTATAATAACAATAAAATAATTCTTTTGCTATATATAGTTTTTGAATGTTGTCCGCTTTTTATATATTTTACCTCTTTAAGTGCTAATTCAAGGAAAACAAGAGTCATCTCAAAATGTATGTGTAGAACAAATCTTTGTCAAACTGCAAATCTGAACACAAACACCCTTGCCTTACTTGTCGCATTTCTCCTCCTCCCCCCTCCCCCCTAAATTGGACATTTAAGGGTATATCAAAATCTAGTAAAAAATAGAAAGAAAGGGAAAAATGCCAACATGATCAGACTCAGTATGCCTGTGAGCCGTTGCTTCGATAAAACAGGCTTCAATGGTGCGGTATTAATTATATTTAGCATATGTCCCCTGGAATACCTCTTCACACCAGTAAACAGTACAAGAACGAAATGTGACGCGACTCTCCAGCCCAAAGTCGCTAGTTAATTTGACTGTCATTTTGGTTTGAATCTCATTGTGGTTTGGCTATTTTTTTAATTGTCACTTGGGTTGGAATGTTATGATCATTTAATTGTCAATTTGACATTTCATAACTGTCCAAGATGCGTTTTTGTCTTAAGACATCTGCCATTTGACGCCTTTCGCCTTGCCAGCAATTTTAGTTCGACTGTCATTCAAGTTTGACTGCCGCTTTGATTCAACTAACATTTTAGTTTTATTGCCATTTGACATCGCAGTCCGTAGCAATTGTAGATCATGAACGGCATATTAATAAATAACTGTACGTCAAAAAAATTAAATCGCTTCGATCAAGTGTCAAGGGTGTCAACTGTTTGGCGTGAAACAAATAATTTCAAAAATTTCCATACAATATGATGATGACGGAACGAAAATGTAGCCAATGTAAAAAATATTTATGCAGTTCCTGAACGCCCAAAACACATATCATGCGCAGCATTTATGAATAACTTATTTTTATTTGGTATATAGTGATTTGCATTTTTACCAAACAAGTTTTTTGTTTTCTACTGGTATAACAATTGAATTGTATTAATTAATGGACTCGTTTCCTGTGATTAAAAAACATCATTTAATCCATTAACAATCATTACTCCCTTGTAGAATGACGAAACCGCGACGGCGGCATTATCACACCATTTTCTTTGAGGATACTAGACGTTGTGATTGTTGCAGATGATCAACGTCATGACATATTTAAAATCTTTCTTAACATCCAATTTGCTTAATTAATCCTGTAGGACAGCTGGCTCAGGGACCCGCCATATTTCTTACACCTTATATCCAGACCGATAATTTTAAAAGGCGATTACATTGCCCAGATACCATGCTCTCCTGTTTTAGCTGCCCTGCAACCAAAACCAAACAAAAATCAATCAT
Source organism: Microdon myrmicae (assembly GCA_963931805.1). Classification (NCBI taxonomy): domain Eukaryota; kingdom Metazoa; phylum Arthropoda; class Insecta; order Diptera; family Syrphidae; genus Microdon; species Microdon myrmicae. The sequence continues at coordinate 28,435,456 of OZ007500.1, forward strand.
AGCCCTGATACAATATGGTTCAAGAAAAACACAAAAAAAGGACCCCATCGTTTTACCGTTCATGTTGGACCAGAATATCCTGATATAAATATCATGAAACTTGTTAGAATTGAAAAGAATCGATAGAAAACTTATTGCCTAACTACCCCAATGTCACATACATCACCGCGCACATGTTTCCAACCTTCTACCTACTGCTCCACAAAAGCGACTACATTGCATGTTATACTCGTAGCTTAATGCGCATTCTACAAAACAGAAAGAACTTAGTTTGCATCAGGTCATCGGTTTTGTTGCGCTAATTACTCTCTGTTTAATATTTTGAAAAGAAATGGGAAGAACCTGTTCAGGTTCGTGTTGCAGTGAAGTAAAAGACTTCATGTGCCCACAAACTCAACTCTGCTGCAATGAATCATCGTGAATTGTTCACACTTATAGATGTGCTGTATCGCGTGTAATCTCACTTTACTTTGCGATTACTCGCTTCGAACTGTCCCAGTAACTTTTTTCACATCTATTGTCTTAAAGCGTCCATACTCTGTGCTTTGTGAGCGAACGTACATTCTAAGACCTTATTCCAAGTGTTTTATAGGAGTAATCATAAAAAGTTTTTAACCACTCATAATCTTTTTGTCAAATTTGCTGATATTGAAATTGGACTCCACGTCCTTCCTTTACCCAATAACCTTTTAGTCAATACACCATCGACTAAAGCTGGGTTAACCTAACCACTGAGATATAACCTATGCCAGAGAAGAAACGGTTTTGTAAAAATCTCCAAAACTTCCCAATAAAAAGAATAGTTTTAGTTTTTATAAGGATTAAAAACTTGTCCTTTAAAAGTAATGTTGAGAGGTATTGTAAAGTTCTCTACAGCAACGCCTTTGTTTTATTACGAAAAGATCTACTCTAGGAACTTTAAAGATATTAAATGCTGCACATTCACTATCCTATGAAAAGAATGCCTCTAGGTTCTATAAAGAGCTACAAACATATGCCTTGTTGACCTTTGAAAATATTATTTCCAAGTTCTATCATCATCATCGGCACGGCCACCGGGATCCGGTCTTGTTCTATTTAGCAAGTCCCGGGGCTTGTTAAATTTTCCATAATAATTTGTTTTTCCGTGCAAGGTTATTAGCCTTGCGCCAAGTTCTATAACCACCTCAAAAACCATTAGGTTCTGTAGAGATCGTTAAACCTGGCCTTTAAATAGAATATTGAATGTTTTTAGGTTCTATAAAGATACGTAAACCTACATCTTTTCTGTCCTGTTATTTAAAAAGGAGGAGAAAAAGTTTTTAGATCGGTAAATTTCCAACATATACTTCTTTGTTGACCTTCGAAAATAATGTTTTCAATTGCTATGAGAATTTCAATAGCTTCGCAGTTGCTGTTCTGTAAAAAAAATTGTCTCTACGTCCTATAAATGCCTCCAAACCTACCATCTAAATAGGATGTTGCTAGGTATAAACATGCGTAAACCTCCGTCTTCGCTGCACTGTCACTTAAAAAAGGGATGTTTCTAGATTCGGTAAATATCCATATTCCTTTGTTGACTTTTGAAAATATTGTTTCCAATTACTATGAGAATTTCAATAGCTTCGTATTGACTGTCATGTCTCTAGGTGCTATAAATGTCCCCAAACCTATCCTTTCAAGAAAAATTTTCTACGTTCTATAAACATACATAAACCTACGTATTTTCCGTCCTGTAAAAGGAATATCTCTCACAATCTTAGGGTTTCTACGAAAAGAATTTCTCTAGATTCCGTATGGGTCCCTGAATCTGCCTTTTAAAAAGAATTATTTTCAAGTGTTTCAAGATCTTTCAAGGATCTCCAAGCCTACTCCTTTGATCATTTAGGAAAAGTATGTCTCCAATTTCTATAAACATCTTAACAGCTAAGCTCTTTGTAAAGATCTATAAACGCTTTCAATGAAGATTAAGTCTTTAAGTTCTACAAACACCTTCAATGCTGCTCCTTAAAAAACTGTTTATAGATTGTAAAAATATCTCCAAATCTACTTTTCTATGTTCGGTTAGGGAAAGTATGTCTTCAGTTTCTATAAAAGTTTTAAGAGCTAAGCTCTCTCCAAGGATGCCTAAACGTTTACAATAAAAAAGGAGTCTTTAAGTTTTGCAAAGATCTTCAATTCTGCTCTTTAAAAAACTGTTTCTGGATTGTGAAAAGATTTCCAAGGCTACTCCTTTATTAACCTATGCTAGCAATGTTATCAATTTTTATAGAGATTTTAGGATGTACGCTATTTATGAATATCTTACAATTTTCTTAGGGAAACACGTCTTAAGGTTCCGTAAAATCTTCCAATTCTGCTCTTAAGAAGCTGTTTCTCATCATCATCATCGGCACTACAACCGGGATCCGGTCTTGGCCTTATTTAGCAAGTTCCGAGGCTTTTTAAATTTTCCATAATAATTTGTTTTTCCGGGCAAAGTTATTAGCCTTGCGCCGAAGAAAGCTGTTTCTACATTGACCAAAAATCTCAAAACCCACTCCTTTGTTTACTATTGAAAATAATGATTTTAGTTTCTGTAGAGTTCTTAAGAGTAAATATTTCTACACGTTTGCTACGAAAAAAAGGGCGTTTCAATTTTTTAAAGGTCTCCAATCCTTCCCCTTAAGAAAACTGGTTTAACATTGTGCAAAGATCTCAAACCCACTTCTTTGTTGTCTTTTGAAAATAACGTTTTTAGCTTCTAAGAAATCTTAAGAGATATGTTTGTAAAGATTTCTACACATTTGCTTTGGAAAATGAGTTTTTCGGTCTTTTAAAAGTCTCCAATCTTAACTTTTAAGAAAACTGTTTCAAAATTGTGCAAAGATCTCCAAACTCCTTTGTTTACTTTTGAAAAGAATGCTTTAAGTTCCTATGAAGATTCTTAGGGTTATGCTGTTTATACTATATCTACACTTTTCTTTTGAAAAAAAAGTTTTTCGGTTCAGTAAAATTGTCCAATTTTGCCTTTAAAAATTGTTTAAAGATCTTCAAAGCTACGGTTTTGTTAGTTTATGAAAACAATGTCTCCACTTTATAAAAACAGATAAGAGTTATACCATTGCTGTTCTATGAAAAGAATTCGTCTAGGTTCTCTAGAGAATTCCTCTGTTCTATAAAGAGAATGTTTAGAATATTCTCTAAATGTCTCCCATGGAAAGAATAGTTAAGGTCTCTAAATCTGCCCTCTAAAAAAAAATGTTTCTGGATTGTGAAAATATTTAAATAATTTAAAATGTACGCTTTTATTAACGTATGAAAACATTGTTACTAGTTTCTATGGAGATTTTAGGATCTAAATTATTTATAAGGATCTCTAAAATTTTCTTTGCTAAAATTTTCTTTTCTATGGATTTTAGGATGTAGACTATTTATAAAGACCTCTTAAATTTTCTATTCTATGGTTCAGTAAAAGCTTTCCGTTCTGCCCTTAAAAAATTGTTTCTAGATTAAGCAAAGATCTCCAAGCAACACCCTTTTTTAGTTTTAGTTTCTATAAAAATCTTAAGATTTATGCGGTTTGTAAATATTTCGGTTTTTTTAAGTCGTCAGAGAACTGATTCAAGATTAAACAAAGATTTCCAAAGTCACTCCTTTGTTGACTTTTAAAAAGCATATTTTTCAATAGTTTCTATGGGGATCCTAAGAATTATGCTGTAAAGATTTGTACACTTTTGCTATGAAAAAGACGTTTTTCGATTCTAAGAGTCTCCAATGTTACCCTATAAAAAACAGTTTCTAGATTGTTTAAAGATCTTCAAAGCTACGGTTTTATTGACTTATGAAAAGTATGTTTCCACTTTTTATAAAGAGATAAAAAGAATTTGCCTATATCCTGTAAGTAATGTCTCTGCTCTGAAAAGAATGTTTAAAAAAATGCTCTAAACGTCTCCTTCGAAAGGAATATGATAAGATTCTGTTAGTCTCTAAATCTGCCAGTAAAAAAAAAAAATTTATAGATTATGAAGAGGTCTCCAAACTTTCATATTATTTGATTTATGAGGAGAACGTTCGCAGTTTCTAAAACGGTCTCAGAAACAATACAGTTGATGTTCTATGAAAAGAATGACCCTAGTTTATTTAAAGATCTCTAAAAATGTTCAATAAAATGAGCGTTTATTTATTTGTCTGTAAACATGATTAAACTCACACTTTTGTAATCCTGTAAAAATAATGTCCCTAAGGTCTATCACGATTTCAAAAACCACAATGTATGAAAAGAATGTCTCCCAGTTCTGTAAAAATGTTCAAACCTGCCTTTTCAAAAGATTATCTTGTGGCGTTTTTGACAGATATACACACACTACACAAGCCAAAAGTGAAGGACAACACCGAAATAAAAATCATAGCATATCCGTCAGAGCCGTATACTATAGCAATTACGGCAGCAATTCCACGTCAGTTGAGTGGACTTGAGAATAACGATCGGATTCGTACACGCGGCAATGTACTTGTGGCGTTTCTAACAGATACACACACAATACACAAGCAAATAGTGAAGAACGCCGAACGAAAATCGAATAAGACCATGTGTCAGAGCCGTATACCATAGCGATAACATAACAATTCGACATCAGTTGAGTGTACCTGAGTTTAGAAATCGAATTGGTACACGCGGCCAGTAGCCTGATGTGTTCCGCATTGGTTCAATTTTTGGTGATTCTAACTGTCATAGCGTCAGTTCGAATCACACGTTTTTCACTATCATCGCAAACGCTATAGACTGATGTGCTGAGACTTTGGTTCCATCTTTTAGCGACTCTAACCGTCATAGCGTCGGGTCGAAACACACGCTCTTCACTATCGTCGCAAACACTATAATCTCTTCTGTAAAAAATCTTAAAGCATTTTTCGCTCTCCTTTAAAAACAATGTCGCTTTTATTTAAGCATTCTTGTTTGATCTCCTTTTAAAACAAACTTTAAGTTTGAAAAACCCATTCTAAAAAAATTCGTTAAGCTTACTTTCTTGCTCTCCCTTGAATCTTCTCTCCTCCCGTGTTTCTGTTGGATACATTTTCATTAACTAACGTTAATTGAACACGACGCCCAGGATGTTCATACCTTCCTTAAATTCAATGATCTGACCGTTCATCATGAGTTGTGGCACTTTACTATCGGTGTGTCCTTGTAAACGCTGTACATTTATGTGAACACTTTGTTTGCCTAACAGACTATTACATAAATGTTAAAAATTTTCTGGGGAAAATACGAAAATATTTCGAACAAATTGCGACAATTTGATCATCCGAATCAGTACCCACTTACTGCTCTCATCTTCGTGGGAATAAATTCATTCACGACCGGCAAAATTTTTGAGCCTATCAATTAATTTTTATGTTGTCGACAAGAGGAATCATAACACTACTCTGACATACCACGATTCATCAATTGAAATATGTTAAGGAGTAATATCCGAATTTATCGACGTAAAGCGCTATTAGAAAATACCGACGGCATTGTTGTTATAACGAATATCTGATTAAAATATGACTTTAGACACCGGTTAGGGAAAATCGGCTAAACAAACGGTGTATTTGAACACCCAGCACAGAAGTTAGGGTAGAAGGACTTCCGAGTATCTCCTCGAATTTTGGAACTCTTAAATGTCAAAATACAGTATATATATATATATATATATATATATATATATATATATATATATATATATATATATAAATATAAATATAAATATATATATATATATATATATATATGTATTACGGTGGTGACGACAGGCAAAAAATATACCGGTGAATTATGATTTTGAATGACTGAAGATTGTAGTGCGAAGGAAACACGTGACTAGGTAGAAGATTCCATGCTCACGTCGTTCGGCTGAAGACCGATTCTCACAATTTTCCTTTAAAACTTTACAATTACCAAGAAAGTTGTATGAATTCACACTTTTCAGAAATGTGTGACTTTTTACACACTGTTTTAGACCCGCGACATCATACAAAAATATGTCTACAATTTAGAAAACTCGGAAATTCATTATATCTGAGTAAAATGCTACCAACTATCAGACATTTACTTAAAATATCATCATCAGCGGCACTACAACCGGGAACCGGTCTTAGCCTTATTTAGCAAGTCCTGAGGCTTGTTAAATTTTCCATATTGATTCTTTTTTCCGGGCAAGGTTATTAGTCTTGCGCCAGAGGCTCCCCGACGGGGAATCGAACCCCGGTCTCCCGCGTGACAGGCGGGTATACTAGCCACTATACTATCGAGGAGCTTAAAATATACGATAGTTTAAAAACACTTTAGATCTGTATAATGTTCAATTAAATCCGCCTCAGTGGTACAGTTACTAACGAATGGGAGTTTAAATTTACTAATGGCTCTTTGTTATTTAGTGGTTGAGCAATAAACTTATTACTTATTCAGGCAAAATTATGAGAAATCACAACCTCGAAATAATTTCGGGAGCTTAATTAACGACTTTGTGTCATTGTAGCTCTTGGACAATAAACTGGCCACCTCCCCTTATAAAATTACTGTCATGAAACCATTGGTTTTATTTGTGTGTTTTGATTGTGGGTTTAGTACACAAGGATTAAGGTCGCATTATTAGTAAAAATTAGTGCGTTATGTAAAATGAAAAATTGCTCTAGGCATCCAGAGAACTGTAGATTGAACGAAAATTGAGTGGTGGGAATCAAATTTTTCATGTGTCAGTAATATGTTTATGTATTAAATACACACGCTTACAAGATCATTGATACCTTTATGCTGTTTAGACATTGAATCCGGGGAGAAGATTTATAGGTAATATATTCATGTAATATGAGAAGACTTGGAAACTACAACGAATTTTGAGAATCTTTTTTTATATTCACTCCATTATTTTGTTTTTAATTACTTTACAATACACGATAGGAATTTTGCTTACCATACCATCCTCCATATGATGTAATGCTAGAATACTAATAATTTATATGCAGTGATGCATTAATTCCATTCCTAGTTGTTCTATTAGAGATTAGAGGATTGATCAAATAACGGACTAATTGTTCTTTAAAAATTATTGGAAATCTGTAGGGAAAGTAATTTTTGTTTATCCCTTATAAAAATAAAGTAGTTCGTGTTGGGTACACTTACCAAAAAATAACGGGCATTTCGTTATTTATTTAAGAATCTGTAATTTGACTGATCTTTATAAATTTCGTTTCCTTTAAAATAATCACCCTAGGATATAATATTAGGTGTACAAATAAGTTTCCGCAAAAGATGGCCCCACCAGAAAATTATGTAGAAATTGTCAGATGTCAAACATAATATTGTGGGTTTGAACGCGTGATAACAATATAACCTCAAAATATTAGTAACTTTGTGTCACCTTTACCTCATTTTTTTCGTCCAAAAATGTCTAGTTTTGTGCCAAATAAGCGTAATTTGCGGGAACATTTGATTTACTTTTTTAATCTGAAGAAATCTGCCGCTGAGACGCATCGATTGCTTATAGAAGAACGTGGTGAGGCTGCTTTGAGTGAGAGAAGTTGTCGTGAGTGGTTTCAAAAGTTTAAAAACGGTGAGTTTGACGTGGGAGACAAAGAACGAAGTGGAAGGCCGAAAGTGTACGAAGACAAGGAATTGGAACCAATATTGGAGGAAGATCCACCCTAAACGCAAAAAGAACTTGCACGTACATTAAATCAAACTCAACAAGCAATTTAACATCGTTTAAAATCGTTAGGGACGATTCAAAAATAATGAAATTGGGTTCCGTACGAACTGAAGCCGAGAGACGTTGAACGCCGACTTCGCCTAAGTGAAATGCTGCTAGCCAGGCAAAAAAAAAAGAGTTTTTTGCATCGTATAGTCACTGAGGGTTAAAAGTGTATCCACTGCGATAACCCAAAGAAGAGAAAATCATGGGGACCACCTGGCCATGCTTCAACATCGACAGCAAAACCGAATATTCAGGCGAAAAAACACATGCTGTGTATTTGGTGGGATCAGATTGTTGTCGTGTATTATGAATTGCTGAAACCAAGTGAAACCATCACTGGAGTTCTCTCCCGAACACAATTAATGAGATTGAGCCGAGCACTCAAGTAAACACGCGCCCGTTACTACTCCAGAGATGGAAAAATTATTCTTCTCCATGATAATGCTCGTTTTTTTTTTTGTTTTATCTCCACATTTATTGACAATTCAATTACAGATTTGACTTAAGACTAAATGTTAAATTCTATTTTACAAATATGATTCTTACATTAACTTACTGGCTCTTCGCAAGCACTCTAAATTATACATTATCAATCGTTTATTTTTCTTATGCCTTTCGGCGTACAAATGATAATGCTCGTCCGCATGTTGCGGAGCCGGTAAAAAACTATTTGGGAACACTTCATTGGGAAGTCCTACCCCAGCCTCCGTATTCACCAGACCTTGCCTCTTCTGATTATCACTTATTTCGATCCATGTCACATGGGCTGTCCAAGCAGCACTTTACAACATTTGAAGATACCAAAAAATGGGTCGATTCGTGGGTATCCTCAAAAGATGAACAGTTCTTCCGACGTGGTATCCGGATGCTGCCAGAAAGATAAGAAAAAGTAGTGTCTAGTGATGAACAATACTTTGAGTAAAACGTAATGTACTGTTCTTTCATAATAAATGCCTAATTTTTTATAGAAAACGGCGGAAACTTATATGTACACCTAATACATTTCTGTCAATGTTTTTTTTTTACAATCTTGGAAGTAAGTCACATTTGTTCATTTTGTCTTTGGCGATTAGTTTTTATCTCATCAATTATGGCAAAAAATGTCAGTGTTTCATGGTTCTATCAGCCTCGGGAATAACAAGAAGCCACATGGTGCTTATGTCCGACGAATGTGGTGCCTTAGGTAAAATAAGCAATGAGATGTCAGCGAAAGTAAAAAGACATAACTTTCTGAAACATCAAAAAAAGACGAAATATTCATATCAACATATTTCAAGAAGATATAATTTTTTTTTTTTGTTTTTGTTAAATCCTGCGAAATTTAGAAACTATACTTTTTCATCACATCACGTACCATTATTATTTATTTATTTATTATTTATTGGCCTGTAGGAACCCGGAAGTTCATGACCTCACCGACTCGACTCCGCCATCGCTCCCTGTCCTGTGCACTCTTCTTCCAGGCTTGGCCATCTGATCCGATCTCCTCCAGGTCAAACCTTACATTGTCCTTCCATCTCCATCGCGGCCATTTTTTGGTTTTAACTCTACATTTATTTTTAATACAATTACAGATTTTACCTACGACTAAATGTTAAATTCGCGACCGTGCTACCGGTCTCTTTCCCGTTGGTATTCCGTCAAGAATTCTACGCACGGTCCTATCGTTGCCCATTCGCGCCACATGTCCGGGCCATCTTAATCTTCGCGACCTGATTACTCTCACTATGGTAGGTTTGCGGTATAGCTCTTTCAATTCGTGGGTGTGGAGTTTTCTCCATTGTCCTACCTCCTTGTCATATTTGTGTACTATATGCTTCCTATATTTCTTAAGCGCGGCCACGCTGTAGGTTCCGATATCGGATTACAGGGTATCTAAAAAATCAGTTCTTTACGGCCGATTGTTAAAAAAAGGACGCATTAAACATATGAGTCAGAACAACAAAAAATTATAGTCGCAGTTACACTACAGCCGAATTATGAGTCTGTACAAGCACTTACTGCTAAACTAGTCTTCGCAGGGTCAAAGTCGACGTGTACAAAAAAGCTTTATTCACCGAATTCGCAGTGTCCAAAAGTTAAGTATTTTCGGACTCTATTATTATTACCTTTTGCCAGTATCAGACTTGAAGTATTTTTTGGAATTGGTCGCCCACACAGTATATGTTTAAAAATTCCTTTTCGGAATTTGGACAATCTGTTTCAGTAGCATAGTTAGAAAAGGTGTTGCTAAGTCAAATTTCGGAATTTTTATGGCCATCTTCAGTGACGTAGTTAGTAGTCACATCCACGTTTTTCTTAGAATTCCTATACCCCACCCCAATAGCGTAGTTAAAAAATGTGTTTTTTGTTGAAATTTTAATACTCTCCTTCAATTACATAGTTGATAAGGGAGTCTCCATACTCATGTTTGAGTACGCTTCAATAGCATAGTTAGAAAAGGACTACATCATATGCTACATACTATATTCATGGTTTTTTTCTTAGTTGTCATAATCACCTTGAGTGACGTAGTTGGCAACTGAGTTGCTACATCCACACGATAGTATCTGCATAGGTTTAGCGGACGACTTTGTCTTATTGTATCGTCTATGAACTGCGGAATTGCGATAAGGTACGGAACCTTTTGTGAATTTTGACAACGAAAACTCTTCCACATGTAATAATATATTGGCCAGATAATGGACATATATTGATGTGTTCACATGTGGGTTACATTGATGCGTTTGCCACCGAGAAGATTCTATAGGTTAGTATTTTCATAAAACTGTGGCGAGTTGCGGAATTTGTTATTCGATTTCTGTAAGCTGTTGCTGCAATTTTCGATATTACAAGCAAATATACAAATCCATTAATCTAAAGATTTTTTTTTGTTAGTCTGAGCAAATGTCAGTTCCGGAAATTGCACCTCAACGTTGTAACTCTTATATGGTTTGCAAAGTCATTGTTTTTGCTTTCATGTTACTCCGTGCATAGCCTTTAAGGCAGTATTCATTTTATTACTTTGAATTGGTGAAAATAAACAAACACTATGTTTGTATTTGGCGAATAGATATTTAGATTGAAACTAATTTCAATATAATCAAACGCAAAGAATGTGAAATTAAAGTTTGTCGGATTTCATTAATATGATCTCATGTTTAGATATCGACAAACAATTCCTGCGAAATGACTACCGTTCAGAAACTGACACTAGTTTTGAGGAATTTCTTATTTTTACTGTAGCATTTTATGTTTACATAATTTTCACTACACAAATAGGGAATATGATGACCATATGTCGTATAATGGTAGACCAACAGATTTATAGACAGCAGCACATCACTTAAATTTAATATTGTGCCATTCGATCATATGGAGGTTGGTCAATAGTTGTTAATTATTATAATTTGAAAACTGTAGATTTAATTTCACTTTAAAATGCGATAAATTGAATTAATGCTTATTTTGCACGGTTGAAAAAACATACGTGCATAGACTAAAAAGGTTCATAAAATACCCTCAATATAAACTGACGAGAAGGCGCTACTGCTTCCATTAACCTGGATAAAATTTATAATTATATCTGCAGGAACATTGGTTCTATGTTTGAATGACCCGATTAAATATCCAATCTAGTACAACTAAAGTCCACCATAACGATTTGTTATGTAGCTTCCGGTGGATGAAATATCTGTAAATCGTAGCAAAGTTCAATGAGGTAAGGAACTTTTGGGCATTTTCTGCACTACAAAAAGTATTTTCACACGAAGCCTAGTCTAATTTTCAAGCTATGTTGCGGGGTTCAGAAAATCAGCCGCAACTTTGACTGCAGCCCGCGTAATTGTCTAACCCCTAACATTTTCTTGACCATAGATTGTGATTCTTCTTAACTATAACTAAAAATATTCTATTATTTGTAAACAGTGATGCCATCGACAAAACATTATTTAAAAATATTTTTTTATCTGATTCCATTCTGCCAAAATATCCCTAAAAATACGAATTTTTTCGTTGAAATATTAATGCTTCTGATTATACCCAGATGATCACATCTTTATTTGTGAAATTGGATTAAAATATGATATTGCCACCCTAATACGCAACAATTTACATCACCAAAACCTGACCTACGAAATCGTGAACTTTCTTGATATTTACTTAATCTAGTTCTATTTCTACTATTCTGCTCTCGTTTATCTTCTCTGCAGTATACTTTGTTATCTAGAGAGAATCTCTAGAATATGTGCAAATTACAATAAAAAAAAAGAAGAAAAACAAAACAAGAAAGAAAAGAATATAAAACATAATTCACTCTAAAATGAACCAAGTAAGTTGTCAGACTAATGTTCGTAACCTGTTTTAAGCTGCGCTATTGTTGGATTTGTTAAGATAAGCTTTTATAATAATTGATTTAAATCTATTTTACTTTTTTACATTTCCATTATTTCCAGTTACAAATATTTATTTAAGGCTTTTAAAAAATAATCCAGACCTTGCATATTACGTAATGTCTCTCCTTTCGCAAAAGCTATTTGAGACACTTTTGAATAACAGTACTAAATATTTGAAGAGAACTGTAATTCAATAAATAAAGCTTATATCTTAAAAATATTTAATAAAACATTATTACAAAACAAAAAGTATAAAAGTGAAAATCTCAGTTAATGCAGAAAACTATATTAAGAACTAAATTGAAATTTTATGGAAATCGAATACAGAATACAATAGAAAGAATTCATTTAAATTCACCGACCGGATCTTTTTAAAAATATTCTTCGTCGTAAATTCAGATAATTTTTAGGTATTTTTGCTGTAAAAATTTACAATTAGTTGTATAAGCGGAATATTGTCTTCTTGATTTTGTAATACATAAGACCTTTTAACTGATCTTACGTAAGCTCGACAATTATATAGCAGTCACAAATAGTGAAATTATAAAGCAATTAAATGGCTTACTGATTTTACTGATCTTGTATGGCACCCCAGTAGTAGTCATAAACCATTTAAAACATTTAACAAGCTTTTTTTCTGATTAGGAGATCGTGGATACCCCAGGCGTCGTAAGAATAACAGTTACACTAAACCTCCAATTAACCAGGTGTTGCAAAAACGGGGAATGACAATATTGTATAAGCATTTAAACATTCGACATCTGGCAATCCTGTAGCTTCACATTTATTTTCAGATCGGCTTATGAGAACCCGTATTTATTCAAAAAGTGACTACACAAAATTGTTGTCCAAATTATACAAAAACTCACTTCATGGTAAACAATTTGGGTCTTTTTTTAATTATTACCAAAACTATCTCAAAGATTCAAATGTTCCACTCAGATTTGAATGGCATACCCTATAGTTAGTGCATTTAAGAAAGATTCCGTCACACGTTTTTCTATGATTGAACCTTTTATAGAACAATTGAAGAGAAGTAGAGATAGACTATCGAAAGCCCAAAAAAACTATAGTCAGTAAAGTCATATGCCTTGAAGCATATAATTCCCGAAATAGAGCTTGGAGGTACATGAACTTATGGCGAAATAGTGGAGAACGTGATTCGAACTTATGCTCGAGGATGCTCTAATGTATGGCGCTGATGTTCTTTGTTTTTTGATATTTTTTGGTGCTGTGTTCTTCACTATGGTTGCGGATGCTTAATCTGCTGGAACTGCCATAATCCCACTGCCCTAGCCACACCCCGCCTCTCTATCGTGTGGGTCGTCCCTTTTAAAACATATCAACTAGGCAATATCACCTTCATATAGATTAGCGAATGTTCTTTTAAGATTTCTGTTCAATGACTTGTTTACTATTCGAACATTTCTTAATCATGTAACCTATCAATCTAACCCGTATTAGCTTTATTGTTTCACCATCAAACGACTTGCAAAAGAGTTCAGCGATTGCCCATCGTTTCATTCTCCCTTCTCCATCAAACATGTTTCCAAACACATTATTATTAATATTATTATTATTATTATTATTTATTGGCCTGTAGGAACCCGGAAGTTCATGACCTCACCGACTCGACCCATCGTTCCCTGTCCTGTGCACTCTTCTTCCAGGCCCGACCATCTGATCCGATCTCCTCAAGGTCAAACCTAACATTGTCCTCCCATCTCCGTCGCGGCCGTCCTGCCGGTCTCTTTACCGTTGGTCTACCGTCAAGAATTCTACGCACGGTCCTATCGTTGCCCATTCGCGCCACGTATTCGGGCCATCTTAATCTTCGCGACTTGATTACTCTCACTATTGTAGGTTTGCGGTATAGCTCTTCCAATTCGTGGTTGTGGATGTCCTCCATTGTTCGACCACCTCGTCATATTTACCTCGAAAGATACTCCTTAAAACTTTATTCTCGAATACGCGGAATTTGTTTTCTTCCTGTTTTGTGAGAGCCCATGTTTCGCATCCGTACAGAACAATCGGCATGATTATGGTTCTATATACACGGAGCTTTATGTTACGTGATAGCAGTTTGGATTTCAGCAGTTTACTAACTGCGTGCCAACTAGCGTGCCGGATGTGTTTCTTTTTAAAATCGTCTCGAAAACAAATTTTTGTCCATTTCATTATTCAGCGTAATACCACTTCCCATTTTCAATATCATACGGCTTGCAACAGAATTCCACGACTTCTACGATGTGGCATTTCATTTTCTCGTGAATCAATTTTCAAATATCTCTAACAATAGGTCTCAAAAACAAAAGTGCATTATTTAGCTTAGTACCATTTCAGTTCTACAATATCAAAGGGCTTGCAACAGATCTTCGTGACTTCCTTGTCGTGGCATTTCATTCTCTCGTGCATTTCAAATTTCTTTTTAATATCTTTTTTAAAATTGGACTCAAAAACAGGAGTGTGTTCATTTCATTATTTAGTTTATTAGTATCCATTTCTCTACTTCAACAAAAAACGGCCTGCAAGAGGATTCCGCGACTTCCTCGTTATAACATTTCATTTTCCATTGCACGTCAGTAATTTTTTTAAATCTCGCTAAAAACAATGTGTGTCAATTTTCAACTTGATACCATATCACTACTTCAACATCAAACGGCCTGCAAGAGAATTTCGCGACTTCCTCGTTGTGACATTTTTCATTGTCATACAAATTTTTTTAAATCGTCTCGAAAACAAATGTGCGTTGATTTCATTATTTAACTTAATACTATTTTACCCAAAATGGGGATCGATCCCACTATTGTCCAATGTTGAAAAATATTAGTGGCATCAATCACAATTGAACCCACAAGTCGCCACATCAGGGAGCCAATGACTGAACTAAAGAAGAGCATGAAGAGCACGACCAATATGAAATCCTTTGCATACATACAATACCGGGTACTAATACCCTTACGATACCTTTAGGCATATGAAAAAAATTATAGACGATAGGAAGGACAGAAAAAACTTGAATCAAAGACTAGAACACGTAGGAAAGAAGTTGTTTCAGTGAACATCACAATTGCAACTTATTAAAGCTTACCCGCCTCAGCAACCTAGTTGGTAAGGAGATTATGATGTTAGAGTGCGTATACATACATAACATAGATTCAATTGACGACTCTGCGCTACTGTGGCGTTTAGCTAAGAAAATTCCTGTCAAATTGTGACAAATTTCAAAACGTGGGATTGATTTCAGAAGATCTAAGAATTACACAAGATGAGATGCTACTGGCTTATTCTTTATGTCCGAGTACAGTGTGGATATGAAAATATGGAGATGATACGGAAAGAAAATGCCTTATGATAGAAATCTCGGCGAAATACATTATTACGTTTGTGTAATTTCTGGGCGCTGTTGGGAAATCACAAGACTAAATTTAGAGTATCAGGACATTACGAATTCGGAGATTAAAGCTACCTCTTTGCAAAAAAGAAACTTTGATTTTAGCACCTTGAAGAATCTAACAATGAACAAATATCAGGGAGATGCTGCCTCTCGACTGTAGTACAGTCGTGCCTGCTTATTCCTGTTTTAGTATCTCTTGGCTTACAGTATCAGAAGGCATATAACGAGTGTCATCAAATTTCGAACAAATTATATATATTATATATATATATATATATATTTCCAAACATACTTGTTATTGCAAAAATCAGAAGATTTGCAAACACTATTTAACTATATTGTTTCCAAAGCTATAAAGAGTACATTAAATCGATATGCCCCTGTTTTAACCATATTATTTCTAAAGGTAAAAAGAGTTTATTAAGTCAATGCATCCCCTGTTTGCTTGATTTACCGACTCTATTCTCGTCCGAAAGCAAACCTGCGGTTCAATGTATCACGGCTCATGTCGAAAAATGGTGCTTACGCTGTTAGAATGTCCTGACTTTTTCGTGATTCTTTCAACGACACGCCATGCGAAGGAGTCGTAAGAAAGCAAGGCTGTTTAGAGACCAAAAAGAACTCAAAAGTATGTTCAACTCGCTTTGTTCTGCCCGTTTTGGAGAATATTTGTGGAGGTCCTTTCAGACAGTTTGACGCATAGCTTTTTCGTTCTCATCAACGGCCAACGACAATTCTCTGATCAAATGCCCAGCACACTGAATGATCAACTCCTGAACCAGTTGAACAATGTTCACCATCTTGACAACGCGCTCCTTCTATTGGGTTTTCCTCGGCGGTGTTGCAAAACCTCTGTTCGACTAATCCGAGTCGTTGCATGGGGATTTCCATTAGAGACGAACGTTAATCGCGAAATATACCAATTGTCTAGAATGAAGGCATTTCCAAATGTATTTCAAATGCAAGAGACGCACTCTGTAGTGAATACCATTAAGAAAAATAAATTCAAATAGAGACGATTAACTGGTCATATTTTTTTTCTTAGAGTTTCGGCTTACTAGCTAGACAAAAAATTGTTAAAATCTAGCTTATATGCCTTAAATCTTATATTAAATCTCAACAGAGGCACCCTACGTGAAATAAAACAACTCGAACTTGTCACAAGTTTTAGTTTTTTTACTAAAGACGATGATCTCTTTATATTAATTATGTTACTTTATTTAAAAAAAATGTCATCATGTAGGAACAAGTACAGGATTCAAGTCTCTATATCTACCTATTAGAGAAACTCGAAAATTGACAACTTTATTAGCAACGTCAACCCAGCCTTCTCTCCGGTTCACATCTTTTTACCTAATGCCAGAATTCTATCCCATCCCTTGCAGTTTATCCTCAGATTATCTTCCCGAATAGGTGCCTGTCCGAATAGATTTGTGATTGTCAACTAGGTTGTGATTCTTTCCTCGAATGTCGGTTGTCTCCACCTCTGTTACTCATTGTAAGTTTTAAATTATATCAATTCTCTGAAAAAATATCGGCAATGTACTATTTAAAAGGCATGCGGGTTGTGTGGCTGTTTGTAGGTATTGTCTTACTATGTGAAGTTCGAGTGCGATTTATTACTTGGTGGACTGACAGTAGGCGTTGTAAAAGCTAAGACATTTAAAAACGCTCGAAAGTCAGTACCTTGAGGCTTTAATGAAATTAGTATGAGAAATAAAGAAAGTAGGTAGATAAATAGGAAATTTGACGGACAAATAAATAGATAAATAGACAGACAGGCAGACAAATACATCGATAAGCATCTATTGAATAACAGCCGCAACAAATAAGAGAAGACGACGGATTCATCAGTGAAATCTGGGTTGATCTACTAGTTATTGAATTTAAAACTAATTGCAAGCTCACGTCTTTTTTTCTAAACGAGCGCCACTTGTTTTTCATTGAGCAGTTCATAAAAGATCATTTGAGCTTACTCTGTTCGTACCCACACATCTGACTACGGAACAGGAAAGCTTTGGAACATTCAGAACAGGAACGCTGTGAACCATTCAAAACATAAAACTTGTAACAGTTCAAAAACAACACTTCATTTTCATTTCATTTTTAAACCATTTTTTTATTTTCTTTTTACCTTCTAAGTTTCTAAATTACATGCTAGGCAAAAAATGCTTAAATTCTAGCTTAATTCTCTTATATTATAACTTACTGGCTCTCGCAGACGCCCTAAGCTAAACATTACATAACAATTGAATAATTTGCCTTTCGGCGACAGAACTTTGTGGCAGTACTTAGGACTATTTGAAGGACAAAGAAAAATTTGAAAAACTTTGCGTCGAATTTTTTCTTCAAGAACAACACTAATACTATGAACGTTACAACATGTGCTTGCAAGTTCAATTTATGTATCTGACCCATTGTGGAGGTTATGTTTTTTATTTTACATCTCTCAGGAAAGACGAACCTATAGTGCTGAACCCTCGCTCTGAGATAATATCTCTTATCGAGCGGGTTCATTAGCCCAACCCCAGAAGATGGTCAAGGATTTCTCCCAACCATTTCACGGAGCCTATAGCTTAAAAGAGTGGTTTTTCACCGGGCGGCTAGATATTGGGATCTAATCTACCACTTATTCGGTGAACTTACTACAATATAGTTTTTATAATATGCGCGCACAAAAAAGGTTATTTGATATCCTTAAATGTGAATGCCCAATGCGGACAGTTACTCTTTAAGCAATCGTAGGTTTATCTCTACGTGGGCTATGATGCCATGTATTTTTATTCATATCCAATTGGAGCAAGTTACGAACCAGAAATTTCAGGCAGTTTTGGACCTAGGTGGGTTGTGATACCATGCATGTTTTTCTTTTCTTCATTTCTAAACATATTTTCAGAGTTTCAACATTTCGATAACGTTTTCTACTGTTTCTTTATTGTCAAAATCTGGATATACTACATAAACTGAAAAGTCCCAGGATTTTTAATGAAAAGAAGCGGTTTTTTGGCCAAAGTTATATTTATTCCTCGCGTTCGAAGGCGATACACTTGGTATAGCGATTTTGCAACATTTCGATGCCTTTTCTGTAGTGCGAAACGTCCAAGCTCTCGAAATTAACCTCGGTTCCCGCGATGACTTCCTCACTCGATCTGAATATCTTTCCCTAGAGCTACTGTTTCAGGTTCGGGAATAGATAATAGCCGCTGGGGGCCAAGTCTTGAGAATACGGTGGACGAGCAACCAATTCAAATCGTGATTGGTCCAATTTGACCATCGTTTTCGAGGACGTGTGTGACGATGCGTTATCGTGATGGCACAGAACTTTTTTCTTCGCAATAGGGGGCCGTTTTTTTCGTCATTCAGTTTGTCCTATAACGCTGCGTAATACTCTCCTGTGACTGTTTTTCCCGTCTGCAGGTAATCGATGAGGATTATACCATGCGCATCCCAGAAACGGAGGCCATAACCTTCCCGGCTGAGCGTTGGTGTTGGCCACTTTGGTCGGCTTTCGTGGCTTTCCAGCTACTCTGCATACTACCTATTGGACTCAGGCGTATGGTAATAGACCCACGTTTCGTCCATCGTCAAAAAACGTCGAAAAAAGTCGGGTCGATTAGGCTGAAAACACACCGGACCGGTCAAAACGTTTTTGTTTCATAAGGCAAGAGAAGGTTTTTTATTCCAACGAAGCAAAATTAAACCAAAAACAATTTTCCGTCTTCTTGCTTCATTTGGTGTGCGTTGGGATAAGAAAAACAAGCCCCTCGATCCTGATGGTTTGTTATTTTCATCCCTTAAATATCTGAATTGAAGAAAAACAAAATTTTCTGTGCGAAAAACAACTGGCCATCGACAACCAGTCATGTTTTTGTGTTCGCTTTATAGGCAATTATGAAACGACCCCGGTTTGAAAACGTTTTGTTTTATTGGGTGTGGCATGTATTTTCGACTCGAGCTCCTCAATAGTATACTGGTTAGTATACCCGCCTGTCACGCGGGAGACCGGGGTTCGATTCCTCGTCGGGGAGCCTCTGGCGCAAGACTAATGACCTTGCCCGAAAAAAAAAACAAATCATTATGGAAAATTTAACAAACCTCAGGACTTGCTAAATAAGGCCAAGACCGGTTCTAGGTTGTAGTGCCGATGATGATGATGATGTATTTTCGACAACCACTCGCAAAGCACTTCAGAGCAAAGACATGTGCTCTGTTTCGTTTGCTTTGGTGTGCTCCCTCATAAGAAATAATCTACCGACGTTTCGTCCAGCACTATAAAGCATTTTGTCTGGTCCGGTGTGTTCTCAGCCTAAGGTTGCAACAACGACAAACCGGCCGTTGATTCATCAGCACACTGCTGTTTTTCGTCGACGGCCAGCAAACGCGGCACTCATCGCTGCGATCGCTTTTTCGTTTCCAAAAGATATTGCAAAATGTATCCCGCCTGCTCTCTTGAGATGCCCTCGGCATCGGCTAACTCGCGCAACTTCACTTTACGATCACTCAAAACGATTCGATGCACTTGCTTTACGATTTCCACATTCGTAGCCTCTTTTGGCCTTCCAGAGCGAGGTGCCTCCAACCGCCGATAAACTGTCTCGAAGGAGCAGATGTGGAACATTTCTGCCACCATTGCATGATTGTTCAGAAGTTTTTCCAACAAAAAAACAACGTTTGATCAAGATGCGATATTCCTGTTTTTCCATTTTTTAATGAAGCCGAAAATAGCGTCGCTCAAACGACTGTAGCTTGTAAATGAATACACGAAATGTCACGAAACTCATAAACTAGTGTCAGATAAGCCTCTCGAAATGAGTCATGTTTATTTTCTAGTGGCGCCACCTATTGAAAAATCCTGGGAATTTTCAGCCCATCTAGTACTTCCAGTCTCAGTTTGATAAGAAATTGAGACATTAGCAACAAATTGTAAAAATAAGTTGTGTCTATAATCGCATCATATTAAGAGATAAAATTGTTTAAATCTTTTTACAATAAAAAAATGTTCCACTCCATATCTAATAAAGGCATAGACTAAATCCACTGGATGTAATTGAACATTGGACGAACCAGCTTTCTACAATTAAACCTTTTTGATAAAGTCAGACATTAGATTGTCCCAAACACATTTAAATGGCACCTCAGACACATTGGTGCCCTGTTTTCAAAAATGTTTACCCCAAGAGACTAGTTGAATAAACTATTCTATTAGCTCTTTGTAATTAACACAATTTAGGGCAATTTAAATCAACTCCAACATTAAATTGTCTCAACCACACTTCAATGACCAAAATAAGTTGTAGTCCGAAAATTACCAATGAAATAATCAAAGTCTTTATGCTGAAACAATTGGCTTCTTGAAACATTTGTTTACCAATTCAATTGTACTACCCAACAACCAGAAATATATCGACGTTGCAATTTAATATGTAGCTAAGATGCAATGCAGTCAGTATGCCATAAACCACATTATGGAGGGGTGCCCATTATTAATCTCTTTGCGATGTTTACTCAGGTATAATGAGGTCGCTGCCAAACTAGAGCCAAGCTCACTAGGATCTACTTTCCCCGCTAATTATTTCAAGCCCATTCACTTGGTTGTGGTTACGCTGGGTATTATTGTAGACGGGGACAATAGAAATATCGTTATTAAATAACTTAACACACCTAACTTGGCAGAGGGGTAGTCGTCTAGACCGAAATAAAAAAACTACCCGGTTACGTGTATTACACTTCTTCAGTTTTGTGAAACTCAGATGCTTTATTGATCTGAAATAGATAAGTAAGACTGAATCACGTTGTTACCAGCAACAAGCTAGCTTGTTTAGTTTTTGAGAAAGTTGGCAAACACTCGTATGTGATCAACGTTTTTTGCCCTCCAACGAATAATTTATAAGGGGCCTACATCAGCGACATAGTGAGTTAGATTGGATATTATACAAGGGATTTTTCATTAAGAATGACGCAATTTGTTTTTCAAATAGAACACACAACGATTTAGAAAAGTGATTTCATTTTCATTTTTCATTTTTAAAACATTTTTTATTTTTCTTTTTATATTCTTAACTTCTAAATTAAAGGCTAGACAAAAAATGCTTAAATTCTAGCTTAATAATCTTATATAATAACTTACTGGTCCTTCGCAGACGCTCTAAGCTAAACATTACTTAACATTTGTATAATTTGCCTTTCGGCGACAAAACTTTGTGGCAGTACTGATAATTAGTTGAAATACAAAGAAAAATTTGAAAAACTTTGTCAATTTTTTTTGTTTTTTTTTTCTTAAAATTTAACTTACTTAACTTACCTACTTTTTTTTTTTTTTATGTAAAAGCACAACCTAACTTAACTTAAATCTTATACTACCCTAATTCTAGAAAAGCTAAGTCTATGTAAGCTAGCTGATGATAGTATGATTCTATACCGACTTTGGAATCCAGGTCTTTATATGCCATTCAACCACCAGAATTTAGAAAAGTGGCATTCCTACATTATCTTCATATTCTTAATGAAAAACCCGTTGTATAATATTTCGCTATATTTCTATGAAACAACTTGCTTCACTAGCTGTTCAATATAGCTCACCATGTCCCTGGTGGAAGCATTAATATTAAAACATTAAATACTACACCCAACGATTTACGCTGACTGATGGCTGGACGATTTTTATGCAGATTGACACTTAACGTGTAATCGGTTTTAAGGCAAGTTTGCCTAGCTGTGAATATCTCCATCATGGTTAATGATCCACGCATTACAAATTTACGAAAGAAATACGGTTCTGACACTAAAATTATTGCATAGACAATTCAAGGTATTATCGAATAAATCATATTTGCAGACAAGTCCAAACTCTCCATCAGTCTATTTTTGACATTTACTTTTTAAATCAATAGCCACATTCGCAGGCTCTTTCTATCTTCCTGACCACTAATGTCAACCTTCCACCTTATATCCTTTTGTTGAGGAATGTCCCTCAATTACACAATTCATTTATTTTTGTCCCATTCGAGTTCGTAATTTTTTACGTAGAAACTCAAATGTGAATTACGAGATTTGCAAGCCTCGGGAAAATCTCTGAGTTCGACAGAAAAAATTCTCGGTTGGCTTCTGACCACATGTGAGAGAGAGCTATTCTGAGCAGTTTTTTACTACAGCCATACCTCAAACAGAATTAAATTTGATTGGTTTCAGATACAAGTGCACCTAACTCGTTACCGTAGAATTTTCAGAACACGGCACACCCTCTACAGTCTATCGAATCTATAAGTCCAACAGTCGCAAATTTTTACTAGATAGTGGTCACGGTGATTCTTAATTTTGCACCACACGAACAATGAAACGAAGAAATAAGCTAAACAGGATTTGCACTGCGTATTTATATGTACGAGGGTAGTCACAGAATTAATCGGTCTGATACATAGATGGCGGTAGTTAGTAAAATATAATGACTGTGGTAGATAGTACCAGCCATAGAAAGATTAACTTTCAAGTTTGATGACTCTATGTTGTTTATTACTTATTTGACAGCCATCATTAGCGAACGTTCTCAGGGAATTTGTAAACATGGAAAAAATTCACACATGTTCTCACATCCCTTATTCATCATAATCGGCACTACAACCGGGATCCGGTCTTGGCTTTATTTAACAAGTCTGAGGCTTGTTAAATTTTCCATAATAATTTGTTTTTCCGGGCAAGGTTATTAGCCTTGCGCCAACACATCTCTTATTGCAGTGGTCAAAATCAATGATTTGAAATACGAATTACTTCTTTAACACCCTCGGACTATTTTCTCTTTCCAAACTTAAAGAAATGGCTCGATGGTAAACTGCAATAACGGATGTTTGAATTTTTACCATGTTCACAAATTCACTGAGATCACTCACTACTGATGGCTGTCAAAAACTTAGAGCAACGTTAAATTTGTTTCTGAATCAGACTTTTTTTTTTTTTATATTCTTAATTTCTAAATTAAAGGCTAGACAAAAAATGCTTAAATTCTAGCTTAATTATCTTATATAATAACTTACTGGTCCTTCGCAGACGCTCTAAGCTAAACATTACTTAACATTTGTTTAATTTGCCTTTCGGCGACAGAACTTTGTGGCAGTACTGATAATTAGTTGAAATACAAAGAAAAATTTGAAAAACTTTGTCAATTTTTTTTTGTTTTTTCTTCTTAAAATTTAACTTACTTAACTTACCTACTTTTTTTTTTTTTTGTTTTTTTTTTATGTAAAAGCACTTAACCTAACTTAACTTAAATCTTATACTACCCTAATTCTAGAAAAGCTAAGTCTATGTAAGCTAGCTGATGATACTTCTGAATCAGACTTCATTGGTAAGAATGATAAAATTTCGCACGAAAAGGCATTAGCGGATAGATTTATGAAACACGGTTATCTTCGTTAGAATTATGGAGCTGGACTTTAAGAAACATGTGAAATCCAAATTGAATCACATCGACAAAAAATTTTTATGATACGTATCAGCTGGTGATATTTTTAACAATAAACGCTGGTTCCTAAACTCATGGACAGAGAACTGTTGTAAAAAATTTCGGATGGCGCGATCTGCTATATTTAAACACAACTGATTCTTTTTAATCAATCATTGACAGTCTTAATAAGACTTTCGTTAGGAAAAGGTGATAAAACAATCGGAAATGCAATATTCCTGCAGAAAAGGTTCCTCGCTGTTTTGAGATATTTGCACGATAGGTGTAGCAGTTACTCATCATTCGGTAGAATGAGGGCAGGCCCACAAAACTAAAAATTGTGATAACCATTGAGTCTTCAGTAGAGTTGGTATGGCTGCGTAAAAATTTTCTTTCGGAAAGTTCAAATGTTTCTATCTTTGCTGGCAATGTGCAAGATGACCCCAGCTAGGCAAATCTTATTATGAAATATCTCTGTTCACCTGCTTATAGCAGATGCTTTTGATTTTTAAATCGAATTTATACGCCTATGCTAGTTTGTCAAAACTATACTACATACCGTGTCATTAAGGCTAAAGTGTGTAGCTACCTGGACAGAAAGCAAATATGTTATGAAACTAATGTTAGGATATAGATGACTTTAAGAAAATTCGTCGCATTACCGAGACTAATTGGATAGGGTCTTAATTATATGCGAATAAAGGGAACTGAATAGACCGTGTTGAATATCATATATATAAATAAATACCAGGTTCACCGGTATGAAGTGATAATACCAAGTGTACCGGTATGAAGGTTTTTTTTTAATAAAACACTAATTTTAAATGCGAAAGTAAAAAACATTTTATTCGAAGTATTGGCCATTGCTTTCTACACATTTCGACCCACTTTTTCGTAGGAATTGAAATGCTGCTGGTGAATACGGTGGGTGGGGTAACACTTCCCAGCCGAGAGCTTTTATTGTTTCTTTGACGGGTTTTGCTGTATGACTCGGAGCATCATCATGCAACAAAATTACCTTTCCAAGTCTTGCAGCCCATTCTGGTCGTTTTTCGATCAATACATGGTTCAAATTGATCATTTTTTGTCGGTAGCGTTGCGCATCAACAGTTTCGCCAGGTTTTAAAAGTTCATGATACACCACCCCCTTCTGGTCCCCCCAAACACAGAACATTGTCTTTTTTCTGAACCGAACAGGCTTTGCAGTCGATGTTGACGCTTCTCCTGGATGTACCCATGATTTTTTGCGTTTAGGATTATTAAAATAAATCCATTTTTTATCACCAGTCACAATTCGATGCAATACTGACTTCCTTTCGTGTCGTAGAAGCAACGTTTCACATGTGGTGTTTCGCTTTTCCATCTGCCTGTCATTCAATTCATGTGGCACCCAGTTTCCACACTTTTGGATCTTTCCCATAGCTTTTAAACGGTCAGAAATTGTTTGTTGTGCAACATTTAACATTTGTGCCATTTGTTTTTGACTTCAAGTGTCATCTTGATCCAATATTGCAATCTTCAAACTTTTTTGGTGGTCTTCCACGTTCTTCATTTCGCACATCAAAATCATTATCTCTGAACCGCTTAAACCATCTTTTGCATGTTGCTTCCGATAGAGCATGATCACCATAACCCTGGGCAAACATTCGATGCGACTCTGCAGTACTTATCTTCAAATGAAAACAAAAAATTAATGCTTTCCGCAAATCATCATTTTCTGGTACAAAATTCGACATTATTAACAGGATTAAAAAAAATGATGTTGTTTGTACAATGACTTGGCATACTAAATATGTTGGACAGATGTCATAGCAACCAAATAAAAAATGTATAAGGGCTCGTTCACAACAAACGTTTCCTATCGATACATTTGTATTTTGGCGCTCACTTCACACCGGTACACCTGATAAATAAATATATATATATATATACATATATACAGTTATATATATATATATATATGTATATAAATAAATATATATATATATGTATATAAATATATATATATATAAATAAATATATATATATAAATAAATATATATATATAAATAAATATATATATATATAAATATATATATATATATATATATATATATATATAAATATATATATATATCATCATCATCATCATCATCGGCACTACAACGGGGAACTGGTCTTGGCCTTATTTAGCAAGTCCTGAGGCTTGTTAAATTTTCCATAATGACTTTAATTTTTCCGGGCAAGGTCATTAGTCTTGCGTCAGAGGCTCCCCGAC
This sequence comes from Microdon myrmicae, assembly GCA_963931805.1. NCBI lineage: Eukaryota > Metazoa > Arthropoda > Insecta > Diptera > Syrphidae > Microdon > Microdon myrmicae. The sequence goes on from OZ007500.1 coordinate 28,461,614, forward strand.
GGGGAATCGAACCCCGGACTCCCGCGTGACAGGCGGGGATACTAACCACTATATTATCGATAGATATCAATAAATAAATAAATAAATATATATATATATATATATATATATATATATATATATATATATATATATATATATATATATATATATGATAGCCTTAGTGGCTGAGTTGGTAAGGACGTTGTGCGTTTGATTGTGCAAACGCAGGTTCAACTGACGACTCTTACTATTGTGCAGTTCGGCACGATTACTGAGTGGTAGGTAGGGTCCTAAGGCCCAGCCGCCCAGTGAAATACTACCCCATTAGGCTATAGGCTTCGTGAAATGGTTGGGAGAAATCAGTAAGCATCTTTTGGAGCTTGGTTGATGGAACCGGTCTAGAAAAAATAGCATCTCAGGGCGCTGGGAGAAGTAAAAACAAATTATATATATATGTATATATATATTTATATATATATATACATATAAATATATTTATATATATATACCACTTCTACTGACTTATACTTTTGCTTAAGAGCAATTGATTTCCGAGGGTAATGACTAACAATGTGAAAAAATGTAACTTAACGCATAAGTTGAAATTAAATCTTCCCCCAAAGTTCTTAATTACAACTATTGGATGCCAACTCGGGGCCATTGTTATTCTTGCAAACATTTCGTGAATTTTGGGACACCCTCTATGTACTTTGAAAAAATCAGAGATCAAGCATCAAATATCTAACATATATGCAAGATGCACGAATATACAAAACAAAGGAAAGAAAATAGTCCAAAAGCTCAGATTGTCTTATGTTATTGTTGAAGCTATACAGGGGACCCATTACAAAGAAATTAGTTTTAAAATAAAACAGAATAAAGAAATAAACATTCAAGGTCCTGGTTAGAAAATTATAAATAAATAATTATGATACTGATTACAATCGATGGCGAAAGATTTTTATAGCTCTCGCTAAAGAGAGAATTATTAATAAAAATTAATACGATTGCTATCTTTTTAGGACCAAAACCGTCTGAAGGTAACTTCAGTTTTCGAAGCTACAATTTTATGGAAATAAGTCAATGCTAAGTTCGTTACCAAAACTCTACAATAGCAGGTTTGGGAGTTAAATCTAGATATGCTAGACGTATCCATGACGTACTTTCCTTACCACCTAAACCACTGAGATTATTAATGTATACACATTATTAACATTTAATACAGATATTTATACAAATTATTAATATTTAATACAATTAATGATATTGATGAATTTAACACGGGTAAAAAAATCGAGAAAGAATTCAGGAACATAAATAATGACAGTAGTTATTTTTTGGTTTTGTATACCCGTACTTTAATACGAGGAAGATTTTAAAGAAAACTCTCATCGCCACAAAAAAGAGTGGCTCCAAATATTAGCGAGACGCCTCACAGTCAATTCAAGAGTAGGACTGTATCTTTACAACTCCAATTCAAAGTGTTGCATAGCCTAGAAAGTGTTGCACAGACCATAAAATGTTGCACAGTCGACAAAGTTTCGCACAGTCGATAACGTGCTACATTGACTACAAAGTTAAATGGTTGACCAACGACCTGCTATTTGCTTCACATTCCAAGTGATGGCTGAATGAAATATGAAAAAATAATTACAAAAATCTGTTAAAAAGAAGCCGTTGACTGGATTATTCAGCTCCGATAATTTTCACTCGCTACTTTGTAGATCTCCTAAAGCCATCCACAGGAACATTTTAGTTTGTTTTTGTCATTTACCAGTGTGTCTACAGTATTATAAAGACGAACGTAGTAGCGAATAACCGTGAATCATCAATCCTTTTGTCACAGGAATCAGTCAGTGCATGATCTCACTTACACGACTATCCCCTAACTCTCAGTTATACGCATCATCTTTCTACGAACTTTCGATTCTTACAACCTGCCGAAATCCCACCTTAACATTATCCTCCAATCTGTACCTAGGTCTTTCTGTGGGTCGTTGTTCAGGAGGATTTTTTTTCGAAGAATTGCTGACAATTTTCACGTTTTTGCAAGTCTACTGGTCCATTTAAGGCCCCCTTGATTTTATTACTTACTAATTTGGTAGACAGTTTGTTGTATACTAGATGCCAATGTAAATTGCAGAGATATCGCCCATCGATTTTAAATAAGATAATAAGATAGGAAAAAAAAATATCAATATACGGACCATTTCACTTCCTTTTTATTCTTCCAATTTTTCTCAAGCCGGCAATATAGTTTTTGAGAATATTATAGCGTTAAAGACTGTTTTTATCATGTCAATTAAAAAAATAAAAACACAAAGCTGTAAATTGAGTTAAAGTTCACTCACACGATGCAAAGGTAGAACCCTACTTCGAATACTCGAGATCGAAGTATACCAAGATCGGCTTTTCTTTTGTGTACCTGCTACACTTTGTGTGTATTGTTATACAAAAAAGGTAACATACATTCCTATCTGCAATTGGAGAATGTGAACTTTTCAAAGTCGATGGTTTGCTACATCAAACCCCCTTCTCGAGAATACAAACATTCAATGTCATTGCACACACAAAACGATTTTCCTTTCCTGACCCCTGAATACCAAATCTCTAGTCCGATTATGAAAATCTTCAAAATCTCTTGCTCGTAATAAAACGATTGTTTTATTAATCGCATAAGTTAAATTCCGATTAAATCTTTTACAAATAATTGAGATTTTTTTAATTTAGTCATAGAATTACAAAAACAGGTCAATCCATTGTCCCAATGGTTCAAAGTACAAGGATGAAGTGAGTATTTGGAGGAATGGTCAACACGTAACTGTCAAATTCAAAGAAAGCTACGTCATTTAGTTGGTACATGACGGGCACTGAGAACAGACGACCATAAATTAACCTAGAATAACTTGCAAATAAGATGAGCCGTAGTCAACCGATTAAATTTTGACAAAAATGGGCACTTATCTACTGCAACTGTGGAACCTGTGTAACCTTGTGGATCCATGTTTTGCCCACCATTATGTGACAGCACAAAAATATCTCCTACGTAGTTGTCATATGAGTGCATTCGTCGTCAATTACGGAGTTCCCTGAATTCAATCGTTATCATTCTGAAACTAAACGCAATGGTTTTGTCAAAATATGACAGGAGTCTATTGACAGACTTTCAAGTTACGGACTTAAAATTGTACACAAGTCTATCAACACATATAATTTGACAGATGGTGCAGGAAATTTAAAAATTCGTGTACTCAAAATTTACATATTAGACTGATAAGATATGTGACAATACGAATATTTCAAGTCGCAAGCACAAGTTTTGACTTTAGTCTATTGACAGGTAGTAGTTGACGAATGTTGTTCTAGGATGCTGGACTTGGAATTTGGCAGTTGTCTATCAGATGATTGATGACGGGAACTGCGAGAAAATTAAAACATATTTTAAAAATTGATCAGTAATCTATTGATTCTCATACATACTCAAAATTGATTAATAATGTCTTGACATGTATTTGATGGGGGTTGCGGGAAATTCAAAGAGTTACTGACGAAACATTTCATAACCTACACTCTTCTACAGATTGATGGTAGTTGACGTGCAACCCGTGCAATCCAAATAGTCGGAGTCTCAAGTTTTCACCAGAGTCTATTGATAGATGGTTGTGGATGAATGTTACGCTATTAAAAGAGTCGCGGACTCCATAATTTGACAGCAATCTATAGACGAATTGACGTGCAACGCGTGAAATCCAAAGAGCCTCAGTCTGAAGATCTAACTTTAGATTATTGACGGATGACAGGGCGTTCAAAAACCCAAAAACCCGCCGACTTAAAATTTGACAGTAGTCTATAGACGGGTGGACGTGCAATGCGTGAAATCGAAAGAGTCTGAGTCTCAAGATCTAACTTCAGATTATTGACAGCTGATAGTGTGGGGAGAGGGGTGTTATGGTATTAAAAAACGGCCGATTCAAAATTTGACAGTACATAGCCAAAAAAGTAAGTGAATTGCGTTATTTTCCTCTTGCTGTCTTTATTCCTTGCCATCGCCAGTACTGTGTCTACAATATTATAAAGCCGAAAAAACAACTTAACTACATGTGTTACCAATCATTTTCCTCCTGAATCCAGGAAGATCATTACCTTACTTAGTACGCTACACACGTCCTCCTTCGCTTCATATTCTATTTGGCAATAAACGTGGGCAGATCATAAAGTAGGAGACTTATTGGTATCCTTACGTACAAGTCTCTGCGATTAAGCAAGCACATCAAAGACCGCGCAATCTCGTACTAGATAAGATTCAAATGAAAATGAAGTTACTTCCCTAGATTATCGACGCGATGTTTTCATCTACACATATTACCTGAAACGTTTGTGAGAGACTTTTTGCAGGTGTTTTCAGTTTCTATTAAATTTTCTCATGATATCCGTCAATCAAAGAGTGCACAGCGATTCACATTAAATGGATCTCGATTTTGGACTTGTAGATAAACTCGTTAAAAACAAACGCTTTACAGAGAAACCTTTACAGTCAGATATGTTACAGAAAAATACGCCATTGACGCTTTTGTGCAAAACACGTATTACTGGCAGATAAGTAACAAATATGCCACAAACAAATTCGTCTCTAACAAACGCATTGCACATTGCATGCAGCTACATTATAGACAAATAGGTTACAGGCAATAACGTTATAGGAAGATATGTTGCCGAACAAACATATTGCAGGCAAAGTCGTCACTGACAAACACGACAACGAAAAATGTGTTGCAGGGAAACACGTCGCTGACAAATACGTTACAGAGAGATACGTTGCAGAACAAACATATTTACTGGCAAATAAGTTACAAATACGCCATACGTCTTTGATAAACATGTTGCAAAACCATCTCTGACAAACACGACACTGAAAAGTATGTTACAGACAGAGACTATCCACACAAACATGTTCATACAAACGCGTTGCAGAGAAAACATATTACCGACAAATCGAATACAAATAAAAACGCCACAAAAAGAAACCACATTGCAAACAATTACAAAGTGATTTTTATATTCCAGATCGGTGTTTTTTTGTTTAAATATCTTTGAAATGGAATACAATCTTATAAACTATGCTTTAGAGATCGATTACAAAGTTATGAGTGGAATATGACATTGGTTAAGTGGCCGCCTCTGACCGTGTCACAAAGGGAAGCTCCTTTAACCACATTTTCCATAACAATTTCGCAAAGTTTATCTGTTATTTCAGTAATTTCGGTTCGAATGTTGTTTTCAACTATCAAGGTTTTGGCTGGTTTGTTGATGCATTCCTTTCTCTTCAAGTACCCGCATAGGAAGAAATCGAGAAAAGTGAATTCGGGGGACCATAGGGGCCGGTCGACATATCCACATTTTGACATTATTCGATCAGAACAAAATTTGAACCAAACACGACCTGTGTTTGAAGTACCACCATCTTCTTGGTACCATATATTCTGTAGGTATATATGATCCTATTTGAGCAGAAGAAAGTTGTCTAACATGTCTCGAAAGCGATGACCAGTAACTGTTGCAGCATTTCCGTGACTCTTCACAGACATAGGTCCAATGATACTGCTGGACCAGACGGCGCACCAAGCAGTTACATAGTGCTCTTTAGTGAATCAGTTGAGGGTTTTCGATACTCCAACAGCGGATATTCTGCAATGCCAACCAAATCAAAATGTGCTTCGTTACTCATAGGTATTAAAAAGTAACTGCAAATAATTAACAAAATATTATAATAATTATATATAATGCTCCATAATAAATTGTTATCGACCATCCTCTACGACTGTCAAATGTCGACCAAACAAAATCGTCCCGGAACATAAAAAGCGTCCTGTACATTGCAGACAAACATATCGTAGACGAACGCGGTGCAGAAAAAAGATTGTAAACAATTACATTGCAGACAAGCGTGGTGCGGAAAAAATATTGTAAGCAACTACATTGCAGACAAGCGCGTTGCAGAAAAAGTATTGTAAGCAACTAGATTGCTGACAAGCGCGTTGCAAGACACTGATAAACGTATGTCAGAAAAACACATTATAGACAAAAATGTTACAGACCTAACAAACACGCTGCAGAAAAACGCATTACAATCAAACACATTACAGATGTGATGTAACCACATATTTCTTTAACAATGCAATATTCGTGGTCAATGTTCGTCATATTTTGATTTGCCTGTTCTCTCCTTTATCAATCGCAAAGTTCTTGAGTTCAATGTACCAGCGTTCTGCCGCAAGCACAACCCCCTTACCAGCGATACAAATGGTATACCCTTGGCATAAATACTGGCACAGGAAAAAATGGACACCAAATTAGCTGTGTTCTAGCACACTTGTAGATGTATTGTTAAATATTAATTGTAGATTTCCAATAAAATCAATTGAAGTCAATTACTTGTTACCGCTAGGAGATTGATTTTGAACAAAAAACGTAAAGAACGTGAACTTATTGGGTTGCAGGAACCTAAAAGTTCATGACCTTACTGACTCGACTGCACCATCGTTCCCTGGCCTGTACACTCTCCTTCTACGCTTCGCCTTTTGATCCGATCTCTTTAAGGTCGCGTATTACATTGTCCTTCCATCTCCGACGCGGCCTCCCTACCGGTCTCTTTTACGTTGGTCTCCCGTCAAGAATTCTACGTACAGTTCTGTCGTTGCCCATTCTCGCTAAGTGCCCGGTCCATCTTAATCTTCGCGACCTGAATATTCCCACTACTGTAGGTTTGGAGTATAGCTCTTCCAATCCGGAGTTGTGGAGTTTCCTTCATTGTGCTGCATCTTCATCATACCAGGTGTACCGGTATGAAGTGAGTCTTTTTAAATACAACACTAATTGTAAATGGGAAAGTAAAAAATATTTTATTCGAAGTATTGGCCATTGCTTTCTACACCTTTCGACCACCTTTCTGGCAATTTGTGGATACCACGCCAATAAAACCGGTCGTCTTTTGAGGCGAACCATTCGGAGACCCAATTTGCGACTTCTTCGTAGGAATTGAAATGCTGCTCAGCCAATGCGTGTCCCATCGATGAAAACAAATGGTAGTCGGAAGGAGCCAAGTATGGTGAATGCGGCGGGTGGGGTAACACTTCCCAGCCGAGAGCTTTTATTGTTTCTTTGACGGGTTTTGATGTATGACTGGGAGCATTATCATGCAACAATATTACCTTTCCGTGTCTTGTGGCCCATTCTGGTTGTTTTTCGATCAATACATGGTTCAAATTGATCATTTGTTGTCGGTAGCGTTGCGCATCAACAGTTTCGCCAGGTTTTCAGAAGTTCATGATACACCACCCCCTTCTGGTCCCACCAAACACAGAGCATTGTCTTTTTTCCGAACCGAACAGGCTTTGCAGTCGATGTTGACGCTTCTCCTGGATGTACCCATGATTTTTTGCGTTTAGAATTTTTAAAATAAATCCATTTTTCATCACCAGTCACAATTCGATGCAATACTGACTTCCTTTCGTGTCGTAGAAGCAACGTTTCACATGTGGTGTTTCGCTTTTCCATCTGCCTGTCATTCAATTCATGTGGCACACGTTTGGATCTTTCCCATAGCTTTTAAACGGTCAGAAATTGTTTGTTGTGCAACATTTAACATTTTTGCCATTTGTTTTTGACTTAAAGTGTCATCTTAATCCAATATTGCAATCTTCAAACTTTGTTGGTGGTCTTCCACGTTCTTCATTTCGCACATCAAAATCATTATCTCTGAACCGCTTAAACCATCTTTTGCATGTTGCTTCCGATAGAGCATGATCACCATAACCCTTATTACGTACTTATCTTCAAATGAAAACAAAAAATTAATGCTTTCCGCAAATCATCATTTTCTGGTACAAAATTCGACATTTTTAACAGGATTAAAAAATGACTTCATGCATACTAAATATGTTTGACAGATGTCATAGCAACCAAATAAAAAAAATATAAGGGCTCGTTCACAACAAACGTTCCCTATCGATACGTTTCTATCTTGACACCCACTTTAGACCGGTACACCTGGTATTTACCGCCGAAGACACTCCTTAAAACTTTGTTCTCGAATACGTGGAATCTATTCACTTCTCGTTTTGTAAGCGCTCATGTCTCAATCCATATAGAACAATCGGCATGATTATGGGTCTATAAACACGGAGCTTTATATTACGTGACAGCAGTTTTGATTTTAACAGTTTGCTGATCGCTTACCAACTAGCGTTGCTGGAATGCAGTCTTTTGTTAATTTTCTTTGAGATTTCGATGTCAGTATTGTTCCCAGATTAGCAATTAGTTGATTTTAATATTGATAGGCTCCTCGATAGTATAGTGGTTAGTATCCCCGCCTGTCACGCGGGAGACCGGGGTTCGATTCCCCGTGGGGAGCCTCTGGCGCAAGACTAATGACCTTGCGCGGAAAAACAAATCATTATGGAAAATCTAACAAGCCTCAGGACTTGCTAAATAAGGCCAAGACCGGTTCCCGGTTGTAGTGCCGGTGATGATGATGAATATTGATAACCTGTATTCTAATATACACGCACTGCAGGTATTACCAAAGGTGTTACATCAGAAAAAAAAAAATATAAATACGTGCACCTCCGTCAAGGGAAATATCATAAAAGTAACATCAAGAGTTTTCGATATTACCATTAATTATTAGCTAACTAAAATGTAAACAGATAATTTTTCCATATATAAATAGAAAATTTCGACGGGACTTTCCTTGAATATTTTTAATGTAAAGTCTAGTTTTGTACGTGGAAGGATGTAAATGTCATCGAAGACGTACCGCATATCGAAATGAAGAATAAAAGCAATTTCACAGCATATAGTCGCTGCAATCCGTTACCTATTAGCATCTCAGATTGATAGTTTCGCTTTTTTTGAGAAGAGTTTTCAAAAATATGATGATTTGCATACTTCCTCTTCGCGATGTACCATAGAAAAATCCCGCTGTCCTGTTTCTTTACAAGGAAAATTGTTTCAACATTATAGTTACACTTATTCCAAGTCGCCGTATATCATAGAAGGACCCTGTTGTCCTCTTCCTCTATAGGGAAAATAGCTTTAAAGTTATAGTCACATTTTTGAAACAAATCACATGTTTGAAAAAAATAAATAACATCCAAGGAGTTTTAACACCGAAAGGAAATTTGATAAAAAATATAATCCTATCGTGGATCTACAGAATGGAAAGAGAAGAATTCTTTTTTCCAAATCAAAATCTCAAGAACAGACATTGTCTCAGTTCTCTAGATTGAAAAATGAAATATCTGCTATTACATTGAATCGGGGAGTATCTAAGATATAATAGCTTCAGAACGATTCAGTTAATTATTCTTCACCGGTGCATATTGGAGAAGAGACAATGCGAACAAAACGTCCAACACAAACGAATGTTTTAAATGGCAAAAAAAATGTACACAGGATGTTATCAATATATTAATATGAATCCCTATACCTTGTTCGTCGTATTGAAATTGCACACCGATTTCTGCCACTTCGTCCTTTCTAATGAGTCTTGGGTTCGTTCGGCTATTGTACTTCGGCCAGGTGGCTTCTTTGCCATCAAAATCATTCACAAAGGTTTCCGATGGTGAATCCTTACTATTGAGGAATTTTGAATTGAAACGACCATATATAGGCAGGGCGAAAAACACTCACACAACCCCAGGATAATAATGGCATATGTGCCTCGGATGGTAATATGTAATCGGTGGATGATTGCTAGAAGTTCAGCTTGACAATTCGCAAGGATATAAAAATAACAAAGTATCGACGATTGTACTCAGATTTGAATGAATGTAACGAGCAACGTACCAAATAAAGAGAGCAATTTCTCGTCGAAAGAGCGAGAAAGCAAGAGCGCCCAAAAGAGAGAGAGAAAAAATGTGTATTTGGTTAAGAGTCTTCATTCACTTGCAACATTCTCTGCAAATACAAATGAATCTCTTCAAATTGGAATTTTTTGGGAGTGTGCGCCCTCTCTGGCTATGTGCTTTGCAATCGTTCTCTTTCTATCTCTTCCTTGCTGTCTCTCTCGCGTTCCCTTAATTGGTGGATGCGTCAGTGTTTGTGTAGAGATTTTCTATTTATCTGGCTCCTGGTAGGCTCTAGTGGCGAGAGTTCATTTATTTATTTATTGTAACTACTCTGGGTGTTGTTTTAGGTATTCAGCATTTTTTTTTCTTATCCCTGTCGCGTCGTTGACGGCGACTCTCAGCGATATTATCGCCTTATACCATTTAAATGTGTACCGTGTGGTTGACTATGATCAACGGTAGCGGCAGCAGCAACAGTAGTAGACTGTATGGTGGTGTTCTTGCCAACTCCTTACGCTCCTTTGTACGTATTATATGTGTATTTTATTTTCTAGTTACATTTTCTATTATTCAATTTTGTTTTCCTTAATTTTTGTTGCTGCTGCTACCATTGGGGATATACCGCTTCTGTGCCTGCTACTATTAATACTGCTGCTGCTGGTATGGTGGTGTTTGTTGTGACGTTGGTGGTGTGCTGGAGTGGTGGTGGTATTTATTCCTTCTCCTTTTTTTGGCGCTTTATTTTCATTTTCGCGAAACACCATGAACATAAGGGTAATGATCGAAGAGTTATTTTCAAAAGCGCTTTCGGACTGCCGCTTTCGTTGTCGTCGTCATCATCGTCGCGCGGCTGTCGCCTTTGTCGTGGTCTCGATGTGTCGTCGACGTTGGTCAGCAATGTCACCGCGCGCTTACACCATTTAACGATATCAATTGCAAACAAGCCGTTAAGGAAAATGGATTTCCGATAAATTCTATAAAATTTCTTGTTTACCGTCTGTCCCTTCCCTAAAATTATTTCGAGTTCATTCATACTTCCGTATATTGTTGAGAACGCCTTTTTGTTTATTTTGTTTGTTTATATCGTTCTGTAGTAGATTTAACAAAATATACATGAAGTTTCTGTGATACTGTATTAAATTAAAATGAAACAAAATGTTTTTGTTAATATGAATTTTGACCAGTTTTTTATATTATAATTGCCCTTTTAAATTTGTTTTAATTATTTTAGTTGTTTCGAATGTTGAAAATGTTTGGGTTTAAGTTGTTTTCTCACGTCTGTATGAATGTGTAAAAAAATAAAAAAATTAATGAAGATAAGCCTTCGAATAAATTTAACCAAACCAATATAAATCAGTGGATAACAACAGCAACAGCCACAACAAAAATCAATACGAAATGTGCTAGTGACAAAACAAAACTAATCAAACCTAAAGGAAAATTAATAAATGTTTGTTCTTTGTTTTTGTTTTCACTCTACAGAAAAACTACCTAAAGTTCCTATATTAATTTTATCAAAATAAAATAAATATATTTATTTATGAAAATAAGAAAAATCTATATGTAAAAAAAAAGAAATCTATAATAAGTAACATGTGCCCGACGACGAGAAAAAAATAATCTCAAATATACGAAATGTGAAAATTAAATACATATTTAAAAAAAGAATACAAATATACATAAAATATATATATATACATATATGTATATATATTTAAAAAAACAACACGAAAAACAAAAAGAATTATTCAAACAACAAGGATATAAATTCGATTCTGGAAATCTGAGTGAACATCAAGCAACAGTATCAAAAAGCAAACAAAAGTGAGTACTTTATGAAAAGAGAATATATATCCTTTATTTTGTCCTGTCTGTGTTAATGACGGTTGATTACTAGTAATTCATTTACTTGTAATTCGTTCAACTATGCACTTTCGCGGCGAAAATAGCAATTATCTCCTGAATGGGTATTCACAGAAATACTTTTCGTCTATTGTATTTTGCGACCACAATGTGCGGTCGAAGGACTGTCGTATTTCCTGAATTCAAAGTGTATATGGTGTACACGTGACAATCCCAATTAATTAAATGTTGTACAAAGTACATATTGGTAAAAACTACTGCCTGGTTTCTAAGTACTTTTCGAATTTGTTCGCGGCTTTTCTTTTTTCCTTGCGGTGCCTAATGCCTTCGGTAAATAGGTGATTTAAAAAGGTGTGAAATTCGATTGCTTACCTATTCCCTTTTAAGGATTCATCATCTTGCAACGAAAGATTTTGATTGAAAATGAAAGGATTTCCCTAATTGCCAACGAGTGTTTAGATTGGTTTTCGATTAAGGCATTTTAAGTCTCTTGTCTGAAAGGGAATTATACAGTTTAATTCAAACTTAAGTGAAATTTGTTATGGGCAATACTTTGAGTCCATTGCCAACTTCGCTGGCGTGTTAGCAATGTGTACGCAGCAATGAGAATTCTTAGAATATGGGAAAGGACATTTACCTTTTAAGCAGTGCATTCATGTTTTACCTGTGATAATCGCACTTGATTTGGGTGCGGATGAATATGATGGATATATGTTTGTTTATATTCAAAGCGCAAATATTCAGGCATTTCTACTTATTATCGATAATTGTGAAATTTGACTTAGAACTGCCCGGAATTTCTCAAAATGTCGGACTTGATAACTATCACTGCAATTTTTTTTTTAAATTGTGTTGTTACACTTATGTACCTTTAATCCATCCTATAAGTCATCTTGAAATTTCCCAATTATCTTCGGCTTTTGTTTACCTACTTTATTCTCTACTGTCAAGGAGCAATTTGTCAAGTGTCTGGTCGTTGTAAAAATGCATAAATAACGCTCCTATTCGAAAACTTTTAGCCAAAAAAAAAGTTTTGTTGACTTGAACCGTGTAATCAATCGAGCATTGTGGAGTAGTTCATATATTCCCGAAATTGAAAAGACTCACGAAAAGGCGTTATTCACGAAGACCTACAGGGAAATTATTTATGCGGTAAATGGGGTAAAAAAAAATGTCAGTACTATAGAATTGCAAAACAGAAGAAGAAATAGTTAAAGCCATATCGCAAGGATTGGAATTCGATAGATGTTGCTTTATGGGGTACAAAATAAGCCTTGAATAGCAAATAATATTTTAATATAAGCAATAATGCAAATAATATGATGAATATCACACTAATTTTCTATAAATAAATATTTAATATAATATAATATAAAAAAACGGAAATTTGTATGCAAAATCTATAGCAGTTTTGTTTAATTCAAAACCAGTCTTATTTATCCAAATATTGGCCATTCTCTTCGACTACCTTCTGACATTTTCGAGCTAGATCCTTTTGTTTTTTAGTTGTAGAAGACCAGGGCTTTATAAACTGAAGACGTTGCTTTTAACAGTCATCTTTTGAAGTCAATGTGTGTAAGAGTGCTACAGAGATCGAAACAAACGATAATCTGTCGGCGCAATGTCAGAACCATGGCTGTATATAAAAACATCCCAATGTCTCAATGCTCAATGTCTCTCAATTTTTGTTGTGTCATCAAATATATGTGTAGCTTTGCGTTGTCATTATGAAACATAATACCTTTCCAGTTCATCAATTCCGGCCTCTTTTTTCCAATTTCTTGCTTTAACCGCATTATTTGCCGGCAGTATGATTTCGAATCAACTGTGTGACCGGGCGATAATAGCACATAAAACCAAATACACGGCACCATTCTCTTTGTAATCAATCCCAACCTCGTCACTGTTTATTGCAATTTATATTTTTTCGTCGAAAACCCTTTTCGAACAACATGCCAGATGTGACCTATTCTTTATCACTTGTTTCTAAACATTCCAAAACTGGCTTGAATTTTCCGTTTCAGGAATTCGATTCATTAATTTTTTTTGCTCTCAGTTTAAAAGGGCACTAAATATCGAGTTTGTTTTTGTAACCAGCTTTGTGCAAATAGTTTTAAGTCATTTTCTGGTGAATCTTCATGTTCTTTGTGATGTCGCGACTGTTCACACGTCAATTTCCTTGAACCGTGTTCCCTATTTTATTAGCTTTTGAATAGATACTTCACATTCCCAGAATTTCCCAGCAAAAAAGCAAGTGAATAATTTTCTGGCACTAGACAGAGATAGAGAATTTTCAACCTTAATATTGTACTGATTTTGTCGTATTCTTTCCTTTATTTAAGTGAAATTATCATCATCATTATTCATTATTCGGCACTACAACCGGGATCCGGTCTTGGCCTATTTTAGCAAGTCCCGAGGCTTGTTAAATTTTCCATAATAATTTGTTTTTCCGGGCAAGGTTATTAGACTTGCGCCAAAAGTGAAATTATAAAATTTATTAAATCTTTTCCGAAATATCACTAATTATTTCTTTCCAATAACTTTTGACATTCACACCATCTCTATAAAATTATCACCAATTGCCACCACTTATGAAGCTCATAATTTCTCAAAGGACTTACTTACCGAAATGACTAGGAGATTAGAATTTTATTTTTTTATTTATTATTTACAATGTAAATAAATTATACGGTAGTTCTAATCGAATAGCACTGGCTAGTCAGTTTCGGATGTGAACATGAGAAATAATAGATCTAAGGTTCCTATATCCCAACGGTTTGGGTGTTGTAGATTGATTTATATTTACTACTAAATATTTATTGGCCTATAGGATTGAGGAAGTTCATGACCTGATTGACTCAGCTGCGCCAGCATTCCCTGCCCTGTGCACTCTTCTTTCAGGTTTCGCCCTCTGATCCGATCTCCTCAAGGTCGCGCCTTACATTGTCCTCCTGTAGCGTCTCTAACAGATACACACACAATACACAAGCAAATAGTGAAGAACACCGAACGAAAATCGAATAAAATAATGCATCAGAGCCGTATACCATAGCGATAAAATAATAATTCACATCAGTGGAATATACTTGCGTTTAAAAATCGAATTCTCAGCACAGCCAGTAGCCTGATGTGTTACGCATTGCTTCAATTTTTGGTGATTCTAACTGTCATAGCGTCATTCACTATCATTCCAAACGCTATACTCCCATCTCTGTCGCGCCTTCCCACCGGTCTCTTTTCCGTTGCTCTCCAGTGAAGAATTCTACATACGGTTCTGTAGATTAACTTCGGGATTTGACAATCTCAACAGGCCTTTTCCTAGCTTTTAGTAACCGTCAGTGCATTTCCGGTTCTATAGTAGGACATTATTATTAACCCAAGGAAGGTGTCTACTTCGGATTCTTTGGTATTACTGCTTAAGACTGCCCCCAAAAAAGTGTGTTTTCGATTTACTAGTATGAGTAGTAGTTATAACGGAAAATGCACATCTTCGTTTCTACAGTATTACCGGTTGCTCTTATAGACTATTTCTGGATTCCGTATTACCGGTTAAGACTGCCTTAAAAAGACGTGTATCTTAAGCGTAGATATTATTGATCCAAGGAACATTAATCTTCTGTTCTATGGTATTACCGATTGCTCTTACGGACTATCCCCGATTTTTTAGAATCTCCGATTATGACTACCTCAAAAGAAGACTTTCATTCTTTAATTCTCTAGCATTACCGGTAGTTATTATTGACCCAAGAAAGTATATCTTCGGTTTTTTCGAGTTAGCGGTTGCTCTTACAGATAGACTCCGACTTTTTGGCATTACTGGTTATGAATGATCCAAGAGAAGACGCGTATCGTCGATTCTCTAGCATTACCGGTAGCTATTATTGGTCCAAGAAAAAGCTTCAATCGAATTACCGTTTGCCCTTACAGACTGTTCCCGATTTTTTAGTATTATCAGTTATGATTGCCCCAATACGGTTTAATAAATTGGCCCAGCCTGGGATCACTATATAGTACTGCACACGAGAACTCCTTAAATCCGGGGCTAAGTCTGATCTCGAAGATGCAGGGTTATTAGTGAGAAGAGTCTTGAGGGTCAAAAGAACGGTCGGTCCACTCATCTGCGGTAAAATTATACATTTACTATTACTATTTACTGGCCTGTAGGTACCCGGAAGTTCATGACCTCACCGACTCGACTCCGCCATCGAACCCTGTCCTGTGCACTCTCCTTCCACGCTTGACCAGCCGATCGGATCTTCTCAAGGTCAAACCTAACATTGTCCTTCCATCTCCGTCGCGGCCGTCCTGCCGGTCTCTTTCCCGTTGGTCTATCGTCAAGAATTATACGCACAGCCCTATTATCGTTGCCCATTCGCGCCACATGTCCGGCCCATCTTAATTTTCGCGACCTGATTACTCTCACTGTTGTAGGTTTGCGGTATAGCTCTTCCAATTCGTGGTTGTGGAAGCCCTCCATTGTCCGACCACCTCGTCATATTTACCTCGAAAGATACTCCTTAAAACTTTATTCTCGAATACGCGGAATTTGTTTTCTTCCCGTTTTGAGAGAGCCCATGTTTCGCATCTGTATAGAGCAATCGGCGTGATTATGGTTCTATAGACACGGAGCTTTATGTTACGTGATAGCAGTTTGGATTTCAGCAGTTTCCTGACTGCGTGCCAACTAGCGTTGCCGGAATGGAATTTTTTGTTAATTTTCTTCGACATTTCGTTACTGACCGTCAGTATCGTTCCCAGATATTTAAATTCTTTGACATTTTCAAATATCTTGCCTCTGACGCTTATATGTGTTCCCTGGGGTCCACCTGCTCTCGCCATAATCATGTATTTTGTTTTGTCTTCATTTATTTCTAGGTCTACCTCTTCAGCCGCTTGCATGATGATTTCACAGTTTCTAGATTATCGCCCAGAACGGCGATGTCATCCGCATATGCGAGCACTTGTGTGACCCCGTTCAGGGATGATCCGGCCAAGTTTTCGTCTTGTACCTTTCTGATGACATACTCGAGCACAAGGTTAAAAAGACGTGGTGACTGGCCATCCCCCTGTTTTAGTCCACCGCGAATTCCAATGGTTCTGAGAGGTAGTTTTCTATTCTACCTCGCTCTTTATTTTCATTCATGCAGACTTGAATGAGGGCGGCATATTTTTTCGGGACTCCCAGGTCAACTACAGTATGGTAGAGTTTTTGCCTTGCGACTAAGTCGTAGGCTTTTTTGTAGTCAACGAACAGTTGGTGAACCGTCCCTCCGTATTCCCATTTCTTTTCCAGCAATTGCCTTATTGTGAACATTTGGTCGCTTGTTGACCGGTTCCTACGGAATCCGCATTGATAGTCTCCTCTTATACATTAAACCAAATTAGATAATAAAAAAATAAAAATAAATAAATAAATAATAAAAAAATAAAAATAAATAAATAAATAATAAAAAAATAAAAATAAATAAATAAATAATAAAAAAATAAAAATAAATAAATAAATAATAAAAAAATAAAAATAATAAGATGAAAGGCAAATGATAAAGTAAAAGAAGGTGAAAAATCAAGTAGTGAAAACGAAACAATTATGTTTAAAAATAGAAGAATCAGATCAAACATAAGAAAGAGGACGAAGAACCACCGGAAGAAGACCAACAAACCTCGCAATGTAAAGCACCTGTCAGCGGCAATATTTTTCTTTGTTTTCCATTATTTTTTTTTTATGTACGTTTTTTACTTTTTATATTTTTAAAAATCCTTCCCATTTTGTTTATATTTGTTCTTTTCTCTTTTTTTAATTAAAAAAAAATTATTTTTTGCCCTTGATCCCCTTTTATTTTAGAGGTGGTTTGATCTCTTTTTACTTTATCTTACTTTTTTATACATATTATCGTCTCTCCTTTCTTTCTTCTCCACTTCAGAGATTAACAAATTCCCCATATACATTTTTCCTCATTCTTTTCTTTTCCTTTTTTCCTTCTTATTTTCACTCTCCTATATTTTCTTTGTATTCAATTTGTGACATTTTCCTGCGGTTGTTTTTTGAACATTCGAGTGGAGATTTGTACCCATTCTTTTATATCTTGTGGTTAATCCTGGGTTCGATCATTTATTTTTCTTTTTTATTTCTTTCGTCTCCTGGCTCAGCCCTGCCTTTACACTTACTTAAAGGTTGCTCCTTCAATGAAAACGAGGAACCAATCAGCCACACTCAAATACAACCCCGACCTCTTCTCCCACGAAAATTCCACCAGGAGAAATTAAATCTTTGCACATCCTACGAGGCACAAAAGAAAGAATAAACGCGTGCTCTATTTCTCCAGGAGAGCCAACAAGCATATTGTTGGGTGTGGACAAAATATTGGATCTAGTCCTAAAATCGGTGCTGGTGTTCTCCGGGCAATGAGGCCCTAATGCAATAATTGAACTGTAAACGTTCATCGATAGCTGTAAAACGACCCTAAGCTGTTTGTCTAGGGCGGAGGAGCAGAGTTTCCTTAGGTGATTGCCCACACGATTAAGCCGTGATACTTATCGGTTGATCAGTGACGCGGCTCCTGAATCTTTACAGGAGTTATAACAGCTTCTTCGGAGTGCGTACCGAAGACATCACAGGGTTTGTTTCTTGTTTGAAGCATGCCATGGTGCCCTGTAGAAGGACAGTGACGCCTTCGTACGGACAGGTAGGCAGTGCCACATTCGCTAGCCAGATTGAAAGCATGGCGACGTCCTAATAATGGTTGCAATCAGAGAGGACAATTTCCGACATTACTTATTAGTCTTCAGGGTTGGGCCTCTTGGGAACACTATCACAAGGCTCCTACAAATGGAAAAATCCCAAAAGGATATTTTACGCAAACGCGACTTCTCTGATATGGGAAACTCCAAACACACTCAAAGGATGTAACAATAAATTGGCAAACCGCATATCTTCGATTCAATAGTATTGTCTTACCGATTATCGACCCAAGGAAGGCGCCCACCTTTGGTTCTGTAGTGTTGACTGTTGTTATTATTGATCAAAAATAAGCAAAGAATTTCACCACTGAATTTGCCACAGACAGGGTCAGAATTTACCCAGTTTTCTTTTCACGAATTTACACTCAACGGTTTCGTTTTTCATTTTGATTTTTCGAACATTTTTTATTTTCGTTTTTGTTTTCTTAGATTATAAATTACAGGCTAGACAACACATACTTAAATTCTAGCTTAATTATCTTATAATAGAACCTACTGGTCCTACGCGGACGCTCTAAGTTAAACTAGGAGTACAAAATGAGATACAAAGGAAGTAGTGTATGCTAAAATGCCCTTACATATCTGCAAACGTTGTCTTATGGGTTGCTTGAACCAACGGCTGGCTCTCAACAAGTCTGCAAACTCTCTATGATGTAGTGGACTGTATTCCCTGGTTGGTCAAGGACACCTGAAATAAAGTCACCTGAAGGTAAGTCCAGAAAACTTTCCTTCTAGACCCTATCGTCGGTTTTATCGCGTTACACCGGCTCGATGCGTCGTGGTATCTATACTTTTCCTTTCTCTTGCGAGGCGTCCCTTACCACTGGTGTGTCCAGGAATTCTCTATTATAGAGGAGAACGTTGTTGGGAAGGATGCTTTCATCAGTTTTGTACTGAAGAAGAAATGGTGGATCCGCAGTGATCGAAGGAGAGAAGGATCAAGAACGCAAGACTCCCGTACAAGTAGGTTCTCGCTGTTCTGCTTCCGAGGTACTTGTATGCTAATTGTAGCAAGCACTCGTCGATAGGGATAATGGATGCACCTTCATATAGGTGAGAGTTGGGCTAATAGCGACCGTCAGGCCTTTTAGAGAGGTTGATGTATTTTCTGAGGAGTTTCCTTTCGAAATCTCGAAGTCTTTCCATTTGGGCCGAAGATTTACAGGACCATATAGGAAGCTGTACGATATTCCAGATCGGATTAGCTGCTTATAGCAGAGAGGCTTAAATTTGGTTTCAATTTTGTTGCTCCACTTCAAAATGTTGTGCAGTTGCTCAGACCGACTGAGGCCCCTTTGAAGAATGTGGGTTACATGTTTGATGAGATTCATTTTTGGGGTATAAATGACCCCAAGATATTCGAATATTCTGTGAATATCGATAAGCAGGTTGGAAGTGTTTACTACTCAGAATTATGGCTACTGGTTTGGAAGGGTTATGTCGAATTTTCCATCGGCTGTAATATTGATACAGTTCGCCCAGGTGAGAGTTGAGTCGATTTGTTGCGAGTTTAGGGCTTTTAGATGACGTGACACTAGGACGCGATCCGCATAGTATATGTGGTTTACTCTCCCGTCCAAAGGACGAGGACTATCTGAGGCGTAGATAGGATGGGGCCTAGAATGGAGCCTTGTGGTACGCCTGCGGGGGCGTTGAAAGTTCGGATATCTTTCCATTCACCCGAACTTGAAGGTTATATTTCAAACGAACGGGTAGATGATATTACACAGCGTTCTACTGAGACCAGTGTTCAGTAATTTAAAGACGAGACCTTCGATCCACGTCGTGTCAAAAGCCTTTTCAATGTCCAGGCTAACCGCAATGGTGGATTTCTTGTTACAGAGGCGCATACAGCCGTGGTTTTGCAATATGTTGAGAGCCATAGTGGGGCTGTGCGCTCTCTAAACCAAATCGAAAATCAGGTATTAAATTCCCGGCGCTGATAAAGTTATTTAGTTTCTCGTATATGAATTTTTCATATATTTTGCTAATGCAGGTGAGGAGCGAAATGGGGGAAATGCTTGAGGGGTAATGCGTTGGTTTCCCAACTTTTAATATTGGACAAACAATAGGATTTTTCCAAGCTTGGGGAAAGTACGTCATGTTGTAGGCATGGTTGAACAGAATGGAGAGCTTTATAAAGAATAAAGCAGAAAGTCTTCGCAACGAGTGGTACGACATGTTATCAACACCGGGTGACTTCTTAGGGTTTCGAGATTTAACTAGGTTCTGTAGGGTAGTTCGTGTTTTTTTTTTTTTTTTTTTAAAACTTCTCTCGGGAGAGGCGAGCCTATAGCGTCGAGTGGGCGCCCCGAGATGCCATCGTGTGACGAAACTCTTACCATTATTACGTGTGTTGGCGAAGTATACACAGTTAGCTGGGTTAAAGATAAGAATTGGATCGTTAAAGTTGTCAACTAAAATGTTTCACAATTTCCTCAGCGTTTTATACTGCTTGGCATCAACGTCGTGTGTGCAGCTGCACGATGTGGCGTCTTCTCGTTGACTTCTTCATGCGTCGCCAACACCTGGCATGGGCGAAAAAGCTTATAAACCACAGTTTCCATACGTTTACCGACAAAGTTTAATTTAATAAAAAAAACGACTAGACGAAACCCTGGCTCAGCTCAACTGACCAAAACTAAAAATCTCGGGCATTTTTTCTAGTATAAATAGTGGCGGGTTATACCTACAAAATGAATTAGTTAACCTACCACTAACTGGGAGATTATCATGCAGTAATATACTAGTAGTAATATTTTTGTGTTATAAATTTAAAATACATTAAAATTTTACATTAGCTAGGAAGAAATTCAATAACTTAGAAGCAAAATATAGGAAAAGTAGAAGGCATACGGTTTTTTATACAATTAGAGAAAAAACAATAAGTATAAAGTCTTAGCCCAGTTTTTGTTTTTTAAATACACTTCTCTCAGAAAAGGCCTGAATTGCTATTTTTGCTTAATCAGGTCCATCAGCCAACCTTCCAAGGGTGGTGATGGATTTCCTACCAATCAGTCTATAGAACCTAAAGCTTAATTGGGTGATATTGTACTGGCATTATGATCTAATCTACCGCTCAGTAATTGTACCGAACTGCCACAATAACAAGGATCATCTGCTAAATCTAAGTATACGCAATCAAACGTATGGCGGAACTTTCTTCCCAACTCAGCCATTAAGGTGCCATTAACAAATTAACACATACATCAATTTAATTCCTTTTCCACGATCAAGTACAAGATTTTTTTCACGCAGTTGTAAAGATGATATCAGACAGATTCTATCTATTACTGTCAATACGCTGCGTTAACTCTGAGATTTCGAAGGGTATGTCGACTACAATCTGACGAATATTTTTGTTGAGATGAGCCAGCGTCTTGGGACGATCATTGTACACAAGTGATTCGGGATATCCCTTTTAAATCTAAATCAACCAACCGTGCTCGTTGTCTAGCCATGATTTAGCGATCATTTAAACACGCTCCGCCTTTTCCTACTCCATGATGTTAGCTTAATCATGTACTTCACATTCAAATCTACCCACCCCATCTTCGTATTAGCCTTCGCTTCAGACGTTCCTATTCAAATCAGTAAGTTGCTCTGATCCATCTAATATTTTCGAATCGTTTTAAACCTTCCAAAATTATATGAATTCACAGATATAATATTACAAATTATCCTTCCCCTGTGCACAAAAAAAATCTATTTGAATTTGTCTTCAAGATAAAGTGCCGTGAAACACGTGCTGTTCATTGCTCCTATGGTTTCATGAACGAACGACAAATCAAATGCGATGGCAACCGACTCTCAGTATAAGAATTGCGTAAGTAAATGGAACGAAATGTCCTTATTACACATTTTCCTCTACCTGCTCAGGACATAAAACAACAACACTGAAATAAGTTCCGTCATTCTCGGACATACTCGATTCAGCTGCTTGTCCAAATTCACACGCTCAAAAGCGTGTGAATGGTCGCAAAATAAGTTGCAACAGCAACTCAAAAATCAGGTATATGGGAACTTTGAAGGGATGATGTACATGGATTAGTTTTGATTTTCTGGGACCTCACGTTATAGCAAAGGAATGACTTTACACTTGTAGTATTGGTGGTACATGTGAACGACTTTACACTTGTGGTGCATAATATATAACGACTCTTGAATGCTGATATATTTGAATGTAATTTCAAAGTAAATAAGAAAGTTGGCAGAACACTAACCTGGTTGACATAAGGAAAATAAGTGGCTTAGATTAATTGTGGAAATTCTATTTGTGTATTTGCTACGAGGTATGTTTTACCCGTAGATGAACATTCTACATTCAAATTCATTTTGAATATGATACCATTGGAGAGATGGTAATTGCATTCAATTGATGTTTTTCAATCGTCACAGGAGCCAAAACTGCGCTCCTGAAAATAATTTATCTAGAAGGGATAACAATAGAAATGAATACTGCCCATCGTTTATATGGTTACTTACCACTAAACGAACCAAACGGTTCTAACTTAACTTAACGGACTTAACTTTTGAAAAAAAATATTTAAAAGTTAAGTCGAAAAATACAATTTTTTTTTTCTAAAAATAAACGTTTACTTCAAACAGAATCAATTGACCCCTTTATGGTATGAATAGGTACTTGTATATAACCGATACGTTTATTGTTAAAGTATATATATTTTTTTTATTTTACATAATTTCAACAACAATTACTTTACAGTATAGAAAAAAGAAATTCACGTTCGGCATCATCTCTCCATTAATGCTAATCGATCCGAAAAATTCAAAAGTATTATTGTAGTTCAACGCGCAAGGCTAATAATCTTGCCCGTAAAAATAAATTATTATGGAAAATGTAACAAGCCTTGAGCCTTGCCAAGAACGGATCCCGGTTATAGTGCCGATGATGATGATGATGATGATTCTTGTAGTTCAAAGTTGTAGTTGTTATTATCGAAGTAAATTTTTTAATTTCGAAAAATTAAACAAATGAGAGTATGAAGAAATTTTGCGCCTCGCGTCAGAAATTATACAATTTGCATTTTCCCATTTTATAATCATTTTTTATTTGTTCTTTTGTCAGATTGTTGACATTAGCTTATCATCATCATCGGCACTACAACCGGGATCCGGTCTTGGCGTTATTTAGCAAGTCCCGAGGCTTGTTGAATTTTCCATAATAATTTGTTTTTCCGGGCAAGGTTGGCCTTGCGCCATAAGCTTATATATTATGTTAAATCGTAACTTACTGGTCCCAAGCAGACGCTCTAAGCTAAACATAAGGTAACTAAGGACATAAACACAATTATTAGCTTCATATTAATACAAAGAAAATGCAGGTGTTAAAAACATCGGGTCTCTAGATAATTCAATTATTCATAGAAAATGTTTAAATTAAATTGTCAATAAATTGTCTCAGTAGCTATTACTATAAGTTTATGTTTCAAGAATCCTTTTAAGTTTACCAGATCGAGAAAAGCATTTCCATGGCATATCAGGACATATAGTTAGTTATCGTATCGGCAATGTAGGAAGAAGTAGTTTCGAGAGAAACGTACTCCAAGATTTTACGGCATTTTTCCCAAAATCGCAAGAACTTCGATAATAGCTTTTATTTCTAGTGAACTTACGTTTAATCTCCTATTCTTGCTTCGTATTGCACCATTTCCTACTCTGTAGATATCACATGTGTCCACCAGAAGCCTTGCTGGAAATGTCGCTCAGTAGGCGGCCAAATTTTCCATTCTAACTTCGGATCAACAGAAAATTTGTATAATCTGCTTTTACTGAAATGAGCCTACAACTTTAGAGAACCATAATATTGAAAGAAATCTTTAATTTTATTGATTCTGGATATATGTATATCCTTAAACTCTACTTATCAGCTAGAATTTTTGAACAATCATAGAATAATTTCTCGCGTTTCCAACAGTTTCGAAATGTATGAAAATATTAGGAATGATTCAAAAGTAAGCATTTTGAATTTCGTGCGAATTGAAATTTATCGAAGTTTTTAACATTTTTATAATAAGCACGCTGTAAAGGTGTTGTGAATACCTTTATGATATAAGGAAATAAGGCAGTTGGTGTAAAACGCGAGCTCACATTCAAATGCTACAATTGGGACTTACAGTTATAATGATTGATCCATTAGTCTAAAAATGTTTAAGAATAAGTTCCATGTGGTACAAAGCTCAGTTTTACAAGTCCTAAGTTCTTCTCAATGAGCAAAATGTCTATTCTCAAAAAATGTGCACCGCTAATTTCTGCTATCATCTAGTTCCATGGAAATGGAATTTGTTCCTCACAAAATGTTTACAAGATTTGTTTCAAACTCACACAGCCAATTCTTTCCTTCATTGTTGTTTTTTTTTCCTTCAAATTGCCGATTTCCGTTTTGATGGTACTTGTCAGTTATAAAATACGTATCACGTTCCATTCTAACCATATAAACTATTCGTTTCTGCGAATAATTTCTTTAGTTGCTGCTTTGTTTTACTTGCTTTTTGAAAGATATTTGTACATATCATGTTACCACTAAAACAAACAAACTCTTCATTTCATCGATAACAATTTTTCCTGCAATCACGGGTTTGCTACCCTGAAATCAGTAAGCGTTCCAGACCAAAGTTTATGTATTCAACTTTTAATTGTTATGATTTTTGCGAATTCAATTTTTATCAGACCTTCATCAGTAGTTTTTGTTTTGTTTATATAATATGTATATATTAAAGTAATTATTAATGCCCTAATAGTTTTTGTTTTGTTTATATAATATGTGTGCATCAAAGTTTAGTTTAGTTTAGTTTATGAGGGCAGAATCCTCATTTATTTTGCTTAATGCAAGTTCAAAATTAAACTTAAATTAATTAATATAAAAAGATTATTAATGCCCGTATAGTACTAATACAGTATTAAAATACAGCGAAAACATTAAAGAGAGCACAGGATAGAGAGAATTGAAAAAAACGAATAAGTAAAAAAAACAAAAAAGCGTGATTGCCACCAAAATCCCTTGGAGATTGTCGTAGTTCTGTTCGTTATTTGTCTACCTGTTAAAACTGAAGTTATCATATTTGTGGAATAGTGGAGTTTATAAACCACAATTAGTAGAGTCAGGGGATTTGAAGGGGGTATTTGAAACACATTATTAACATTAACTCAGAGAACGTCAAAACAACTTTTTGTCTGTTGCAATTTATTCTCTTTCTCCTCTATTTTTTCTATGTATTCTATTCCTTTTATCTCTTCCATTTTGACTATTTCTTCTATCTGTTACTGACCTTGGAATGCAGAAGTTCATAATCGTACTGATTATTAACAATAAAAATCGGTTGTTTTGACTCCCACTTGGGCTCTGGAATATCATAATGTGTTCAGGTTTGATCAACGGTGGCAACTCAACGCAAATACTCGTATGAAGTCCAAACACTGCATCGTAGTACCCATTGTACCGACATTTTTTCACATTTATATTGTGACGACTTCAACGGATTGCACACACCATAAGGCAGAACACAGCATCAAAAGAGAATCGACAAAAAAGAAATCATTAACGGCGTATACCGGAGCATTAACTCAGTAATAATTGTTTAAGTATCGAGTTGACACATCAATTCAAGGGTCAGTGCTTTTGTTCTGAACTTTTGTAGCGTGTTTGCATCACCTTCTTCACTACAAATGCAAACCCCTACAAACTTTTCATGTAAAATATTAATTACCGTTCGGAGATGATTGGGAAAGGAGGTGTAGATTGTACCCATGAGGCGACACAAGGGCTGTTTGTAGAACTATTTCCTGTGTTAATCTTTTCTTCTAAAATCGACCATAAGCGTGTAGGCTCTGATAAACGGCGTTCCCAGATGAATACTTGGTGAGAAGGAAGATAACTTCTTAGTTCATGCGAGCAATTTTTGTAGTAATATTTTTTTTATAAATGTTCTTCTCATGATACATGAGCTTATAGCGCTGGGTGTCCTAAGCTGCAAATAGTTAACTGCTAGTATTTTCTTTTTGAAGGCAGATACTTTACGCTTCTTGATCCCACTGACTGAACATGGAAAGTGAATTCCATCTTTGGACGAACATCTGCCTTGTAAAGTGTGGCTAAATCAGATGGGAGCATTGGATTCCTCTCTGTTGGATAATCTCCATTAGTACTTGAATATCTTATTGCGATCAGAATCCAATGAGCTAAGCTTGCATTGGTGTCTGAGTGCAAAATCTTTAGGACATACTCGAGTATGACGGAAGTAGTAGGAGATACAATGTGTCACCATCAGCAACAGCTTTGATGATGAGCAAGAGAGGTCTGGTCAAGGGTTTTAAACCTTCCAAATTTATATGAATTCAGAGAAATATTACGTTTCCAAATTATCCTTCCCCTGTGTACAAAAAAAAAACTATTTGAATTTGTCTTCAAGCTATTATTTCGTTTCTGTTAACATACTTCCTGTCATACAAGTGCCGTGAAACACGTGCTGTTCATTGCTCCTATGGTTTCATGAACGAACGACAAATCCAATGCAATGGCAAGCTTACTCTCAGTATAAAAATTGCGTAAGTAAAAGGAACGAAATGTCCTTATTGTTGGTACACACTACCTGCTCAGGACATAAAACAACAACACTGAAATAAGTTCCGTCATTCTCGGACATACTCGATTCAGCTGCTTGTCCAAATTCACACGCTCAAAAGCGTGTGAATGGTCGCAAAATAAGTTGCAACAGCAACTCAAAAATCAGGTATATGGGAACTTTGAAGGGATGATGTAGATGGATTAGTTTTGATTTTCTGGGACCTCACGTTATAGCAAAGGAATGACTTTACACTTGTAGTATTGGTGGTACATGTGAACGACTTTACACTTGTGGTGCATAATATATAACGACTCTTGAATGCTGATATATTTGAATGTAATTTCAAAGTAAATAAGAAAGTTGGCAGAACACTATCCTGGTTGACATAAGGAAAATAAGTGTCTTAGATTAATTGTGGAAATTCTATTTGTGTATTTGCTACGAGGTATGTTTTACCCACAGATGAACATTCTACATTCAAATTCATTTTGAATATGATGCCATTGGAGAGATGTTTCAATTAAATGCAATAACCGTCACAGAAACTAAAACTGCGCTCCTGGAAATAATTTATTTAGCAGGGATAACAATAAAAATGAATACTGCCCATCGTTTATATGGTTACTTACCACGAAACGAACCAAACGGTTCTAACTTAACTTAACGGACTTAACTTTTGAAAAAAAATATTTAAAAGTTAAGTCGAAAAATACAATTTTTTTTTCTAAAAATAAACGTTTACTTCAAAGAGAATCAATTGACCCCTTTATGGTATGAATAGGTACTTGTATATAACCGATACGTTTATTATTAAAGTATAGATTTTTTTTTTTTATTTTACACAATTTTAACAACAATTACTTTATGGAGAATGGTGTCACTCACAGTATAGAAAAAAAAATGCGTTCACGTTCGGCATCATCTCTTCAATAACTGCTAATCGATCTGAAAAATTCAAAAGTATTATTGTAGTTCAAGGCGCAAGGCTAATAACCTTACCCGTAAAATTAAATTATTATGGAAAATTTAACAAACCTCGAGCCTTGCCTATAAGCTTATGGCGAAAGGCTAATAACCTTGCCCGGAAAAACAAATTATTATGGAAACAAGCCTCGGTACTTGCTAAATAAGCCAAGACCGGATCCCGGTTGTAGTGCTGCTGATGATGATGATGATGATTCTTGTATTATTATCGAGGTATATTTTTTAATTTCGAAAAATTAAACAAATGTGAGTATGAAGAAATTTTGTGCCTCGCGTCAGAAATTATACAATTCGCATTTTTCCATTTTTTAATCATTTTTTCTTTTTTCTTTTGTCAGATTGTTGACTTTAGCTTATCATCATCATCGGCACTACAGCCGGGCTCCGGTCTTGGCTTATTTAGCAAGTACCGAGGCTTGTTTCCATAATAATTTGTTTTTCCGGACAAGGTTATTAGCCTTGCGCCATAAGCTTATATAGACTTTAGCTTATATATTATGTTAAATCGTAACTTACAGGTCTCAAGCAGACGCTCTAAGTTAAACATAAGGTAACTAAGGGCATAAACACAATTATTAGCTTCATATTAATATACAAAGAAAATGCAGGTGCTAAAAACATCGGGTCTCTATATAACTCGATGATTATTAAAGAAAATATTTAAATTAAATTGTCTCAGTAGCTATAACTATAAGTTTATGTTACAAGAATCCTTTTAAGTTTACCAGATCGAGAAAAACATTTCCATGGCATATCAGGACATATAGTTAGTTATCGTATCGGCAATGTAGGAAGAAGTAGAGTAAGAGAGGTTTGGTGAAGGGATTTAAGCCTACCATATTTATATGAATTCAGAGATATATTACGTTTCCAAATTATCCTTCCCCTGTGAACAAAAAAAAATCTATTTGAATTTGTCTTCAAGATATTATTTCGTTTCTGTTGACATACTTCGTGTCATACAAGTGCCATGAAACACGTGCTGTTCATTGCTCCTATGGTTTCATGAACGAACGACAAATCCAATGCGATGGCAACCTTACTCTCAGTATAAAAATTGCGTAAGTAAAAGGAACGAAATGTCCTTATTACACATTTTCCTCTACCTGCTCAGAACATAAAACAACAACACTGAAATAAGTTCCGTCATTCTCGGACATACTCGATTCAGCTGCTTGTCCAAATTCACACGCTCAAAAGCGTGTGAATGGTGTCAAAATAAGTTGCAACAGCAACTCAAAAATCAGGCATATGGGAACTTTAAAGGGATGATGTACATGGATTAGTTTTGATTTTGCGGGAATTCACGTTATAGCAAAGGAATGACTTTACACTTGTAGTATTGGTGGTACATGTGAACGACTTTACACTTGTGGTGCATAATATATAACGACTCTTGAATGCTGATATATTTGAATGTAATTTCAAAGTAAATAAGAAAGTTGGCAGAACACTAACCTGGTTGACATAAGGAAAATAAGTGGCTTAGATTAATTGTGGAAATTCTATTTGTGTATTTGCTACGAGGTATGTTTTACCCGTAGATGAACATTCTACATTCAAATTCATTTTGAATATGATACCATTGGAGAGATGGTAATTGCATTCAATTGATGCTTTTCAATTAAATGCAATAACCGTCAGAGGAGCCAAAACTGCGCTCCTGGAAATAATTTATTTAGCAGGGATAACAGTAGAAATGAATACTGCCCATCGTTTATATGGTTACTTACCACTAAACGAATCAAACGGTTCTAACTTAACTTAACGGAATTAATTCTAAAAACGGACTTAACTTTTGAAAAAAAATGTTTAAAAGTTAAGTCGAAAAATACAATTTTTTTTTTCTAAAAATAAACGTTTACTTCAAAGAGAATCAATTGACCCCTTTATGGTATGAATAGGTACTTGTATATAACCAATACGTTTATTGTTAAAGTATAGATATTTTTTTTATTTTACATAATTTCAACAACAATTACTTTACAGTATAGAAAAAAAATGCGTTCACGTTCGGCACCATCTCTCCATTAATGCTAATCGATCCGAAAAATTCAAAAGTATTATTGTAGTTCAAGGCGCAAGGCTAATAATCTTGCCCGTAAAAATAAATTATTATGGAAAATGTAACAAGCCTTGAGCCTTGCCAAGAACGGATCCCGGTTATAGTGCCGATGATGATGATGATGATGATTCTTGTAGTTCAAAGTTTTAGTTGTTATTATCGAAGTAAATTTTTTAATTTCGAAAAATTAAACAAATGAGAGTATGAAGAAATTTTGCGCCTCGCGTCAGAAATTATACAATTTGCATTTTTCCATTTTATAATCATTTTTTATTTTTTTCTTTTGTCAGATTGTTGACTTTATCTTATCATCATCATCGGCACTACAACCGGGATCCGGTCTTGGCGTTATTTAGCAAGTCCCGAGGCTTGTTGAATTTTCCATAATAATTTGTTTTTCCGGGCAAGGTTATTAGCCTTGCGCCATAAGCTTATATATTATGTTAAATCGTAACTTACTGGTCCCAAGCAGACGCTCTAAGCTAAACATAAGGTAACTAAGGACATAAACACAATTATTAGCTTCATATTAATACAAAGAAAATGCAGGTGTTAAAAACATCGGGTCTCTAGATAATTCAATTATTCATAGAAAATGTTTAAATTAAATTGTCAATAAATTGTCTCAGTACCTATTACTATAAGTTTATGTTACAAGAATCCTTTTAAGTTTACCAGATCGAGAAAAGCATTTCCATGGCATATCAGGACATATTGTTAGTTATCGTATCGGCAATGTAGGAAGAAGTAGTTTCGAGAGAAACGTACTCAAAGATTTTACGGCATTTTTCTCAAAATCGCAAGAACTTCGATAATAGCTTTGCACCATTTCCTACTCTGTAGATATCACATGTGTCCACCAGAAGCCTTGCTGGAAATGTCGCTCAGTAGGCGGCCAAATTTTCCATTCTAACTTCGGATCAACAGAAAATTTGTATAATCTGCTTTTACTGAAATGAGCCTACAACTTTAGAGAACCATAATATTGAAAGAAATCTTTAATTTTATTGATTCTGGATATATGTATATCCTTAAACTCTACTTATCAGCTAGAATTTTTGAACAATCATAGAATAATTTCTCGCGTTTCCAACAGTTTCGAAATGTATGAAAATATTAGGAATGATTCAAAAGTAAGCATTTTGAATTTCGTGCGAATTGAAATTTATCGAAGTTTTTAACATTTTTATAATAAGCACGCTGTAAAGGTGTTGTGAATACCTTTATGATATAAGGAAATAAGGCAGTTGATGTAAAACGCGAGCTCACATTCAAATGCTACAATTGGGACTTACAATTATAATGATTGATCCATTAGTCTAAAAATGTTTAAGAATAAGTTCCATGTGGTACAAAGCTCAGTTTTACAAGTCCTAGTTTTTGTTTTGTTTATATAATATGTATATATTAAAGTAATTATTAATGCCCTAATAGTTTTTGTTTTGTTTATATAATATGTGTGCATCAAAGTTTAGTTTAGTTTAGTTTATGAGGGCAGAATCCTCATTTATTTTGCTTAATGCAAGTTCAAAATTAAACTTAAATTAATTAATATAAAAAGATTATTAATGCCCGTATAGTACTAATACAGTATTAAAATACAGCGAAAACATTAAAGAGAGCACAGGATAGAGAGAATTGAAAAAAACGAATAAGTAAAAAAAACAAAAAAGCGTGATTGCCACCAAAATCCCTTGGAGATTGTCGTAGTTCTGTTCGTTATTTGTCTACCTGTTAAAACTGAAGTTATCATATTTGTGGAATAGTGGAGTTTATAAACCACAATTAGTAGAGTCAGGGGATTTGAAGGGGGTATTTGAAACACATTATTAACATTAACTCAGAGAACGTAAAAACAACTTTTTGTCTGTTGCAATTTATTCTCTTTCTCCTCTATTTTTTCTATCTATTCTATTCCTTCTATCTCTTCTATTTTGTCTATTTCTTCTATCTGTTACTGACCTTGGAATGCAGAAGTTCATAATCGTACTGATTATTAACAATAAAAATCGGTTGTTTTGACTCCCACTTGGGCTCTGGAATATCATAATGTGTTCAGGTTTGATCAACGGTGGCAACTCGACGCAAATACTCGTATGAAGTCCAAACACTGCATTGTAGTACCCATTGTACCGACATTTTTTCACATTTATATTGTGACGACTTCAACGGGTTGCACACACCATAAGGCAGAACACAGCATCAAAAGAGGATCGACAAAAAAGAAATCATCAACGGCGTATACCGGAGCATTAGCTCAGTAATCATTGTCTAAGTATCGAGTTGACACATCATTTCAAGGGTCAGTGCTTTTGTTCTGAACTTTTGTAGCGTGTTTGCATCACCTTCTTAACTACAAATGCAAACCCCTACAAACTTTTCATGTAAAATATTAATTACCGTTCGGAGATGATTGGGAAAGGAGGTGTAGATTGTACCCATGAGGCGACACAAGGGCTGTTTGTAGAACTATTTCCTGTGTTAATCTTTTCTTCTAAAATCGACCATAAGCGTGTAGGCTCTGATAAACGGCGTTCCCAGATGAATACTTGGTGAGAAGGAAGATAACTTCTTAGTTCATGCGAGCAATTTTTGTAGTAATATTTTTTTTATAAATGTTCTTCTCATGATACATGAGCTTATAGCGCTGGGTGTCCTAAGCTGCAAATAGTTAACTGCTAGTATTTTCTTTTTGAAGGCAGATACTTTACGCTTCTTGATCCCACTGACTGAACATGGAAAGTGAATTCCATCTTTGGACGAACATCTGCCTTGTAAAGTGTGGCTAAATCAGATGGGAGCATTGGATTCCTCTCTGTTGGATAATCTCCATTAGTACTTGAAGATCTTATTGCGATCAGAATCCAATGAGCTCAGCTTGCATTGGTGTCTGAGTGCAAAATCGTTAGGACTTAGTCGAGTATGACGGAAGCAGTAGGCGATACATGGTGTCACCATCAGCAACAGCTTTGATGATGAGCAAGAGAGGTTTGGTGAAGGCTTGAAATTGAGTAGGTGACAGTACATACTCCCGAGACACAATAATATTATACTTGTAATACCAACAACAACTACCTGAAAAGGACAGAATAAGAATAAGAGATTCGTCAACTCCATAACAGTGTAATTTCCACAGAAAAATCGAATGGCAAACTCTGTCGAATGTTTTGCAGACCACCTTGCTTCGACTGAAGTCGTGAATCCACATTTCAGTGAAGTTTTCTGATTATGTAATCGCATCTTATGGCTACTGACTTACCTCTCCTCAGAGAAGCATTTTAGAAAAAAAAATCAGATCGTCTCTTTTATTGGCGGTCACTAAGGAGATTCAGCGTATTTCAAGAGTTGATGATTTATTAACGACCTTTGTTAGAATGTTTGCGCTATGACAGTTACAGTTAGCCAACAGAAAAGTTTGTAATCCCTTTTTGGGTCATAATACATAAAATCAACTAATGTGATTTTGTGGAAAATTGGACAACTTAGAACTACTTCTGGGATGATGAATTGAAGTATTTTTTAATGTTTTTTTTTCTATTAAGAGAAGGATGCCACTTCCTAGTGTTCGATTTTGTTGATCCTTTCTCGTTATATAACTTTTCTAATACATAGTTTATGCTTCTAATTTAGCCTGGTTTCCTTAGCAAAAAGAGAACTTCGTATTTCCGTATTTGGGCCATCAAACATAAAATCAGCTAATGTAAGCTAATAATACGAGGACAGTTTGATAAGTTAGTGACTTTTTGAATTACCCGCGCAGTAACATTGCTCCCCTCGACCACCATCTATAAGCAGACTACTGTCTAAGTTTGAGCGAACTGCGTCATTTAGTTTGTGTGTGACAGCCGTTGAAAGCAGACAACCTCGTGAATTTTAACGAAAATGGAAAAACGGAAATTTCGTGTGGTGATTAAGTATAATCAAGCAAAATCCATAAATTGGGCTACGAACTGCTACCCCATCCAGCATATTCTACAGATTTAGCCTCTTGCGACTATTTCTTGGTTTCCAAATCTGAAGAAGTGGCTGGGCGGTAAGAGATTTGGGTCGAATGAAGAGGTTATCACAGAAACTAACGCCTTGAGGGCATTGAGGAAGCATATTATTTGAAAGTAATAAAAAAATTGATAACACGCTGGAGCTAAAAGCAGACTATGTTTAGAAATAAGAGCTTATTTGCCGAAAAAATATCTTTTATTCAAAAAGTCACTGACTTATCAAACTGCCCTCGTATCAACCCCAATAAAATTGTAGCAAATTAAATAACTTATAATTACTCCGTCTGAAGTATTTTCTAATGTTCTCTTTTCTATTAAGAAACTCTGGAGTTTCTAAAAGATACACACACAGTGCACAAATGGTGAAGAACAACACTGAAAGGAAATCGTATAAGCAAAAAATCAGAGCCGTATGCCATAGCAATGACATAGCAATTCCACATCAGTTTAGTGTACTTGAGGACAACAATCGAATTCCTACACTCGGCAGTGGTTTGATGTGTTGAGCATTGGTTCAATCTTTTAGAATTCTAACCGGCATTGCATCAGTTCGAATCATACGTTATTCACTATCGTCGCAAACGTTATAGAACAACGCTACTTTATTGTGTTTGGCATTGTAGTTCTCTTCTAGCTATATTATCGTTGTTATGCCAAGCTTTAATTTAGCCCGGTTTCTTTGGCCAAAAGTACATTAGAGCATTTGGCTTCCCCTTGTTCGCTAAATTACTCTCTCTCCTATTTCCATAAACTTCTTTTCCGAAGATGTTAGAATTCATATAACATATCATATGAATTATGCATTCAGTTAAATCGGCGTCTAACTACGTTTAAGAAATCCACGTCTGGCCATTCATATAACAAATTATATATACGTGAACATAGTTAAGAGTACATCAGCATCAAAAGAAAATCGAAAAATTCATCAGTGCCGTATACTAGAGCATAACGACAGCGATCCCAGTTTTTGTAGAGGATTAATATATCCTCGTATCCACGCGGCAGTGGTCTGAAACGTTGGTACTTTGGTTCTTACTTATCAGATTTGCATTGCAAGTGCTATGCTTCTATTAGAAGCAATAAAGGATATAAGAATCTCCTCAATATGTTTCATCCTCAAGGCGCAAAAGAAGTCTCGCCAGACTGGGAGCAGAATTCTGAATATTTAACGGTTTTTTTTTAAATTCGTATTTATTTTACAAAAAAAATTTACATTTTTCACATAACACTAAATAATATTACCTATGTATACATATATATATATATATATATATATTATTTATTGGCGTATAGGAACCCGGAAGTGCATGACCCCACTGACTCGGCTGAGCCATCGTTCCCTGTCCTGTGCACTCTCCTTCCACGCTTGATCATCTGATCCGATTTCCTCAAGGTCAAACCTAACATTGTCCTCCCATCTCCGTCGCGGCGGTCCCACCGGTCTCTTTCCCGTTGGTCTACCGCTAATGATTCTACGCACGGTCCTATCGCTGCCCATTCTCGTCACATGTCCGGCCCAACGTAATTTTCGCGACCTGATTACCCTCGCTATTTTAGGTACATCCAAATTTTTTTTCCTTTCTACATCTAACTTTTTTATATGTAACGGTATCGTTGGTTTTAATAATGTTTTTTTTTTTAACTCGTCTATATCGTAAAAGTTTGAAGGTTGGCGCCAATACATCGGCCATCAAGATCTTACCTTCTAATGTCGCCCCATGTCAGGATGTGGGAATTTATGTATGTAGAAAAGTTATTGAATTTGGATGCCCTGGAAACTGATATACCGCAACCCACTCGCGTATTCGGTCTTAGACACTCGAAATAGTGATCAAAAACTGAAACTCAATTTGTCTACCATACTAAATGGAACGATCTTATCTGATCAATACTGGAAAGAAAATTTGCTTTACAACAAACTCTTGGCTGCCTCATGTGCAGGTTCCTCTCTCCATTTAAAAGACGAATGAAATTACAGTCGATGTGGGGCTAAAATCTAGAATTAATTTGAATTTCCGCAACTAGCCACAATTCGACAGGAATCCAGCTGGAGCGTTTTAGCCAACGAGTAATCTATCTTTTCAACTAATTCTATTAACCAAATCATACAAGATGTGTATGAGATTTGTCGTTAAAGGCTCATTTCCCAATTTGTGTAATAATTCATTAAAATAACATTCAGTCTGCAGTGTTGACATTTGCAAAATAACATTTTTAGGATTTACCAGGATCATTTAAGAGAAGATCTATCACCTGCCGTGGATGTGTAATTGGCTGTTAACATTTAGCAATGTTATGTAATTATTATATTTTTTGTAAAACAATGATTTTAAAAATATGTATCATCAATAAATATTATTGATATTAAATATATCAGTTACTGATTTTATTTTAGAGTTTTTTTTATGTAGAAATTATTCGTAAACTTTCGTTTTATTTAACTTGTTTGTTAATTTGTAATCTTTTTTTTAATTTCTCTTGTAATCTTAATTAGATTTTTCTTGTGATATTTTTATTTTTTTTTCATTCAGAACCAATTTCTAATTAATGTTTAAAAATACTTAATATTAAAATAATCCTGAAAGCAAACCCTTAAAAGTCTCGATTTTAAAACAAATGCTCTTACACCACTTTCAAGATCAGAGGTTCAATTATAATATAAAGCGAAGTGGTTGATTAAATAACAGACAATATATTAATAAATAAATAAATAAATAAATAATAAGAGAAAGGAAAATAAGTAGACTCCTTCTAATAATAAAATCAAACGTATGGAGTCATTACTGAAATGCGTTTTCATTTGGCGCTCTATGATGTGCTTGGAGCACACTCCAAAAATATGTTTTAGAATAAATTCAGTACACTTTTTTTTTTTTGAATAAAGATTCGTAGTTGTAGACAAGCTATTTCGTTATTTTGTAAAGTGTTAATAAGAGGGTGGATACGATGGGAGGTAGTAGATTTAAATGTTTTTACTCATAATCAACCACCACTTAAACAAGAATTGAAAGCCTGTTGTATAGTCAAAGGAAATCATAGATTATGATCTGAACATTCAAATATCATTACTGCACTAATCGATTTGATTGACGATTGACAGGACGACGGTGTGGCGAGCGAAGGTTGAATTTTCTCCTGAGCGTTCCGGGCAAAGTATTGAAAGAATATAAGTTATTAACAAGAAATAACAACTTTAGGAGATCTCAAATATGTATGACAAAAACAACAAAAACGAATCTAAGTAAGTTAAAAACCCTTTTCATCCTAGTGCTTTATTTCTATTATTCGTGCTAAACATTTTGGGCTATTTGTTTTGTTTTTTTTATAATAAAATTTAGTTTCAATTCTGGTTATACACCAAGTTTAATAATCCAACGACGATTTTGTGGGCTTAATATAAGGAATCGAATTGTAGAATGGGGTGTTTTTTGGTGTTTACTACAATACATGGAAAATTCTGGATACGGTTTTAAACAAACTTATTAGCAGACTAAAAATGTATGGTTTGTTAAAAATGAATTGTATGCATCCGATGTCCACAGCATTCTTATCTACAATCTAACGAATATTGCAGTAAATATTAAGTAGAAATATCGTCTTAACAAAATTAAAAAATATTAATGAAAATATGCAAAAAAAAAGCTCGCCGGAAGCTAACTTTTAAGATTCACATAACCGCTTGAAAATGACTTCCCACTCCATCAAACAAAATTGTTTAGTTCTAAGTATTATTACAACTTTATAGTTTTCTATATTTCGTAGCTGTAGCATCAGAGAAATCTAGAATATATAGACTCTGAGCTATATGGAGATTTTGGTTGAAGTGCTGCGGTTTTTTTATTGCCTTTTTACTCTTTTATATCATCTATTTCATTCCATGTACAAATATA
Source organism: Microdon myrmicae (assembly GCA_963931805.1). Taxonomy (NCBI): domain Eukaryota; kingdom Metazoa; phylum Arthropoda; class Insecta; order Diptera; family Syrphidae; genus Microdon; species Microdon myrmicae. The sequence continues at coordinate 28,499,567 of OZ007500.1, forward strand.
ATATCAACTTTCTCATAAAATTTGCAAATTAATAATAAAAATCAATGTTGACTTTCAGTATATCCGATTACAGGTAACACGGCGTCTGCCTTTACCGCAGAAGTAATGACTTACATCTACTTATTGTTATTACAACAAGCAAAAAAATATATATACAATGTATACCATATTTATATATTTGCTACTAACTATAAAAGCGGATAAAAATTGTAATTCGAAACACGTTTTTTTTCACACTAACGCGAGCACAAAAGGGGATTTTGAAGTACCCTTAAATGTCAGAGCACAGTGCGAGCGGATGGAGAGGAAGCTGATAAGGAAAGTAGGTGTCGATGTATATTGGTCTTGAATGGCTGGACATCATCGGATACCATGATAGTTGGTAAAGTATTTTTTTTTCGATAACAACAAATATAGTTTCCTCATCCCCCCATTTTTTGAGTGGCAAAAGAACAATCGTGATATGACATAGAAACATAAAAGTAATCTCAATGTAGAGATGTAATAGGGTAAGACGTAAATTATATATATATATATATATATATATATATATATATATATATATATATATATATATTTATTCATTTTCGTATAGTTGTTGGTATAGTTTTCCGAGCGCGAATTGCCTTACGGAGACGTATTGCATCCGCGGATCAGGTTCGGATTAATACGGCTTATGCGATGAGAACACCAGCAACACCTTTGGTATTGCGTTAAGATTAACCTTCGAAGGGCTCGATGGAGGGAGAGTAAGTCCTGGGGCCAGAATGCCGGGCGTAGAAGAGAAATGGACACGCCTTAAAAGTACTGTCATCAGTACTGCCAATTTCATCTTAGGCGGTAGTCGTAGAGATCGGAGCGACTGGTTTGTTGATGAGTGCAAACTAGCGACTGAACGTAAGAATGCTGCATACCGGGCAATGCAGCAATCTCATAGGACGCGGGTACGCGAGACGAAATACAAAGAGCTCAGAAGATCTGAAAAAACGCTCTACATACAAAAGTGTCAGGGAAAAAAACCTTGTCTTTGAAATAGAGAAAAGTAGAGAGCGAGGTCCGCACCAGGCGTGGAAGTTCTACCAAATAATCCGCAGTATGACGCGGTACACACCACGCTGCATTTACTGCAAGGATAAAGAGGGTAATCTGATCACCGATCTTGAAGGCATTCTGGAGCGATGGGAAGTGCACTTCAATGAATTGCTATATGGTCAGCTCACAGAAGAATTGGAGGCTTCACCAATGCAAGATTAAGACCAAATGCTGCCGCCACCAAGCATTGAGGAAACATTAAAAGCCATAAGACAGCTCAAATAAAAGAAAGCCCTGGGAGCTGATGGCATACCAGCTCAGCTGATCAAAGAAGGAGGGGCAGCGTTAAATCACGCAATTCATGAAATTGTGGTGCACGTATGGGAGTAAGAGGAGATTCCGGAAGATTGGCGTCGCGGAATAATTTGCCCCATACACAAGAAGGGAGATATCACAGTGTGCAGCAACTATAGGGGTATAACATTGCTGAGTACCGCCTATTGCTGAGTCTCCACTAGCCTACAAGATCGGATAGCCCCATACGCTAAAGTCATCATTGGTCAATATCAGTGTGGCTTCATCTCAGGCAAATCAGCGATTGATCGGATATTCACCCTTAGACAGGCGATGGAAAAATGTCTAGAATTTAGGATTCCATTATATCATCTATATATAGACTTTGACGCCGCCCACAACAGCATAGCCAGAGTATAACTATATAATGCCATGAGAGAGTTCGGCATTCCAAACAAATTGATACGGCTTTGTAGGTTGACCATGACCAACGTAACTGTAAAAATAGCGGGATTGCTGTCCAAACCAATAAACATCTTTAATGGACTTCGACAGGGGGACGGTCTGGCCTGCCTCCTCTTCAATCTGACGTTGGAGAAAGCAATCCGTGACTCGGGTATTAAAACTAGAGAGATTGTTGGCACCAAGTCCAGCCAGATATTTGCCTACGCAGATGACATCAACATCATCGGTAGATCCGATTGGGCTGTACAAGACTCCCTCACACAGATCGAGCAGGCGGCACAAAAACTGGGACTGCGTATTAATGAGGGAAAAACTAACTACATGGTGGCAATTTCTGCGAAGAGAATACCTAACATTGGTCAAACTATCAGGGTAGCGCATCACGCATTTGAAGTAGTGCAGTCCTTTAACTACCTTGGGTCAATAGTATCAGCCGATAACAATGTGGAAGAAGAAATACACGAACGGCCGATCAAATCCAACAAAGCCTACTATGGTCTATCAAGGCTCTTTAAATGTCTTATCAGTACTCATTTCTGGTTCCGAAACCTGGGTGCTCAATAAAAGGCACTCTGAACTCTTAGCCGCGTTCGAGAGGAAGGTCTTAAGGAGAATTGTTTGCCCCGTATGTGAGGGAGGACAATTCCGGAGACGCTACAACCATGAGTTGTACGCAATCTACTTTGAAGCTAATGTTATAAGAAAAATCAAGCTCGGTAGACTCCGGTGGGTGGGACGCCTAGCTCGAATGAGCGAAGAGGAACCTGACCGGAAAGTTCTTTGTAGCAGGATTTATGGAAGGAGACAGCGCGGCAGACCTTGTCTGCGATGGAGGGATGAGGTAGACCAGGACGCCTAGAGCCTGGGAGTGCCAAACTGGATGACATCGGCTCGAAATCGGGACCGGTAGAGAGACTTGCTAAATAAGGCCAAGGCCCGATTCCGGTTGTAGGGCCGATGATGATGATGATTATTTTCGTACATAATCTCCTTTTTGGTCAATAATATTTCTCCGAAGTTTGTGCCATTAATGTTTCCAAAAAATTTGATTTGTCAAACTCTCCAAAGTAGATTTCTATCCTCGCGATTAATTCCTCGTTTGAGCTGATTAGGGGAAGAAAAAACAACAGTCGCACAGAGGCAAGTGGTGCGAGCACGGCGAGTGCAATGGAAGTTCGTAGCGCAGTTTTTGCTATTTGAACATTCACAGCCGTAACCGCCCTTTTTTCCATCGTTAACAATCGAAGCAACCATCGAACTGGCTCCTTTTTCACTAATGTAAAATGTTAATTATCATTTTGGTGCAACATGTCTACGGTCTCTACAATTTTACGCACCTTAGTTCGATGATCAGCGAAAATCCTCTCGTAGCTTTTTTTATAATTTCCTCGCTACCCACGTTCGCAGGACGACCCAAAATCAAATATACGACCACGTTTAAATTTTTACGGTTATCATAGGTGGTGAAAGATCTCCTTAGACTGCATCCAACTTCACATATGTTTCTATCGAAAAATCGAATTACCGATATCCCATATTGTCAAAAAATACATTCAGCTGCCAAATAAAAACGAATCTATATATTGATTTAGTAAAGTGTCTTTTAGAAAATGATGGCCCAACGGTAATGTCTACTTTCGTCAGCAGCGTCTTGATATTTATTGACTCACCCTCTATAGTGTTTACAACAACTTTACCTGCAAGTAAATAACCTATTCTTTGTGATGATTTTATTTGTGGCTATTATACTTTGTTATGCGGTTATTTAACCAAGTCGTCCTGAGATAAATGATAAAAGCGGAGCCTTGTTTTCTTTAGTCTTGACACTTTATACAAAAAACAGCATTTGAAATTGATCAGGTTGCTGAATAATGACAATGGAGAAAAGACTTTCTTAAGCCCTAAACCTGATATTTCATAATGAAAGATTCAAGCCACCGAAATACAGTCCATCAATACAATGTCGGATGTTGGGTCCAGAACGAATATGAATGTAATATATTGGTTACCTACCCACTAAAAGTTAGCAATAAAAATAAAGCATAAATCGTAAATATAAATAAATATGATATAATTAAACATTGAATACAATTAAATATTAACCAATATAAATATTAAATCCATAAAATATAAATATTATAGTAATGTATATTAAATAATAAACATATAAATAAACAATAAATATAAATGAATAATAAAACATAAATATTAAACATTATATTAACAGGTCATAAATATGGAAAATAAATATATAAGTAAAATAAATATATAAGTAAAATAAATATACATATAAATATAAATATAAATAAAAATAAAAATATAAATATAAATATAAATATAAATATAAATATAAATATAAATATAAATATAAATATAAATATAAATATAAATATAAATATAAATATAAATATAAATATAAATATAAATATAAATATAAATATAAATATAAATATAAATATAAATGTAAATATAAATATAAATATAAATATAAACAAATATAAATAAACATTAATGAACACTAAATATACTACATATAAATATATATATATACTTAAAGATATATGGACAATATGAATAAATATTCAATATAAATAAATATTAAGTTCACACATAATCAAATAAATATAAATAAGTATGAAACCTAAATAAATATGAAGATTAAATTAATATTAAATATAAATAGATAATATATATATAAAGTAATATTAATTGATAATATCAAATATAATATTAAATATATACAATAATTTAATAAGATTAAATTTTTAATACATTTTACATAGACAATTGCTACGTATAAATAAATATTAAAAAAGGATTAGCAGTCCATGAATCGCATTTGCTTCGTCGAAGCCTTTCAATTGTTACCACTGAAGTTAATTCGGTTCTTGACTGTCCTCATATTTGAGCCAGCAAAATAGCGTCTAAATGTGTGGAGTTCCATAAAAGATGAAAGAAATACTTCACCCTATCTCTTGCCCCAATTTGCGGCGCGTATACGTGGCGTGATCAAAATATAACAGAAATTTTGATTTTTCCTAAGTAACTCTATTTATTAATCAATCTTTATTATTTATTCAACTTTGTGCCCTTTAAGGTCATCCCCTCAAATGCAATATACACGTACCAGCGTTTTATTCGTATCTTAGAGGCAATCCTGCTCCTCTTTTATTACTCAGGAATTGTGATTTTTTCTCACCAATGGTGAAGAAACGTTATCCTTTCATATTTTTTTTTTACAAAACATCCCAGTTAGTACGGTGTTTGCAGAATCACTCCGTTTACCCGGAATTCGCGTACGTTCCTCCACCAAGTGGGTCAAATTGTGGCTAACAGTGAACGTTTCCGTTAGCCTCCCAGCTTCGTCGGTCTGGGTATTTCTGTCATCTAAGCCAAGCATTTATAGCGTGGTAGCGACTGCGGTATTGGAAAACTCAGACTACTGTTTAATATCGCTTGCTCAAACACCTACGTTTCAAACGAATAACCAACCTAACCAGCCGCGTCAAGTGTGGAGGTACGGGCCTGCTAACTGAAACCATTTGTGGGATTTCTTCGCATCCTTTCCATGGTCACAGCTCTGCTTCCGAAACACTGCCAATGATTTTGCGAATTTATTTTCCCCGAATTCAACCGTCGATATTGATTTTTTGGAGATACCTGTAATCGCGCCGGTATAATCAATATCAGATTTGAAATTCTACCCACGTGCTATTTAACGCATTCTAGGTGGACTGGACTGCAAGAAGCAACCGACCCGGATGGAACACCAGCAATAGTCCTTAAAAACGGTGCTCCACAAGAACTGTGTATTAGATATATACAAAACATTTGACCGCGTCTGACACAGAATGTTACTAAGTGGGCTTCATTCACACAACAACCCTGCTACTGCATGAACAATTTCCTCGAAAATCGACCGAGCCTGTTTGTTGCAGACGGCATGTCTTCGAATATCAATTTCAGTTATTCCGGCGTGCCTCAGGATTCTATTTTAGCGTCAACTCTATTTCTGCTTCATATTTATATTTTCCAGATGATAATACAGTTATTTCCTCATTTTCGAATGATCGGTCAATTAACTGCAAACTCTCGCACCACCTGAGATGTAGTCAGACAGACTGTCTGAATCAGAATCTGTATGGAATCCTAAAGTGGAAAAAGGCCGATCTCGGCTTACTCCGGCTCAACTACAAATCTCAAATTAGACCCACACTGGAATACTGTTCCCATGTTTGGAGCTCTGTGGCGTTTCTAACAGATACACACACAATACACAAGCAAATAATGAAGAACACCGAACGAAAATCGAATAAGAAAATGCATCATAGCGATAACATAACAAAATCAACGTCAGTCGAATGTACTTGAGTTTAGAAATCGAATTCGTACACACGGCGGTGGCCTGATGGGTTGCGCTTTGGTTCAATTTTTGGTGATTCTGTCATAGCGTCAGTTCGAATCACACGCTCTTCACTATCATCCCAAGCGCCTTAGCTCTGCTCCTAAGGATAACGTCGACCTATTTGATAGTTTACAAGGGAAACTCAGCACTGACATCGGGACTGCAGTCGATATCATATCGAAGGCGCGACTTTTGTTTGGTCTACAGATATTATGACGGGGACTGTTTCTTGGACATTCTCGGTATTATTCCGCGGGATTCGGTTTATTTGGGCCCCACAAAAAAACCGTTTGCGGAACGGGAAAACTATGGAACTCCTTCCCCGCATATTTTTCCAAAGCGTTATAACCTGCAACTGTTCAAGAGGAACTCCAACAGTTTTTCAATGACATCTCGGCGCGCTGACTTTGCCCTATAGGTTCGCCTCTCCTGAGAGAAATGTAATTAAAACAAAAATTGCATCCAAATACTTTTACAAAATATCCTCTCTTTGAGAGAAGCATATTAACAAAAATTGTAGGCGTTTTTGTCTGAATACTTCACGCTAAACTTTTAGGTAATATTTTTTGTACGACGCATCAAGCACTAAGCCACTGAAATAGAAGAAGACAGTAACTTATTGAATTTTTTTAATCTCTTTTTCGATGTCATACCGTTATATCTATCTTCCGGCATCTCTTACGACCATTTTAATAAGTTCTGGATCGTTGTTGACTTTGGCGATTCCATCGGATTGCGCACGTGCAACCATAGTAAAGAGAAGAATACAGCACCAAAAGAGCAATGAAAAAAAATCATCCGCGCTGTATGCCAGAGCATTATAACGTAGCAATCACACACTTTATGCAGTGAGAGGCATCCTCATGTACACGCGGCATGGTGTGGTTCTAGCCCTTTCATAGTGTGAGTTCGATTTACGTTTATAATTCTTCATCAAATTCAATACAACGTGATCTGTGCACACGGCAAAAAACTTCTCCATCATAGTAAATTAGAACTTTAGATCACTTCCATGGTCCGTCTCTTCACACGTGGATTATAATATGGTTATTTGGGTGGGAGTGGTGTGACGATTCCAAACTCAACCGTAGTCAGAGCACAACGCCAAAAGGGAAACGAAAAAAATGTCATCAGAACGTTAATGTAGTAATCACACAGCTTATGTAGAGAGGTGGGACATCCTCGTGTTTACACGACCGTCGTATAATGTGTGCCTGTTGTGGTTCTAACTTTATACCGCGGTTTCGAGTCACATTCTTCACTACTTCGCATAATGCTTGTAAGTTTATTCAGTAGTTCTTAACCTATGTATATGCGGTCGAAATTCTACAATTTGGGAACAGACTTTGTTGTTACACATTTCATAATCAAAACATCAGAAAAAAATATTTGGCACGAACGGATTAATAGCCGGACATCATTAGCAACCTCACTAGTAGCGAAGCGATTTTCTAGAATAATTTTCTTCCCTTGTTTGGCCTTGTCTACGGTTGTAGTTGGACTAGGGCATTCAGGGTGGTCGTAATCTTTCCTTTTGTGCCACTCGTCTAACTCATAGTACGTTCGTGGCGGTTCCGCCAAACCCCACTATCTACTTACCGTAAAACCCCCATAACATTCAGCCAATTTTCTAACTTCACTATTGCAATCGCATTAGTACTTGAAAATGCTTCACGCATCATATAGATCAAATCTATAATCTTAAGGTCCTTGTAAAGAAAACTTACCTTTTCATGCATCTCTTCGCATACAATTTTCCGTAAGATTTCTTGCTACTTATCTGGAATTCCAAACCAATTCGGCACCTTCGGCACCAGACGAATTCCTGTAAACAAAATGATTCGGTTTGCATACAATGTAACCGTCATGACAGGGACTATAAATATTGCGCCGTCTATTTTCCCAGCTGCGCCATGTGTACAACAATGTTCCCTACATACTCATTGGCTGGCGACTTACACCCAGGGGACCAAAACAAATACGCATTCCGCGTCTCTTGGCATCAATTAAATCCTACAGCATAAACAAATGCAAATAGGAATTCAATACCTACCTCTACTAGCGATGCCATAAACACCATTTCCCACCACCCAGCTAAAACCAACTAGCACATTTCCACATCGCATCGTCGTCTCTTTGTTTAGCCGCGACGCACATTTCCAACAAAGATCCCATTAGCATCCGACGAGTTCGGTTTTATTTGCTTTACCGAAATCATACCCCATGAATGCACTTTATGCCCTTTCTTTGTTCTAGGTTCGTTCTCATCCATGAAAGAACCATGCACACATACCACCATGATCACGATCAGCGAGTGAGCTCTGCACGAGCAAGATATCGCTGAGTCTTATTCCATCCGCTGACCGCCACGGTCACGCGTCACTCCCGCTCTCCGACGGCAGCGGAGACGCGTAAATACATACTCGGAGTCGTGTGGGTATTAGTTTTAAAGTATTTTCGTAAAGTTGTAAACTTAACGAACCGCAGGCGTGACGGCGATCGTGTCAAAGCTGGTGAAAGTATTAATTAAAATTTTGTCATTTTTATGTGTTGTTCTATTTTGATATACGTTCAAAAATAAAGAATAAATCTAAGTGAAAGTTTAAACGCAACGTCAAATGTTAGTATCCAATAAGAAAATAGAACTACAATAAAAGAACCCTTAATAATAGAAGAAAAGTGTGTTATATTTTTACTGGTCCGGTGTTTGTGCTTTTCCCTCGGTGTTGTACTGGTCGGAACATTTAGAGGGAGTTGTTGGGACGAGGTAGAACTCTCGCCCATGCTGGCTTCGCGATCTCGTACCGCCACAGGTTTGCCAAAAGATAACATTTCGCCGTTGCCCTGTATTTCATTTTTCAAGTATATTTTAATAAAAAATTTTTAAATTTGATGTATAAAAAACTCGAAATTCATAAATCCTCGGTATTTTTTGATCACACCTCGTACTCACTGCGCGGAGTGATAAGGGTAATAGGTTCCATCCTGCTATTGTGGGGATTGAGCAATGAGCTTATTAGTGCTTCCTGAAAAATTACAACAAATAACTGGACTTGGAAACAAGGTTTAGAAAATTCAGGCTCAATATAGATTTGAAACTTTTTGTTGTGTTTCCGTTGTCAATATAGAGTTTTTTTATTACGAGCGACACAATTTCTTTTTCAAAAGAAACACACGCGGAGGTTAAAAAGTAATGATTTTTTTCTTCCGGATTGAAGTATATATACTACTACGATACTATTATTTATGGAAGAAAAACATCATACAAATGTCCTCGTTGGGAACGCTTACATGAGTGAATCTATGGACCTATTATTCCATCACCTTTTCGAATAGGAGAGACTATATTTGGACAATTTCGTGTGCAATATTGGTCCTAGGATCATCCAATGTTACATGATTAATGGTAAAATTTGACAATTCAAACACTGTATACAACGCACCATCATCTAGAAAAATTCTTTGGAAAATGCATGGTCCCTTTGGTATCCTCAGTAGACTATTAATAGTCGCTTTAACGCGAACGTATTATAAAAAAATACAAGACAAAGTCATTCATTACAGTTCGTTTTCTGTTCCAATAAAACAAAATGGTTTATTCTGCCAAAGCGCGTTTGATTAGTTAATATAAGACGGCATTGAGTTTTTACCTCGATCTTATCTATAAATTAGTACCCTGGCTTCCTAAGACTTTTCTTGTTTTCCATAATGAAAGCATCGCTTGGGACAGAATTCAGCCCAAACGAGAAGGCTTTCACTGAGACAAAAGAGTATTTTGAAAAACATGTTTTTTAGAGGGGTTGAAAAACTCGCAGACACGTCGGAAAAAGGGTGTCGACCTTTAATACACTTTGTGCATTTATTTATATATATATATATATATATATGTATTATATTTTTTTTACACATATATATTCTTCAAAGTTGTAAACAACAAACCAATATCTAGAAAAGTAAAGCTAATAGCTTTAAAATAAAAACGTATCCGGTAATAGAGAATAGCCTTAATAAGTTTCATTAACTAATTGAGGATATCATAATCGACTTGAGATGTCTGGGAGGGCCATCCCTCTTCCCCTACTCAAAAATATAGATGAATGAATAATTTTAATTAGTGGAGAATAAGAGCACTGGGGTGGCTCAGGGAAATGTATCTGCAAACCAGCGATTTGCGAAATCCAAAGAAGAAGGATAGAAAAAAAAACAAATGTGTTTTGCAAGTTTTATATACATGTATGTATATATGCTGATGTTGAATGGGGGCGCAAAGAGCTACGAATGTTTACAACCACCACCATCACCTTCAAAACTGCCGCCACCCGCACGCTAAAATCTCCCCTGTCATTGATGTCAAGCTGTTCATTTCATTTTCTTCTTCGTTATTTTTTTGCTCTTGATGAAAGTTGAATAAATTCATAGAGGCAAAGCAAACATACAGATGCAGATATATGTATCTGCTAAAGTTTCTATATACAAAAGCGCAGAAAATAATCAATTGCAAAGAGAAGACACAGGCGGTGTGGAGCTGATGATGTGGTTGTGATGAAGACGACGCCAACAATGTCGACGGCGGAGTGGTGGCGATGGTGGTTGGTTGTAGCACATGATGGTGTGGTGGTGCTTCATTGGATGAAACCTCCCTTTTAAAATAAAACAGAAGCACAGGCCAAGTGCGTACTCAGTCAGGAAATACAATTCTCTGCTCTCATCGCTCTTAATTAATTAACAAGGCGAAGATGAGTTTTGATGATTCGTTGGCGGACTCCTTTTAGTATCTGTTGTATAGGGGTGGGGCTTATACTATATTCTAAAAGCTAACTACGTATATACATGCTATTTATTTCAAACTTATTTCGTTGTAGGTATTGTTATTGCTTTGTACATTTCATTTAGAAGGTTATTTAATTTATTTGCAAATCAACTTTTATATATTTATCTTATGTATATCTATATAAATGGGATATAACGTTTATAACGTTAAATTTATTTGTGTGGTGGTTTTGCCGCAAAACAGAGTTTGGATTGGTCCTTCTCTTGAGATTAAAAATATTCTCCTGGTTACTTGGAAGAAAGAACTGGAATGAAGGCATACTAATTGTTCTTCATTTAGGAAACCAATCACAAGTGTAACTAATGAATTCTTGTATTTAGTCGGCAGAGTTAGCTTACCATCTCGATGAGGTTATGTGCTAATTAAGCTGAAAAGAGAATGGGTTGTATATAAATGTACATAGAGCTATTGCATATCTTAAACAGAAGAATCTTGATTGGTTTTCCTTTCCGCTTTTAACTTGATTCTGATTTGCGATAGCAACGAAGATGCTAGTAAAAGTAAACGTTTGCTATTGGCTTATCGCCTTATGGAGCACAACGTGATGGTGAATATTAAATAAAACATAAGTACATAAATAACTAATTTGCAGCAAGTTGAAAATGATAGAAAATCATCGCAAAATCTTAGTAAAAAAAATTACTAAATTAATAAGAAAAAACCTACTGTAGTGTAAGAATATTCTCGATTTTTGTATATTGTCTTGTACTTTTTATAATTTTATATAATTCACTTAGGCTTGTAAATTTTGAACTTATAATGTTAAATAATTCACTTAAACTAAACGGTTTTTTAAATTACAATTTATTTCCATTTACGAGATATGGCAATGCAGGTTGAAATATATGAAATAATCAAAGTATATTGACATGAATTCGTTCCTTCCCCGCATTTCTATCCCAACATGTCCTCTACTGCTCTCGAACTGTATATATAAAAAAAGTTTAACTAACTAGTCGCATATTCCAATTGTTTTAAAAAAACATTTAAACTCTACTTAAAATGTAATAACTGCCACCGAAAGCAATAAAACTGATTGTAAACAAACCAAATGGCAGATCGAGCTCAAACTTCACGTCAGAATAGAGGGTAGTTGTGCCAACTTAGCGACAAGAACAATTTTGACATTCCCTTTAAGTGGTTTTTTTTTTTAATGATCCATTCTATATTTTTGACAGATTAATCAAAAAAATCCCATGACTTTTAACATTTTCGAGATGCAGTTAGTCCATCATCATCATCGGCACTACAACCGGGATCCGGTCTTGGCCTTATTTAGCAAGTCCTGAGGCTTGTTAAATTTTCCATAATAATTTGCTTTTTCCGGGCAAGGTTATTAGTCTTGCGCCAATTTGTGATATCAAGGCCAGGTAATTATCATACAAGCTTCGTAGCAAGTGGTGTAGTGTGTTACGAGTTACTAAAACTGTGCAAACATAATGATTTGTTTTTTTCGGGCAAGGTCATTAGTCTTGTGCCAGAGGCTCCCCGACGGGGAATCGAACCCCGGTCTCCCGCGTGACAGGCGGGTATACTAACCACTATACTATCGAGGAGCCGTTAGTCCGTATAATGCTAATTAACTATCCTGAATGATCATATTCTAGTAGAAATTAGTTTGGATCCTATTCTGTTCTGAATTATAAGAAAGTTTGTTTCGAAGTTGCCGTAAGTCCATTTATTATTTTGATGTTTTCCACAATTACCTGTGGGAGAAAGCAATAATCTCAAGTGTAACTAGGAAAACCTTTTTTTTTTAAATCGTAATCGTAAATAAATGAGGTATTCATTCTAACGCGCCTCTAACTTGTCGATGTCTCTTTAGTAGAACGATTTGTATTTACCCTAAAGGTAGGCCTTAGTTTCGTCAATTAGTACTTCATTTGAACCAAATTTATTTCCCCGGATCATCTTTTTAAGGTCTACAAGAAGCCAGTAGTCGCTAAAGGCCAGATCTGGAGAATACAGTGAGTGGGAAAGCAAACCGAAACCTAATTCATTTCATTTGACAATCCTTTTCATTGACTTATGACACGGGGTAATGGGTTGGTGGAACAGTTCTATTTTTGGCTAGTGAGACTATAGCGTTTGGAATGATAGTGGAGAACGTGTGATTCGAACTGATGCTATGACAGTTAGAATCACCAAAAATTGAACCAAAGCGTAACACATCAGGCTACTGGCCGTGTTTAGCATTCGATTTTTAAACTCAACTATATTCCACTGATGTGAATTGTTATGTTATCGCTATGGTATACGGCTCTGTTGTATTTTCTTATTCGATTTTCGTTCGGTGTTCTTCACTATTTGCTTGTGCATTGTGTGTATATCTGTTAGAGACGCTACAAGACCATTTTTTCTTGATTTCTGCACCCGATCGAACCAATAATGCCATGTATTATTTGGTACTGATAGATTTACCTTTATCAAGGTAACCGATGAACAAAATATGATATCATGCGGGTCCCAAAATACGAATACTATAACCTTGTCAGTTGACTTTTGAGCTTTTGGCCGCTTTGGACAAATTTGTCTGACTGACGATCTTTTTCATTCAAGTGTGTAGTAGTGTTGGCGCAAGGCTAATAACCTTGCCCGGAAAACCAAATTATTATGGACTATTTAACAAGTCTCCGATAAGGACCCGATACCGGTGGAGAGACTTGCTACATAAGGCCAAAACCGGATCGCGGTTGTAGTGCCAATGATGATGATGATGATGATGTAGTAGTGGATTCATGTTTCATCCATTGTCACATATTGAAGTAAGAGATCCTTTTTATCTCGCTTAAACAGCTCCATAGAGCTCTCTTTATCGTTGGGGTGTTATTTTTGGTCTGGTGTGAGCAAACGCGACACCCTTTTCGAAAGCAACTTACGCACCCCCAAATCCCCCCACCTTCCGATATCTTTCAGGCTTCAACTATTTCACGCAACTTGAGTTTACCATCGCCTAAACCCATTTTGTGAACTTGTTTTTATGGTTTCCTAAACAACTTCCGATCTTGGCGACCAGGACGTTCTGCAATATCGACCACGTTTAAATTCGGCACAACTGCCAATAATAAATGATTTTTTTGGTGCAGAGTCTCTATAACTATTATCAAGCGACTATTTGGCCTTAGCAGTTTTTTTTCTTTTTAAATAACAATGTTTGATAAACACACGAAATTCCTTTTTATTATATTTTCTTTTTTATTACATTTTTATTGTTTTGAAAATAGCTAAAGTTGTTTCACTATAACCCCGGTAGTTTGAAAACTACACGTCAGCTTGTCATGATTGGCACGTATTGCTTAAAGGTTAGACTACCCAAAAATCGTACGGGTCTGCTAACAGCAGTGCCATCAATGTGTCAGACAGAAAACTTATTAAGTTAGGTATTATTTTTCACCTCACTTTTTGATCGTGTATGAATTTTACGCGGTGAATGTGTGCATTGCAGTCATTTTTTAATCTCCTCCAGCTTTCGTTTATAATGTTCAATTAATACACCGGAAAAGGGACGCCTTAGTCCTAATACTCGGGTTGGGTATGATTCCGCTCGCACTGTGCTCTGACACTTAAGGGTACTCCAAAATCCCCTTTTGGGCGCGCGCTTGTGTAAAAAAAAAGCTATTATTCTTTATGAGATAACAGTTCATATACGAAGTACTATCATAACTATTTTGTATATAAATAATAATGTTTGCTATATCATGAATTTTAATTCCCACAAAAATGTTTTTGACCGACCGTCTTTGTTGATTTTAGGATCTTTAGCACAGCTCTTAGTGAGAGGATTCTCGACAAAACACAGTGGCCCTATGAGTGGGGCTATAGCATATACTCACACCTAGGCCAGGTTGTTTTAAAAGGCGGCTAAAGGCCGAGTGGCATTAAGCAATAGGCTTCCAGAATTGGTTGGCAGAAATCTTTGACCATCTTCCGGAGCTATGTTGGTGGACTTGTCAAATAGGTTGGGACAGCTGGTACGTCGGTCTCAATTCTGCTTCCCAGTGCACCCAATCAGGGTTTGAGCAATATGATTGGGAGAAATCTTGACTACAAGCAACCGTAGTGAAGAGTGCAGCACACAGGAGCCAAAAAAATACACACAGCTTAAGTTGCGAGTTGATACAGGGACTATGGTTTGGTACGTAGTTTTTTTATAGCCTAGTCCGAATCACACGTTTTCGCAAACGCTACAATTCCCTCATTCGGCAGCGCATTTAGATTTTGTTAATCATACGAACATCAAATTTTGGAGCCACTTCATCCATCGGCAGAATTTTCTGAACTCATTGAATTCCGACATCAAATAGATAAATCGGTAACGAGTGCAATGCAATATTTCTAAAATCCAGTGCCGTACCTTCTTGGTTAACCTCCGAAGTTTTTGGCTCTAGGGGGTCTTTCCCTGTGTTACATTTTTTGCCCTCACTATATAATCATTTCATTAAAATTATACAACCTTTTGGCACGGTTTGTATCTGATATTATTAGTGAAGAATCATGCAAAACATTAATCTTGGGAGACATGAGGATGAATACCTTTTTTATTAATCGGTTCATCACGACACATAAAGTTTCATAATGAAATCCATAGTAAGGAACATTGTACATAAGCATCGGTAGTGGCATAAATAACACCTGACAAGAGTTGCATACGCCCAATATTCGAGTCATGGCCCAAGGGGTGGCCGCCCTTCCAAGTTTTCTTTTCATCCTTCCTACCTCGTTAGTTCTTGTTCCCATGGGGATGAAACAAAACTCCAACTAGATAAATATCTTAAACCATTGCAACGGTTTGTAGATTATTTTGAACTATTTGTCTGCCCAAAAATATCTAACACACAAGCAGACAGCAGCAGCTTTCCATCTGATATGGCTGTGTTATGTATTCGTGCTATGTCATTAGGCTGACAATGGTTGGAGAAGAGATGGCAAAAATTAGGGAAACGGAAGGAGCCGCTATTCAGGGAAAATTTCCCCCCGTCGTTTGACTGTTGTATTGCTGGTGTCACTGGTGCTGTTGTCGCTGACTTGATATGTACACATAAACTCTTACAATTGTTTAATTTAGGGAAACAGAAGGTTAGAATGAAATGAAAGAGCAAACATTTGTGCTTGTGTGCGCACTAATACATCCCCTAATTAAAACAAATGCTACACACGGTGTTTAGCAAAATGTTGCCACTATCAGCGGTGGCAATAGCAACAACAACAAGTTGGGAAGAATACAAAGTCTATGATGAGGGATGAAATGATACACACAGGATGCTGTTGCAGAATAAATTTTACTCTATGACGCAAAATCGAGTCCATGCAGTGGCAGCAGCACGTGTGAAAGAGAGGATGGCAAACGAAAGGAGAGAGAAACGAAAGAAAACGGAAAATGAAAATGAAGGCGTTCCTCACTTCCGTTTTTGTATTTACCTCTTTCTTTTCATTGGGATGTCGGCGGAGTTACGGTCGTCTTTCCTGCTGTTATGTATGTTGTGTTCCATCAAATGTGTTGTTATATTTATAGCACTATACATTTTGTCCCCATAGAAGTTATTCCAGGAAAAAATAAATAAATAGAAAACGACACGAAAAGAAGAAAGGATTGAAACAATAAAAACCAACTTCACCTGAAGGGTGGATATTCCCTTCCTTGCTGCTTCATCGTGGTCTGTTTTTTTGTTTTGTTTTTTTTCTGATTCTCTCAACTTAGGGGATGAATACAATTTACGGCTTAAGGAAAAAACCTGAAAGCATATTTACGGCACAAGCTGCAAATTTTGATGGTGCATGCAATTTAAAATAAAAGAGGGCGCGATCTTGAGCATCCCTTACACACTACCATATATGTCACATATTACATTGTATTCATTTATTCAACCAACTGCCGCCCACAAAAAAGGAACAGTAAAACCACACCAGAATATCCGGCAGATGCAGGCGGCTCCTGTTTTTCAACCGTTTCTTTCTGTTCTCCAGAATCGTAATTAATGCGCAAGTAATTAGCGAAAGGAGGAGTTCCATCTATCCTAAATTTCATCTCTATTCAACGGACTGACCCAGCTAAGATTGTGATGCATACAGTCTGCTTACTCTAGTCGGCGTTGATACCAGAACGCGCGCGTGGGTGGCCGCTCTTCTTTTGACATCTGTACATAAATATATTCGAATATATACGGAAGGGTGTTAATTGGAATGTGGTAGATGTCCGCCAATCAGACGCTCATTGCTTCTGTTTTAATCAAGTATGCGATACCACCGACTGCTCTGACTAATCAGAAGTAAGTGAATGGGGAAGCAAATCAGAAGCAAGCTGCTCTCACTAACAGTCTTCTATTTACTACTATGTATCTCATGTGAATGAAATGAAATAGCTTCTCTTTAATTAAGCTGTTTCTGATTAGCTAATTCTTGGGGGTATTTTCTTGGGCTATGTACTAATTGGTTGGTAGAAGAAGTGTTTATACCTTCAGCAATTAAAAGTGTGTACATAGCATCCACCCAGTGGGAGATCAAATCAACGAGTACAAAATATTTCTAGAGATTCTTCTCTATTCTTATAGGTTAGTCGTTATGTTTAGTAATTCTCCGGACTGCTTCGTATTATCTTTCTCGACAGTCACACTGACGAAACAGAGCAATGCTTTTATATTCTGTTTGCTGTAAAAAGAGGAAAATAAAAGAGAAAACACAAATAGTTTCTGATAACGAGAGACTAATTGTAAAATGTTATATTCTGAATATCCTCATTTATATTCTTCATTCATTAAGAAAAAGAAGGGGTACACATTTCATAAAGGGTTTCAAATGTATAAAAAACAAAAACATATTTCCCTGTTTTCATTTTTCCCCTTTTTTAATTTTTCTTTTTTTCAAATTAAAAATTAAAAATAAAAACAATTTAAATTTTCAAATACACAAAAAAGCAAATTTTAAACATTTTTTTTATCAAATTATCATTAACATTTTTTGAACATTCACTCGTTTTTGGAGACCACTTGGGAAAAAGTACCCTAGCGAGATTCAGGATAGATTAAGAGCTTTTTTTGATATAAAAACAATTATATAATGCAACTGGGTGTTCCAAAAAAATGTTTTCAAAACAATTATCTTAAGGGGGTATTCTGGTCTAGACGCACGAATTTAACGCAATTTTTGAAGTGCTGTAAAAAAAAAGCAATCAATATTTTTACTATTCATTTTTTATAGGATGTTTATTAATATTTCAAGAATACAGTAAAAAAATTGAAAGTAAAAAATTCAAAATTCAAAAAGTTAGCAGCTGATGAAGTGGGGGATCTCAAAAAGTTGGCGCGCGACCATACCCACGATTCAACCCTCCTAGCAATCTGAAAAAAAAAGATTATTAATTTACAGAAATGCCTCTATCGTTGGAACTAAAAAAAAAAAGAAAATTTTGTTTTTAACAAAATGGCGACTGCTTGAAAAACAAATTTATTTTTGTACCACTTTTTTTAAGTTTTTCGAATTTTTTAAAAATGGTTAACATTGAAATTTGGGGATGAGGATAGTTCATGCAATAGAAAAGCCTATAAAGAAGACATATACTAAATTTGAGGTGAATCGGTTCAGTAGAACTTGAAAAATCGTGGGTATTGTTTTAAAAAAGACAGTTTCGAGAAAAACGCGTTTAAATACTTCAGGGTATAGCAGCTTCAAGTGACATAATATTGCTAAAGCAGCTGTAACTTCGCCAATTATTGGAATTTTAAAATTTCCTTTGGACAGCATGTTCTTGAAAATATAAAAAGAAAAAAATCGATTTTTTCAAAATTCTAGACCAGAATGCCCCCTTAATAAAATAGTTGAAACGTTTAATTTAAGATTAGTATTTTATTAAAGTATGATCCTTGAGCATTCATTCGATAAGAACTGTCGTCTGAATGTATTCTGTTATTTTGTTGGCACTCTTCTAATTTTATTCTATTCTTCATTGATCTGTAGGAACTCGAAAGTTCTTCACCTCACTAGCTCGGCTACGCCGCCAGTCCTTGTCGTTAGTACTGAATTTTAGAAAGGTACGTTGGTGTCAAAAGGCGCAAGGCTAATAACCTTTCCCGGAAAAACAAATTATTATGGAAAATTTAACAAGCCTCGGACTTGCTAAATAAGGTGATGACGTTGGTGTCAAATCCGGATGACGTCGTGTACAAATCAATTCATGTCACCTCTTTGAACTATCAATTTTCCAAGGAGAACTCCTAGAAAAATTGGTTAAGACATGTGAGACACGTGAGACGTTTTTTCTTTTTTTTTTCTTAATTTGCTGCTGTCAGGAATGACAAACTTATAGCATTGAATCCGTGCCCTGAGATACTATATTTTTCGACCGGATCCAGCTGAGCTTCAAAGGGTGTTCAAGGAGATGTCCTATTCATTTTCCGGAGCCTATGATTTAATGGAATTGTATATCACTAGTGGGCTGGACAGTGGAACCTAAACTTATTATCGGTAATTGTGGAGAACTGCCACAGTAGCAAAATTCGTCAGTTGAACTTACCCACGCTCAATTGAAGCTCTTACCAACTACATCGTGGCTATTATAAAAGAAGGCATCGTATCATCATCATCATCGGCACTACAACCGGGAACCGGTCTTGGCCTTATTTAGCAAATCCTGAGGCTTGTTAAATTTGTTTTTTCCACAATGATTTGTTTCTTTTTTTCGGGCAAGGTCATTAGTCTTGCGCCAGGAAGACATCGTATAGCCGTTTCTAAAAGCCAAGCACAAACTGTAATAATTATCTCTGTTGAAAAAAAGCCATCTAAAGTGTCGTAGATTAAGTTCCGCACTCAAGAATCCCGTCTCGTGTTTCGACTCTCCCGGCACGAACGTCGCAGACTTAGTGCCGCCGATTAAATTTCAAAGACTATGCCTTATGGATAGAGTATCGCAAATCAATAATCATAGTTCGAGGCTCAAGGCTCTAAATCATATAGCGGCCATCGCAAGACGTGTCCCTCGGGTCGAGTCTCGTGATTCGGAGCCTATGCGTCGAGTCTTACTGATCGAGTCTCAGATCCAGATTCCTGGATTAAGTCTTGTATACCGACCGTCGTGGATCATGTTTCGGAGATAGAGTCTCGTGTCCGGCGTTTCGATAGTACCGTTTTGTGGCCTGTGTACTGTCTTCGAGTCAAGTGCTTCGATGCTTTTACACAGATCCCGATGTTCAACGTTTAGTTTCTCATCGGTCTTACTTTTTGAAATTCTGGTTTCTGCCTACAACAGTAGTAGTAGCTTCTCCGGTCAGTACCAATGGGGTGCGAGGATAGGCTGAAAAGTAATGTACACATGCTTGTGGAGCGTAAACAAAGACAAAATAATACTATCGAGCAAAAAGTACTTAATTCTTAAACTTCAATTCAATTCTTAAACTTCAAAATCATATATTTATTTTATAACGTTGTCACCGTTAAGGCTAATACATTTCTCCCAACGTGAAACAAGGTTTTTTATTCTGTAACTGAAAAATTGTTTAGACTTTTCGAATCCAGGACTTGACAGCGGCCCTCACTTCATCGTCCGAAGTGGAACTATTACCGTTGACGCCTCTGAGGGAAAAAATAAAAATCGTGCGAGATCATGAGAATACGGAATGGAATCGATACAAACTTTAGGCTTCGTAGAGTCTCTTCAGCTGCGGGCAAGATGTGTGACGACATATTGCAAGATTGTAGCGTCTCTAACAGATACACACACAATACACAAGCAAATAGTGAAGAACACCGAACGGAAATCGAATAAGAAAATGCATCAGAGCCGTATACCATAGCGATAACATAACAATTCACATCAGTGGAATATACTTGAGTTTAAAAATCGAATTCAAAATACGGCCAGTAGCCTGATGGTTTGCGCTTTGGTTCAATTTTTGGTGATTCTTACTGTCATCGCGTCAGTTCGAATCATACGTTCTTCACTATTATCCCAAACGCTATAAGATTACTGACGCCAGGCTGCCTTTAAAACGACGAACTCGACGTCGGAGGTATTTCAGAGTCTGTATGTCCTGAGAAGAATTTACCGTTGTTGCACTTTAAATTTGCGTACAATTAAAATAAAATAAAAAACAACGATGGGTACGCACTGTTGCGCCCCCGAGTTTGGCTCGATGGGGGGATTCGTGACGCTGTGCCTCCCTTAGATGTATAACCTCACGATGCCATTTTGATAAATGCCTCTTCTTCAACTTAACGAGATGTTGATATTCCGTGGATTTTATTGAACAGTAATATTTTCGCTGGAACGGTGTTATATATGTAAAACTCTGTTAAACAATTCTCTATTCCAAAACGATCGAACTAAAAGTTTATGAAATAAATCACAAACTCCTTTGGTTGGAATAAATCATCCTAATCATTTGCCACGATTGAGAGCGATTGTTGTGATTAGAATGAATTTTATTTGCCCGATGCATAATTCAAATTACGGACAACTCAATCCTCTGTGTTAAATTAAAAAAAAATTGTTTAGTCCTTGTATCTCGCGTGTAAAAATTTATTATTTTTGTTGTGGTTTTTATGATTGTGAAAAACGAATTAATGTTTTTCATCTGTCAATTGTGAACCCTTAATAGGCACAACACTTTAATATTCACAATATAATTATTGTTTAATAATCAGGTCATATAACCGTTGTACCGATAACGGGGCTGATTGATCTTGAGTGTTACTGAGATCTCGATGTTTTACATGTTACATGTTTAATTCAAAATGTAAAATGGATGTTTAATGTTTTTATTGTATAATGTTGTTAATGTAAAATGTGCATAAATGAATGTGTTTAATTTACAATGTGTTTTATGTTTTATGTATTGTATGTTCGATTTTGATTGATGTTTCTCAGCGCTACGTAACAACGTTGTCTCACGTTCCTGAAAATCGATAACATAAACCCGATGAGCATCCCAAACACAGTAAAAAGAAGTTTTTTTGTGTGGATGGTTGTGTTTTGAACTTTATTGGCTCTTAAGAAGACGATCGTTATTCAGCGCTCTGCCTTTTCTACTCCGGATCGTAGTGATTTTCGGAAGCAAGTCCTCTCCTTCGACACGATAGCACTGCAGAAGTTGCACGCATCATTCCAATCGACGCCATTTGTTCTCGTCTGTGAGACGGTGTCGAACTCATAGTGCAGACATTTTACGGTATCCCGAGTGTTCAATAAAAAGTGAACACGTTCCTTGGCTATTCCAATATCGTTTGTGATACCGCTTTGAGTGATTCGCTGGTCATTTTGGACCAAATCGTTGACGAGTTTGCGATGATTATCGTCTGTGGCAATGATTGGACGTCCGCGGTGTGTTCTGTCAGCAATTATGGCTTTTCGAGGTTCGCAACCACGAAATTTTATTATCTATACATTTACAGTAGATCTATCAGCAGCATCATCACCACAAATAGCCTTTAAACTATGATGAATATCAGTAGGGGTAATTTTTTCAGCAGTTAAAAATTCGATAACAGCACGCTGTTTAAGTCGCCTTGACATGGCACTAGAATAAGCCGCCCAACTTCCCGCTTTTGAAAGGTATTGGATAAACGCTTGGCCTGGAGCCTGCGCATACGTATTAAGAGGGAATGTTACTTCCATTTGCCACCAGGCTCCCTTCTGAAGGTCATTTCATTCGCGTTTTGTAAGCACATGTGCATTACTTAGCAGCCTACCCTCGTAGTTGTGGATGTTTTGGTCAGAAAGGAGATTTTATCGGTGTTTTAAATGTCTCTAGAGTATTGGAAAAAGACACCTGTACATTTTTTGGACAATAAGCAGATCTGGAGATTTTAAACATCTCGGAAGTACGGCTGTAAATTTCTTGGTCAAAAATAGATTTTATGGCTGTTTTGGCAGTCAAAATACACGATACCTTAACAGATATCAATCGCGATCTGCAATTACTTTTATCATTATCTGCGATCTGCAATTACTTGTATTATTATTATCTTATTAGTTTTCAGCCTACACTCGTATATGCACATCTCCGGTTACTTACTTTCCCGACTTTAAAGTTGAAAGCAGACTTCGAGAGTAATTAGAGACGTGCTTTATGTAGCCAGGTAAATGTATTTCAATTTTCGATTAGTTGAGAGTATTGTTCAGCCCTTTAGCATAGTGGGTGAGACATGGGTGGTTGCACACAAAATTAATTACTGATTATGCTCCATTGGAGCAATGATATATCGTTTTGCGAACTAGTGAACAACGTGATTCGGCCCCACGCTATGAAAAGTCTAGAATCAAAACACAGAGGTATCAGACCACGGCCCTGTTTGCACGAAGATGTATTAACTCGTTTCATAAGCTGTAAATATTTGCATGTGTGTAATCTGTTCGAGTCGCCAAGACGTAATTTTTTTAATTATTTTTTATTGTTTAAATTGGGGCGTTGTCAAACATCAGAAAAGAGTGGATAATATTCTTTCCAACTACCTTTACTACTTGTGCGAAATTATAGTATTTTTGTCTCACTTAATGCTGTGGTATACCGCTCTGATGATTTCATTTCTAATTCTCTTTTGGTGCTGTGTTCGTCACTACAGTTGGTTTTTTTTATCGGTAGGAATGTGGAAATCTTTAAAAGAGGGACCGGTACATTTTCAGACACATAAAGGATTTTCATCGACCACTTCCAGACAGCACATATTCCCGTTGATCCCCGCGGAACTTCCCATCTCGATATTATATCGTGAGAGGCCACATGAATCATATGTTACTTCGTCCGTCATTATGTAGCTGCTAAAATAAGCCACATAGAATGCCATTATCACGTGCTTGTTTGGAGCTTCACTCTAATGTCATTCGTGTGATCTCGAACCTCGCGTACACTGTGAACGCATGATCCGCATTTTCGGCTTCACCTCTCAGCAAATACATTCGAAACGATCTATATTTTGATGTCAGCTGAAATAGGTAGAAGTTCAGCTAATCACGATTTCTTTTCACCCATGTTTCTATATCAAGTATCACATTTGTGGCCACTCTCTTTAGCTAGAGTCCTCTATTTATAACGGTATTCGCAGACGTTCCTCTTATGAAGCAAGTGCGTAAACCTCTTACATATAAGCGGCTTCCTTCCTGCCATTTCTTCCATTGCGTCTTCGGATACCATCCAAACAACGTTGTATAGTATTAAAGATGATAGCCTATGTGTTGAACTTACTCCCCTCATGCAGGACTTATACTGTGGGGCTCTCGTTTATCTGTGCGCTGCGCACATTACAATGGAGTTGTTGACGCTGTCTATCTGCTTCCTAAGGTGGGGTCGTGACCCTCCAACACTGGATAGCACTCTCGCTAATATCAGGTCGCCTGAAAAGCTCGTAGGCTGACACATAGATGGTGTTACTAGAATTAAAGCCATATGATTTTATTACCCTTCAAACGATACGTGTATAAATTTGACAGCTATCGGACAATTGGTTCGTGAGATATAGCATTGTGAGTGAAGCAACTTTTGTTATTTAAAAAAAAAATTGATAAAAATGTATTTCGTGCGTTAATCACGAAAAAAATACTGTTGAGGTGAAAGCTTGGCTTGATAAACATTATTTGGGCTCTGCACCAGGACAATCAACCGTTGGGAAGTGGTTTGCTAAATTTAAAGGGGGCGAAATGAGCACCGAAGACGATACACACAGTGGACATCCGAAGGGGGCTGTAAGGGACGTAAACCTAAAAAAAAGTTGACAAAACAATTATGAATGACCGTAAATTGAAGTTGATCGAGATAGCTGGGGCTCTGAAGATATCAAAAAAGCATATTGGACATATCCAGCATGAATATTTGGACATGCGAAAGCTGTGTGTAAAGTGGGTGCCGCATGAGCTCACAATCGAGCAAAAGCTTCAACATGTTCTTGACTCGGAGCAATGTTTTTTGTTTCCCCATTCACCGTATTCTCCAGATTTAGCCCTCAGTGCATTTTTCC
This sequence comes from Microdon myrmicae, assembly GCA_963931805.1. Lineage (NCBI taxonomy): Eukaryota > Metazoa > Arthropoda > Insecta > Diptera > Syrphidae > Microdon > Microdon myrmicae. The sequence goes on from OZ007500.1 coordinate 28,524,532, forward strand.
TGTTTGCAGACCTCAAAAGAATGCTCGCTTGAAAGAAATACAGCACTAATGAATAAGTAATCACTGAGAGTGAGGCCTATTTTGAGGGTAAAAAGAAATCGTACTACAAAAATGGGAAAATTGCATGATCGCTATAATCGTTGCATCGGCCTCGAAGTCAACTATGTTGAATAATGAAAACGAAATTTATCCTACGGACTTTTAAACAACTTCGTGGCACCTAGTGCATCATACGCCCCAATGGCAGGTGGTGTAAAGAACGCTCCAATCATCGAACAACGACGAAATATCATTAAAACGCCTGAACCGGAGGCACAAAAAAACATAACAGCAAATTTTACTGTCCATACAAGGACAGCTTGATGCGTTTGAAAAAAAGCGAAATAATTGAAAAAAAAGAAACGGAAAAGGTAGACCGAACAGATATTATCTGCTCGACCCTCCTTCCAGATGAATCAATACATTAGTCACAATGTTCACTTTGGCTGAGTTAACCCTTAAAATGATTGCTGTGAATGTAAATTCCCTAATCCAAATGGAAAGAAGAGATAATCTGAGCAATCTGCTGGAAGCCGAACGCCCAGATGTGTTTTTGGCTAGCGAAACTAAGCTAAACGAAAGACACAAGTTGGGCTACAAAAACCATAAAGTTATAAGGCGAGGTCGTCCAAACTCCAGTCAAAGAGGGAGTCGCCATTCTGATTAAAATTGGTCTACAATACAAGGTCATGTACAGCACAAATGTACACAAGTTTCAGGTGCTGGCAGCCTGCATTATAGATATTCCTTTGAAAAGTCAAAGGCATCTTTATGTAGTCTCTGTTTAAGCTCCTGAAGCTCCTCAGTGTACACAGTTTATCAATGAACTTGAAACCCTTTTCCGAAGTCTTAAGTTAGACTCGGAAAATAATTATTTCACTATGGCAGGCGATGTCAATGCCAAGCACAGTGTTCGAGGTAATTTTATCCGAACACAAGAGGTAATGAGTTGTTCGACTACTGGCAAACAGACGTCATCAAACAAAAACTGGAATTGTACGCTACAAGTACACCGTTTTATCCAAAAGGAAATTCCCTCTTGGATTTACTTTTACTGGACGAGCCAAAAAAAAAAAAAAACGAGCGAATACAATTATTAAACACGGATCTAACTGCTAGAAATTGTCTTCGTACAATCGAGTACGATAGTGATCATTATGGACTTGGCGTCTTAATCTATGTTCCAAACGAACACTCACTACTTGAGTAGTATGAGCAGATACAATCTTGTAACATTCGGAAAGCACACTGGTCGCGCTTTCATCTGCTAATAAAAATAGAATTATACTCCACTGGAGTAGATTCACCGATTGACAAGTTTCTTCGTAATGACGAAATTGATCATTATCTTTTAATGATGTACAACATTGTTACTAATACAATGAATCGTTCTATCTCAAAAATAACTCATATGGAGGGTCATACAAACCCATACAGAAACTCAACCATTGCCGCTCTGTATACGCAAAAACGCATTCTGCTCTCCAAGCTAAAACTGCTTTATAGACAGTTCAGCGATCTAAATGGCAAGGAAATAAAAATCAAAAACCTTAAAAAACTAATCAGTGACAATTATATGATCTATAATAATTAATGAAAAGTGGAACAACAAAATCCAAGCCATTAAAGTAAGTGGACCGAATATGTTCCCACAAATAAATAAAGTATTTAAAGGAAAGATTATATTATAATAACATTCCATGTCTGTGAGTTCCGCGGACTCCGGAAAATTGTCAAATAATGCTAAACGCAGGACTTACCCTGGAACACGTCAATTTCAACGAAGAGTTAATAATAATCAAGGATCCGCAAAAGAAAGCAAACTCAATTGGTGCTTGTTTCGAGGCAGTGTATAGAGTGAACGAATTCGTTAATTCTTTCCACGACCTGGATATTATGGGTCTCCAACACCATATTTCGATCCGCCATGAACTTAACAATTGAACTGAATTTTCTTTTCTATTCATTTTCCGCAGATGTTCCTTGAAGGACAACTTGTTGGCGATGGCAATACTCTCTACATCTGATCAAATTTCTTGCGGCTGCCTAACTATAGTTGTTTGCCTGTCTGTTGGAAACGCCACCCACTTTTATTAATTCCTGTAATATAACGATAAAGGGCAGATCATAACAATTATTTTAGAAGCTTTTTTAATTGTTATTAATAAGGATATTATCACCTCAGAATTATGCAAAAATTTGAGTAACTAGCTCCATATTATAATAGCAAAGTTAAATATTATTAAACACTTAAAAAAAGGTTAATCCCACTTCTTATTTGCTCCACAATCGGTAAACGGAAACGGATGCTCAAAACTCTATGCCCGTATACGAATTATCCGCCCGGACTCCCTAGCCCGCAATCTATCCTCAACTAATTTGATGCCCCTCCCATGCCACAACCATGTCCTCGATAAAAAATCATTCGAGTCTGGCGATGTTTGAGTGTCACAATACAAGTGCGTGTTACGATAGGTGTAGGTAGTGTGATACACCTAGTGTAACATGCGAGGAAAAAGTTCTAAGGAAATGGATTGATAGTTATCCCACAAGGCACTATTTTCGTGTGTCATTCTTTACGCACTGCACCAAATACATGCTCACGCTTTACTGGGCGACCGTGTGTGGATATCGTTTACTTACGTTGAGTTCAATACAGAACTCTTCGTACGAACTGATAAGTGCAACCGAGTTTGCTTATGCTATCCAAGACGGATTGCACTAAGGAGATCCAAGATAAAGCAGTCCCGGGGCAGAAAAGCGCGTGCTGCCACAATAGCGGTGTTACATGCGGGTATACGTAAGTAGGTTCAACTGATGGCTTTATGTTATCTTGGCGGTTGAACTTATTCCTGGGAGATTGTGGCAAGTTGTGGTACCTGGTATTCATTTCTTGTGGCTAACTTCTACATAGTTTTACTTTTCTACCAGATATTGATGCTCAATTTAAACATAATATTCCATCGTATGGATTGTTTGATGTTTGATTTTGCCACCACGTATGTTTACGTAAAATGTCTCCATATACTCGCAATGTCTACAATTCTCCTGCAACTGTCATTGTACAATACAATCTTTGACGTCCCTTAATTGAAGCGTAGATTGCATTGTGATTCGCGACGCCTCCGTATTCGCGCAATCTAAAGCGGATTGTGCGGGCATCGCATTACACACATTTCCAATGCCCTTATTTATGCTGAACACAATGTGTTTGCTATTTAATCAAAACGCAAAACTTCTTATAGGACCCTTCCAAAAATCAATCTACACACAAATTCCATTACCGTCTAATTGACACCATGTTCTAGCCCTTTCAGGTAGTTGTGGGTAGTTTTACTACCATATTTACAACAAAGAATCCATTGACTTGTTGTGGGGAAAAAATAACTCAATTCAATTCGCCGATCATAATAACTAGATAACTGAGATAGATTACATCTTTGTGCTCACTTGCGACTGGTTTTGGTGTTGCCAGTTCGAATAGAAAAACGTCATTCGTAGCCATCAAATGGTAGTGCACTTCAGGCAGTGGCGAAATCAATACGACGCTCACTTGCCGGTTGGTTTTTGCCAAGCAAGGTTGGAGATTTTAGGGAGAACTTCCATTTTGGGGGTTTGTCATTCGGTGATCTCTGTTCACGTACTCTCACGGCACAATCGAGAAAATACTTGTAAGTATAATGGGAGTAGCATATGGCGTATCTCCTCTATTGGGGAGGTGCATGTACCGCGATTCACTGAAAATTTTGTTTCATCGTTAGTGCAATGCCATCAGTTACATTTTATTGTCATCGAGTTTCTTGAAGCTCCATAAGGTAAGCCCTTTTAGTTTCTTTATGCTTCAGCATAAAGAAGTTATCATTATTCTGATTGGATCGGCAGAGAATTTCTGCCGCCCTTCGACTCCATCGGGGATTACACAGAAGAAACAAGACAAAGGTAATATAAAAAGCAAGAGCAAAGCAAAAAGAATCCACAGAAAAGGAAAACCAGACAACAGAATGAGCATTTTAATGTGTTTTTGCTAATGAGACTTTGTTGACGTTCAGCATTCATCGATGGATAGCTGCAGATGTAGAAAGAATGACCAGCCTTTTCTTCGGGGCCTTTTTCTCTTTGGTGAGTTCCGGATTTCAACAAATCCATTCAAATACAATATTACAGGTGCGCCAGTTTTTAGTTACGGAATGAAGTCTACAATATCGAATCGATCTCTCTGACGAACACGATAAAAGTGATTGAAAAGAGATGCCTTCCAATGTTTCATTTGATCTTCAAACTGATCTTGTGGACAACTTGACTGCGTTTTCTGATACAAAAATACCTCACATTTTGTGGTAGAAAACCGTGTTTAAGGGGCAGAACAAAGTTCTGTCAGTTGCTTGAATGTTACTCAAGGATATCGAAAACTCTCTATGTTTTTATAATTTGTGTGCGTTAAAAAATTTGATTTTTGCAACATGCTCGCATGAAAAGGAAATTTTTATCCCTTAAATGTCAAAGATTGTCATGGAATACAAAGCAGACGATCGATGGTGATACATATTTGCCCTTCTTATTTTTTCAATCGGGTCTCAGGAGACGCTATATAGCACTGGGATAGCGGCTTGATGTGTCATCTCTTTTGGTTTTTTTTTTGTTTGTAATATTCACTAATTGCAACGTAGTGGAAATACTCCTGCTGCAGATCCAATTCCGTGGAAGCAGCACGTATACTATTAGGTTTTCTATCGAAAATTTCCCCATGTTATTTCCCATGCATTCTGTCTTAGCGAGTATTTGAATGGACTTGTATAATTAACCCCTTCAACAGGCAAGATCACAGGGTAATTGCGACATCCATCTGATAAATCTGTACTTTGGTGTAGTGATGTCACTTTAAAGTGTTATACCGTAGTTTTACGCTACCGTATGACTATTCAGCACACTTTCTGAACAGAGGCTGTGAGCGTGAAAAAACCACAGCAAAAACACGCCAATCATTAACAATTTTCTTAAAATTTCGATGACGTCGGTTTTTGTTGTTATTTGCGGAAAAAATGAGCTAGTTGGCGTCGGTCGCTCAAAAACGTCAGTGAGGGTTCTCGTGGCGCGAACATTTGCAATTCACGACCATTTAACGAAAATTTGTACTGTTTTAATTTGATATTATCAAACCCCCATTGAATTAAATTTTAATCCGCGTGTAACACCAGAGTTTGACCTCTGATATTATCATTTAAAATTTTTATGTTATCAGAAATAATGTTTGGTTAAATTATTTATATTTTCTTATTGGTTAAATTATTTATATTTTATTAGGCCCCACGTTGGGCGCCAAAATGTAACATCAGAGCATTAGCATTTAATATTTTAGTATCGTGATTATTATTACTTACTTGGATAGTTTATTTTCCCTGTTTGTGTGGATCCTTTGGCTGTTATTCTTCAGATGGAGCTGGCTTCCTTTTATTTGGATTATTAGTTTAGCAAAGTTTTTTTCCTCTTATCTGCGGCTTCTGCAGATGGCTGGCTTCCTTTTCTTTGGATTATGAGTTAAACAAGACGTTCACTTCTTAACTATAACTTTATTTTAAAACTGGGAATATCCATCCCTGAATACTTTTGATTTACAATTTTATTATTTTATTTATTTAAAAACAAGAAGATCCGCTGTTCTTATGCAGGGCCGCAGTCTTCTTGTTTGGTTATTAGACTGCACTGCGAAGAAACTCATTTGCACACCCCTTTTTATATCAAATGATTGGCGAGTTAATGCAGGTGATGCATTTTCCTCGCCTAGAACGTGTAACCTATTCGGAGGTTATTCGTCTGTCATAAGCCATTCGCAATATTCAATAATCATTTAATTTGCTCTGCTAAAAATGCAGCGACAAAGAATTGAGCAATTACTTAATTGGTTTCATACGAATTGCCCGTGTGTGCTAATCGTATCATACGATTAATTTCGCCTCACTGCTGTGTTCACTACTTCGTCGAACTCAGCACTTTTTCGACGCTCAATTATTTCGTAGTCGGTGGCCTTTGACAATGCCGCTTGTGATCATATATCGTGTATCACACTTGTTTCCCGACAAAAAAAAAATGTATTTGCAATATGAAACCGTGTAGGTCCGCGGACAGGTGGTCGCTTGATTTTTGAAATACGAAGCAGAATGCAGTGGCCTTGGGGAGTGGGTCAAGTGTTTGATACATGGTAATTGTTTTGGCTTTGGAAGGTGGGCACGAACGGGTAATTATCGCAACGTATGCGATATGAATTAATTGCCCGTGGAGAAGGCTTTGCTTCCAAATGAATGCGAATTTTAATTGCCTGTGGGAAAGGCGTGTATTGCATTGTATGCAACATATTTTGAGGATTGTTTGAGAGTATTGGATGCAAGAATGCTGGGATATTAATTGTTCGAGAGGGGGTGTAAAGCGAGGTGTAACACCCTGCTTTAACTCGTGTAGGCGGCAAATCTAAAATCAAAGCCACCAAAGGAGGTGGGACTAAATGGCGGCTATTTATTTCTGACAACTTGTGGGAAGTTAGTGAACTTGAGATGTCAAGATGTTTCTGCTCCACATAGTCAAGTGAAACTTGAAACGACTTTTCTTTGTTTCAAACGTAGGTGTTTTGAATTTATTTGCTGACGGACGATAGGACCGACATATAATACACAAACCATTAGCTCTTGTGTATAATGTAGAACAATTAAGTGAAGTACAGAAAAGTAAAAAGAATAATACCAACGCGGTAATGGAATGCCCGCTCAACAACCAGGAAAAGAAACAATCAAGTATATATATATATATATATATATTTATATATATTTATATATATTTACATATATTTATATATATTTATATATATTTATATATATTTATATATATTTATATATATTTATATATATTTATATATATTTATATATATTTATATATATTTATATATATTTATATATATTTATTTATATTTATTTATATTTATATATATTTATTTATATTTATATATATTTATTTATATACATACATATATATATATATATATTTATATATATTTATATATATTTATTTATATATATTTATTTATATATATTTATTTATATATATTTATTTATATATATTTATTTATATATATATTTATATATATATATATATATATATATATATATTTATATATATATATATATATATATATATATATATTATATATATATATATATATATATATATATATATATATATATATATATATATGTTATATACATATATATATAGCCCAATATATACATTTATTTATTTATATACATACTTTTACTGAGACGACTTTCAAATATGTGAGAGGGCGGGGTCAATAAGTCTTTAGAAAATGAGGAGGATTTTCTTTTATTTTCTCAATTAGCTGACCTAATAACGACGCATAATAGTGTCCAGTTGTCGTCTGTCCCTTCTCCGACTATTCAATGAAGATAATACCACGTGCATCCCAAAACACAATTGCCATAACCTTTCCAACTGAATTCACCGTCTTTGCCTTCTTTGGAGCCCGATCGCCTTTAACATTCCACTGTTTTGACTGTTCTTTCGTTTCGGGATTGTAGTGATGTATTCATGTTTCATCTACAGTTACTAATCTACACAGAAACTCATCTGGTTGTGACGCATGTGCTCCAAAAGTTCTCCGGTGAGAGCAAATGCCGCACCCATCTCGCTGATATTTACTCAATACTCAATTTGTCATGTAAAATTGAAACATGAAACAAATTGAAATTTGACAGATACCTAATGGGGAATGATGCTTACCAAAAACAGAGTATTAGCGATGCTACGAAGCGCCATCGTAGGCGTTTCATAGGACTTATTGATCTACCCTCGTACCATGAATGTAGGAGACATATAGTTACATTACTTTAATAAAAATCAACATATATAGGATGTAATAATCAAGTTCTGCTTTTTAAACAGGTTATGAAATGCTTACAGTTATGTGTATCTAAAACGTAGGTACAACTGACAGCTGGATACATTTTTGTTTTAACTTTCTATGAGATCTAATGTTATTTGTTGCAATACTGTGAATAAAAGAAGCCCACTTTATCTTATTTAATATCATTATTGCATCAGGACGACGAGTCAGCACTTTAGGTTCGTCTTTTTTAAGAAAAGAAAGTATAAAGAAAAAAAAGTTAATAGTACCTCGGTATTTCTATAGTTTTTTTAAGTATATTCGTTGACTGGCTTTCACAGCTCAGTTATAATCACGAGGTGGTAAAAAAAACTTGGAAGTAATCAGAACGCCGTTCTGTGCGCACACATTACGCACACATTACTTCGGAATATGGGAACACTGGTGAGCTGATCTTTGTGGTACAATAAGCTTGATATTATTCCAAAGACATTATACAATATATGTGAACGTAATTTCTTATTTAAAAGTGGGCGGTATAAGAAATCGCCATCAGTCATCCATATTTCTAGTCACACACCGCATGCACTAACTAAGTAGAAACTATCAACAGATAATCCCCCCCTTTTCAGACATCCGAAGACCGAGCCTAATATTTTCACGGATATAGGTGATTCTGGTTGTTTCAACGCAGGCAGAAGACACAGGCACGATGGATTGCGAATCTTTCATTCATTTTTGTTAATCATTCTTCTGTGTGTTCTGTGATTTCCTTCGACAATCACAACTGACCTTTCCACTTTTTAACTTCAGTTTCTGCTCTTTGCCAAATCAAATAATTTAATTCTTCTCGTACACAATCCAATACCAAAAAGTGAGCCAAATACTACACTGTCTCACGGGTAATAGTCATTTCTGAGCGTTTGTGAATATTCAAAAACTCTAATTCGTCATCGTTCACAGCTGATGACAACAATCAGCGCAATACACAAAATGTCTGCACATCATGGGCCACTTAAAGATGTGAATATTAATAAATTTGCTGGTCCGAATGGGATAACCCCCATTCTTTTGAAGAGGTGTTCGTGTTCACTTGTTTAACCACTGCGAAAGTTTTTCCATCTGTCCCATTCAACTGGCCTGTTCCCAAATAGATGGAAGAAGAAATATTTAACCAATTCTCAACAAAAACCGATTCATCATCGTCCATTTGTCGTCGACCCATAGCACTAACATTTTTTTTGTCGAAGGTCAACTGCTGTCAATATCTGGAAACAAACGACCTACTTAGTTATCACCAAAATGAGTTTCACTACAACAGGTTAACAGGAAATCCGCTGCCCAAGTTTGTTAAAAGCAAGGTTATCGCACGGGATATTTCAAAAATGTCCACCGAAATTGTTTTAGTTTGAAGTTTTAGGCTCACTGATTCAATGAGTAAGAGACTATCTTTCTCGCTGTATAATCCAAATTGCTCTGTTTTAAATGAAGTGAAATCTACCTCCTATCCAATTAGTGTTGGTGTTCCCAACGAATTGGAAGAGCTATACCGCAAACCTACAATACTGAGAGTAATCAGGTCGCGAAAATTAAGATCGGCCGGACATGTGGTGCGAATGGGCAACGATAGGACCGTGCGTAGAATTCTTGACGGTAAACCAACGGGAAAGAGATCGGCAGGACGGCGATGGAGATGGGAGGACAATGTAAGGTTTGACCTTGAGGAGATCGGATCAGATGGTATAGCGTGGAAGGAGAGTGCACAGGACAGGGAAGGATGGCGGAGTCGATTCGGTGAGGTCATGAACTTCCGGGTTCCTACAGGTAAATAAATAGTAACAGTACAGTTCCCAAAGCTTACATACTCTCACATATACACTCTACTTATCATTTTTATGTCCGCTTGTCCATTACTCAATACCCACTCCACTGGTTTACCAATAACAATACATTGAGTTACCTGTAATTATGCGAACATTTTCGGTTAAACTCTCCGAACCTCATCATTAAACAGAAGTGCCCTCAACCCCATGAAGTCAGATCTTAATAATATACTAATTACTAGTGGTTGCGTTTCAACATTCTTTAAATTCTGACCTCAAAGGAGTTCAGTCATTCAATCCTACGAAAACCTATGCTACCCCTTATAGAGAAATCGAAACGTAAACTTCTGACGTTTTAGAATGATAATGAAGAACGTATTTTAACCCTCGCTATGAAAAGGTTAGATCCAAAGCATCAATGTGTTAGACTGCAGCTGCGTGTGTGCGAGACTGATTGCTACGCGATTGCTCCGGTATACGGCTCTAATGCTCATTTTTTTAGTTCTCTTTTGATGCTGTGTTTTTCGGTATGTTTATGTGTGTAGTCTGGTGGAATAGCGATACTTCCCCGTACGCTCTGTAACTGTGTTACAAACAACTTCTAATGCAACCATGGTATAATTAATTCATGTAGGGCGGCGGAGTGAAACGTGACATATATAGGGGTATTTGACTTGTGTGTGAATAAATTTTTTTTCTTTTAAGCTTCAATTTTTCAAAAATTTTGGTTTATAATTTTTATTTAAAAAAAAAAAACGCGAGCTTACCTTTCAATTTGTTTTCGCAAGTCGTTCTTCATCTTGGGATTTCTTGTGACGAAAAACGTTGTCACGAATCGTTTTGAAACTTGATCGATTTGCCATCCAATGTTTGATGACCTTTTTATGTCCCTCAATTAACGGACACCTGAGTGGTGGTATGGTTTACATGACCCGTGTACTGATCATTTGTGAGGAAGTGATGTAAAGTCCTGGTTTAATATGGAAACCTGTTGTGTTGCATACAAATCACGACGTGGTCGCCGTGATGATATAAACAATGAATCAAATATAAACGGTAATATTACTTTTTTGCTTAGCAATAACTTGCGAGCTAGATAATCTTGTGTGTGGCCGTTGTTTGGTTTATGAAGAGCAGGGGAACCGGCTTGGCTAGCGGTCGCGCACGACTTTGCAGTCAGTACAGCTATGAGCGAGCAAAGAGGTACGTACGTCTATTGCGCAACGGATTATTATACAATTTTCAACAAATAAATGTGTTAAGCCCTCGGACATTTTTTCTCGACTGAAGGCACAGTTTGGTGATTATACACTGTCTCAGAATCGTGTTTATACGTGGGCCAGAGAATTTAAAAGTGGGTGAGAACGTATCGAAAACGAAAGTCATGGACGACGCCCAAGGACAAGTCGTACAGATGACAACATTCGTGCCGTTCGAGAGCTTATTGAAAGTGATGGATTGAACACTTCCATAACTGATACCCACTTCTGATGAGATTTCTCCAACAATTAAGCGGCGATCACTTCTTCATTTCAAACTGAGGCTATAAAAAGATTAGAACCAAATTGCTAACACATCACACCAACCTTCATGCAAACGAGGGTGACTGCGACACTAAGGCTCTGATGATCATTTTTTTGACTCTCTTTTGGTTTTGTAGTGTGATTGCACGCGTATTATCTGCTGGATTTGATCAGGTCCACTGTCGACGAATGACACGTTTGTCGTGCAATGAGAAGATTTCTCCTTGTTGTGAGAAGAACAAGTCTCTTCAGAGATTCTTCTCGATCTCTCGTTGCGATCACCACCGTGCTTCCTCTATACAGAGGAAAGAGTGGTGACCGATGTTGAAAGTAAGTTAAAAAAAGACGAGCTGGCTATCTTTAATTCATTTTATATATAGGGCTTATTGGGTGTTCACCCTGTTGGATGGTACCTGAGACTGATCCTCGAAATTGAAAAGCACTACCCTTTTATATAAAATCTCGTCGAGACTGAAAAATGTGTGATGCTTCTGTGAAACATTGACAAAACTTTGTTAAACCATTCAGAGAAGCAGGATTCGGTTTGTGGAAATGTTATAAGTTATAGTTATGAATTGTAATGGTGCGGGAAGAGTAGTGATTTCGGATCACTTGCATCGCCGAAATCAACGGGCTATAAATTCTTGGTACTATTATTAACTCGGTTTTTAATTGGAACGATCAACTATTTGAAGCTGCCAAAATTGCAACGAAATGTAAATGGGTTTTTAAGAGGTGCAAGAAATACTCCATTCCACTCAACCTGGTCACAATATAAAACTATTTGGTCAGGTGCGTCAAAAGCAACACTGCACGTGCACGATAGTAATTAAAAATAGGCAGTGAAAGTAACTGGAGATCCACGCGCAAATCTTCCAATTCCGTCATTAGGATGTGTGTCTTGCGTATCTCTTGTGTATATATTTTCACTGCCGATGACTCAACTGAACTTGACAAATATATTTCTCCTTTTCAAATATTTCTTCGCGATATGCATCTATCAAAGAATGCAAATTAGTTTACTTTGAATTTTCTCTTCAGATGTACGGGTACATCTTAACGTCCAAACAAAATGATAGCACATTTACAATAAAAATACTGAACGGCGACAGCGTCAAAATAAATGCCCGTAATGACGAAACATACAGACCTATAACAAAGTTTCTGACCGAAAACAAATACCTGTGGCATTATACGAGAATAAACAAGAAAGGACAAAAGGATGATGGCTAGAAATTGACTTTTACCTGCAAGCCAGAAAGAATTGTTGAAGGCCTGAGACTTAAAGGTTTTAAAATTCCAGATGCAGTGAACAAATTAAGTTGGAAAACCAAGGAGCCACTTAATATGTTTATGCTAACCTTCAATAACGACCAAGAAATTAAATCGATACTAGGGTGCAAGGTTGAAATACAATCTCTTAGATCTACAAAACTTGTCCCCCAATGTAAGAGATGTCAAGTGTACGGTCATACACAAAAGTACTGTGTTAAAGAGCCAAGGTGTGTTAAATATACAGGAAAACATCTAACCATAGATTGCAGGAAACCAGCAGAAGTCAAACCAAAATATGTGCACTGTGGAGAACCCAACCCAAAGCCAAAGTAGCCAAAGAAATGCAAAAGTTAAGAAACAAGACCATCAAGAAACCACCAGTTTCGCGGCAGCAGCAGGTTACCAATGCTAACTTACCTGCTGCCGACCAGTATAAACCTAGCATACAGGCTATTTCCACAACTTATAAGAATATTTCCTACGCACAAGCTGTTGTCAAAAAGCTTCAACCACTCAACGCAATGGGAACATCAAATCAAATAATAGTAAGTTAGACGAAATTCTGATGCTCATGATGAAAATAGCGCTAAAACAGCTACACCTAAGATTCAACAATAATTAACAAACTTAAAATTATGGTTCGGAACTGTAATGGACTACAGAATCATCAGAACGAATTGCAAGTAGTACTAGATATAGAAAATATAGAAGTGTGTCTCATATCAGAAACACATTTTACAAAACAATCACATATTAAGTTCAAAGGCTATAAAGTCTATCATGCACTACACCCAGCCAATAAAGAAAAGGGCGGCAGTGCTGTAATTGTAAAAGAAAATATTAAGCATCATGAGATAATCTATCAACTAACTGTCTCCACACGAAACAGAGCTACGATATGAATTCAGATCACTATGCAATATATCTAGAAATAAGTGAGAATGTATTACATAAAGAACAGAACCTGACACTAGTAAACAAATGCATGGACTGGGAAAGTTTTAAAATAGAACTCGATCAGAATGTCAACCTCAGAATTCCACTTAAAACCCCGGAGCAGCTAGACAAAGATTTAGAAAATGTTTTTACATTAATACAGCAGACCGCTTGGAAGTATACCCCCGAGATAAAAAAAAATCCACGCAGAATAATAACTATCCTAGAGAGATCACACAACCTATACCCAGAAAGAGAAAACAGAACAATCTATGGCACCAGTCTAGGTCTCTTCAAGATAAAAAAAAATTAAATAACCTCACTAAAAACACTAAAAAGGGTGATCCAAAACCACCTTGATACAACAATGAACATCTATATTCAAAAGCTAACCAGTGGCAGCAGCACGGATTACTCTCTCTGGAAAGCCACGAAGAATATGAAACAGCCGAATACTCAAATCCCGCCATTAAAAATTGAGCCTGGAAAATGGGCCATTAGCAATGAACAAAAAACCAAAAGGTTTGCTGAGCATCCGGAGAACATATATATACAAAATGAAAGCCAAATAAATCATGAGACTTCTATAACAGATAATGATTTATTGGAAGAACAACTCAACATAAAGCCTGTATCACCTAGAGAAGTTTTGCAAGAAATGAAACGAAATATAAATATAAAAAATTCACCAGGATTTGATCTTATTTCAGGTGAAATATTTCACAGTCTTCCAAAAAAGCCCTAGTAAAGCTAACAAACCTCATTAACGCTGCACTAAGGTTAAAGTATGTTCCAAATTTATGGAAAATAGCTGAAGTGATAATGATTGCTAAACCAGGACAACCACCTAGTGAAACAATATCATACAGACTATTTTCCCTGTTACCTGTTATACCAAAATTATTTGAAAAACTAATACTAAAAAGGCTAACACCAATACTAGAAACCAAGGATATTATTCCAGATCACCAGTTTGGTTTCAGGGAAAAACATTCTACAATAGACTAAGTTCATAGAATCACAAATATAATCGAGGAAACTCTCGAAGACAAACAAGTCTGCTCGACTGTTTTCCTAGATGTAGCACAGGCATTTGATAAGGTGTGACACGAAGGCCTTATACTAAAACTGAGAAAAATGCTACCCAGGACATATGCAGATATACTCGAATCGAATATATCGGATAGAGCATTTAGAACTAGGTATGAAGATGCCTGGGGGGTAGGAGCGAACATACAGGGTAAAGTCTTTGCTTTCAACAGGGCGAAGGCCAGGACGATTCTTGTCCCTCTTCAATCCAAGTTGACATGCAGTCTCCACGTGACACCCCTGGATAGCTACTTTGGCACCCGCCAAGTAGTGAACCAATGCATGGCGCGACATCCTGAGAAAGGTTGGCGCAAGGCTAATAACTTGTCCGGAAAAACAAATTATTATGGACAATTTAACAAGTCTCGGATAAGGACCGAATACCGGTGGAGAGACTTGCTAAATAAGGCCAAGACCAGTTCCCGGTTGTAGTGCCGATGATGAAGATGCCTATTCAGATATTAAAAATATTAAAGCCGGGGTGCCACAAGGAAGCGTATTAGGTCCGGTCCTATACCTTTTATACACCAGTGACATGCCTAAATTAGAAAATAACACCATTGCAACGTTTGCTGATGACACTGCTATAATGGCAATTGGAAACTCTCATGCAGAAGCAGCAGAAAAGGTCCAAGCAGCTGTTAATAAAATTCACAACCGGACAATAAAGTGGAGAATACAGTTAAATGAGTCGAAATCGATTCATACAAACTTCACCAGTAAAAAGGAAGAGTACTTTCCAGTATTCATTAATAACAAGATCATACCATATGAAAATGCGGCAAAGTATTTGGGCATGACACTTGGCACGAAGCTACGCTGGAAAGCTCACGTTAAGAAGAAAAAAGATGAGTTAGAACTACGGTACAAAAAGATCTATTGGCTGCTTGGAAGACATTCTACTCTAGCCATACACAACAAAACTTTATTATATAAACAAGCCCTAGTGCCAGCTCTGGGGCTGTACCAAAAAGAGTAATGTTCAAATCATCCAAAAATTCCAAAATAAAGTTATCAAAAAATACGCAGAAGTTCACGAGCATTGACTTCATCACCATGTGAATGTTGAGACTATCCAGCTCCTCGATACCACGGACATAGTGAGAAAGCTCAAAAGATTAAACCTTTCGAGTTAGTGTAGTGATAAAAATAGTGTAATGTAGTAAAAGTGATAGTGCTACTAATATAGAACACAAGAACAAAGTGTCTTCGCCTTAATTAGAGACTGTAAGAAAAGTGCTATTGGACACATTCTTATTATAACATTAATTTATAAAACTAAATAGAGTTAAATTACTCATTAGCCTACTTGGCTAGATTGTAATAATATTGGGTACAATAAAAAAAAAGAAGATGTGCGGGTAAAAGCAAACAACCGTTCTCAAGCCGAACCACACGGGCGTAAAGTACTCTGTATTTCTAATTTCTAGGCATTCGAAACCAGTGTACATTGTTCCTCCTTTCCTTATCCTTTCGCTTTTCTTTCACTTGCACTGTGCTTGTCATTTAAGGGCACCTCAAAATCCCCTTTTGTGTACACGTGTTGTGTAAAATCTGTCCCTATCCAGAACTCACTTGATCTTGATATTTTCCGGTGTTGTTGAGATGCACCATGCTATGTAAGGCCTTGGGACAGTCTTGTGAGAGGTTCCACTAAATGAAAAACGATTGATTGTTTAGGTAGGATATGTTACTTATGGTCAACATTACTTGCAAATAAACAATTGAACATTATTTCCATTTAGGAATGATTGAAAAGCAAGTAACATTGTGTGCGGTATGAATTGAAGTCAGCAACAACGTATTTAAGGTTCTAATAAAATACTTGTCTACATCTGTATTTATGATTTCATCTTTGCAATTTATTTTCGTACATTTGTGGCATTTTTAAAAAAATTAGTTGTCGAAATGTGTTGCATTTCATTAAATTAGGTGTTATTTGTCAAAAGGAATGCAGTTGGAATATAATTGATTGTGGTTGTTTTGGTAGATTATATAAACAATACACTATACAGAAAAATCAATGGGTTTCCAAATTAAATAAGATATTTGCAATACTCTGCGCTTATGGTATTTTCTCTTATGATTCCTGTAAAGCTATCAGATAACCGGGGTTTTAATATCATCGCTTTTCATTTACCGGTACTACACGTATTCAAAACACCGTGATATATTTTACATATCCGCACAAGTCACAATCATTCAAATACCTTCTCGAATTTCCAAAATGTTGAGTCTGATTTTCACACTGTAAACATAGCCGTGACCATTTTTATTTCGAAGGTTCCTTTAGTTGTACCAGGTGGTCGATCCCTCGTCCACTTACATCCTGGCGAGTGGCGACAATATCCTGTAAATGACCGTCAACTTCACGGTACAAGTGTTGCGAACCGAAACTCTTGTCACAATTTACAACAAAGAAACCAATAACAAAAAAGACGACTGCACCCACTGTCCTCGCATTTCTTGCGTTATCAGTACAATGATCACCCGCACCTACGAATAAAAAACAAAAGAAGGAAAGGACAAAAGGACAAAAGGTAACCACTTGTGTCATTTTCTATTTTTTTTTTGTTTTTGACCTTTTGTGGTTCAACATGTGGTCAGGTTGTTATACGTGTGACATGTGCAGCAGGTTCGACAACAAAAACAATTTGTTTTTCTTTTCAGTAGATATTAACGTTATAGATAAATACACAGAAACACGGCTGGTGTCCTTTTTTGGACTTCGAAGCAGGACAAGAAGACCGTGTGCATAGTTCTGTCGATTGCATGATTGAGTTGAGCTTTCCTTTAAACTGTTCTTTTCTAGGGAACATAATGGTTTCGTATGCTTCTTGTTTTTTAGACGAGGAATTGTTTAATTAGCATTATTATTGCTCGTCCAGTATCTATAATTGGGTAGGCATGTTGTGGCGAACAATAACAATGTTACGCGGGCGACATAAATAAATAACAACCGTGTCATTTGTTTGATTGCCAATTATTTAAGTAGTACTCGTAATCTTACCGTTATTGTTGTTGTTTTACACGTACAAAGAGAATTTGGGTTGTTTTAATGACCGCACCTGATGATACGTTGCAGATGGTGCATGTGATAGAAAAGAAGACTTGTTCGTTGCTTCCTTGAATTTATCAAAAAGTGACAAATTAAGTGTGACCAAGGGTCGCTCGTTTATTTAGAATTCTCCGTAATTTGTCGATATACTTCTATCCTACCTGTTCGAAACATAATATAACAATTTTGAATTAGGCTTTCGGACTAAGGCCATTCTAGCTATGCTGGTGACAGACTTTTGCCAATTATGTCTTCATCAAATTTAAAATACAAAATGTGTAACAATAAAGGAAATAGGAACCGTTTAGAAAATATGCGAAATGGTTCTGATTGCCTTGGAATATGTGCCCATGATAAAGAATGGTCATATAATCTGATACGGATAATTTTGAAAAATATGTCATCTCGCATGAAAATGGATTGAAACTTTTCATGTTGAGAGTTCACTGTATGAGGTTCATAACTGTATCACTGAACAAGTAAGTCTCACTAGGAATTAGAAAATTCATAGAACAGATTGTGTTAGAAATCTAATAAAATGTTAATCAAGCACACTAATAAGTTCCTCTCACCGTTTACAAATACGCCTCTAAATTTATTAAGAAACAATAGATATTGAGAAGGCGTTTCGAAAGTATTTTCAAAAACGTCTGTGAATTCCTTGGTCAAAAACAGATTTTATGGTGGTTTTAAAGCTCTCAAAAGTATTATTTTTTAAAACCCTGCTGTCACTAATGCCGTCGGTGTCGACCGGAGGGACGTAAACCCGTCGGATAAGCGAGCAATTTGTCGGTTATTTCGTCATTGTGAACCTTCTTGTGCTCGAATTTTTTTGAGAGTGTTCTGATTGCAACAAAACTCGTTGTGTTGGCCTCTGACATAGTGGAACGTTGTAGTTTATAAGTTCAATTTTTGGCAGTTATGAGTTATTTATTTGTTTCATTAAACTGGAATTTTTTTACAAAAATTGCGCACATAAAAGGGATTTCGAGGTACCCTTAAATGTCAAAGCACAATGCCAGTAAAAGAAGTGTGCTATGATAAGAAAAGGTAGTTTCGATATATATTGGCCTTGAATGACTGAATATTACAGGAACGAGGTAGAGAATTCACCCACTCGTGGGAAGCACCTTGCCGAGCAAAATAATTTCATAGACTAACTTTGCACATGGGTTAACATCAAAGTTCGCAAAGCAAACTTGTGATCAGTGGCGTGAATAAATCTCCCAAATCCCCCCATATTTTCATATACGGTGAAGGATAGGTTAGTCAGTCGTTTAAAAGGCAAATGACAGCACAACAGGTACCAGACAATGGTCCGAATTTCCCATCGCATACTCTTTTGTACGGTATCGAAGTATGACTTAAGGGACACAAACAGATCCAAGGTGGTCGCAAAATCTCTGTGAATATCTGGAATTCGCGTAGATTCTTCTACTAGCCGAGTCAGATGATAACCAACCTTTTATCTAGCGTCCCAGCCTCTTCTGCACTGCTAGAGTGTTGTAGTCAGTTGGATACATTAAAAGTCGTCAAGAAGATTAATGATGGTTAATTTGTATTCAGTCGATGATGGGTGTAAAATGTTTAAAGAGTGTCACCGGTCGATCAACGTTTAGTGACCGATGACAAAGTCATTTGACTGAGCCACGTAAAACGATTTTTATTTAAATCAGATTTAAGTTATTCGATTCGATTTATTTATTTATTTCCTTTGGCAAGTTTGAGAATATCGGATGAACATGCAGACGTCACCTTTAAAATGAAACTTCGTGTGTAAGTCGTATCTGGGAGAGCGAACATAAGTCTAGTCAGTTAATGGATCAATCTCAGTCTCTGTTAGGGTCCTTCTGATCCCAACAGATTTCTCTGTTTATAAATCTTGATGAATGGCATTTACGCTTTTACAAGTACTCTAATACGCATTTACGTTGTTACGAGTACACTAATAAAGTTCTGCATTGGCAGCGTTTTGGAACCAGACTCGATTTCACGGAGGTGGATTGTACTTCAAATAGTGATAAATTAACAGTTGTTGGTGTTAAGTCACCAGAACCGAATGATCGGCGCCCAAATATCAAATGATCTAAAAGTATATGTCATGAACGGATCTTATTAAGAAGATTGTTTAAATTTGATTGTAGAAAAAGAATCCTTAACGGAACGCGTCTAAATAGTGTAAAAATGGATTCAGGATGCACTTGGTTTGATTTTATACCTAAACTAATAACAAAGAGCTCAGAAGTTGTATAGGATAATTTTACCATATGAAATCAATCAGCGATCGCGTTAAACCTTTGGATCATTCGTAATCAATTAATGGTCTTGCGTGACCATTCTAACTCAACAAAAAGTACTATCGATCGATAAACTTGAATCAAAGAATAAAGAATGGCAATTTGAATGATTATCGCCAATCGCTCTGGTCGAACTTAGAGCAGTTTATTAAACGGTCTAAAAATTAATGAAGGTTTTATGGTAATGAAATTACCGGAAAAAATTGTTGATATTTAGTATACGACTTCTTGATGGTGTCGTATTGGAATATTTTGTTGTCGAATTAATGGAGTGTGTTAATTACATCCACATGATCTTCGTAAAACAAATTAACTTAATACTCCAATACCCATTATCTCAGACGAATCGGTTACACTTTGTAGAAATAAACAAACAAGCTCGTCTAGGTATTATATAATAGATCTATACATGGAGTGCGGTACTCAGGAGAAGCATTAATTGAAACCACGAGTATTCACACAGCAATTAATGGCTAATCGATCCGTTCGGTCCCACCCAGTGTCTGGCGGTATATTTACCCCTTTATTGGCTATTATTATGGCCATTGAATAAGAATTAACAGAAACAGAAAATTGAATGAATCCCGTGAAAAGGCGATGAGTAGCAGGACGCAAGAGGGACAGCGGACAGACACGGCCAAATTCGAACAACGTTTCGATATTGTTAATTTATTATATCATCAACGAACGGGAGGAAGAAAGGGACGCAGTAGTTGACTTTTTTCCATTTATTTGGTTGTTAATTGTTCCTTCAATTGAAATTTATTTAGGTTGGGCCTGCCAAGTGGTTTTATTTTGGTCTTAGGTACGTACATACAGGGGGTAGTTAGCGATACCTCTCTGGTTGGAACCGGTTTTTACGTTCGTGCTGGCTGTGGTGCTTGAACGGCAGGTACATTGATACACCAACAAAGTTTGGTGTCGTCGGAAACATAAACTTCATTATATAGATGAGCATACGTGCGAACTATTACAAATAATTATTGTCTGTAATTGCCGTCAAACCGGGAAGTAAGCTTCAGTGATACTCTGAAAAACGCATCAAACTTAAGTCAGACCCATGTCGTGTTGTAAGCTTGTTCACATATTGGGTCGGCAATTAAGATCTACCCCATTCTGTAGTTAAACCACGCTATTGCGAGTACTAATAAATGCTTATTCTCAATGTCAAAAACATTAAAGATGTGTATCCCTTCAAAAACATATAGTTGTATCTGGAACATCAACCTTGACGAATTTAACTCTGCTTGCAAACAATTTGCTGAAGTCTCTTAAGTCAGGCTATGAAGTTGTCGTTGTTTTTATTAATTTTAAGTGCGTTTGCTGTTCTTATAATAAGAATTAATTTCGCCTAATTGTGTTTCCATTTAACGGGAAATAATTTGTTGAGATTGATTGATTCATCTAAACAAGTTTGAAGTCATTATTATTCAGGTGTCCCCCAATACAGGCTTTTACGCCCCCTGCTTTTTAACATTTAAAAAAAAATAATTTTCCCAATTGTAAAATCATTGTTATTTATTAAAACGTTTGTTCATCACGTAAGAACCTAGTGGTTACATGACGGTGGCAGGAAAATCTAAAAACTATTTTTTTTAAGGATACCACCATAGTAGAAGTCTAAAATAAATCTGTTTTTTAGAATTTTGAAAAAAAATAATTTTTGATTTTCTAGAGAACTTTAAATTCAAAATCACGATTTTCGTTAAAACAGACATCAACAAGTTTTTTTGTAAAACAATTTCTAATCATTGAAAAAAAATCCTTCGTTCACCCCCGAGTCAATTTTATCTAAATGAAGTGTGTATAATTGTTGAAAGTTCAGTTCATTAGTTTTTTAGATATCACGTCCATCGACTTGAAAATATGCTGTTTTGATAAAGACAGAAGCCAGTTTTAAGGTCGCGACTTGAAAATGCTCCATTTCATTCAATGTTCTTTGAATCGACGCACAATTTCGGGAAAACATCTATGGGGTATTGTACTTTCATAAAAAAGATTTAAAAAAATCGATTTTTGAAGGCTGTTTTGAGATGAACACGTTTAAAGTTTTCAGTAAGAATAGGAATCTGTTGGAAGAGCGCGATATGAAAATGCTCCTTCTCATTCCATTTTCTTCCAATCGACTCGAAATTTCGGGAGAACATTTCTGAAATGCTGTAATACTGATAAATTATGACAAATTACGGACCCTGGTATTAATTTGTGGAGGATTTTCCACTAAATAACCTACCATGTTATTTGTTTTTCTAGCAATATGTTGTAGGGTAAAAAGCTGTTGGTTTATAATGGTAGAGTCGCCATGTAGTGTAGGATGCTGGGAGAGTCGCCTTGTAAGGATTCGTGCGTCACCAAGCGCAATAATGCAAAAATTTGACGTAAAAGGTGAAGGTATTTTTCAAATTTGTAGAGGTCAACGCAATGTTGTGTCGGGTCCAATCTGTTCGAACGGTGCTATCAAGGGTAGAATGTCCTAAAGCAGATATCTCCGCTTGACTATATGGCAGGGTACGAATGCCATACGTTTCTGCCAAAAAGTCGGAGTATATTCGTAGGGTACGGCACGAATGCCATAAATATCTAGCAAGAAAAAAAAATAACAAGACGTAAGTTTGATTGTAGTCAGCTTTTATCTGCTTTATTCTTTCTAAAATCGGTTTTTAAATACTATTTACTCCTATCAATATTTCTGATGCATATTGATACCAAGTAGTTCACATGCCATCATATTTCGGGCGTCCAATCATGACCTGAAAACTATGTTCCTAATTTCAAATAGTCATTACACATTGCATGTCAAATCCACAATAAGTGACTTCTCAGATAATACGTTATTAGGTGAGTACTATGTCCCATGACACACATCTACCGGAACACCTGGGAAGCGAGTATTGTTATGTAATACTTTTTGTGAGTATCATGCACCGTGATATCACGTGCCATACATCACACACATCTATGGGAATACCTGTGCAATTGAGTATTGCCATGTTATACTTTTTGCCTGAATTCTCACGGTGTCAGTGTGTAGCGATTCTAACAGATACACAGGATTCACAAGCGAAATAGTGAAGAACACGAACGAAAAATCGAATAAGGAAAATACATCAGAACCGTATACCAAGCGATAAATAACAAAAAAATAATTCACACCAGTGGAATATAGTCGAGTTTGGAAATCAAATTCTAAACACGGTCAGTAGTCTGATGCTTCACTGCTTCGCTTTTCAACTGTTTCATCGTGTGTTCAATTCACCTTCTTCACTATCTTTGCTTAACGCTATAAGTGCTTTGTAGTGTGCCGTCCAGTATTTTGTTTTATGATCGTGGATTTTGATATGTCATCCGGTATATATTATGGGGAATCATCATCATCATTGGCACTACAACCGGGATCCGGTCTTGGCTTTATTTAACAAGTTTCTCCACCGGTATCCGGTCCTTATCCGGTCCTTATCCGAGACTTGAATTTGTTTTTCCGGGCAAGGTTATTAACCTTGCGCCAAATATTATGGGGAATGCCTTTCTATTTTAGTGGTATGATTTGTATTAAACGTGTCCCAAAAGAATTTGTTTTGTAAATTTATATATGTCAAAACACAGCGCTGGCGGCTGTGTATACCTTGTTTAAACCAATTTGTAGTATTGCATAAGCTTATTATTTTGTAGCTAATTACGGATTTTGCGTTAAATTATAACATGAAGACTGTTATTCCCTGAGTTTTCAAGCAGTTCATTTACTTGCTTTTTCTTGAACTCTTAAATGTGAGGAAAATAAAAAGGAAGAGGATAAGGAAAACAAGTATCAGTGCATATCGCTCTAACCAACAGCAACGATAACAGAAAACTCCCAAAAAGACAGTATGGTTCTACGATGAAGGTATGAACGACTTTTTTAGGAAGTTAAGTTGGTCGTGGTGTTTCCGCAATAACGATGTTGTGATGCTATATCAGACATATTGACAGGCACAATTCTACTTGATATGCGGACATTTATTCCACACAAGGTGAAGAGTATTAAACCCAGTGGTTCGATTCCGTATGGAGACAAGCTATTAAGGCTAAAAACTTAAGTTTCCGTTTGTATAATTCAAACAATACGGAGGGAAACTGCAGTAGATTTAAGAGACCTAGAAATGACTGCAACACGCATATCCAGCGCTCAAAGTTCTTGCATGACCGGCAAGTAACACATAAAATATCCAGTCTCTTACAGGGAGTAGAAACTTCTGGCCGTTCGTGAAAAATATTAACATGTTTTGTAAACATTGATGAGTAGCAATAGAAAGAGAACACGTGGCTGCTAAATAAATTGTGATTGCTATATTAATGCTCTGGTATATGAGGTTGATTTCATTTGCGATTCTCTTTTGGTGTAGTGCTCTTCACCACACTTGCGTAATCTCTTTTTTCATTTTGATTTTTAAAACATTTTTTTGTTATTTTCTTTTTATCTTCTTGGTTTCTAAATTACATGCTAGACAAAAAATGCTTAAATTCTAGCTTAATTATCTTATATTATAACTTACTGGTCCTACGCAAACGCTCTAAGCTAAACATTACATAACTATTGTATAATTTGCCTTTCGGCGACAGAATTATGTTTGTAGGAGTACTTATAATTATTTAAATGACAAAGAAAAATTTTGAAAACTTTGTGTCGACATTTTTTTTTGTTTTTTTTTCTTAAAATTTAACCTACATTTTTTTTTTATTTATTTTTTTTTTTGATATAATTTTATATAAAAAATCTTACCTTAACTTAAATCTTAGAAAATTTAAATCTTCTAGAAAATTTGCGTAATCTCTTGGGATCGTCATATGTCTACCATATTTTATGGTCTGCAAAGTTTAACAGATCCAAATCACCTGTTTATGATCTGTAAAAACAACATTTGGTAGTGGTAGTTTTAAAACCGTCTATCTTGTCGTTGATTTCTAAAATGTTAGCCCGACACTTGTTACTTAAATTAACTTACTGAATTACCTATTTAACTATCTAAAATTGATCTGGTGTTGGCCTTCCGCGAAAATTGTATTCACTCTCAAAGCTTTTGGTTGATACCCCAAATATCTTCTATGTTTTTTGTTATTGTGATGCTAATGTCCTACATAAGGTACATCAATAGATATGGCGGACGATGCTTTACGGCATTAACCCGGCACGCTTGTATCTCCTTCAAACTGGACTGAATTATTTTCCTTTTTCCAGCTAGCCTGTAAATACCATTTTTCGGAATGTATTGTATTTAAAAATACCCAACGAATAAACATTCTAAAACAATCTTCGTTGAACGGCTAAGATCGCCATGTACTGAGCTCTTATATCACTACCTCTGCTTAGGCTCTTTCTCGCTTTCTACTGCAAGTGCCATGACGCGTTTCGAACGTAAATTTTTGGATTGTCAGAAAAGATCAAGACCAAATTAAAAGATTGATACATGTTGAATCTATCTTATATTTGAAATGCTCCCCAATGCTCCACGGATACCAAATGTGACGCCAAGGACAGATCCTTCATCGTAATCCCAAAATTGTGCACATCTTAGGAATCATTACCCTGAAAAATGTTTTTGTGGTAACACTATTGGTGTGAATGTTATCAAACGTTTATAACCAACGAAAAACCAGAATGATTGAAAGAGGCAAAATATTCGTCGACAGGTTAATCAGCAAGTAGTAAACAAACAAAGGCGATGCAAATACATGTAGAACAAAACTACACACAATACGGACACTGTTCGGTGTAGTACATTTTGATTTATGAAACGGACATAAAAAAGGATATTTTTATTTCCACCCTTCTGTTGGAGCTCTTTTAACGAAGCTGGTATTGAGTACTAGCGTAAAAGTGATTTCCTACCGTTCTTGTTTCACGTTTGCTTAATTGCATATATAACCGCAGAAGAGGGAATAAATTGTTACCTTTTGCTATTTTCTTTGCGCTGTATATCCAACAAGAGCCAATCAATAGGTAATTATCCATCGTAGGGATTTTTTTCGTTCCAAACTTGTTATCGAAGGACATTAATTTGTTATTGATGTCCGTTATTCATTCAATTTTTATGGGGCGTGCTGGAGTCGCCATTTCCCTAAGTTTCTTTTTTTTTTTTCTGGAGTGTGTGATGTTGCCTCTTGTCGATTTTCGTTTATTTGTTTGCTAGTGGCCCACAAATTACCTGCGTTATTAAGTTTACGTGTCCGGGACAATTATCGCTAAAATTGTTTTTCTGCCTTTTCATTATGGTTACGCGTATATTGATCTTTTTCTGGCCTTTTTTCGGGCATCGAGCATTTAGAACACTAAATACAATTCTAAGGGTCTGACTTTGATAGATAATAACTCCACCGCAAGATAATGATACCCTTCCCTTGGATGTTGGTGTTTCGTGGTATTCGTAACGATCGAGTGTTATTTCTTTTAGAATTCCAGTTGTTCCTACGCTTCATGGGGTAGAGAAGTAGTTTTAAATTTGATGAAATAATATGCGGTTCTGGGTGTTTTAAACAGGTGAAAATTTCGCATGTGCAGCGCGAAGGTCAAATTTTAAACCATGTAATACAGATAGTTGTTTTGTTACACATATACGTGAAGATGTTAATTATTACCTAAATGGTATTAAGCAAATATAGTCTCAACATTAGAGTTGAAAACCTAATAATACAGACAAGCGTCATTTTTTCATTTCAGTTTTAAATCATTTTTTATTTCTTCCTATTATTATAATTTACTTACTCGCTAGACAAAAATGATTAAACTCTAGCTTATGTTATCTTATTTCCTAACTTATTGGTTCCTTGCGCACTCTCTAAGTTACATACATACGCTTAAAGCATGAAAATTTTTCTTTCGACATTATGATTATTTTGTTTACATGAATTTTAAAGAACTTAATTAGATACAAAGAAAATGAAGAACCGAAAAAACTTTGTTTTTGTTATTGTTTTTACCTTATATTTAACTTAAATACTAAACTAATTTTTTTTTTTTAATTCGAATCTATCGTAAACCAACATCAAAACTAAATCTTCGAAATGCTAAATATATGTAAGCTTTCCGTTGTTTGTTAGGTGTTTTTTTTAATATCATAATTATTATTATTGGTTCCCCTTTTTTCCAGTTTTATAAGGAAACAGGTTTTTAATTGCAACTCAGGCACCAAAATCTCTGGTGTTGCTTATTCGTGTCTTTCGGTCTTTCTGTGCTACTGCCCTACTGAACTGCAGGCGCTCTTCATCTGTGTGCGCGACCTCTCGATTATAACATATTCGTTTATCTATACCCGACCGATGCAGGTGATAAATCAACGGTATAGCGAATTGATTTTATATGAGGCCGTTCATGTCAAGACTAAGGAATGCTTCTGGTGGAATATAGCCATTGCGAAATACCCCCTCATAATACATATTGTTTGGGTAATATGCACCAAAAATTAAATCGTTCGGCGAACTCATTGATCTCGCAAGATGCCCTCGGATCAGCTTAATCATAAAGGTGTTCATTCCGTTTATATTGGCCCCACCGTACAACGCTTCATTGGGATAGTATTTTTTGTGATCGGATTCAGGAGTCCGATGTAAGTTAAGACACATCCTGAGGCACTGCCTCTCAAAAATCCGGATCTTTTCCATTAACCTAGGTCCCACATTAAACCAAACTGGGCATCCATATATGATCATCGGTCTGATGAGAGCCATGTAGCATATAACTTTAACTCTGCTGTCAAGTTGACTACTATGAAACAGTCTTCTTGTCATAGCATAAGCTTGCTTTGCCCTGGCCAGCGCAGTCTCCACATGTTTGTTAAAATATAGATACTGATCCAGCCAGATGCCTAAGTATTTGATTACATTTTTGGTTTCCAGTGTTTGTTGGTGTGGTCCCATAATAGCTAGCTTTCGCCAGTTTTTCCTGGTGTCCCTGGTAGCTTCAGCCAGTGGTGTTCTAAAGAGGATGGTTTCACACTTCTGGATATTGATTTTGAGTTTCCAGTTGTCTCAGTATCGCTGAAGATCATTGAAATCCCCTTGTAATAATCCGTTAATGATTTCAATTTTTGGTGCTGTTCTATATATTATCAGATCGTCTGCATGCGCAATAGCCTGATGAAGAGACCTTATCAGGCCGCTAGTGTAAATATTAAAAAGGATCGAGATAACACCGCTCCCTGTTGCAGACCGTTTTTTATTTTGTAAGTAATGTTGGAGGTCACATTGCCACTTTTGACGACGAATTTCCTTTCATTCAACATGTCGTATAGTATATACAGTAGTGGTTTATGAATGCCTTCGAAGTAATCCCCGTTAGATAAATTACACTTGTGTTAGCTTTTTCCCAGTTTTGAACTCACTTCTCATTATCTTTCAACGATTCTGTTGTTATATCATCTATGGTTACATTATGACATCCTTTCGTTGTTCTATCATTTTCGGGGCTAGAAAAGTTGCAGTGACCAGTGACTTCCTCAGGGCGAATAAAAAACCACTGAGCACACTGTGGCGACTCTGGGAATTTCCGCACAAACTAGGAAAATCTCCGAGCTCAGTGCCCAGCAAAAGGAGCCACACCCCCACGGTTACCTTGAGACATATCAATCATGTATAGCCAGTTATCTCGTAAACTGTTTGATAATCCAATTGGCCAAGCAGAAACCATTCAAAATCCCAGGCGATAAAATCGCATTAGAAGGTGCATCGCACATAGAATGACTTTATGATCCTCTTTGAACCAGCGCCGACTGGGTTTTCTTTCACAAAAATTTTGCCAATAGGAACATTAAAAAAACTATAAGAAATAAAATAACCAAATCTAATATAAACGAAGCTTTACGACTTTTTTTATATGTATACATATGACAGTCCGGCAGATATCATTTTCAACATAATCTCCTACTTTGGATATGCATTTTCCCCAGAGAATTAAAAGTTTTGGATCTCGACAACACAAAATAAAGAGGGTTGTGTCAGTACCTAATTGCGCAAAAAAGTCTCCACCCCAACTTTGCCTAGGAATTGTTAACTGCCTAGTGCTTCTTAAAGAGGCCCAAACAGATGGCGTTCGCAGGGCTATAGGGAGGATCCATCTCATTTTCTCTAATTTGTTGACTGTTGGAGCTGCAATAGAAGACATTCTGTTGTCAAAAGGTGATGGACCCAGTGTACGCACACATGATATCCGAGGGTCTGTTTGCTCATTTCTACTGTCAAAAATGTGTATCATGGAGATAAAACCTTTTTTTAAAGTCCGATTTATAAAGCTGGCAAAATTCAAAAAATTACCGTTACTATTTAATCACACCATGTTTATTGCACTTGGATATTGAAGTCCAGAGAGGTCGGTCAAGCTTGTTTGCACGAATGACAGTAACTTAAGATATTATTATAAGTAAAAGGACGGATTGTAAGTAATGAACTGGATATCGTTGATACCATTATTTAAAAAAAGTGCTACAATATGGAGCCCAGCATTTTATGTAATGCAAATTTAACGCCATACATAGCGCTTGGATTGCGCGTCCAGAAAGGTAGTTTCTTATCCACTAAGTTAGTGTACTGTCAACTCCATTACAAGTTTGTTAGTAAAAGTGTGTGATTCCATCGAATACCTTAATATAATAGTATACTTTGCTTTACCGAAGCGGACCATTGAATAAATTCATTTTTTGGGAGGTGTGCTATCAGATCTGCTCAAAATGGTGGTCATTAAGACGATCGCGTGTTTTTACATATTTCGAGATGTCGTATTCGAAAAATTACGCCACATCGCAGATAAAATGAAAATTAGTCGACAGGCAGAGGAAGACAATGGGTCGCCCTTTTTGAGATTTATTTTTGTATAGTCGCTACTGGGAGTTTATAAATCATCAACCTTCGATAAAGAGGAAGTTATGCGATAGAAAGATAAGACTGAGTGCCGATCTTTTTTGAAATGGGTTTTATTATTTTTTGGCATTCATCGATTTGAGAATTGATCAACTGTAAAGGACGGCTGGAATTACTTTCGCAGGGGTTTAACGTCTGAAGGAGAACACCTCTTCAAAATTATGGGAGAAATGCCTCGAATTTATAAATGCTACTATTACTATTACTATTTATTGCCCTGTAGGAACTCGGAAATTCATGACCTCACCGACTCGACTCCGCCATCGTTCCCTGTCCTGTGTACTCTCCTTCCACGGATCATTTGATCCGATCTCCTCAAGACCAAACCTCACATTGTCCTCCCATCTCCATCGCGGCCCCTACGGGTCTCTTTCCTGTTGGTTTGCCGTCAGGTATTCTACGCACGGTCCTATCGTTGGCCATACTCGCCACATGTCCGGCCCATCTTAATCTTCTGATTGTGGGTTTGCGGTAATTTATAAATGTTAATCAGAACGAATTCGAATGTGAATTTAACCCGTGTTATGTGGCTTGTTCACGAGTATCTGCAAAACCGATGCAATATTGTGGAGAATTGGGCTGGCTGTACGGTTTGTAACGCGTCTGATCGCAGTCTCTGTTGTGTTGATGTCGGAATTGTCTAAGACTGATGATATGGATTACTAGATAGAGTTTTTTAAACACACAGAAGTGGTCAAATTTGTCTATTAATTTTGGCTAATTAAGTGGTCAAATTTGCGCATTCATGGCTGTGATTCCCCGCCGTTTGTATTTTCTGCTGCTTTTCGCTGCATGGTTCGATTTGCATAACCGGGGGCGACTTTGATTCGATGCCCTTATATCCGTTTGGAACAGATCCAGACACTATAGCCCATTGTATTGACAGGGTCTTGAGTTTATACCCGTGTAGTTGCCTTTCTCTCAGGGAGCGTGTCTCCTTGTCCTTTAAAGGATGAGGGATATCTTTCGACCGCTTCTGAGAAGGTCCGTTGCGGTCGCCACCGTGCCCCCTCAAAAGCTGAAGGAAGAGTGACGACCGATCGCTGCAAAAGGCCGGATCCAATAGTAAAAAAAAAGAATGACTTTAATTTTGGATTTTATTAATTTAGTCCAATTTATTTTAATTGATTGGCGTCCTTAAACGTCGGCCACCGACCTAGAGACTGATCGTCGAATCTAAAA
The DNA here is from genome assembly GCA_963931805.1 of Microdon myrmicae. Taxonomy (NCBI): domain Eukaryota; kingdom Metazoa; phylum Arthropoda; class Insecta; order Diptera; family Syrphidae; genus Microdon; species Microdon myrmicae. Next base: position 28,555,524 of record OZ007500.1, read on the forward strand.
AAAAGGGAGGGGGGGGGGGGGGCCTTAGGGAGACAAGGACAAATGTGTCCTTCATCTTGTCTCTGGCTTCTGGTCATCTTGCCATAACCAAAATCACCCAGTTCCGTGAGGATGTTGGGCTTGGTCTCGAGATATCTGAAAAGAAAGGGGGAAGGAGGTATCTAAGGATGGTGTGGACAGGGTTAGTTCAAGCGTTCTCTAACTACTTGGGGGGATGGTGCGAATGAAATCGTACAAGACCGGTGGGTCTTGAGTGCGGTAGTAAACGCAGATCACGTCTCTGGCGTCTGATAATCTGCGCTTTGGCCGGTGTTTGTGTGTGTGTGCTTGTGGTGTCTTGTACTGTGCGTGCGTGTTTGTAGTGTGTCAGCAGTAGACCCTATGGAATGGGTCCAGGAATCCTCTATTATAGGGGAGAATGTTGTTGGGAAGGGTGCTTTCTTCAGTTTTGTACTGAAGAAGAAATTGTGGTGGTCTGATCCGAAGAGAACGAAAGAGAGAAGGGTCAAGAACACAAGACTCCCGTACAAGTAGGTTCTCGCTGTTCTGAATGCTTTCGAGGTACTTATATGCTAATTGTAGCAAGTACTCGTCGATAGGGATAATGGAGGCACCTTCGTATAGGCGAGAGTTCGGGTAATGGCGGCCGTCAGGCCTTCTAGAGTGGTTGGTGCATCTTCTGAGGAGTTTTCTTTCAAAAACTCGCAGTCTTTCCATTTGGGCCGAAGATATGCAGGACCATATGGGAAAGGCGTATGATATTCCGGATCGGATTAGCTGCTTATAGCAAAGAAGCTTAACTTTGGGGTCAACTTTGTTGCTCCACTTCAAGATGTTGTGCAGGTGCTTAGACCGACCAAGGCCCCTTTGGAGAATGTGGGTCACATGTTTGATGAAATTCATTTTTGGGGTATAAGTGACCCCAAGATATTTCATCCTGTCCTGTGGTCTAATCGTAGTACCTCCTATTTGTATTCGGATATTCTGTGAATATCGAGAAGTAGGTTGGGAGTGTTTACTACTCAGAATTATAGCTACTGCTTTAGATGGGTTAAGTCGAATTTTCCATCGACTGTAATACTGATACAGTTCGTCTAGATGACAGTTGAGTCAGTTTGTTGCGAGTTTTGGGCTTTTAGATGACGTATCGACTAGGACGTCATCCGCATAGCATATTTGGTTTACTCTCCCGTACACAGGGCGAGGAATATCTGAGGTGTAGATATTAAATAAGATGGGGCCTAGAATGGAGCCCTGTGGTACGCCTGCAGCGGCGTTGAAAGCTCGGGAAATATAAGTATGGTATTGAACGTCTGGTTCAACTTTGGTTTTGGTTTGGGGATTACTGGAAATTGGGTGTATGGATGATAAACGAATATTTGATTCGTTTATCGGGGTTTTGTATTTTTGAGTTTGGGTGATTGATTTGTTTTAATCATCTTGTAGGTGTTGGAATTTGGATGTATGTGTGGGGAAAGGAGATGGTAGGGCTTTGTAGAGCACTACACCCGCACATAAAAGCCATTATTGCCTATATTTGGTAAGGATTAAACTAGACATCAATATCACCCGAAGATCTCTTCAACATATATGAATTTTGACGTTTTAAACCAAATCCAGTCTTTCTCTGCAGTAGTCGAGATGCATAGGAACGAATGTAGAGCTCGTTATTCAAATGGAAGAAAGGAACAACTTGTTTGCCCTACAATGCAGGATTCATTTGAGATTGTTAAAATTAGGATTCAGTTTTGCATGTGGTTTCCTGATCAAAATAATTTTTTGTGAATTCTTTTGATTCGTAACGAGAGACGTTCTTCGCAATTGATTTTTAATTTCCAAAAATATCAGCGAGTACTGATAACTTAGAACATTCTAACCATATGTTTCATATTATGTCCTTGCTTCCTAAACATATTTCGCACATGGACGAATTGCATGGATCTCATAAATAAATCTCTTCTCTCTTTGCTTTTTCTTCTCTTCAGATTTAACAAGAGCGACTGAGCTGAAAAAGAGTGTATTTCGACGGATCTGTGATTTGAAACTAATACGCGCTTGGTGAGTAGCCGATAGCTCTATATCTACTGGAGCTTGATCCACAGCTATTTATTTTTATTTGTCATTGCTGTTGTTTTCTTTTAATTTGCTTGTTTTCCCCTTTTGAAATTCATTTGATCGTCGCGCCGATTGGTAGTATTAGTTCCTTTGTGTTTTGAGCGTTTGTTTTTAATTCTTTTGATATATTATTACTGTGCTACACACCCTTCCTGCAGGAAATGGTACTGCGTTGCAAACTTTTATCTTGTTCCGTTTTTTGTTTGCTATCTTCTTGAGACGATAACAAAAAAAAAACCAAAAACAAAAAGCAAACAAACAAACAAACAAAACTGAGATACATAAAAATAAATAAATGGGAAGGGCCGGTGATTGAGGTAATGATAGTCGGTAATACAGTTCTTTGATTCACCTATATATCTACCTTAAGTGGGGCTTAGAATTGCCAACGGAGTGTAACATACTGCTAGATTTATGATCCAAGGACTGAAGGAACGAAAAATTTTTGTTTTAGAAAAATCCTGGGATATTATACATGCATTGCTATCGATAACTAGGGAGAAGTGAGCGATAAATTGACGCAAATGCAAACGCCTTTTAAGGTTTGCGCACGTTACATTTGAGTGCTATTTTACCATTTTACCAATAAAACTTATAACAGAAATCTTCCAATTAATGAAAATCGTCAATCAGTTGAAAAATGTCTTCTGGAACCCACGTTCCACCTCTTTTTGGTCTTAGAAAAGAACACGTGCGCAAAAATGATTTAGAAATAACCTTAAACGTTGCAGTGCAAGCGAAACCAGAGGCAGGAGACAAGGAAAGGATATATTCACATACATTGGTCTTGTTTGGCTGGATATTACCGTGATGCGGAAACACAAGACCAGGCAAAGCACAATAAATTCGTATGGTTCGACTAAAGAACGATTGTGTATGTTTTTCCGTACGCTTGAATTTAATTTTCGACGTGAATCGATGCACGACGTTTATCGCACTAAAATATTTGGATATATTGAGAGTATTAATCAAATTCGCTTAGGCAACTCCCATGATGAAAAATTTACAACAGAGAGACAGGCAGGGTTCTATGTCCCTATGATCGAATGATGTAATTGAAAGCTTTGCACGTGGATCATCAATAACTGTCATTGTTCATTCTTGTACTCTATCCAGCACGTGATATGCTATTTTCTCCGCGCTGGACCAAATATCAGTTTAGGAGGAATATAGGCCCCTAAACTGCAGTACGGTTAGGTGGGATAAAGTAATTCTTGCACCACTTAAGAAACCCTAAATGCTTTTCATAGTTTCAAAAATGAATCGCATTAATTCGTGTGCCAAGAACTAATAGATCGTTGGATTCCACGATACAAGAGGTCTTGTGAGACTACATTGGGATTTTTCTTTGACAAGAGATAGCACTGGATTTTAGAAGCATTGAATTCTACTCGGTTATACAATCCGCGTTGGTATATTTTGTTGTGGTCGGAAATCAATGAGTTGAATATACCATCCTGTCTGCAAATGACTTTCCAAAAGGTGGAGGAAATTCAGTGCTGTTGTCCATAAATGAGTGAATTGAATTGTAAGTAATGGTCAGGAAAAAAAAAAGAGAAATAGAGAGGGTGAAGGTACTTTTTTGGACCACAATGTGTAGTCTATATGAAGCGGTTTTTTATCTGGGTTTTCACTTAGGTAATAGAAGCAACGGTAAATATAGGTAGGTACTATTTTCTCTATCCGCTAAGATTGCCTCGTTCGAACCAGTACCACCCCCGTGGACCTAGTACTGACCCTTGTGGCATCCCTTTGAATATAGTGCGTAATTGTGTCGAATAGTAACTGACTTCGAGAATTAACATTTTACGATGTTTATCAGGTAAAGGAATCTCGTAAAAACAACTTACCAAGCTAAAGGTGTTATTTAAATCCAGTGTTACTACAACGTGGCATTTGCCATCACTCTGTTTGAATTGCTGCAATTCCCATAGATTACTGCTATATTGGGGTCGACAGTATTTCGAAATTTCCTAAAGCCACATTGGTGAGTTTAGTTTAGTGGGGCTACCACCCCATTTATTGGCTTAATTAAGCAACATAAGTACCTACAACAAAACTATATATAACTTACAAACTAAAGAGCGTAAGAACTAACTTAACTAAGCTTAACCTAAGGTAACCAGGATAAATTAAGAAGGCAGGAGTAGAGGCGGGAGGTGAGGGATGGTTATAGTAAACTGTAGAACCGCCGTTTAAGATTGGTGGCGGATTTAGGAGGCGGTGCCTGAGAGTGTGGGTAGATAGGTCGAAGTCGAACAAGGTGGAATTGGAGTTGACATTTCTCATCCGCGAAAGGGGTTCATTGAGGCCATAAGACGTACGGTGAGGGAGAATGTACAGAAGGTGGGGATTAAGCGTATTTCGAGGATTTGTGTTCAGAAGAATTAAGTTGAGGAGGCAGTCGCAATCGATCGAAGAGAACCCGATGAATGAATACTATGTCAGTCAGGACCCTGCGCTCCTCAAGGGTTTACTCATTCTAGCCGTCGGAGAGCGAACCGAATGAAGCGATATTGAATACTTTCGATGCTACGGATATGGATTTTGTGATAAAGAGACTATACCTGGCTATCGTATTCAAGACGAACGAAGGTAAGGTAAAGGGATCGAGTTACGTATGGGTTGGAGAATTCCTTAGACCTTCGTTTCACGAATCCGGCTTTCCGGATTGTCTTATCAATGTGAGAGAGCAAGTTAAGCTCTCTGTCGCAACGGATCCCAAGATCTCGAATAGATTAGACAATGGTCATGGGTTGGTTATGAAGGGAATAGGGACGTGAGTGAATACGCTAACGGGCAAAGGTTATAGATTGTCACTTGGCGATTTTAAGTACAAAGTAATTTTTGTCACACTAAGTCCAGAAGTTGTTAAGGTCTGATTACAGCAGTGCAGAATCAAGTGATGACTCTATGACAAGCTGGAATTCTTAATGAACTTATCAATGTCATTAGTGAGAAGTATAAATAGGAGAGACCCCAGAGGCGGCAAAGAAGGGGTTGGTTATCGTGGACCTGAGCCGAATGGAATATGAATGAATGAATGAATAGAGGGCAGAACCCTCAGTTTATTTCGCTTAGTACAAGTCGTATAAACATACAATGTTTTAAATAAATAGAATAGGTGGTGGACTAACTTTAAAGTAGTCTAAGTGGTAAGACAGGGAAGGGCGAGGATAAGCCGGATGCTAGGGTGTGAGTATGAATGCGGGAGAGTGTAGGCGGTGAGCGGGGTAGGTTCAGGAGTGTTAAAAGGGGAGACAACGTTTGAGAGCGGGAGATGTGAGATTGAAGTCGAAGAACGCGGGGTGAGAGTTTGCCCACCCCTGCATTCGCGAAATGGGTTCATTAGAGCCGTAAGACGTGTGATGGCCGGGCCACTAGGAGAGACGAGGGTTTTCACCGATTTCGGGGATTTGTGGAAAATGTGATGGAGGAGAGCAGGTTTGGGCAGTTGATTGAACCTGAGAGTAGACGGTGGATGAAGAGGATCATCATCATCATCATCATCATCATCATCATCATCATCATCATCATCATCATCATCATCATCATCATCATCATCATCATCATCATCATCATCATCATCATCATCATCATCATCATCATCATCATCATCATCATCATCATCATCATCATCATCATCATCATCATCATCATCATCATCATCATCATCATCATCATCATCATCATCATCATCATCATCATCATCATCATCATCATCATCATCATCATCATCATCATCATCATCATCATCATCATCATCATCATCATCATCATCATCATCATCATCATCATCATCATTATTATCATCATTATTATCATCATCATCATCATCATCATCATCATCATCATCATCATCATCATCATCATCAACATCATCATCGGCACTACAATCGGGAACCGGTCTTGGCCTTATTTAGCAAGTCCTGAGGCTTGTTAAATTTTCCATAATGATTTGTTTTTTTCTGGGCAAGGTCATTAGTCTTGCGCCAGAGGCTCCCCGACGGGGAACCGAACCCCGGTCTCCCGGGTGACGACAGGCGGTGTATACTAACCACTATACTATCGAGGATAAAGAGGATGTCGGCATGAATTCGGCGCTCTTCAAGTGTGTTAAGGTTAATTAGGTGAAGATGGCTCGTGTATATGGGTAGAATCAGAGGATTTTCCCAATTCGATCCTCGGAAAGTAAAACGCAAAAAACGACGTTGCACGCTTTCGACGCTGCGAATTTGGGACCAGTAGTGAGGAGACCAAACCTGACTAGCATATTCAAGAAGAGGGCTGACAAAGGCTATATAGAGCAATCTGGAAACGTAGGGATTAGAGAATTATTTCGAACAGCGTTTCACAAAACCAAGGACAGAGTTGGCCTGGAGAATAATGTCATCAATATGTGGGATGAAGTTAAGCTCCCTATCACATAAGATGCCAAGGTCACGAATCGTTTCTACAGGTGTTATCTGTTGTTTGAGTAAGACATAGGAACCTAGTGGGAAGGGGGATCGTGTACGGAGGAAAGTGATTGAGTGATATTTGGCAATATTTAGTTCGGGGCAGTTATTTTGGCGCCAAGTTGAAAAGCTGTCGGGATCCATTTGGAGAAGTGAGGAGTCGACAGAAGAGCGGATCGTCTTGAAGAGTTTAGTGTCGTCGGCGTATAGAGAGATGGAGGAGTGCTTGATACTGGAGTCTATATCATTAATAGTAAGAATGAATAGGAGGGGTCCAAGATGACTACACTGGGGAACCCCTGACGTGGGAAGAAAAGGATTGGAGAGAGTGGTTCTAAATCTGGCACGGTAGGTTCGATCGTTAAGATAGGAAGAAATCCACTTCATCAGTAGGGGTTCGAAGCCAAGGGAGGATAGCTTAAAGAGGATGAGGTTGTGTGAAATTTGGTAGAAGGCCTTGCTGAAATCAGTTGTGATTACATCGACTTCGTTGCCGTTCTCTAAGGCACGGAGAGCGTGGGATGAGAATTCAACTAGATTGGTGGTGGTCGACCTACCCGTAAGGAAACCGTGCTGGTTGGGTGAGATGATGGATATGCCTTCGAACAGTTTTGGAATATGTGACAGTTTGGCGATGGGACGGTTTTTTTTTTTTTTTTTTTTTTTTTATTAGACTTCTCTCGGGAGAGGCGAACCTATAGCGTCGAGTGGGCGCCCCGAGATGCCATCAAATAACTGTTGCAGTTCTTTTTGAACAGTTGCAGGTTGTAACGCTCCGGGAACACTCGCGTGGGAAGGGAGTTCCACAGCCTCCCCGCTCTGTAACGGAACGAGTTCTGATACAGGGATGTTCGCGCTGTTGGGAGATGAACCACAAACGGGTGCGATCCGTCGGATTGTCTTGTGGAGCGCATATAGACCGAATTGCGTGGAACAATGCCAAGAATCTCCGAAGAACAGCACCCGTGATAATATCTGTAGAACAGACAGAGGTCGGCCACGCGCCTTCGATGTGATAGCGACTGTAGTCCCGACGTCAGCGCCGAGTCCCCGATCAGGCGGATCGCTCGTCTTTGTACGCTCTCAAGTAGGTCGAGAGTATGTTTAGGAGCCGAGCTCCAAACATGAGAGCAATATTCGAGCGCGGGTCTAATTTGAGATTTATATAGGAGAAGAAGTTGGGCCGGAGTAAAATATTTCTTGGCTCTAAAAAGTTACTAATATCCTTTTTTGGACCCTTGTGTATGAGGGTGACAAAAGAGGATTTCCAAATATTTGGGAAGACACCTTTTGTAAGGGATAGACTGAATATCTTTGATAGGGGGAGAGAAAGAGATGAGGAACATTTTTTTAAAAGGACAGCCGGAAGTCCATCAGGTCCAGGGCTGAACTCGTCTTAAAGTAAGTTTAATTTTTCTTCAACTAGGTAATGCTGGATAATTTGTGAGGTGACGGGGCCAAGGGAGAATTCGGGCAGATCTTTGAAATAAGACCGGTTAGGCTCGAAAGAGTTGTCCGTGAAGGATTTTTTAAAGAAAGAAGCCAAAAGATTGTCAGTAGTTTGTGGGTCGGTTGAAGTAATCGTGTCATAGGAAAGGGAGTTGGGATAGGCGTCAGATTTACGTTTATAGTTAATAAAGTGGAAACAAGATTTGGGGTCATTTGTCAGGTTGTTTTGTGTTTTTGTGAGATAATTGTAGTAAAGAGAGTTGTAAAGCTCGGTGAATTTATAAAAGGAACTGCGAAAGTTGGAGTAGTCCAGGGAAAAGTGTGTTCTTAGGAAAATGTTCCACAAATTATACCTCTCGTTCCGAAGAGTACGGAGTTAGCGGTTGTACCACGGAGGTGATGATGCCGATGTCCTACGTCGAGAATAAGCAGTATATATTTCCCTATAGAGAACGGCAGTAGCTTCTTCTACCTCTAGGTGATTAAAGCGAAATGCGATTATGCTAAGATGGTCTGAGTTTTGGTGAGGTAGTTGCGATAAAGGGTGTTGAAAAGCTCCTTGAATTGGAGGTAATAGCCGAGAAAGTTTAGGTAGTCGGGTATAGTTTGATTCCGAGAGAAGATGACCCATAACTTATTCCTTTTGTTACGCAGGGAACGAAGCTTGTGATTGTACTATGGAGGGGAAGAGGTCGATGTTCTTTGTCTAGAGTAGGGAAGGAGCAGGGAAATAGAGTAAAGGATTTCAGTATATAAGTGGGTGATGGAATCTTCAACGGATAGGTGATTGTAGTTGAACGAAAGGTGGCCCAGGTAGTCGTTGATGAAACGAAAGTTAGCTTTATGGAAATCGTAGGCGTAGTGATTGGAAGGGGTGACGGACAGTGGCGAGTGACTCGGAAAAAGATCACGAGTTGAGGCGGGTGATGATGGTCTATAGATGTAATGACGAATGGGCTGGGTGAGACAGATATATGATAGGGTCTGTTGTAAAGATGAGGTCTAGCTGCCTACCCAAGAGGTTTCGAACGTGGCTGACCTCGCAGAAGCAAGAACAATTTAGTCGATCAAGGAAGAGACACAGACTTTACCCTTTAAATTCTTAGTAGTCGGTTACTGACAAAGGTGATGTATAAGTATAACAGATCCTTTCCCATCTTTCCATAGTTGCATGATTTGGCACTGTTAGCTATGATTGGAGTGGTATTCGGTTGTCGTTCATTTGGGCCGAAAATGACATGTACAACAGTTGGTACTGTTTATCTTTCCATAAAAGGCTTCATTTCATTACTCCATAGGCTGTTGAAGCGCATAATTTTATTGGCCTGTTAATTGATTTATAAGGTTGTCTGCCTTCTTTTATTGCGTCCTGTATGCTCAAAATTCGTCTACCTCTGGTAATTTTAGACGAACGGGTCGTTTCGTACAACTATACAAAATGGCATATTCTGTCGAAGAATTTGTATCATCATCATCATTGAGGTTTGATCGCTATTGTTCTTCTCAAGACCCGTTCTCTATATTGAACGTATATAAAGGTTCGTTGCCTACACAGAATTTGAAGGATGTCCTTAATTTGTCGGGTCTTTGCCATATGCTCGAACTTCTCAGGCTTCAAACAATTTATTAGCGGGTTCGGAATTTGAAAATAATGCAAGAATACCTCTATATAACTAAGGTACTTTAACAGTTCTAACAAACTCCTTTTATGTGGTTGCATTGTAAAAAAAGGGGAACCCAGCTTCTATCGGGACTAGACTCTGCTGCGAACATAGATTAGTAATACCATCTCAATGGCTGAGTTGGTAAGGAGGTTGGGGCTTGCGTTTGATTGTGCAAACCTGGGTTCAACTGACGACTCTTGCTATTGTGCAGTTCGTCACAATTAGTGAGTTGTAGGTAGGGTCTCAAAGCCCAGTCATCCCCTGAAATACCCCCCATTAAGCTATAGGCTCCGTGAAATGGTTGGGAGAAATCATTGAGCATCTTTTGGAGCTTGGCTGATGGACCCAGTCGAGAAAAAAATAGCATCTCAGGGCGCTGACTGAGCGCTATAGGCCTTTCCTGCGAGAAGTCAAATAAAAAAAAAACAAATAAAGAACCACCTTAACCCTTCAAAAGGTTGTTAGATTACAGAATCAGTTCCAAAACGTTGATTTTCTTGGGCAAGTAGAAACTCGACCTTTTTTGTCAAGTTCAACTTTATTGGAAGAGATACTTATACAAAGATTGATTGATATTGCTTGGTGCGAAACTCCTAACTGTTCTGCAAGCTCTTCTTGAGTTTCACATGGATTTTCATCCAGTAAAACTTGAAGTTGTTCGTCGTCATATTTTTTTACTGCTCCTGGACGTGGAGCACCCTTAAGACTAAAATTTCCTTCACGAAATCCTGCAAACCACTGCTTTACTGTTGAATTACTCACAGAATGTTCTCCGAAAGTAGAATTAATCAATTCTATAGCTTCAGCAGCATTTTTTTTTTCATTTTGGAAACAGAATAGAATGCAATGGCGTAAATGCTGCTTATCGACATCCAATCTCTTAACATATACAACTGATGCACACGAAATGACAGCTTGTAAATGACTAACACTTAGTCATAAAAACAGCAATGGCTAAGCTACATATATCCAAAATGGCGAGCGAATTGGATGCGTTCAAATATGTTTTTAAGGCAACCAACTTCAGAACCGAGTTTCTCCCTGCACACTTATTATATTTGCGGTCTAATGGTGACGCATAAAACCTTGCAATTTCCTTAGAAAGGCATCCTGCTTAAAGCCAGCCAATGGTAATTTATTGCAAACAATTGTTCAGGTATTCAAAACTTTATTTCGCAACCGAATTATTGAATGTGAAACCTCCGCTTCTAGACAAAACCTAGAAGACGTATCTACACTCCAAAGACAAGCAGCTCATTACAAAGTACAGTGAATTTGAATTACCCAATATAGACCATCGTATTCAAGTGAACTAAGCTCTTAAATAATGTACAAAATACTGAGAGCGTTTATATAACTGATGCTAAAGTCGCATGAAAGCAAACAACGTCAAAGATCCAAAATATATTAGAATACAAATTCCGATGCAAAATATCGCATCCGGCCATAGCAAATATTCGGGCTATAGATAGCTCCCATTTAATGTGATCTGTTATGCCATCAAATATCTTCAGACTACCCATCATTGCCTTGTATTAGCATTGAATATACTTCTAAAGTTTAACCTTTCTAATTTACATTTAACACTTGAGACTTGCGATTATACGCCAAAGGCTGTTTTAGATGTGCATCACTTAAAAAACGAGACAAAATATTTGCTTTTGAAAATCCGAACTACGTTCTATAATGCAAACTAGTTTATAAAGCAGCACTTTATTTTAACAAATCAAAATTGCATAAAAGGAATTCGGCGGCTTCGGTATTGTCCTTACTTGATTGCTATCGGATCATTTTCATCAATTCGATGGGTTGTGAAAGACAAGTTTTGTAATTCTTTATTCCAAGTTTTAAAAAACTAATTAAAGGAAAACCAACTCAAAATCCGCATGTGAAGAATACTGATGCTCCTGAAGAGCCTCGATCTGATTAGCACCTTCATTTCTGATTCTGCACTCTATCAGAGCGTGTGAGCATTAAAATTTCACCTTGATGCCTCTGCAGGCAATTAAGTTTGATATGTGTGGGTTTATATGACGAAATTGGTGACCAGTCACTTTGCTCAGCCGACGATTGTGTAGTCTGCAGCTGTGATAAGAAGAACGACAACGAACAAAAGATAAAGGATACACACAATGTACCCAATTTCAAATGCCATGAAATAGGGTCGTGTTTCCCGTTGGTGATGTATCGCACACACCGGTTGCGGCAATATCACAGCCTACTACCGAAAAAACCAACTACACCAGTTGACGTTATGTCACGACATCAGCTACTTTCCCTCTCTTCTCGGTCTGATTTATGAAAATATTTTTGTATTGTATTTAGAAACTTTGCTTTTGACTCTTGTTTTTCGTCCTGTTACATGAAGCGCGAAACGAAAATGCAAGAAGGGCAGAAAGGCGCATAGTGCGAGTTTCAGATTTGCAACATGGTTTCGTTTTCTTTACCTTTTTTTTTTGAACTATATATATTGTATCAATCTTCGAGAAGACATGAAACAATTGAAGAGAAACATCACAGCGAAGGGATCCAAAATAAATTGCCGACTTTTATATTTAAAAAAAACGAAACATAGGAAGCAAAAAAGCACAGAAATCACGTGACTTGAAGACAAAATAGCTAGATTAATAAGGACAAAACAAACTGCAGCATCAACAAACGCGACAACAAAGCAAAAGGATACCTTTACACGAGTACTCCGCAGACGCACATCCAAAAGGTAGCTACTGTTGGCGTTGTTTTCAGTATTCACTGCGTCACATCACTGATCGATACTTTGGGCAGATTTTTGAAAACGATTTGGTGCCGCACGCGAATCTTCCCCTGATATTCACCATTCTTTAGTGTCAAGGAGCAAAAAGGAATTCGTTTTTATCACATCCAAATAGTGTGTGAGCGCATCGCGCGCGCTCTTGTTTTTATTGACTTGCGGTTATATAAAATTTGCAAAAGACTGAAAATAGAAAACAAAAAAGACCAGAGACCAGAGACCGAAACGTTATATAGACGTATGAAATTTTCGCCTCTGCGGACGTGCTGCGACTTAAAGACACCGCTTGTTCATCACTGTCGTTGTTAGAATCCTTTTTGTCACTGGTTAAATCCGTGAGGAGACTGAATTACAACAATAACGTCTTGCTTGACGATGACGTTCTGGCGTGCTTGCTTTTTGCTTTCGAAAACAGTGACGAATCATATACAAATATAAACTTAAATTACTATTAAAATTTAGGGCTTACGATCAGGATTATCACGTTTAAAATGGATTATTACAGTAGTGTTATAAAAAAAAACAGAGTGGTCAACTTAAATGTTTTTAGATATAAAATCTCGTATACAGTTTTTTTACAGCAACACATTTCTTCATAATGAAAAAATAGTTTTATCGGTTAGCAAACTATAAACGGTATTGTCTGATACCGGAAATTGTTTGAGAGCGGGCAAATTTGGGACAAACATACCGATGCATATTGGCTTTGACGGTATATTGCAACCCCAAGGGAACAAGCATCCTGGCGTTCTATGTTCGTGTAGTTCGACTGAAGAACGATTTCTAATATTTGCCAAAAACTGATCTTTAGTACCGGTATGCATATACTTGGTAAGAGAAACGGAATTTCGAGTTCATTTTAACAATGTTTATGGTAATATCTGTGAAACAGTTACAAGTATTATAAGACCCACGGCAGTTCTAATGACGGAATGGACTGTGTGACGCTAGAATTTGTATGTGCTTGTTGCCGAACACGAATAAATAGTTAGATTTATTTTATTGTTTTTGTCATGGAATGATAGAACTATGGCGTATTGCGACGATAGTGAAGAAAGTGTGATTCGAACTGACGCTATGACAATTAGAATTACTACAAATGTAACCAATGCTCAACACATCAGGCCACTGCCCCTTGTACGAATTCGATTTCTAAACTCAAGTACACTCAACTGATGTGGAATTGTTATGTTATCGCTATGGTATACGGCTCTGATACATTTTCTTATTCGATTTTCGTTCGGTGTTCTTCACTATTTGCTTGTGTATTGTCTGTGTATTTGTTAGAAACGTCACACTACTCCCTCCTCAGTAACTTTGTTACGATCAACTTCATGTGCGAACGACGGAGCGAGGAACGAGCGAGCGAGAGAACGTCGGAGCAGGCGAGCGTACCGGTGCTCTATGCGGAAGCCGTGAACGTAGTCGTAAAGTTCTGTTTACTATGGGAAAGTGTGTGCTGTGTGTACACAGATCACGTCGGAGTCACCAATTATGGCGTATTGCGACGATAGTGAAGAACGTGTGATTCGAACTGACGCTATGACAGTTAGAATCACTACAAATGTAACCAATGCTCAACACATCAGGCCACTGCCGCTTGTACAAATTCGATTTCTAAACTCAAGTACACTCAACTGATGTGGAATTTGTATGTTATCGCTATGGTATACGGCTCTGATACATTTTCTTATTCAATTTTCGTTCGGTGTTCTTCACTATTTGCTTGTGTATTGTGTGTGTATCTGTTAGAAACGCCGCAGAACCTTAGCACAGCATTAACAATTTTAAATTGATGCAATGAAAACGGTTTATCTCACAGCACACAACACAAAGACATTAATTGCTGTGAGTGGCCTAAGCTAGACGATTTATAACCTTATTAAAGAATGATAACATAAACCGACGTCATCGAAATTTTTACAAAGTTTGAAATGATTCACGTGACTTTGTTGTGATTTTCTCTCATTCTCGAAGGTTACCCCTGAATACTCGTAAACTGATGAGTAACGTCAATGTTACCGTCCAGAGAATGAACTCTCGACCATTTTATGATGGCGTAAAATAATTGTATAACAATTTGAGCTTTTCACACGATGTAATTTAAAATTGCCCCAATCTCCCACAAGTTATATTGCTCTATTTTGCATCCTATCTGCTTTTGATGTGCCTGGCACAAAATGGCAATTGAATTGCAGTTTTACCCGAATATCTAGTGGGCCTGAGTTTCTTTTCTTGTTTAAAATTTCATCTTGCAGAGCTATCTTGAGGCAATTTTCGGCGTTATGATCCTTAAACTTGAACCGCATAGAAGTTCCAACTGCCCGCATCCATGCAGCCTGCGGTCTGACCGCGAAAGTAACATTACATGTCTGACACTCTGACTAAGGTGGTACTGATTTCATGAAATCGATTGTAACAGGCGACTAGATATGGTGTTTCCAGTATGAGCCCCTTACAAAGCGGCAGTGGCCCCAAAAAAGTCGAAACCGAGAAAGTGCCCACACAGAAGAGCCATGTGAATGTTTCCTTTAATTCCAAAGAAATCATTCACAAAGATTGTATCAGAAAGGAAAATTTCTGGCTCCCATCATAATTTCTAGGCGAAAATTCATTCAATGTGATCCATATACCGAGGCAGGTTCTAGATTACTGCTCTACCACAAGTACCCTACCCACAAAGCGAATATACTAAGCTAGTGTTTGGTGAGAAAACAGATCACAGTCTCGGATCACCTCTGGGATTTAGTCATAGCACACCTGTTCCTAAAATCGGAGTTGACAGTAAAAGGATACCGTAACGATGCAATCAAGGACATCCAACGAGCCGCAAACACTGACATTCCTAAAAAGAGTGACCCATAATCCTTCTGTTCCTGTCGTCATTAATGAACTGCCAACTTTCAGAATATCTCCAACCAATTCTATTTTCTTACTGATCACGTATATGATTTTCAGAGCAACAACTGATCTAACGTGGTGAATCACTAAAAACTACAACCATTTCATGATCCGATTCGGTGAAAGAAGGGCTAACGCATTGAAGATCTTAATATACTACAATGTTTCAATGGATAAGAGACTATTTTCGGTCTACTAGATTTAAGTAATTCACACTCGCCACATTCGTTGGCCAATTAAACCTGCTCGACACGCCTCACCTCCTAAATATATTCCCAATTGCAAAATGCGGACCAGACTGATTTTAAAATTAAACTTCAGATGCACGGATATCTTTAAAGAATTATTCTTCAGTCGAACCACACAAGCTTAGAACGGCCTGCGTGGTGATATGTTTCCACCTCATTACAATTTTAAGACCTTCAAGACTTATAAAGGTCGTTCCTTACCATGTCACCCGTCTTACGCCTCTCCTATGCTTTGACATTTACGGAGATTACTAAATCCGTTTTAGCGCTCGTATTCTAGTAATCAAAATATGAATAGAGATTTTTGACTCCAAAATACAGGTGTAGTAGATTTGAACCTTCTTGAAGCCTTGCTACACTTAGGCTAGATTTATATAGGTCTTGTCAGTGGTCTTCAAAGCAGGCTTTTTCCGAGGCAATGCACTTATGCCAATAATTAATCCAATCATCCACACACATTTTATAGGCCACGGGCGGGGTCGATTTTAGCTCATTCTTCGATTTCTCTTTTACGGCTTCAATCGACTCGAAACGTGTTCTTCGATGTGGGAATTTGAGTTTGGGAAACGGGAAAAAGCCATAGGCAGCCATATCTGGGGAATACGGTGTTTGTTCGAAAATGTTAGTTGAGTTTTTGGTTAAAGAACTCACTCACAATGCTAGCCTTGTGAGATGGTGTATTATCGCGGTGCAAAATTCAAGATTTGTCTTTCTACCAATCCGGCCTGTTTTGACGAACACTCTCTCGCAAACGCTTCATAACGCTTAACTAGTATTCCTTATTCGCTTTGTAGAAGGAATTCGTATTGCACCACACTACGATAATCGGAGGAAGCAGTGAGGATGACATTAATATTTGATCGACTTTGTCGCGGTTTTATCGGTTTCGGCTCGTTTTGATAGCGCCATTCGGATGATTGTTGACTTGTCTCGCCACCAGTTACGATGCGTTGCGTGGATGTAGAATCACTGGTGACTCGAGACGGCACGTCCTCAGCAACCGCTTTTCGATGATGTTTTTGCAAAAAATTCAGCTCTATTGAAACAAGTCTTCCTGCAACGCGTCTCATCTCCAAAATATTGACCAAAATATTACGAACTGATTCGTGCGAAATATTTAGCTCTTGTGCTAGCTATCTCAAGCTATAACGACGATTTCCACGCACCAATTCCTTCACTTTAGTGATGTTTTCTTCAATCACAACCGTTCTCTTAGAGCGCTCGCGTGAGGCAAATCATTAACATTCTTCACCACTTTGAAATGCTTTGTGCCTGGACTGAGTCACCATATGTCTTAACCAACATTTTCAACGATTCCGCACAAGAAATTCCGTTGGAAACACAAAATTTAATGCAAACTCTTTGCTCAACCAAATTATCCATTATACACACCGAACACTTGAGGTGAACCAACAAAATCAGCAACTGTTGACAAACTAATTAACAGAAAGCACTCAAACTTACCGTCAATAGGTGTCAGTGGTGCCAATCTTTCGGTAAAAGGTAATTTGACAATAGGTTTACTCGGGAATTCCGGGTAGATATTTGACAGAATGTATTTTGAATTCCGGTACAGAGTAACCGAAATGATAAAAAAAAGTTCTATATTGGTTACGCGAACCTCACAACTGGGCCAACTACATCTGGGTACAATAACTTCAGGAACTCTATGAGAGAAGTGACTATTTATCAAGATGCTCCAATTTCTCATCAGTCACCCGTTTAGCCGACCAGACACTTCCTGTATCTTATGAATTATAGAATGTGTGTGCACCTCTGAAATAAGACGTAAAAACTCACCGAATGATAATTACTGTGCTCCGGGCCTATAGAATACCACACAATACTCCATCAAGGGGTTTAATTGAATTCATCTCAACATGCGACGCGAAATGGGACAAGATATATAAAGCGATATTGTGATGCTGAGCGAAAGTGCCTTCTCTCGACTATTAGGTTGTACCAACGTATTCCATTTACTTGAATCTGCCCTCTATAACTGCGCAAAAAAGGATAAGACAAAAAAAAATTGAGCGTTCCAACCAATGACAAGTGGAGTGTAGCATCTCTCGTCAGCATTTGGGTGCCACCATCTTCATTCACCTCGTTGATAGTGCGCTGACCCAACAGCCAAGGATGAATCTGCTTCTTCTCCTTAAGACTTATCATTAATTGAGGCAATGAATTAATTTGAAATTTTTGACAGCCGCTATGACGCGGTACTTTGTCATGGAAATGCTTATTGGCCATGTTCGCCGCGCCATGTTCATTGCTTCGCTCTTGTGACTGTTAATTTTTTAATGGTCATTCCTCGTACGACATAAGCTTCATGTCAAACTGGAGTTTGTTGAATTCTTTTTTTTTTTGTTTTTTTTTCAGTTTCTGGAGGATGCTTCAGTTATCAGAACCTCGTCTTCGGGATCTGTATAGACTGCAATATTTTTTCTATAGAACGAAAAATATAAAGTTTGGCTTTGGATGAGTGGGTGTTGGGAATCCAAATAAATTAATTGCCCACGGTTACAGTTTGACACATCTTCGGAAGCTGCTATGATGCTGGTTAATGATTATTTCAAATATTATTCCTACAGTATTAACGGGGTTTTTAATTTAAGTGACAACTTTACAGGAGAAAAAATTATAGTGAAAAAAAGAAGCTTCTGTTCATTGTAGGCAATCAGTATTTTCTATCTTCGTTGTCCTTCATCCTGCACGCGTTATTCCTTTTTGTATTATTAGGATGTTAAGAGTCCCTTTGACAAGTGGATATTATAAAAAAAAAATAAACATTTTAGGTTGGAAAAATAATTTGCTAATTTTAAAGTCTCATTCTGTCCATATTTTCTGTTTGTCCGATCAGAGGTCAGCTGACTGTTAATGAAAATTTTATGGCAATTGTTGCATCATGTTAATTCAATTCAATTCAATTCAATTTTTATTAAGTAGATAATACATTTATATTTTACAACCAGTATTTCAGAGTTTTAGGACAGTAATTCCTTTACAACTATAATCTTAAATCTATTAAATGAAAATAGCACAATTTTAATGAATAATAAATGATAAATGATTAAGGGTAAAAACTACCAGAAAAAACCCTTATTTGTATCTTAAGACTAATATTGCACAGGTTTCCGGTTATTTTATGTAATAATGACGTCGACAGAATTTTCATAGACAGAGTACATAGATATGTAGTGATTTAGGATAACGAAAGACGGGAAACGAGAACATTATCAGAAAAAGAACAATTGACGAAGAAGTTTTGATTGAATTTGTCAATAAGGAATTCTACCGGTTTAACGTTAGCGTTTTCATGAAGTTCATGTGTCGAATAATGCCATGGCAAATTCAACAATATTTTCAGTATTTTATTTTGACACCTTTGCAATTCTATTTTGTGTGTGCGAGCACAATTACACCATACAGGAGTATAGCTTGAAAAATTATGATTTTATTTTCGAGGCTAGGCTTTGACTTTCTACACACTAATGGATACAGAACTCTCACGACTTTGTTTATTTTGTCAATTGTGGCAGTGATGTGTTTTTGGAAGATAAGTTTTCTATCTAGAATAATACCTAGATATCTACAGTCTTCGGACCAATCAATATCAACTGCACACATACTGAGTTTAGTGCCATTTGGTAGGTAGCAGAGTTTCCTACATCTCGAAAACCACACAGCTTGTGTTTTATTACCAATTATTTTTATTTTCCATTTCCTGTAATATACTGCTAGTTTGTCAAGAACTGCTTGCAAAGAGTTGTAGATGTTAGTGTGTAAGGCACCCGAAGAGAAAATCATGTTAAAAGTTATTGCGAGTTTAGCTTGTGTTGTAACAATAAAATTCGGGCTTTAAGAAACAAACCAAGATGAAAGTGACTAAAGGAAATTTAGTTCATCCAAATTACAAAATAACGAGAACAAACAGATACTGATAAATATAGGTATACATACAAAGAACATTCTGGGCTTTGTAATTGAAGTACTGTGGCGGATCCGCCAGATCCCACGGCTCGCCCTCCTGAAAAAACCCCCATAACTATTACCCAACTCCCTTAATTTTGCTAATGCAACGGTATTAGTACCTGTAAATGCTTCACGCATTATATAGATCACCATCTGTAATCATAAAATCCCTAAAAAGAAAGATTTCTTTGTTTGCTTATTTGGTATTCTGAACCAATTCGGTACCAGACAAATTCCAGTAAACAAAATAATTCGGATTGCATTCAATGTAACCGTCATGACAGGGACCATAAATATCGCGCCGTCTATTTTCCCAGCCGCGTCATATACCTTTTCATACACATTGCCTGGCAACCTTTTTTGTTTGTCTTACCAACAAACAACCCAAGCAGCTGCATATAATTAGCGCAATAGACGCTGAAACCAAATTCTCCAGCATTTCCTAATGCAAATATGAACCCGGTTTCTATGGCAGCCAGAGATGCCATAAACATCCAATTTGCTTTTAGCACCTTTTTCTCCTAACGTCGAAAATAGCGACGAGGCATCGTATAAACATGACCCTCATTAAAGAGCGAACCATTTGGTCGCCTTTTCTTTTGTCCTTGCCGCCTGCCTGTTTCGCTGTTCCACTGCACGTGTGAATAGCATTGATCTCAACGATCCCACACATATCACCATGACCTTTATTACAAGATCTGGTTTCCTATACCACCAAGAGAGACTTTACGTTTCCCTGGTGGTAGTTAAAAAACGATATCCTTATTGGAGAGGATATCGTTTGAGTCTTATTCCATCCTCCGACCACGCTGGTCGCACGCGTCACTCCCGCTCTCCGCCGTCACTGCGGAGACGCGTATATATATTTCGAGTTGTGTTCGAGTTCGTGTTGCACCCCAAGTCCGTACAATAAGTGTTCCGATTAGTTTTGTAGTTAATCACAATAATAGTTTTTTTTGTTTCCTTTTAAAATACAAATATAACTAAACCAAGAAATAGTGTGTTATCTATGTTTACTGGTCATGTGTTGGTGTTTATATTTTCACTTGGCGATGGCATGTTCTGTGACAATTGATCGCTGTCTGCTTTTTCCTTTTGTGCCGGCGGAACAACGGAAGAACCTTCGCGCGGGAACAATACATGATGGAGGAGGAAGTAGAACGGAGTACCCATGCAGGTACATTACTTCCTCACCACAGTACCCCTGGATAAGGTGAATATTAACTGAATT
The DNA here is from genome assembly GCA_963931805.1 of Microdon myrmicae. Taxonomy (NCBI): domain Eukaryota; kingdom Metazoa; phylum Arthropoda; class Insecta; order Diptera; family Syrphidae; genus Microdon; species Microdon myrmicae. The sequence goes on from OZ007500.1 coordinate 28,576,331, forward strand.
GTTTTCCGGGGAAAACGTAAGAAAACGCCCACTTGGAAGGGAGAACCATGACATACATTTATTACCTACATTTTCGAAATGACATTTCAGATTGGTAATCAAAAACTGTCAGCCTTCCTGAATTCAAATAGCAAATACTATTATCACATCCCTTAATAGCAATGGAAAAGATCCAATGCATTTTTTGATCGTTAAATCATAATATATCTGTAGGAATTGACGGAAGTACCCACCATCACACCCAAGCTTCTCTTTCACTATCAATTGATATATTAGCTTGGCGGAAAAAAACGTTTCTTTTCATGCTACATGGCCGTAGTGATATATTAGGTCTTCTAGAAAGTTGTGTTCGTTTTTAGAATAAAATACAGTAATTAAGTTTTTTCATACCTTCAATAAACTTTATTAAATAATATAATTTCCATCATTATTTATGACTTCTTGCCAGCGTGATGGCAATTTATATATCCGATTATTAAAAAAATGCCTTATCCTCGGAGGTGAAAAATTGAACCAGTTGTCTGATATTTTCTTCGCTTTTTGTGAAAAATTTTGTAAGGACACAAACAAGTAATAATCAGATGGTGCTAGGTCCGGGGAGTATAGTGGATGCAACAGAATTTTCCAGCGTAGCTTTGCGAGTTTCTGACGAGTCCCCAAAGCAGGATGTGCCCTGGCATTATCATGAAGCGGTATGATGTCCTTCCTATTGAACATCGCCGCCCTCTTCTTGGATTGTTGTTTGTAAATTATCCAATTTTTAGCAATACCTCTCCGAATCTAGCTTTCGGTTTTAACAGCTCAAAATGTATTGGTCCTCAAATGTCCCATCATATACACAACATTCTCTTACTCAGGCTCAACTTCGGTTTACAGGTGAAGGGGGAGCTTTTTCCGGATTAACAATATGCCCTTTTCCTTACGATGTTTTCATAGGTAATCCACTTTTCATCCGCATTTATCATTCAGTCCAAGACGACTTCGACTTTGTTCCGTGCAAGCAGAGATGTGCATCTGATGACTCGATCATTCAAATTCTTCTCACGTAACTCATGTGGTACCCATCTCGAATATTTGAGTTGAATCAAGCCTTTCCGCAATCTCAGATGTTGTCAAAAAGGATTTTGCTCTGAGATGATCTTGACAGTATCGTCGTCGACCAAAGAACGTGCTTTATCAATGGCGGACATGCAAACTTTAGGGACCGATTTTCGCATAGAAAAAAAATCATCTACATTTAGGTTCAGACTACAATTTAATTTACTTTACAAAAAAAAAAGCCGATCCACTGAGTAGTTTTTGAGATATCGTGGACCCCAATATGAAAAACATGGTTTCGAAAAAAACGCGTTTGAAGTTTGGTAACGGTGGATCACCTTTTTATGCTGTAACTTTTTTATAAAATTATCTTCGCAAAAACGGCTTTGGGGACTATTCTGCACTATAAGCTTAAAATAAAAGCTTCTTGATGAGAACCTGCCCTTAACAAAGACAAAATTAGGCTGTTGAAATGGCGAATGGTCTTTAAAGTTTCTATATAGCCGATTTCGTAAAGTGTCTAAGCGACCACATAATTGGGGAATGCCCGTTGGGCAAAGACCAGCACCCGAATAAGAATAAGTTATCCTGTTTCCTCTGCAAAAATACATGCCATCCTGGTAACTTTAGAGGTTGTCCTAAATACCAACAACTAAAAGTAAAGTTGGAAGCTAGGAAAAAACAAGTTGAAGAACAGAAACGAATGGAAACTCGTTCTTACAACAATTTCATGGCACCTAGTGTGTCCTACGCACAATGGCAGGTGGTGTAAAGAATGCACCAATCATGGAACAACCACGAAATATCATTAAAACGTCCGAAACGGAGGAATAAAGAAACAACAGCAATTTCACTGTCCATCGATACAATTGAAAAAGAAGTGACGGAACAACTGGGCGGAATAGATAATATCCACTCGACCGAGTTTCCAGATAACTCAATACATTAGTCACAATGTTCACTTTGGCTGAGTTAATCCTTAAAACATTGCTGTGAATGTAAATTCACTAATCCGCATGAAAAGATGGGGCAATATGAGCAACCTGCTGCAAGCTGAACGCCCAGATGTGCTTTTGGCTAGCGAAAGTAAGCTAAACCAAAGACACAAGATGGGCTACAACAATTATAAAGTTATAAGAAGAGATCGTCCAAACTCCACTCAAGTGGATGGAGTCGCCGTCTTAATTAAGAATGGTCTGTAACAAAAGGTCTTGTCCATCAGAAATATAAACTAGTTTCAGGTGCTGGAAGCATACATTATAGATATTCTTTTGAAAAGTCAAAGGCATCTTTATGTAGTCTCTGTTTACGCTGCTGAAGCTCCTCATTGCATACAGTTTATCAATGAACTTGATACCCTTTTCTGAAGTCTGAAGTGAGACTCGGAAAATAATTATTTCTTTATGGCAGATTTCAATGCCAAGCACAGTATTTGGCGTAGTTTTATCTCGAACATAAGAGGCAATGAGTTGTTCGACTGGTGGCAAACAGACGCCATCGCACAAAAACTAGAATCGTACGCTACAAGTACGCCGTCTTATTCAAGAGGAAATTCCTTTTTGGGTTTACTTTTGCTGGACGAGCGAATATTAGACACTGATCCAACTACTTGAAATTGCTTTCGTACAATCGAGTCCGATAGTGATCATTACAGACTTGACGCCGTAATTAATGTTCCAAACGAACTCTCACTACTTGAGCAGTATGCTCAGATACATTCTTTTAACTTTCGAAAAGCACACTGATCGCACTTTCATCGGCTAATAAAAATAGAATAGCACTCCAATGAAGTACAGGAATCTCCAAAATGTCGATTTTGACCATTATCTTTTAATGATGTACAACATTGTTAATAATACAATGAATCGTTCCATCCCAAAAATAACTCACATGGAGGACCGTACAAACCGATACAGACTCTACTATTGACGCTATGTATAGGCAAAAGAGCATTCTGCTCTGCAAGCTGAAACTGCTTTATAGACAGTTTAGCGAGACAAATTGCCAAGAAATAAAAACGATGAAGTCACTTCAAAAACTCATCCGTGACAATTATAGATCAGTAATTAATGAAGACTGGAACAACAAAATTCAAGGCATTAAAGTCATGTTCCCACAAATAAATAAAGTATTTAGTAGGAAAGATTATAATGACATTCCATGTCTGGCAGATCCGCGAAGTCCGGAAAATTGTCAAACGATGATAAACGCAGGACTTACTCTGGAACACGGGAACTCCACGAAGAGTTAATAATAATCGAGCATCAGCAAAAGAAAGAGAACTCAATTTGTGGCTGTTTCGAGGCAGTGTATAGAGTAAACGAATCCGTTCATTCTAACCGCGATCTGGAAAAGAGGGCTCTCCAAAACTATATTTCGATCCGCCATGAACTTAATAATTGGCATATCAAAAGTCGAAGTTTCACTACATTTAGTGTAAACAGTAGAGCTGATTCCCCGCTTATAAATCTATACGCGAGCATATTTGTGCACAAAGATAAACTTACGGACATCCTTAGATCTATTAAGAATAAGAAATCTTCTGGAATAGATAGTATTCCAAACATTGTTCTAAAGCACTTGCCTCTTTAAGCAGTGTTTTATTCAACAACGCTATAAATAATGGATATTATCCAATCCGTTGGAAAACTGCAGTAGTCTATCATCATCATCGGCACTACAACCGGGGACCGGTCTTGGCATTATTTAGCAAGTCCTGAGGCTTGTTAAATTTTCCATAATGATTTGTTTTTTCCGGGCAAGGTCATTAGTCTTGCGCCAGAACAGTAGTCTATCCCATCCCCAAAAAGGGCAAGGACAGAAGCAATCCCGCCAATCTTCGCTCGATTAGTTTGCTTTCAAACTTCAGCAAGGTATTTGAAAAAATTATAAATAAAGCATTAATAAACTGGTGTGATGAAAATGGTATTATTCCGAACAACCAGTTTGGTTTCAGAGCGAAAAACAACACGACTCACTCCGCGACAAAACTTGTTTCAGACATACAGTGGAACAAGGCAAAGCGAAAATACACAGAGGCCTGTTTTGTTTAGTTGACTTTGAAAAGGCCTTCGGTACCGTATGGTTGGAGGGATTTGTATATAAGTTATCAAATCTAGGTATAGAATATTTGTTGTACATTATCTGTGATATGATAATGGATAAACAGTTTGTGGTGAAACGTGGAAATATAACATCCAACAAGACCTTTCACATCAAAAACAGCTTACAGCAGGGAGCATTGAATTCTCCCATTTTGTTTAACATTTACACTAGTGATCTAGTGGGTTCTCTCGACCAGGCCATTGCATACGACGACGACATTGTTGTGTATAGACCCGGAGACAAGATGGATGTCATCAACAGACTTCTGCGAGGTGACTTCAATAGGATGAAACGTTTTTGCGACGACTGGAAATTAAAGATCAATTTTCAGAAAACCGAAACTATCCTCTTCAGAACGCCTTTGGCCAGGGCATCGAGGGATACAAAACAGAACTGGAAAAAAGTTTCCATTGTAGGAAGTAACAATCTTCCCCTACAAGTAAAAACTGTAGTTAGATATCATGGTATCTGGATTGATCAGTATCTTTACTTTGATAAGCACATAACAGCAGCTCTTACCGCAGCTAAAAACGCATATGCTCTGACAAGAAGTATCTTCCGTAGCGGTTATCTAGACTCCAAAGTCAAAATAATTTCATACTCGGCATTCGTCCGACCAGTATTAGTGTATGGCAGCCCGGTATGGTATAACATAGCCCCATTATACATAGAGAACTTTCGGGTGTTCGAGAGGCAGTGTTTGCGTTCCTGCCTTGGAATGTATAGAATACCAGAGTAACAACATATGAAGCTCTACCCCAATAAAGTCCTGTGCGACAAATCAGGCCTAAACAGGATAGATAACTTCATAATCAAAATTATCCGTGGTCACATTGCAAGGGCAAAGTGCAGTGACAATAATCTTATTTCGGGAGCATTCTATCCCAATGATATGTATCTGGAGAGTACTCTCCAGAATGGGTTTATCCCCGAAAATCGTTCCTCTTCTTGGATAGAAAATGTCTTATCCAAGGCAAACATGGACTCCCTATTATTTACCACCCCTTCCGTGGTGTCAGGGTTAAACGAATTCTCCATGATAACGATATACCTAATCATCCAGATCGCCTACGTTTTAGTATGGTGATCGGTGAAAGATATACATCTAAAAAAGAATGATCTTATCCGAACTGGTGGCAGGTGTGCGACGAAGAAAGGACTTTACGTCCTCAAATATAATATGCCTCTCAGCCGCAACGCTCTCATTTCCCTTCCCTAGATGTAGTTTTAGTTTTAGTATTATTTCTGTCCATTCTGTTTTATTTTAATACCTAATGATGTTTCGTTTGGTTCTAAAATTCTTGTGTTCGGACAAAAAAAAATTTTTTTTTTAATTTAAAAACAAATTGAGAAAGGGTTAAAAAAAAATAGTTTAAAATAGAATTTAAATTTTTTCTTCGAAAGAAGTTTAATAAATTAAAAAAAATTTTAAGAGATGTAAAAGTTATATATATATATATATATATATATATAGTATTAAATATTAATTGAGAAAATATTGCACGCCGAAGGGCAAAACAATACAAAAAGACAATTGTACAATTTAGATTGCTTGTGAAGAGCTAGAAAGTTAACCAAGCAAAATAACTGTAAATAGGACAGTATTTAGTCTTAAGTAAAAAGTGAACAATCTGCTTGAAGTACATGTGGTATTGCGACCACGATGACCTAGAAGTATATGTTACGTATATTGTTATTTAAAATCTTCTTTTGGGGATGGCTTTATATTTTATCTATACGGAATGTCTTGGAGTTGACGTGGAAAATTCGAAATCATTAATGAAAAAGGAAATGTTAGCTTTCGTAAGGACAATAAGGCTGAAAATTACACAAATGTCCTTCATGTACTTGCCTTGTGTTTTAGTGGGCAGTTCGCGAAAATTCTGATAATAAACACTCAGTCACTTAGCGTCCACCTGGTTATAAAAAAAAAAACGTTGAGTCTCGAGGGTTTTTCTAGTAGCAATATGCACTTTTAATAAAGTTTAGATGTGTAAGTGAACAAGACTTAGACTTTCCAAGGTGAGATGTTGAACGATTCATGAAAGATAATGTGATGTGATGTAATTCGCTACTGCTTAGAGCAGAATAAATTGATGCATTAACAATTATATATTTCTTTTGATAATCAGATTGTTATTCTACAGAATGCAATTAGGCGTCTTTTAATATACAACTAATTTTAATGTAATGTGTCCTTTGGTAAAACTATGAATGCCATCTCATGGATAATTGAAACAATTTTGTAGAAGCAAGCTCTGTGACATAGCTATAATTAAATTATTCTTTTCGCACAATTATAATGATCATAGTTTGATTAACTAGAGGAATAGGGAGAATTACTTTAGGTGATCAGAATGAAATTACATAATCGTTTCATTTAATCTCGAACAAGATGGCGTGTGGTTTTATGACACGACAGATTTTACGATTGCAATTGCGTGATACACCCTTATACGAGTAGGAATTGAGTAATTTCATTGTCATTAACAATATAACTTTTAATGCATCAATTAATTGAAGTAACCTTAACCTGCTTCGGAAGACCGTCACGTAAATAGTGTGTCCAAATGTGAAGTTTTCATTAAATAGTCCTTTATTACATATAAACCCACGTTATCAAGACTCTCAACTTAGAGGAAGGATGCGTTGAAAATCTAGGCAGAGTTCATCGGCTCCATTCGCCGGGATTGTTCATTTAATTTCTTGTTTTTTTTTATTAACATTTTATTAAATTTAAGTATTAATTTTTCGTTAAAATTAACATTTTTAGTATTCTAAAAACAGATATATTAAACATTTGTGTAAATATACGGGGATTGATCAATAAGTTTGGCGCAAGACTAATGACCTTGCCCAAAAAAAACAAATCATTATGGAAAATTTAACAAGCCTCAGGACTTGCTAAATAAGGCCAAGACCGGTTCCCGGTTGTAGTGCCGATGATGATGATGATGATGATGATGATGATGATGATGATGATGATGATGATGATGATGATGATGATGATGATCAATAAGTTGCTGTGTTTGTCGACAAAGTGCGCTCCCGTCGAAACTCGGCATTATCCTCCTGCATTGCCACTTCTTAAGCAACACCATACCAAATGTCAAAATAAAATAAATATCTATCCGCTTTTTTTGAATGGAAGAAAGAAAAGCGAAATTGCCTATGGGAACTCTTCATCATCTATGACAACGATCAACCAATCTAAACATGGTGGTATATCTGGAGCAGCAAAAAATCGTTCAGATCTTCCCAGTTGGCTTTTTTGCGGAATCATATCGTTCTTTTGGGAGTTTTCTCATTATGCTATGTTAGAGCAAATTTAGCTGACACGACACAGTGGTCTGTAGTGACTAGGGGCTAAGAAACTTCATCTGGGTATTTGTTCAGGTGGGAGGTGAGAAACAGGTCCAGTGTATGTGCGGAATGACCATCTATATCTGGTACCCGTGTGGGTTCATTGACGAGCTGAGTTTGAATCAGCAAAGAGTTGGGCATATTGATCTTTAGGTGTTGTGTGCCCTGAGTGGCGAAGGCACTGGGAGTTATGCACATTGAAATCACCCGCAATAACGATTTCAGTTTGTGTGTAGATCGTCAAATTCATTAAAGGTCGCGTTTCTATCCAAGTTTGGCCTTCGGTAAAGAAAGCAGTAGTGTATGATATGTTTACGAACGTGAAGCTTTAACCACGAGAAATTAAATTCTGAATTGGAGCAGAGTCCATATTGTGGCAGAAGCTGATAACCAAAATCACTTCGTATGTATGTGGCTAGACCACGATGTGAAAATAACAGAGGCACTAAGTTATGTCCAAGCAGGTTGAAATCAGATCTGTATTAGTTATTACTTGGGTTTCGCTAAGTACCAGGATTGCGGGTTTCTGGTTAGAAATGTGGGCAGACACAGAAAAAATTGAATCTCAGGATGCGAATGTTGCAAAAATCGACGCGTAATTCTCGTTCCATTGAAATGGCCCTACGCAGAAAACCAATGCCGTCTCAGAAAAGGAAGTCACGACCAGCGATAGATAAGCGAAAGCAGCTACTACAGGTGTTATGCCTTTGTGGTAGGTAGCCCACTAGATCCGTGCCGAACTCTAAGTCACATCCCTTCCATGACGAACATTATGCCACTCAAACACCAAAAACCCTCCAAAGATTATAAATCAATCGAGAGTATCGATGCCTGAGGGACGCAACAGAGGTTTGAAAAAGAGAAAAACAGTCAGAAGGAAGCGAAAGGGTAGAAGGTTTTCCCGCACTGCACCTCTCTCGAGTGTATATCTTCGCACTTTCCACAGCATTAAGACGCGTCTGTGGAAATCCCTTTTGTTTTCTTAGGATCGCACAGTATGACTTTTCGCGCGAACTGATAGTGCAATTGGGTATCTTGTGTTTACTTAAGATACCCAAAAGGGATTCCACAATTGATCTGATGGTACGGATCACTAGGCAGAAGCGCACGTGCTGTTTCGCCGGCGGTCAGAACTTTTATATTTAGGGTTTGTTAGGAAATGTTAAAAATATAATACTTCACCCCATCCAACCAGGCCACCATTTATAAGATGTATATTCTCCCAAAACTGAACAGTAACTCAAAGTTCTAAAGGCTCCAACCGGTCCATCAGCTAGCCTCCAAAAGATGGCCAACGTTCTTTTTCTACCATTTCACGGAACCTATAGCACAATGGAGTGATATCCCTTGGGCCACAACTTACCATTGGGCTTTTCGCCACCTTTTACAACGAACTGGCCTAACTGGAAGATTAGAATATGCTACTCACAGGACAGAATTAGAGGGAAACCATGTGATATCTGTATGTTATGCGTTTTCCCACAGGGGCGATGTGATTTTCCCAATAAGTTGAGTTTGAACAAAAGAACAATTATTTTTATAACATTTTTGAGTAATAACCACTCGTTGTAGGAGCGTGTATTTTGCCATGTTGAGTAGTCAAACTATACTAAAGAAAAATTACAGCTAGTGACATTTCTATCCTTTCAAATATGGCTCCCCGACGTTTTAAAAACAAATCCTTACTATTAGAATACCCAATAAAAAAGTGTTCTTATTTGCTTAGTTAAGTTTTGGGTTGTAGGTAGTTGCTGGTTATGGTAGACTGGTGAACGTACTAGAAACTAATTTCCCTACGCAATGGCTGTGGGATGTATTGGGCCAAGTATTATGGTGCTCACTCCTGTCTTTTTTTCTTCTCCCTACTTTGTCTCACCTTTCTGCCTTCACTTTCCTTACCCCAGCTTCATGCATGTCTTGTATTACTTGGTATTACAACTGAAATCGCAGAATAACGAAGTTTATGGGACCAAAACTATAGAGGAAATTTTGTTGCTTCGGTATTCGTTATTTAGGTGTTTGGCCTCTATAATGGTATTAATAGGAAACTTTGCAGTTTATAAGAAAAAAACCCGTTGGGCTAATTTGCCGTTAAAAGGGGCTAATTATTCATCATAGCAAAACACAAATCCGCTCGGGTCAACTTTTCAGCCTATTCCGATCAAAATTGAATGCTATATAATTTTATGATCATTATATTTAGGGCTCTGAAAGTTATTAGTTGTTAACTGGAAATGTACTTTATCCGACTGCCATATAACACACCTTTGGGCTTCCGATTTTCATATTTGCAGTAATGAACAAGTTTCTGTTAATTGTGGGTTTTTTTTTTAATACACTAACGCGCGCACAAAAGGGGATTTTGAAGTACCTTAAATGTCAGAGCACAGTGCGAGCGTTAAATATGCGGCGATCGCTTCAACTGAAGTTTTGCGGAACTTTAAAAATATTATGTATTTGTTTATTATTATTTATATTTATTTATGTTTTTCCTTTTATTTTCCCGAACTTTTCGATTTTTTTTTTAGTTAACATCACCGTTCAATTTATATTATTCGCTTATCAAATTTGACAAGTGTTGTCAAATAACTTACTTCTCGTCTCATTTTATTATTTTATTACAAACGCTGCCAAAGAAATTGCCAATGTTTGTAAAAAAACTGTCAGTAAAAAACGGTCAGTGTTTTGCAACCTGTTTGCTGAAACTGGTCACTCTTTGACGGCTGGATTATCAATAGAAGATAACGCCGATCGCTACACTAGTTGAACTGGACGTAGTATGATCTGATGTTAATTGTGGATTGTAGCATTAGTTGCTCCTTTTAGTGGAATTACTAATAAATTAAATTTACAGTTAATTCAACTCCACATATGCATCATTGATCGCTTACACACTTTAAAATATTATTTGTTTGTGCTTTTCCTTAGTAATCAGTTCTTATACGTTTGATGTTTGTTTCTATATTGTTTGTTTTGCTTATATTCTGTTGTGTCCCAAAGTTGTGTATATTAGTCTTAGTTAAATAAAAACAAAAACCAAAGAGCCGAAGAATATTAAAATTTCAGAAATTTGGATAAAAGCGCTGATATTGAAACATCTACTGCTCTAGAAGCGTCTTAGAAGACTCTTCATTGTATTCCCAGGATGGGCGCGTAGACAGAAAACTGAGGTCAATTACAACATGCTACCGGCAACATACAGACACCAGCAACTAGACCAAATGATCAATGACTGACTCTAAAAGTGTGTGTTTGCAAAACGGTCACGTTTACAATGCCAACACAATCCTAATTGCTTAACACTCGTAAAACAGTGTGCTCAAAAACCAAAAGCAAACCAAAAAAGAGTTCATTTCAAATTAGTTACCTAAGAATGCCACCACCTCTAATCCAATTAGAAACGACACATAATGAACCAACGTCAAGAAAGCGCCGACGCAAACGTGATGATCCACAATCGTGTTTCACCAACTCTGAGGTGAGCGATCTTAACAAATGTTTTTTTTTGTATTTTCTTTTGTTTTTATATTATATTATTATTTAATTAATATCAAATTGTGTTCTTATTTTCATTTGGTTGTGAGTATATTACTTACTTATTGGATGGGCTCTATTCGTTTTTGATTCCAGATAGATAATTTGATCCCAAAGATGCAGTTAGATAGTAAAGTAAAGAATGTGTATTTTCTGTATTTGTATTCTTTCAATATTTCATTGTTCTCTTTAGTCAAGTTATAAAATTTGAAAGTCCTGTAGTAATTTTTTGTTTGTTTGTTTGTAAAACTTGATTAAATTTTTAAAACAACAACACGCTAGCTAGAACAAAAATGAAGCAAATACGGATCGCTTTCGAGAGGTGTGATTTAATCACCAATTCAGAAATCACTAGAATTTAGCGAGTCACTGAGGCTGTTATTCAGGAATACTTGAGGTGGAACAGAACAATACAACAGTTGAACGTTACAGGAACCCCGACCCAAGTGGTGCGGGCTAGAAATCTGCTCTTATCCAAATTCGCTAATGCAGAACGATTTGTTAATATACATCTGGCTACCTCCGTTGAAGAGGTTTATCACCGATGAATAAATTTACCTGCCACCAAAGCAGTAAGTTCCATAAAAAGGGATGTAATAATTAGTAGTTCCTTCTCTCGTATACATGATATTATGCACTGCATGCGCAATTGTACAGATCTGGTTGTAACTTTCCTTATAAATGCACATGTGTTTCATTCAATTATTGTCTACTACGTTTCACTTATTGAGATTGAATTTGGTATCCAAGTTGAATTTAAACTAATTAAATGCTTCAAACTGGTGAACGCACTTATTATTATTAATACAGTTAAAATCGACTGAAGAAACAGCCAAGGAAGCACTAAACCGTCTTAGAGAACTCTTTAGAAAGCGTGATGCCTCCGCGAGTGTCAATGCGGATAAAATATTTACTTGCAGGAGATACAATTAGAAATATTTCAAGAACGACTGCTACTTTAATACGTGTTATCGGAAAATTTCAGTTGCAAGGCTTCGGACTACCCGACAAAGTGCTTAGAGCAAATGGCGCCTTTTTTTTAAATTTGACGTTAACTATCTCTCTTTTTACACCGTGCACACGATCTTGTACAGACATTGAAAATGATAAGTCTGACTGTAAAGTTAGTTATGAAATTCATTGCAGGATATTCCAGAAACAACATGACGGTAATGATCGGTGGTATTAAAAAACATTCGATGATTCATTGCTTTGCCAGAAAGGGCCCCATCACAACAACTCTAATAATTTACATTTAATTCATTTCATCATGGCATACACATGTAAAGTGTGGTCAACTACACTATCAAAGGCTCGATTGTGCGGCGACTTGGAACTCTGTGTTATTGGACATATACATCTGATGCATTTGATATTACAGAAGATGTCAACTATCTCACTGTAGAGATCATCGGACAAAATTGCATTGAAATTTATAACTTAAAAGAAGTGTGCTGAGTAGATTGCACACCATTCTTCAAATTAGGTTCCACATCTTCCTTGAGATTAGACTCCACACTATTCTTTCATTCAACGTGAATTCAGTGACTGTGAACCACTGAATGTTGGCCATCAGCTTAACAGCAAAAATTTCGTTGGTTCACAAATATACTTAAATGAAAATGGATTTGTGGAGTTTCTAACAGATACACACACAATAAACAAGCAAATAGTGAAGAACACCGAACGAGAAATCCAATAAGAAGATGCATCAGAGCCGTATACCATAGCGATAACATAACAATTCCATATCAGTTAAGTGTACTTGAGTTTAAAAATCGAATTCGTATACACGGCAGTGGCCTGATGTGTTGAGCATTGGCTCCATTTTTTAGTGATTCTAACCGTCATAGAGTCAGTTCGAATCACACGTTCTTCATTATCGTAGCAAACGCTATAGATTTCTCCACTTATTGCTTCGTTCACCTTCAAATCTAATTAGGCGCAGATCAGATGGTGGCTCTGATTTCGAGGTTTAACTTTCAGTAGTAATATACTCAGAACTTTATTCAAAATTACAATTTCTTCAAATTACTTGTATAGAAGACCTTAATTGTTGAAAACATAGCCAGGTAGTAGGAAAAATCCAATCTTCTTTTCCAGGTTTTATCGAAACCTCCAATATTCCGTTTATTCCGGGCTTCTTATGGTGGTTGAAATCTTGAGTTTTAAATTTCAGTTGTAAGCCAGATCCTTATCCAACATTGTCTATTGATTCCCAATTGTTGAAAACACCACCTTATACACAACGTCCGATCTTTTACTACAGTTTTGCTAAGACAATCAGTATTATGCTTATCAGCAGCATCTGTTAGTGATTATGGTCACGAAATTTAAATTTGAATAGAAATAAATTCAAATTCTTATGTAACTGTATGTGTAGAGAAGCCCTCTTCAATTGTTGAAAATACTCAACATCCGACCTTTAGCTACAGCTTTGCTGAAGCATTCAATATTCTGCTTATTGTGACTATCTGATGGTGCCGAACATGAAGTTTCAATAGTAACGGCCTTAGATTTCTATTCAGCATTATGCGTAGAGAAGTCCCTTTAATTTCCAGTTGTTGAAAATACTGCCTGTTAGAAAAATTTGGATTTCTTACTACGTTTTTGTTGACACTTTCAATATTCTTCTTGTCTTGAGCATCGGTTATGGTCTCGAAATTCAAGTTTTAATAGTAACAAAATCGAATCCATATTCAGCAGTATCCGCAGAGAAATCTTTTTAATTCCCAATTGTTTTAATCACCGCCTGTTAGACAAGTTATCTGTAGTAGAGTTTGGATATCATTAAATCACAGATTTCATTTAAAGCTTATTTAACCCTTCGCCCGTAATGTTCAATTTTACTGGCCCCGTCCGTATTCTGGGTCACCAATGGCCAGTCGTTGTTTTGATCCAGTAAATGGTGTTCAAAAAATCTTAAAAAATGTTCTTATACTTGTATACTATCCCATTTTATATTCCGAAAGTTTACTTAGCCATTTGTAATAAACAAAATTTTTTATAAGAAATTGTTTATGTAAAAATCATGAAAAAATCAATTTTTATTCAAAAAATCATATCTCATTGAATTTTTTATCAAAATGAAAAATACCAACAGGATTTTGTATTTAAATATATGTACTTTAAAAAAAAATACTGTGTAAGGGTCACTTTCAAAAAGTATAATTATTTTGTGATTGAAAATGGCATTTTTCGGGTAAAGAAAAATAACACTTTTACCATTATTTTCACATTATTTTATTGAAAAATCATACAAAATCATTTAAAGAGATTTATCTTATACATAATTTATTATATTATTATTATATATATTATTATTATTATATATATATTTTACGAGAAGTGAAAGTTTTAGTAGTTTAGAGGTTAGTTTTAAGTTAGCCTATCGTTGCTTGATCAGCCATTGTACTCTGAAAGTACATGTATTTTCTATATACACTTGTTTTCATATACTCATATTTTGAGGTTATGTGTACAATGTACACAAATATCAAAAACTATCACTTGTACTAGTTGAAAATAACTGTAGTAATATAATAATAACGTTAAATCAATTTTACTTACTTGCACGAAATTCGTCCGTAATCTGGGTCAATATTGGCACACTCCGCACTTTCACTACTGCTCAGGCATACACTAAAGAATTCCAACGAAATTGTGTGCACGAGTTCTCCCCACTGCCTAGTTTTTTGCGGAGGAAAGCGAGTCTCCGCCCCTTTTTCATTTCGAAAACATTTAACTTGAAAATTCTGCTTGTGCCAAAAATGACCCAGATTATGGGCGAAGGGTTTAATTACAATACACCATTGGAACGCATAGTCAAATTGTAAACAGTGCGAGTGCCACGATTGTTTTCTCGATGTGGAAACTTACACCAGCATTAATTAACTAATTTTCAATCTAGTTAATTAAGAAGTTAAACCACTGTAAAAGGGAACCGAAAAAGGCTTTTTTTTTTTTTTTTTTTTTTTTAATTAATCACTACCAAATTATAGCAGATTTAGAAATATTTTTTTTTGTTAAGTCTTGTACACTATAAAGACATTTTGGAATAAAAATATATAAATCGCCCCTTCACGCATTACCGTGATTTTCAGGCGAGGTCAATTGGAGTAAATGGAATCATGAATGCCGATTTTTTTAAGAAAAAAATATATGCACATTACTTATATTGTACAGGGTAGACCAACTTAGGCGAACGCTCCCGTAAATTGTGCCACACTGTACTTGTTATATGACATAATGCCGTTAAAAAAGATGCTTCTAAAAATTATGATTATGGGCCCATTGAATATATTATTAAATTAATTTTCAGGAATTTGTTTTTCTCTCCTATGTACAAGGTGGCCCAATTTGTGAGCTTAGTTTGGGCCGCCCTGTTTTACATTTTGTCTCACGTAGGATTTTTTCTCCATTATTTTTTTCTGACCTTAAATCCGGATGCAGTCTTTTTTTTCGATATAAATATTCTACTCTGCATTTTTATTTACAAAAGCCCAGGTTCATTATCATTGGAAACTTTAGGTGTTTTGTATCCTCCTTTGTACAGAATTTTCTCTGGATACGTCATGGCAGCTTCATGATCAGCCGACGCAGTTTATCCATGAACTTTTATGCTATGAATTATAAAGCGCTTTTAAATTTTTCAAACAGACCTTCGTTTAAATTAAGACTTTTTCCAATGTGAGATCTGTTTTCTCCTTAAAAAAAAGGCAATCCAAAATTTATATCTTCAGCTCTAAAGAAATAAATTTCCCTTTAAAAGTTGTGCCGAGTGATTTTGTATTAGATCCTTTACGAGTTTGCGATGATTATGGTCTGTAGCAGTGATCGGACTTCTGCTGCGTGTTTCATCAACAGTTATGGTTTTTTTAGGCCCGCAACCACGAAATTTCATTGCCCACCGATTGACCCAGTAGACTTATCAACTGCATCGTCACCGTAAACAGCCTTTAAATGATGATACATTTCAGCAGGAATCACTTTTTCAGCAGTTAAAAATTTGTTAACAGCATGTTGTTTAAGTCGCGTTAACGTAGCACTAGAACTCCCGCCATTCTTCCCGCTCTCGAAAGATATTGGATTAACGGTCGACCTCGGGCACGTCCATGCGTATGAAGCCGTTTTCTGCCGGGCGCACTTCTGAAGGTCATTTCATTCGCGTTTTGTAAGCAGATGAGCATTACTTTGCAGCCTACCCTCGTAGTTGTGGATGTATTGGTCAGAAAAAGATTTTATCGATATTTAAAATGTCTCTAAAGTATTGGAAAAGACACCTGTAAATTTCTTGGTCAACAAACAGATCTGGAGGTTTTAAACATCTCGGAAGTATTTAACACACGCCTGTAAATTCCTTGGTCAAAAATAGATTTTACGGCTGTATAATACCTTAACCGGGCGCAAGACTAATGACCTTGCCCGGAAAAAAAAAACAAAATCATTATGGAAAATTTAACAAGCCTCAGGACTTGCTAAATAAGGCCAAGACCGGTTCCCGGTTGTAGTGCCGATGATGATGATGATGATGATGATGATAATACCTTAACAGATATCATTCGCGTTACATCATTTTCCCAGGGCTAAATTTTCAGTTTTTAGCCACAGTTAAGTTGACAATTGAGGCAGATTAGTGTTCGGTTTGTTTCACTTTTTGCAAGTATGAAGCCCAGTGATCACCATGTCTGCCGTACGATTTCTGAATGGACTGGAAACAAGATTGGTCTTACATGTAAAATGTCGTCTCTAAAGTCTTTACAGCCGCGCTTGCACCAGAAAATCGGTGTTTCTTGCGGTCTTTTCAAATTTGTTACCAAAAAATAAGCATTCCCACTGTAACGCATCCACCTTATTGTTCAGATCTAACCCCGAAGGGCTGTTCTTTTATATCCCCAGGCCAAATATCGCCATTTTCCCAGTTCAGGTGGGTTGTAAAAAGGTTGTAGAGGTGAACATTTCCACGTGTACTTTATTGCACAGTTCATGCAAGGTTGTTCGAAATCGACGGTTTATGTCAACAAGCTCACAACCACTCATAACTTCAGAGGAGAACAATTTGGTGCTATTGATATATATATGATAAATGAAGCTAAATTTACGTAAAATGTTCACGGAAAAGAGAGTGTGAATGCCAACAAAGCTGTTCAGGCCATTTACTCGTCATCTATTTCAATACATAACCTGACAAGTTTTTGCTCTTTCCAACAGGTGGCGCTGCCAAAACTGCGTGTGTATTGTTTAAGATGCTAACACATCTTTGTGGATATCACCCGACGGCGTAACGCGTAACCAAATAGACCACTTCCTCATAGACAAAAGACACCACTCGAATATGCTTGACGTAAGATCATATAGAGGAGCAGAGTGCGACTCGGATCATCTTCTAGTGATGGGCAAAATCAGGAGTCGGCTCGCAGCAAACCCACATGGGCAGTTACGGGAGACGAGCAAAAAGTTCGAGATTGATAAACTAAAAGGCCTACGCAAAAGGGCTGAATATCAAGACGAACTAAAGAATAGATTTAGCATCCTAGAGGTTGGGAGTAGTGAGGAAGAGGAAGCCAAGAATCTGGGCACTAAATGGACATCGATCAGAGACACAATCAAACAAACAGCCTAAGATGTATTAGGATTTAAGAAAACAACTAAGTCTAAATCTTGGTTTGACGATGAGTGCAGGGCAAAGATCGAACAACGTAAACGCCTCAGAATGATCCACTGAGAAGCATATGATGAAGTCAACGCAGTAAGATACGTGACAATTCGGAAAGAGACAACCAGACTTTTCAAACGCAAAAAACGCGAATGGGAGATGACTCGGACGAAAAAATCATAGAAAATGCCAGAGCAAAGAACAGCAGAGGTATGTATGCCGGCATAAATTCAATTAGATATGGCTACCGAGGGAGAGCCAGAATAATTCGGGACGCAGGCGGTTGTCTGGTGACAGAGACAAACAATATCGTGACAAGATGGAAGCAGTACATTGAAAACCTGCTCAATGTGCGCACCCATCAACCACAAATAAACGCACCAGACGTACATACAGCCGAGCCTCAGATCCCAGAGTCCTCTTTCAACGAAGTTGTAGACGCAATAAATCGATTGAAAAACAACAAGGTTCCCGGAGTCGGCTGCATACCGGCAGAGCTTGTGACGCATAGAGGAGAGGCAACCGCTCGAAAGATCCACCAACTGATTAAAACAATATGGGATAAGGAAGTCATTCCGGAAGAATGGAAAACCTCAATAGTCGTCCCCATTTTCAAAAAAGGTGACAGATCTGACTGCGAAAATTACAGAGGAATATCATTGCTCCCAACCACATACAAAATACAAACAAATGTCATACTGGCGGGAATCACACCGTACGCAGAAGACATATTGGGAGACTACCAATGCGGATTCCGTAGGAACCGGTCAACGAGCGACCAAATGTTCATAATAAGGCAACTACTGATAAAGAAGTGGGAATACGGAGAGACGGTTCACCAACTGTTCGTTGACTTGAAAAAATCCTGCGACTCAGTCGCAAGGCAAAGTCTCTGCCATATTGTAGTTGAACTGGGAATCCCGAAAAAATATGACGCCCTCATTCAAATCTGCATGAACGAAAACAAAGGGCGAGTTAGAATAGAAAACCACCTCTCAGAACCATTTGAAATCCGGGACGGACGATGGCCTCTCACCATGTGTCCTTAACCTTGTCGTCGAGTACGTCATCAGAAAGGTACAAGACGACAACATGGCCGGATCATCCCTGAACGGGGTCACACAAGTGCTCGCATATGGGGATGACATCGCCGTTTTGGGCGATAATCTAGAAATTGTAAGTGAAAACAGTGAAATCATCATGCAAGCGGCAAAAGAGGTGGGCCTAGAAATAAATGAAGACAAAACAAAATACATCATTACGGCTAAAACAGGTGGACCGCAGAGAACACATATAAACATCAGCGGCAAGATATTTGAAAATGTCAAAGAATTTAAATATCTGGGAACGATACTGACGACCAGAAATGAAACGTCGAAGGAAATTAACAAAAGACTACACTCCGGCAACGCTAGTTGGCATGCAGCCAGTAAACTGTTGAAATGCAAACTGCTATCACGTAATATAAAGCTCCGTGTCTATAGAACCATAATCATGCCGATTGCTCTATACGGATGCGAAACATGGGCTCTCACAAAACGGGAAGAGAACAAATTCCGCGTATTCAAGAATAAAGTTTTAAGGGATATATTTGGCGGTAAATATGACGAGGAGGCAGGACAATGGAGGAAACTCCACAACCACGAATTGGAAGACCTATACCGCAAATCTACAATAGTGAGAGTAATCAAGTCGCGAAGATTAAGATGGGCCGGACACGTAGCGCGAATGGGCGATGATAGGACCGTGCATAGAATTCTTGACGGTAAACTAACGGGAAAGAGACCGACAGGACGGCCGCGGCGGAGATGGAAGGAGAGCGCACAGGACAGGGAACAATGGCGGAGCCGAGTCGGTGAGGTCATGAACTTCTGGGTTCCTACAGGCCAATAAATAATAATAATAACACATCTTTGTGGACATACTACAAAATAACCTTGAAATTCAGTGTATCTCGCCAAAGTGTAACCAACTTTTTTCTTTACAGTAGTAAACATGTCGAGTTGGCAAACTTTTAATGCAATTTTGTTCAAATAAAGAGAAAAATCTGCTGCTGCAAAACGCTGTTGGGTTTTCCAAAGAATATGCTCGCTGGACATCGTGGTTGGTTTAGACATTTCAAAAATAATGATTTTGACGTTGAAGATAAAAAGCGCTCTGGCGCAGAAAAAGTTTCGGGACGAAGAATTCGATGCATTTCATCATTACGATTCTTGTCAGATGTTAGCTGAATTTACAGACGTTAGGAGTTGATCACACCATACTTAAGAAACGTTTGAAAGTAATAGGAATGATTCAAAAGCAATCACATTGAGTACCGTACGGGACGATGCCAACGCGACTTTACTTAAATTAACAAGGTCCCAATACAATATGCTTTAAGAATCAGTTAAAAAATTACTATTTAAAAAAAACCCTTGCATTTTCGATCAAAACTACTCTTTGAACGAATTTTGAGCCACTCTTTATTGCGTGAATTTGGGGATGCTCGTTTTGACAGTGTCTATTGAGCTGATACAACTCTGGACATATGTCATAACATTAAAGTTTATACCCATTAGACATCATAGAATTATTCCTGATACAGCTTTCATTAACGATGGATTCAGAAGAAAAACAAACGCCAGGTATATTTATTTCAGGTGGTTGCGCAACTTTCTTCCAAGGACAATCATGGTAAAAAACATGTTTCTTGTTAAACCGTTGGCATGATAAGGAAAAGAAACTTGTATTAGCCAACAATGAGCTTAAAGGTGTCGATATTCAACCAAGCGTTTGAAGCCATTATATCAACACCTCCAGCTCTTAAAGGGCGTCAATCGATTTTTATTTTATCCGCTATACAGAAATACAAATTGCCGACGGCGCTGGCGTTCTTCGACGAAACCTTCCCAATAATCATCCAAATTGCTGGTCAATATTAATTAGAGTGTACTCTTCTAGTTCTTATATCGCCACTGATTTTCGGTACCTGGTCTTTTTTCCACATATTCGAATGGCTCATTGTATTTGGAGCACGACAGTAGGAATAGTTGTTATTGTCATTGTCATTGTCATTGTATCGTCGGCCAACGGCTCCTTAGGAAGGGGTGCGTTGAGTATTACAGTGGTCACACCATTTATTACATACATGAGTGTGCGTTGATTCAATTTGACCGTTTGTTAAGATTTTTTTTCCAACTTAACGTAATTAAATCAAATTGGATAGTTAAAATAATTGTTGTTATTTCGTATTTATTGTGAAAAGCGCACGCAGTTTTGTGGTGTGCTGCAAATGCTGTTCCAGCAGTCTAGTACTCCCTTATTTGATTATACATAGAGATAATTATAATATGATAGAATAGAAGGTTATGAAGGGTGAAGAGACTGTAATTAATTTATTTAATTTCTCCTGTGCTTGTAAAAACGATGACATTGTTGTATAACCAAAAGCCTGCTGCTCTCTCTCTTTTAAAATACAATGATGTAGTCAGTGCTTAGAATATATTTGATCAATCATTGAGATATACTAAAAGAATAAATAAATTATCCTGTCTTTTAATTATTTATTTATTGTTTGGTTTTTTTAATTTGGGTTCAGACACACAATTTTGTTCCCCCCTAAAGAAGCGTGACCAGAAAGTCGCATCAGTAATAATGTATACCAATTTTGTAGCAATCATAAATTTTACTTAGTTCATTTAATGACAAAACCGAATTCAATCAAATTATTGATACATTTACATTGATTATAGTTGAATGCATATGCACCTACTTTACAATGGATTCAAAGGGTGTATCGCGTCACGGTGGCCTGCGTTGTTCCGTGATTAGCTGGGTCACACAGGACATGTCCGCATAGGATGTACGACCTTTAATGTATTTTAATGTATTGCTATTTTCATTTCAATATGCATTAGCTAGTACGTACATTCAATTACTTCGTATTACTTGTTTTTCAATGTACTAAAGGAAGTGAATTTTGTGCTTGTTATTCTTGTAGGAATACGAATCGGATGACTGCTCCCCAATGTCCTGTTCTGATGTTGAAAGTTTTCAAGGCAAGATCGTTTACAACCCTGATGGTAGCGCTTATATAATTGATTCTGAAAATGAATCACTTTCGAATATATCGGAGAATTGTGTGAGCGGTAAGTAAAATGTCAGTTTTATACTATATATTAATGAGTTGGCCTAGTTTTGTGCAATTGCTGATAATAACATTTCTAAAAAGCGAAGTTTAAAGCGTAGTTCAATTGTTACTCCATTTTCTTGGCTAACGATAGCTATGGGAAATCGAATTGGGACGTAAAAAATTTTCAAAATGAAGAAGATTTGTGCGAAAACGTGGATAGTTCTTATTCAGCCCGTGCTTAAGGGGTTATTCTGGTCTAGACGCACGAATTAACCGCAATTTTTGAAGTGCTGTAAAAAAAAGCAATCAATAATTTTACTATTCATTTTTTTATGGGATGTTTATTAATATTTCAAGAATACAGTAAAAAAATTGAAAGTAAAAAATTCAAAATTCAAAAAGTTAGCAGCTGATGAAGTGGGGGATCTCAAAAAGTTGGCACACAACCATACCCACGATTCAACCCTCCTAACAATCTGAAAAGAAAGATTATTAATTTACAGAAATGCCTCTATCGTTGGAACTAAAAAAAGTTGAAAGAAATTTTTTTTTAACAAAATGGCGACTGCTTGAAAAAAAAATTTATTTTTGTACCACTTTTTTTTTAGTTTTTCGAATTTTTAAAAAATAGTTAACATTGAAATTTGGGGATGAGGATAGTACATACAATAGAAAAGCCCATAAAGAAGACATATACTAAATTTGACGTAAATCGGTTCAGTAGAACTTGAAAAGTCGTGGGTATTGTTTTAAGAAAGATCCCCCACTTCATCAGCTGCTAACTTTTTGAATTTCGAATTTTTTACTTTAAATTTTTTTTACTGTATTCTTGAAATATTAATAAACATTCTATAAAAAATGAATAGTAAAATTATTGATTGCTTTTTTTTACAGCACTTCAAAAATTGCGTTAAATTCGTGCGTCTAGACCAGAATACCCCCTTAATGAATTATTCTTGAAATCGCGATTAAAACTAGTATATACGTTACGATTGTGTGCACACACACTTTATTGTTACATAAATAACTAACTAGACTTTAATTATTACAACTCAATTAAAGACACTTTTAAAAGGAGCCCGAACAAAAACAAACTAGCAAGATCGGGCAAGAAGAATGTTACAGTACAATTCTTAAGCTTCATAATCATATTTTATTTTTCAACATAGTCACCATTAATACATTTCTCCCAACAAAATTCCTTAGAAGTTTTTCCAATCCAGGACTTGACCGCGGCCCTCACCTCATTGTCCGAGGTGTAAGGACCCTTGAGAAATCTCTTGACTAAATAAAAAATCGCATGGCGCGAGCTCAGGGAGATAAGGAAAGTGTGGAATCGATTCAAAGTTTAGGATTCGGAGAGTCTCTTTAGCTACCCGCGAGTTGTGTGGACCAGCGTTGTCATATTGCAAGATTACTGGCGCCAGGCTGCCTCATGATAAACTCGACGTCGGAGGTATTTCAGAGTCTGTATGTACTCAGAAGAAATTACCGTTGCCCTTCGTTCCATAAAATCAGTCACATAAACTCGACGAGCATCCCAAAACACAGTCAAAAGGGGTTTTTTGTGGATGTTTGTGTTTTGTACTTTATTGGCTGTTGAGGAGACAGATGTTGATATTCACCGCTCTGTCTTTTCTCTTCTGGATCCTAATAATGGACCCATGATTCATCCATTGTCACAATTTTCAAAAGGAAGTCGTCTCCTTCGCCACGATGGCACTGCAAAAGTTGCTCGCAGCATTCCAATCGACGCCGTTTGTTCTCGTCTGTGAGATGGCGTGAAACCCATTCTGCAGATATTTTGCGGTATCCCGATTGTTCAATAATGAATCCAACACGTTCCTTGAATATTCCAATATGACGATAATTCTGCCACTCGTTGACGAGCTTGCGATGATTATCGTCTGGGGTAGTGATCGGACATCCGCTGCGTGTTCCATTAACAATTATGGTTTTTCCGGCCTTTTAATCAGGAACTTTTATTGGCCATAGATTAACAGTAAATCTATCAACAGCATGATCACCATAAACAGCCTTTAAAAGATGATAAGTTTCAGTAGGAGTCACTTTTTCAGCATTTAAAATTTCGATTACAGTACGTGGCTTAAGTCGTGTTAATACAGTACTAAAAGACGCCGCGGATTAACGCTCGACCTTTGGCATGTGCATGAGTATTAAGAGAGAATGTTACTTCCAATTGCCACCAGACACGCTTCTGAATATCATTTCATTCACGTTTTGTAAGGAGGTGCGCATTACTTTTCAGCCTGCCCTCGTAATACACAGAATCATTAATCCTAGATAGTGTTTGAATACAGAGATCCAGCTAAACATAGTATCACGTCACCTCATTACAAACACACGAGTATAATATAGAAACATTTTCCTCACGTTAGAGCGATTTTCTAATATCGACGTGAAAGTTTTAACGAATCTGCCGATTGTCGGCCGTAAATTAAAGACATTTCTGTATATGATTTAAAAGGTTTGTAATTGTTCAAAACGGTTACAGTTCACATTCAATGACGTGCTTGGTCTCTCTACGCGAAAATGCCGCACGTCTTAGTCATGTCTAGAAATGTCACTTTCGTTTCCAAATTCCTGAAGTCTCTTTTATCGACGAATATTGTCTCTTTTATCGACGAATATTGTCTCTTGGGTTTTCTATTTATTCAATCAGGACCGTCTTTTCCGACAGTTTAAATCGAATTCTCACTTCAGTTATTAGTGTAGCCAAATCTATGGATTTTATTCAGAGATGCAAGAAATACGAGTAGTACAAATTAAAATGCTGGATTGTGCAGAAGCTGGTAAGCAATATCACTACGTTGTATGTGGCTAGACCATGTTGTGGGAAGAGCATGTGCATTCAATTCTGCATCAGTTATTATTTGGGTTTCACTGAGTGCAAGGATTGTTGGTTCCGATTTGAAACGTGGGTAGACACAGAGGAGAAATTACATTTTAGGACGTGAATGTTACAATGATGGACGCGAAATTCCCATCAGAAAAGCCAAGATCCACGATAGATAAGCGAAAATAGCCACAACAGGTGTTATGATCTAGCTGCCCCACTAGATCCGTGCCGAAATCCAGCTCACATCCTTCCGTGATGAAAATTACGCCACTCAAACACGAAAAACCCACCAAAGACTATAAATTAATCGAGAGTATCGATGCTTAAGGGACGTAAAAGGTTTTTTTTTTTTTTTTTTTTTTTTTGGTTTTGGAAAGAAGGTGGAAATCTTTAAAAAATACCTCTGGACCGATCCAGAGGCATGTCTGATTTTTACCGACTAAAACCACTTCCCGTCAGGCACGTATGATCACGTTGATCTCCGCGGAATTTTCTTTTAGATATTCCACTGCGGTATGTAAAAGAGGTGCTAAAATATGTATCTCGATATGTATTCCACATTAAGCAGTTTGATGTCAAATTCATTCTATATATAATTTTATATTTCTCTACTTACAGTTGGGCCAGCTATAACTAATAACCCAAAAATTCACTCATTCCGTGTGGTGAACGCTCGCGATGCCAGTATCAATATATCTGAACCAAATAAAATACAAAAGCCTATTTTAATGTGCTTTATTTGTAAGCTAAGCTTTGGGAATACAAAATCATTTAGTCTGCACGCCAGTAGTGAACACGCACTGAATCTACAAGAATCGGAAAAACTACTCTTAAACAGAGAATACTCGAGTGCCATTATACAGCGAAATATTGATGAGAAGCCGCAAATATCGTTTTTGGAACCACTAGATATTCAAAAACAACATCAATTAATTAAACAATTGTCACAAACTCAGCAACAGCTGCAGCAGCAACATCAACAGTCAATTGTGGGCTCAACAACATCTTCGTCACCAATCAGTAGCAACAGCAATAATATTAGTGTTAAGACATCAACAGGAATACATGAACAATCTCATAAACAGCCATCACCAACATCATCAACACCATCAACCTCATCTTCATCAATAATTTCATCGCCGTCAATACCATCTGTTTCATCGGCATCAGTGATAGCCACAGCCGCAACAAATGCAGCTCTGGCTGCTGCAATAGCTGCTAGCTGCAGTAGTGGTAATAATAGTGGAGCAACTGGCGCAATGTCAATGTGCACATCACACATGAATAACGACAAAATAATGGCAAGTCTCGGTGGAAATGTTACCGATGGTAATGGCAATTTAGCCTATTCCAATACATCTAGAATTTTAAGTAGCGATCCTAGCAGCAATAGTAGTTGTAGTCAAATGAATCATCAACAAAATACGGAGTGTCTCGATAACTTGAGTACATTAGATTTAAGCGCAGCTACAGCAGCAGCACAAGCAGCAGTTGCAGCCGCAACAGAGAAGGTCGATAACAAGCCTTCACCACGTTCTTCATCACCAATTTCGACAACCTCGTCATCCCTGTCATCATCACCATCATCACAGTCATCAATTCCGGCACCGCATACCACAACAACAACGTGTTCTGATTCCTTAAAACATCCGTCGCTATCTCTAACAGTCAACACTGACCCAAAATCATCAATAAGTTCAAATCTAAGTAAATCAACAAACAACAGTAGTAGCAGTAGCAATATTAATAGTACGACTAAACATCCTACACCAAATGTGTCATCACCAACACCTACCACAATGGCCGATCTCCTACAACACCAATTGCAACAAATGCAAAATCAAATTAGAATAACTTCTCCCGTAGCGCCCGTTGTCAGTTCTAGTGCTAGCAATTTAGAAATGAATACTGTGCCCTCGGTTACATCTAGTGCGCAATCGATAAACTCTTTAACGGCGTCCTTAGCGGCAGCAGCTGCAGCCGTTAGTGGTGGATCAGTTGGTGACACAAATAGTGTTAAATTGATTAACGAATTTCTACAACATCAATTGCAACAGCAGCAGCAACAGCAACAACAGTATTCCGGATATACATCTTGTTCTGAACATCCCGATTCTAAAGGCGTCGATTGTAAAACATGCGAATTAATCGACATCAACATGAAATCACCAATGACCCCAACACGATCACCAAATAATATGAACCTATTTGCATCTAGTACTACAATGTCACCAACAACCGCTGCACCGCCTAGCTTTACAATTGGCGCCTGTCCAGAGCATATCAATGGTCGGCCACTAGGAGTTGATTGTTCCAGGTTAGTTGACTTTAGTATTTTATTTTATTACAGATTTTACAGCTTTTTTATTCTTAAGGTAACATCTTTTGAATGGTTGAAAAATTCATTCAATTGACTAATCTTGTTTAACTGAAATGTTACCGTTTCGGATTCCTCTATTGAAAGCCAATTTAGATACAGTTTAGCACTTCAATGATCAGCAACAACTTTACTATCATCCATCCAATCCAATCCATTTGTCTAAACAATATTTAATATGATACTTTGATATAAAAATTCTTTCAATGGCATTTCTTTCCCCAATCAGCGATGTAGAAGTTGTCCTTCAATATAAGAAGTAATTGTTTAAAGGAAGTATTTATGAAAATCGTCTGAAACACAAAAGCGCAGTAATTTTCTAACCGAACAGAACAAATGTCTTGAACTTTCTGTCAGCTCTTCGCTAGAGTCATATCAACCTAAAAAATAAGTAACATATGCACGTCCATTTTCATAGAGCGGCCATTTCTTAAAAATAGAATGTCAGTACCATACAGTAGTAATTCTCCACAGTACAATAAACTTCCCCACGGTGCAGAAGTAATTCCCCACAGCACAGTAATACTTCTCCACAGTACAGTCGTAATTTCCCACAGCGCACTAATACCTCTGTGGGGTTCTCTATACCACATGGAGAACCAACCCACAATTCCATACCTTATTTCGACCGCTTTCAGCGCGTCATTTCTACCCATTCCCCTTATAAGCTATTCCACATGTAAAACATTGTTAAACGGACGCATAGGTAAACTCATTACCCTGTGCAGATAATGCATAATTGAGTTTAGCTACCTTTTTGCCATACGGCAACCCCATTTCGCTAACCCATGAGATTTCCACAGGAAATCGCATCATGTCGGTTAGCAACGGAATACTCTGATCAAACGACGCGGTTGCTTAATCTTGCGACCGCTGGGGAAATTATCGAAGCATTTAAGTTAGTTCCCATGATCAGGTTTCCCTAGCCAAGTCGGCATCCTTTTCACTTTCTCCAGACACTTCATTCGCTGGGGAGCAATGCTCTCTTCTCG